>CM030360.1:235502953-236102953 GCA_017893485.1 Hemerocallis citrina | reverse complement strand
CTGGAAGTTCTCGAGGAACTGGAATTGATCTCGAGGCTGAATTCGCCAAGGTGTATCAGACTCTGGATGCGCTAATAGCAGTTAATTTGGCGCAGATTCGGAACCAGAATCGGAACTATAGGATTGGACCAGTGTTTATTAACGCTGATCCCATCAAGCAGGACGAGTCTCTCAAGAGGAGGAGGCCAACATCAGATCAGGAAGGAAAGGAATCCCTAGCGAAGCAAGTCAAGTTCAGTGACCCAGTGCAGAAGGCACCTGCAACTCAGAAAATGACCTGTTATTTCTGCAAGGAGGCAGGTCATTACAGGTCAACGTGTCCGAGGTTGGCGAAGCAAACCTGTTTCAATTGTGGAGAGACAGGACATCATCGAGCAGCATGCACCAAACCTGGGAAGGCATGCTATCGTTGTGATCGTGAAGGGCATATTCAATCAAACTGTCCGCAGCGGGAGAAAGATGGTGCCGGGAAGGGCAAGGATTTGAAGAGGGGCGAGAGCCTGCATTGACTGATGAGGATACTCAGGAATATGACTCGTGTGTGCAAGAACTTGGAAATTTATTCTTTTGTATTAAGTAAAACTTTTATTTAGGGAATAATTGAAGATTGAGTATTTTTCTTCATGTAACAAGATTTATTTGGATTAATGGAATAAAGAAAAAGTTTTATTTGATACTGATTTCTTGCATGCAATTGTGTCGCCCAATTCTTGTTAGTCTTAGTATGGAGCTTAGGTGTTTCCAAGCAAAGTCTTGAGGTGGCTATCCTTAGTCATGTCCTTTCTAAGGAGGGAGTGGCCACTGATTCTCGGAAGGATGAAGCAGATGTGGAAGGTCAGAGTTGGATGCAGGAGTTCAGTAGTTGTTGCAGTGTGGCTTCCGATGGCGTGTTATCAGAGTTGCGCAGCAGAAGATCGATTTTCGGAATTCTTTGCATGATTGTGTTTCTCCTGCATGATGTATTTCTTTTGTTGATATGCATTCCCTTGTGTGATTGTATTTCTTTAAATTATGTTTCTATTCATAAGTTTTCATTACTTCTTAATGTGTTTGTTTGGACCCCATTAGCAGTAGTTCTGAGGACAGAACTCTTCTAAGGAGGGAGTGATGTAGAACCCCGTATTTTCAAATATTATTTTAAAGATTTGAAAATAAATTAAAATGATTTCCTGAAGAATTAATAAATATTTTCTAGAAATTTATCTTTTTACACGTGCGAAACACGTGCAAATAATTTTGGTGTAAATATACAATTTTATATTTTTAATAAGTTCTCATACTTATTATGGAGTGTATTCTAAATTTTGGGATTTTTCTGAATAAAGAAACTATTTTTACAAATATCTCGAAAGAGAGGGGCTTTTATGTAAAAAGTCGTTTGGATCTTAAATGAACTATGAAAATTCGTTTTTACTGATATTTTGGTTTCCCATGGTTAGCATTTAAATTTAAATATATTTAGATTTTATTTAAAGACGATTTGGTGAAGATTTAGTCAAAAAGGGTATTTTTGTAAATTAGGAATTCATGTAGAATTTTGTGCAAATGTTTTTCTGGAAAGTAAAAGTCAAATATTTTGATTGGAAAATATAATATGTATTATTAGATATTATTTCGGATTTTTCTGGATTTTTATGAATATTTTATGAGGTATTTGCAAATATTACAAAAGGAAGGACTTTTGTGCAAAATTGCCGCCCTGAGTGTAAATCCGAAATTTTCTTATCTCTGGGCTGTGCTGGGTTGTTGGAAAACTTAGTGGTAAAAGGATTTTATTTAGTTTTGATTTATTTAACTTATTTTAACTAAGAAAGGTTATATTTGTGAAGTAATAAATTGAAAAATGACTATTTTGCAAAAGTACTTCAAAACCCTAATCCCTTTCAATCCCGGCCTGTATAAAAGAGGACGTGCAGCCGTCATTCGCTGCACAACTCAAGATTTATTATATTATTATTTTCTTGGTGATCAAGAGGAGGATTTTTGGATCTCGCAAGAGGAGAGGCTTTCTTGTTGGATCTCTTCGTTCCTAAGGTGAGTGACTTTGTTTTTGTTTTGTTTTGATTTTATGAGTGATATAAAATTATTTTATTGTTTTGATCTATGCATGCGAGTGACAATGTTGTTTTGATTTGATGTTGTGAATGATATGGATCTTATATTGTGGTATGATTCATGTGAACAATTGTGGTTGTTTGGACCATGTAGGTAACATCTATAAATGATTAGTAGATCTTTGTTTATAAAATTGTGTTGCTAAAAGCATGTTAAGATTTGAGTATGGTTATGATCGGATGGTGAGCATCTGGATCTTGTGTTTATAAATCGGATCATGCTATGAGTTGTGAAGAAAATTAGAATTGAGGAACCTTAATAGGAGAATTAGAATTTAGAACATGAGAACTTGAGTTTTGACATATTTGATGTTTTGAGTAATGTATCCATAATGAAGAATTGTTGAGATTTGTCATTTTTACTGAATACGAATTATTTCATGAACAAAGAGTCTTTAGAAAAAATTCAGTTTTGATCTTTGTATTCAGGCCTAAATTATGAAAACTGTAGGCCGACAGTCGACTGGTCTACGATTAAATCGACTGGTACGACCCTACTGTTGTACCTTCAGTTCTTTTGAAATCTCCTCTGGACAGTCGACTGGACTCTTATGCAGTCGACTGGCGTCCTGAGATCTTTATTTTGTAAAATTATTTCAGTCCTTTCAGGACAGTCGACCATGACCTCTTTAAGTCGACTTATGTACTTAGAATATTTTCTTGAGAATTATTGGAATTTTGTCTCGATTAAGTCGACTGATGACTTTCAAGTCGACTGGTATGACTTAGTTTATTTTTGTAAAATTTTGGATATTTGTCCTCTGGACAGTCGACTTACCACAGTATGAGTCGACTGATTCTGATGGATTTTTGTAACTTGAGTGTTCTTTCGAATGATTGGCTTTCAAATAATTCAGTCTATACTTTGTCTTCAGTTAAGCACTTGGTTTGAGATATTCAGTTGAGCTAATTTTGTTTAGTGAAAAGTTGATTAAGACTTTTGAGTTTGAGTCCCTAAAGGTGAGTGACCCTAGTATACCGGTGTTGAGTTATTTTGTTGAGGCCCGTGAGGCATTTCAGTTAGTCAGTTTTGAATTTAGGCCGGTAGGGTACACCAACTCTAGGAGATTCTTTAAGTAATTAAATAACCCAAAAATGATAAGGACAGGCACTAGTGGTGATATGATGAACGGGAACATGGGTTATGCACCTCAGTATGGCTTTAGATGTGGGATTTAATCTCCGGAATTATCCAAGTAACTTACTTGAGCTGTGGGATTTATCTCCGGAATTATCCAGGTAAATTACTTGCGATGTGAGATATATCTCCGGAATTATCCAAGTGATTTGCTTGAGATGTGGGATTGATCTCCGGAATTATCAAAGTCGATGCGACGCACATGGGGTATTCATGTGATGATGTGTCAATGTTTAGATGTGGGATGATCTCCGGAATTATCCAGGAAAATTACCCGAGATGTGGGATCTATCTCCGGAATTATCAAGCATGGGCTAATTCTCAAGTTTATCTTTATCTCGTAGTAGTCATCGTGATAGGATTAGTTGCATAGCGGGGGATTGAACCCTATGATGTGGAGACGTTAAGGGCTTGCACCGAACCTATGTAGAATGGGATGCATAGATTTCGACAAGTATGCATTAGAGAGTCCGCATATAGACTTTGTATTGTCTTGACTTGGTTTTGTGCATGTGTTTTCCAGTTTTCCTACACTTGACACTTAGACTAGATGCACTTTTTGTTTTCATTCTATGATGTTTTCATGCTTTACATCTTGTTATTTCTCATTCATTTATCACTGTGGTTAATACATGTTGTTGATGACCTTATGTTTTACAATTAAATTATGTTGTTTGCTTTTATGTCACTCACACCATTTATGGCTGACCCCTTTAGTTTTGGGGGTTAGGGATCATCTCTAGCCTCATATGTTACAGGTTGTTGCTTAGAGTTTGGAGGTTGGATGCTTGAGATAGATTTGGAGACAAACTGATGTAATAGAGCTTGGTGTAAAATTTTAGTAAAAGAAGTGTTGTGAAAAGAAAGATGTAATTCAAGGTGTTTGTAATTCCGCTGTGTTTGAAAAAGATTGTTGTAATAAAAGTTTGGAATAGAATTATTTGTGTTTTTGGGCTATGTGTACTGTTACATTGAAGTTGATGCTGGGATTGTGCCACGTATTTTCTAAGTTATTGTATTAGAAATTCGGGGCGCTACATTAGTGGGTGGAGGTGGCTACCATCTGATGATGGCGAATCGGTGAAGGGGGCGGTGTGGCGGAGGCGCATGACGGGAGCAACGGAGGGAGTGGAAAGGGGCAGGAGAGAGAGGATGGTAGTAGATACACCATAGTGGGGAGGAGGCTTCGGGATGGATTTTCATTTTCAAATTTCGAATTTGAGTTTTGAAATTCAAATTAGAACAAGGTGCAGGAGATTGTTAGTGTAACACCCCGAATTTCAAACAAGGACAAATTCGAGATTTCACAGGATCTTTACTTCACTTCGTACAATTTTACAAGGAATTTAAAACTTTTCATTCAGAATACATCAGAGTTCCTTTACACTTGGTTTTTACACAGCGGAAGAATGAAATTTACAATAAAACATTTACAACATCTTTAAAATAAAACAGCATCAGCATATCCACTTTATAGCTCCATGAATAGTCCATTACCTGCATGTCAGTCTGTGGGCACGTCAGTTACTTACAACTGACGAAATGTTATACACGGCTATCCTCTCTATGCCGGGAATAGTATAACGATCTCATACTTTAACAAATCACAAAAAGATTGAATGAACAAGTAAAGTGTCAATAGTGATTATTCTAAACATAAGTGTATGTCATGCCTTAATGCCTAATGCACACACAATTCTACACTAGGATGACACTAATGCACACTTGTTCGGATTCTATGCATTCCATACTACATAGGTCCGAGGGCAAGTGCCTACGTACTCCACATTAAAGGGTTCGATCCCTCGCCATGAGACTACCCAGTAATAAAACAAGTTTTAGAGTTATTTCACAGATACGGATCTCAGCCTCCCTGGCTAGCCTCCCTGGCTTATATTAACAGATCCCAGCCTCCCTGGCTATTATATCGTGATGATAATTCCGTAAATGCCCTTCCAGCCCCAGTATATACATATTCTTTGGAGTATGGTAAACATCCGTCGACTACCCTAAGTCCCGGATAAAATACAGTCCATCTCCTATGGGGCAACCACAGTCCACCAACTGGGTCTATAGCCACGGAGATCCACCGCCGACTATATAGAAGCACCCATTTACGTTTGCACAAGTTTATCACATCTTCACTTAAGTGCCTAATTATTTTTAGTTCAAGACATGAATATGTTATCACCCTAGAATCAGTTTTACCTCATACCGGATTTATTCACAAAATACGAGATCGCCCGACGGCATTATCTCAAAATCATATCAATTCTTTCTTTCAAAATTACCGGTAACCGAAGTCTTACTAATTCTTAATCATAATCTTTCATGTACAAGAAACATGGGTACACATACCCCTTAATAATCATATCTTAAACTTATTATATTCATATCTCCAACTTACCCATAATCTAATCAATGTTTCATTTTTGCATTACCCATGATTCATTCATTCATTCATAATTTTCCATAAAAACAAATAATCCTTTTTCATGAACAAAATTTTCATCCATTATCATTCTTTTTAACAACTTAGGCACATATTCATAATCAACTTATTCATTCAAAATCTTTATAAGCAAAATATTTTCTTTCAGGTACGCAACTTCATCACATGAAATTTTATCAACAAATTCAAACTCTCACAATATCTCAACTCACTTTAAAACATTCTTTACACAAATAAGAGTATAATTTTCTTCAAGAAAAATCACTTCACAAACTACTACTTTACTCTTCTTAATAAAATAAAGGTCTATAATAGAATTTTGAAGTCAATAATAATGTTAAAATTACTCAGTTTCGGAAAATATAATAATGGACTAACTTTGGTAAATATTTTCAAAAGTGGACCAGTCGGGTAAATATTTTCCACGGTGGATCAGTTTCGGAAATTATTTTCTTTTTACCCTTTTCATTATCATGTCTTCACTTAGATATTTTCATGTCTCTAGCCATCCACAATTTGATCTATATCTCATTTGGCATCAATCATAATTCTCTTTTAGTCCATTCATGAATCAACAACAATAGCAATTTCATTTGCAAATTTTAAACTCATGAAGTCTCTCCAATTAATCAAATACAAATAATTCACAACTTATTTAATGTTCTATTCATAATCCACTTATTCTCAATTCTTTCCAACAAGAATTCTATTCATGCATTCATCTAATTTAAACTCATTAACAATTTGAGTACACATAGAAATCTAGAATTTCACATTCATCATAATTGCATAATCTCAACAAGAGAAACTAATTCTCACATCAAAGTCTTTTTTTTTTTTTTTAAATATTCATATTCTTAAAAATAATTAACTTAAGAACAAAATTTCATTCTATCTTCAAATATCTCTTTTACTTCTCAAATATACTTGAAAAATTCTACAACTATTTTTACTATATTCTATTTCATTTTATAAGAGTATTAGAATTTTTTCCCAAATTTAATTTGCATTTAAACTCATTAAGAAGTCTCAACAATCTTCCTACAAATTATACATTTCGACATTTACAATCATGCGTACTAATATGGTTTGTGACAGTAATTCATTTTATTATTTTTAACTATCGTGATGGAAAATTGTTCTCTTAGTCATAACAATATTTCTATAAACACAATATATTTATCCCATCACATTTTACTTTATTTATCAAAATTAGCATGTTTGTACTACAATATAAAAATCAACCACTAACACAATATTAATCTTTCTTTCTTATTCATTAATCAACATGACCCTAGAACATAAAACAACATTTTTCAACAAATTTCCCATACAAAAGAATACATTTTTAACATGCATAACATTTTACAAGCATTCTAACATGATCTATGGTATTAGCTCTTTAGTCAAAATCTCCTATTATTTGTTTAATCATAACAATATTGTTTTCATTCATAGCATGTAACACTAACACGAAATCTTAACTACATATCAAAACAAAATGCTCATATTTTGTCACTAGCATGCATAGTTCTAAATTAGAAAGCATGAGAACCCACCTTATTGAAGCTTGAACAATTGAAGGAAATATGTGACACTTCTTCTAGCTCCAAGACAACTCCTAGCAATGGCTCCTCCTCCTAGCAAGCTCCCTTCCCCTAGCAATGGCTTCCTCTAGCAATTCCTCCAAAAGGACCCTCACTCTCTTTCTTTTATTCTTCTCTTTCTCTTATTTATTTTATTTTTGGTGTGAAAAAGAATGAGAAATGGGTTGCTATTTATAGGACAATGCTAGGGACTATATTGCAAAATCTCCCACCTAATAACTTCTCATTTTAATTCTCTTTTTAATTCTCACCTCTTCATATTTTTAACTCCTACAACTCCCAACCTCTCATCTCCCCACTCTCCATGAACTTAACCACTCCATTAATCCCCTCCCCTAGCCCACAAAATGGTCCAAATACATTTGTGTGTGCATGCATACATGCACAAACAAATATGAACACATTTCTATAACTCAAAAATGTGTACTAATATTGTAACTTGTCATGTATAACTTAATTTGTGATTTTAATAATGAGCTTGCTACATGGGCTCATTTCTAATTAATTAGTTTGATTATCTAGTGGGCTTGCTACATGGGCTCATTTTATTCAACTAATTTAATTATCCTAGTGGGCTCTCTTTTTAATTAGTCTATTGGGCTAGAATTTAACTTTAAGTCCATGGATCAAAAGAAAGGCTAAATAAAACTAATGCATGCTAAAAATAGTAAAATGAGAGTAGCAAAATGAGAATAAAAATTTGCGCGTGCACCATACGTGCAAAAATTGAAAAATGCATTTTAATCAAAACAAGGGGAAAATGAATTTTCGTCTTATAAAATAGATTTAAATACATAAAAATAAATAATTTAAACCTTTAAAAATATTATACGTAGTGGTGGAAACACGTGCATCAAAACACGTAAAAAGCACGTAAATCCCAGGGATTGAAATATTATATTTTAGTTGACTGAAATCAATACGGAAAATGTATAAATAGTACGAATCCAAAATATGTAGTGAAATACATTACAAAATATACGTGCGTAACACCCAGGGGCAAAATTGTAATTCCAATTTTGCGGGGTGTTACAGTTAGGATTGTGGCCTCAAATACACGTAGGCAATGAGTACTCGAAGTTGGAGAATAAGAGGAGAAGGCGAAGACATCAAGAGACTACAACAGCAAGTAGAAGATGTGCAGTCTGGAGAGTTACGGCCGACCGACCGGGGGTGCGGTCGACCGAACTTGACTGTAGGAGGTTCTTCGAGTGTACAGGGTTCAACAGAGAAGGGGACGGTCGGCCGGTCATGTCTCGGGTGTGGTTCTCCTTTTTCTGTTTCAAATTAGAGAAAGGAAATAGAAGGTAGGCCTATTAACTTAAGATATATGTATATAATATAATTATTTTGAGGAGCTCATAAAATTATACGGTACTTAAAAATTTTAAAATGTCTCTTAGCTATTTCAATCACAATATAATTCAAAGATGACAAATCTACAAATTAACTAATTCACACTTTCAAACCAACCAACTAACATCATTCTATATTTCTATTCAATTAAAAGAAAATTTTGAAAAAATAGTCGAATAATTACCAAAATTTAGATATGCTAAGAAAGAGACTTACAATATTGTCAGATTCCTCCATTGTAAAGCTTGCTTGCAAATACTCATATTGTCTACGAAGTTCCTCAATATTTGCCTCAAACCGTTCGATATTACTCCTTAGTCATGTCTCTATAAAATGATCAAACTATAAAACGCATATACAATACTACAATTCACTAAAACTTTTTAAACAAAACAGAAGATGTAGAAAAGATATCAATAACTGCATATTGCTTCCCTTATGATTCCAGCATATTCCGAAGCTTCTCTTGCTTCATCAAATTTTCATCTTGTCATTTCATCAGCAATTTGATGCAAGTCCTTAGCTTTCTTATATATTCACTCATTTGTTCACTTTTACCCTAAGAAAATAAAAACAATAAAATACAATAATGATAAAATGGACCTAAACTATTCAACTTTCATGTTTTTTTACCATCATCTACAATCCATCATTCTTCGTAATTGAAATTTTAATGATAATATTACTTAGAATGCAAAAGTCCAAATGAAAACCGTTAACAATTATAAGAAAAAACCCTCATATGCAAGTCAGTTCGTTCGAATTTCACACCTGATGATCCTCCTTCTTCTAATCCGAAACCCTACATTATTAGGTTTGCATCTGATCCCGAATCTCAAAACTTGACTATACCATCATAACAAACAGAACCCGAACACAAATAATTTAAATATTACCAAAAAAATAATTTAAAAACCGAAACAACAATTATAATTGAAGAAAGATTGCTAAAATAATTATGAGAGATTGCTAAAAATAAATGAAAAACTCAAGAACTTAACAAAGGTAAATTTTCATGAGAAATAATTATGATATGTAGTGAACAAAAATACCATCAAATTGATGAATAAAAGTTAATCTTGTAACCTACATCTGGGCCAATTGCAGCGACGACATGACATACAAGCTTAACTGACATCTTCGAAATCTCAGCAAGTACACATTGGAGAGAGTAGTGTAAATCAGTGAATAAACAAAAATAAACATATAATAAACACTTACATTACCTCTTACTGTCCCACAGTTTATTCTTTCCCTCAACTATCCGCCTTGCGAAATCCCATTTTCTACCATGACCTCTAAAATCTAATTTATTTGGATCTGAATAAACAGAGAATCAAGAACATAACATTAGTTATGATTTGGCCTGAAAATAACAAATCTTTATTTTTGAATCCATAATTAGGGTTTGGATTTCGAAAATTCAAGAACCGAAACACCATAATTAAAAATCAAGAGTAAAAGTGGGTGGTAAATTATGGTGGTAAATTAGAATTTCATGAATACAATATTACAAAACAAATTAGGAATTCAAAAACCTTAATTTCTCATAGGAGAATTATTACCGATGACGTCATCTATAAAAACTTTTGAGCATAATTTATAATTGAATAGAGCATTACGACATAAAATAGAATCAAATCGAACATCCCATGCAAAAAACCAAAAAAAAAAAATTCAAAACATGCAAGTAGTACTAATTACTACTCATTGCATGGCACTGCAGGATGTGCAAACGAAAGTCCGGAAATTCGTGCAAACATATTGCGGGCCCTGCATCCAAAATCAAGAGATAAACACCAAAAAAATATATACTAAGAGCATTTATAGTCGTTGATAGCCAAATTTTGGGTATTCGACATATAGGAATATAAATTTTGGGTTTCGACTGTAGTCGTTTAAAGCCAAAATTTGGCTTTTCATTTTTAAAAATGGACGGACGATAGATGATTCCTCGGCGTAAAAAAAATAAAATAAAATAAAATAAATGGCACGGATGGGAAATCATTTCCCGTCCAAGATTTTTTTTCTTCCCATTAATTAACTCATAAATTAATCCTAATCAATTATTAATATAATCATAATTAAATCTGAAATCTTATATTTCAATTACTACCTAACATATCCCCATACACATATATATATAGGCTCAGCCCATTAAAAAAAGGTGTTTGGACGGGAGATAATCTCCCATCTGAGCCCCCTTTTTTTCAATTATACTCGACGGACGAGAAATAATATTTCGTCCGATCGATTTTATTTTTTATTTTTTTATTTTATTGAATGGCATGGACTGATTTTCCGTCTGTCCATTTTTTTAATTTTTAAAGAAAAAAATGGCAGAGACGAGTTATAATCCCTCGTCCAATGATAATAAAAAAATTCGAGACGGGATATTATTTCCCATCCGATAGGGTTAAATATAAAATAAAAAAATTCGATGAAAGATAATATTTCGTCTGATCAAACAAACGGTAAATCATCTTTCGTTAGCTATAATTTGGCAATTGCCATTTCGTCTCCCAAATAAAGCCAACTACTGTTCATCCAAAACCCAAATTTTGGGTAAATGGTCAATGACTGCAGTGCTTCTTTTCCCAAATTTTGGCAAAATAGTCAACGACTACAGATGCTCTAGTCAAATCAAGAGAAAAAAAAAAATCAATAATCGTATTTTACCAAGCTGTTGCAATTGATGCATCTTCGATTTGGCGGAAGCTTCAAGAGGCCTCTAATAATCTTCTCATTCCTCTCCTCCTCTTTCCAGCTACTCATCCCTAGGGTTTTGAGATATTGGAAGATTCCATCGATCGAGGGATCAGAGTATTACTAGGGTTTGGATTTGGTCCCATGGTGGGGAGGGGAGGGGGGGTAAGGATTTCGGCGGGCTGGCGAACGACAACTGCTGAGATTTGGGGGATGATGGTTAGCGGAATTTTGGGGGAGGGGGAGTTGGGAGAGGAAGAGTTTTTTGTGTTTTTGTATTCGTTTTTGTATTTTGTTTTGTTAAGTAAGGTGTGCACGTGTCAATGTAAGTGTGATTTTCTACTTTTGCTCATTTTTCTCCATTTAAAAATACAGAAAAGAGAGAAGGGGTATGCCTATTAGCTTAAGATATAGTATAATATCTCTCCGCGGCTCAGACGGTCGTCAGACCCACGACATTTTTTTTGTTAATTACCAATCTGCCCTCCTTTCATACCACGCCATGCACGTGCGGTCTATGTGTTTTTCTAAGGATTTAAGGGCCAAATTTGGAAATAAATGTACACAGTTAGCTCAAGTGATTGGTACTCTTGTCGTCCCTCGAACCCAGGATCAGCTATGTATTTGTTGACATAACAGCGAATAGGATTTTGACACGTACCCTTTTTGGTTTTTAGACTCCACAGCAATCGTTTCACGAGACGAATATTGCGTGTTGATAGGAGTTGTGATATTAATTAATAAGATACTTAAACCTAATCATCCAAGTGATTAGGACATCCAACTACAAACCACGGACAACTTTCCAAGCACAAGATTTAAATCCGGCCGTCATTTTGTTACGACGGACGGTCGAGATCGCCAGTGGTTGTCCGGTTTGTGCTTTTGCAAGATGTACTTTGTTTTCATTCATTTGCAATAAGAATTGCAAAAAACATCCAAGAAAATGCGAACAAATGCAAAAAAAAAAAAGATTCTGCTAAATTGCTCGTCGAAATCATTTTTTTTAAAATAAGAAGAACCTTTCGGTCTTCTTAAAAAACATGTCTACTACTAATCTCCGACTAAATAGAAAGGATTAAAGCATCTGTAGTCATTCGCTAAATATGCATAATGTGCATATTTGGCTGAAAACAGAGCTGCAGTTGTTGGCCAAATATATATATTATGCATATTTGGCTACAGTAGATTGCCATAAATGAGAGACGATTTGAGAATTATCCATATATGAGAGACGACACTTGCACGTAAAAAAAAAAAAAAAATTTAATTGTCGGACGGCACTTCGAATGCTGCCGCACAAAAAAATTTGAATTTCGTAATTAAAAAAAAAAAAAAAAGAACCCACTTCTCGGACGGTACTTGAAGTGCCATCCCTCCACTTTTTGTGTTTTTTGCAATTTTTTAATTGTTTTTGTAATTTTTTGTAATGTTTTTGTAATTTTTGTATTTTTTTGTAATTTTTATAGTTTTTTGTAAAAAAAATTTTTGCACTTTGAATCCATTTTTTTTTCTTGCGACGGCACTTCGTACTTATTATTATTATTATTATTATTATTATTTCGCTCCGACGGAGCTTCATATGCCGTCCCACAATTTTTTTAGTTTTTTTTTCTTTTTCCTCCGACGGAAGATGAAGCGTCGTCGCTTATTATCTATGTAACACCCCGAATTTCAAATAAGGATAAATTCGAGATTTCACAGGATCTTTACTTCACTTCGTACAATTTTACAAGGAATTTAAAACTTTTCATTCACAATACATCAAAGTTCAATTACAACTTGGTTTTACACAGCGGAAGAATAAAATTTACAATAAAACATTTGTAACATCTTTAAAAATAAAACAGCGTCAGCATATCCACTTTATAGCTCCAAGAATGGTCCTTTACCTGCATGTTAATCTGTGGGCACGTCAGTTACTTAGAACTGACGAAATGTTATACACGGCTATCCTCTCTATGCCCGGAATAGTATAACGATCTCATACTTTAACAAATCAACAAAAAGATTGAATGAACAAGTAAAGTGTCAATAGTGATTATTCTAAACATAAGTGTATGTCATGCCTTAATACCTAATGCACACATTTCTATACTAGGATGACACTAATGCACACTTGTTCGGATTCTATGCATCCCATACTACATAGGTCCGAGGGCAAGCGCCTACGTACTCCACATTGAAGGGTTCGATCCCTCGCCATGAGACTACCCAGTAATAAAACAAGTTTTAGAGTTATTTCACAGATACGGATCTCAGCCTCCCTGGCTTATATTAACAGATCCCAGCCTCCCTGGCTATTATATCGTGATGATAATCCCGTAAATGCCCTTCTAGCCCCAGTATATACATATTCTTTGGAGTATGGTAAACATCCGTCGACTACCCTAAGTCCCGGATAAAATACAGTCTATCTCCTATGGGGCAACCACAGTCCACCAACTAGGTCTATAGCCACGGAGATCCACCGCCGACTATACAGAAGCACCCATTTACGTTTGCACAAGTTTATCACATCTTCACTTAAGTGCCTAATTATTTTTAGTTCAAGACATGAATATGTTATTACCCTAGAATCAGTTTTACCTCATACCGGATTTATTCACAAAATACGAGATCGCCCGACGGCATTATCTCAAAATCATATCAATTCTTTCTTTCAAAATTACCGGTAACCGAAGTCTTACTAATTCTTAATCATAATCTTTCATGTACAAGAAACATGGGTACACATACCCTTTTGTAATCATGTCTTAAACTTATATAATTTCATCTTTCGATTCACTTCACAAAAATAATCAAATCTTGTCTTAACACTTATCCACAAAGTAATCATTTCATAGTCTTGCCACTATTCATGATCTAGTTATTCATAATAAATAATAATTCATTCACAATTTCAAATTCATACGATGTTTTATTTTAACACGATTCAATGTCTCATCTTTAGTACTAAACATGATTTACTCATTCACAACAAAATCTTTCATGATCTCAAAAGTCACATAACTCAACCATATTGCATTTCTAGAAATAAAGAGATTTCAATTCACCCTAAATCATTATTTTGTAAATTAAAAGTCATGCTCTTTACTAATACTTTTGTAGTCATTTATTTTTCTTTCTATCTCAAATCCTCGTTAAAACTTATCAATTACACAAAAACAATCTTTAAGAATAAATTCTTCATTTATGTTTTATGAATACTAAAATTTACCCAAAATGAAACACTTTTGAAAGTTTTTATCCAACTGACCCACTCTCGAAACTATTTACCAAATTGACCTACTCACTATCAAAATTACAGATCTAGTTCCCACGGAAGTTTTTACCAAACTGACCCACTTTCGAAACTATTTACCAAATCATTTTAAAACCCCAAAATAA
Organism: Hemerocallis citrina; assembly: GCA_017893485.1. NCBI lineage: Eukaryota > Viridiplantae > Streptophyta > Magnoliopsida > Asparagales > Asphodelaceae > Hemerocallis > Hemerocallis citrina. The sequence continues at coordinate 236,088,190 of CM030360.1, read as the reverse complement.
AATATAAGTCACCAGGAACCCGTGACTATTCTCAACCAAACCCAAGTTTATTACGCTAACCAGTAAGTCTATGTGTAATCTCTGTTTAAAAATGCACAGATGTTCTTTTGTTCAACTATCCACAAAGTGTGTCTTTTTCCATAAAATGTGTTCATTCCAAAAGATCAATTCTTTCACAATTTTAGAAATAATCCTTTCCATGATAGTAACTAATAAAAAGATAGCAACTAATAAAAAGATAGTAACTAATAAAATTTCCAATTATTTTAAAAATACTATTTTTCACTTATTTAAAGAAATTCCTTTTTCTCATCTTTTGCAAAACTTAGACTTTTCTTTAGGAACTAAATGCTACAAAAGAAACGAAAACTAGTATCCATGTCTATTTGATTAAAATCTCAATTTGACATAAATTATATTTTATAAAAATAAAAATTGTTCTTTCACACAATAGTTCCCATTCTTTTAAAAATAGAACCTACTCATGTCGACATATTATAAACTAATCGAAATTTCATTTTTATTTTATTATAAAATCTAATATGGTCAATAATATTATAAGCATAAAATTCTACAATTTACCAACATGGTTTATACAAGAATTTGTCTTTTTTTTCATTAACATGGTAATTGTCACAATAAGACTACTTTCGCAATTATGATGGCATGATTCCCACTTGTAAATTTCACATCAAAGTTATTCTCATATATTAACACTATTGTAAACACAAGACTAAGCAAACATATTAGCATGGTTCACAACAATCAAGTAATTCTCTTTCTTTAGTTAGCATGGTAGACTTCCTTTTTCTACTTAATCACAACATCACTTTAAACTAACATGAATTTTATCTATTCATAATAAGATTCTTCACAAAAATATTTTTGCAAAAGAATGTATTCCCAACATTTTTCAACAAATTTCTCATACAACCACACACTTTTAACATGCATAACATTTTACAAGTATTCTAACATGATCTATGGCATTAGCTCTTTAGTCAAAAATTCCTATTATTTGTTTAATCATAGCAATAGCATGTAACACTAACATGAAAATTTAACTACACATCAAAACAAAATGTTCATATATTATTACTAGCATGCATAATTCTAAATTAGAAAGCATGAGAACCCACCTCTTGTTTGAAGGTTGAAAACTACAAATGAATAGCTCCTTCTTGCTCCTAGCAACTCCTAGTCCTCTTCTCCTCCTAGCAAATGCTCCAAGTAAGAGATCCTCCAAGCACAATAACTTTCTTACCCTCTTTCTTTTTCTTACACTCTTTTCTTTCTCTTCTCTTTCTCTTGTTTTAATTCTAATTTTTTTTTTTTGTGTGAAATGAAAAGGGGTAGGGTGCTATTTATAGGATTTGTAGAGGGTTCAATTTGCAAAATTACCCACCTAATAAATCACCTAATTAACTCTTACAACTCTTCATTTGCTTAACTCCTAAAAACTCCTAACTTTTCATCTCCCCACTCTCTAAAACACTAACTCCTACTAATCAAATCCCTCTCCCATAACTCACTCATTACTCAAAAAAACTTAACTCCTTCCCATGCCTCACACAGCACCGGCTCAAATGGGTCTCCAACCCATGTGGGCCCCAATTATCATTTCACCATACTTATACCAAGTAGCCAACTTACTACTCCATATATATACTATTCAAATTTTTTCAATATTGCCATCCAGCACATAATTAAACATAATCAATAAGCCACACTAATGCACAAGCACACTAGTGCTGTGCATGAACCGTGGCCCCCATCTCACCATATCAATTTAAATTACCAAATGCCAATCTTTTACTATATAACATATATACATAGGTATTGTTATTATTATTATTATTATTATTATTATTTTGAAAACTCCGGATGTTACACACACTCCGAAAAATATTTTGAAAACAACTATGCTTAAATGTGCACACCGAAACCACGTGCATCACACGTAAAACATGAAAATGCAAAAATCGACTTTATTGATGAAAAGTTATTAAATATAATTGAAAATAATATAAGCAAAAATTATATTTACTAATTTACATATATTTCATGATGAAATCACAACACGTGGAAAGCACGTGCATTATACGTGCAGAAAGTCGAAAAATGCATTTTAATCAAAACAAGGGGAAAATAAATTTTTGTTTTATAAAATAGGTTTAAATACATAAAAATAAATAATTTAAACTTATAGAAAATATTGTACGTAGTGGTGGAAACACGTGCATCAAAACACGTAAAAAGCACGTAAATCCCAGGGATTGAAATATTATATTTTAGTTGACTAAAATCAATACGAAAAATGTATAAATAGTACGAATCCAAAATATGTAGTGAAACACATTACAAAATATATGTGCGTAACACCCAAGGGCAAAATTGTAATTTCAATTTTGCGGGGTATTACAATCTATATATCTATATAATAAATTACAAAGAAAGCTATCAAGTGGCTCACAATCAATCCCCCCTATAATCAAAAGGCCTATATCAAACCTCACAAAATATATTTTCCCTCCAAAATTTCAAACCCTAAAACTAAAAAACTTATTACTTTATTACTATCTTTCTCTCTCTCCCTATCTCTCTCTCCCATTCTTTCTATATTTACTTAGAAATTTAGATTTTCAGAATTTTAATGTTTTTTTTTGTGTGCATATATTATATTGAAAATAGTAAATATCTCTTCAACTCCACACTTAAAGTTATAAGAAGTTAAATTTTATACCTTCATTTATAATTATTTTTCAACATATACTAATGGAAACATGAACTTTTATTTACAACTAATTATTGTCATACTATTCAAACTTGAGCAACATAATTGTTGTTTAACTGTTTACGGGCTTTTTTGTATTTTGTATCGTTCCGAAGACGTGCCGTAGGCACGTGCCCACGGGAAAATCTAGTTTTAATATAAAAAGGTAAAAAATAGCATTTGACGATTGCAGCAAAACTTTCAATTGCTATTTCCATTTATTCATATATGCATATTTTACCCTTCAACGACTACTACAGATGCTCTTAGTACTACATGAACTATGCTTAGCTGGCCATCGTGTACCTACTTTAATATTACAAAAAGAGATACATGTAATGCATACGCAATTAGGCAATGTTTGGATCCTTATAGTTGCTTGTGTGAGGACGATTTTTTTTTTTTTAGGGGAAAGGTGGAATAAGGCCACCCTGTTTCATTAAAAAGAGATTAACGAAACAAACCCAGAGTACTGGGCTCAAGTACAACCTACTAACATAAAATAAAATATACATAAAGCAACATGACGCGTACAAACAGTAACTCCCTCCAACAACCCTGGAGGATGGGCCGACAAACCATCTCGACCAGCTAAATGTAAGTACGTCAGTTAGCTTCGTACAGTGCCTCCACGGCACATGCACACCCACCTGAAACACGTCTGGTAGGATTTTTCACTCGTTGATCCTTACCTTCACCTCGCTGGGGGGGCCCCATCTTTAGGCCCAAGCCCCGCAGGTCGAAAACTGACCCCACAACACCTGCACTGCGATCGCACCCACCCACCATCTCCACCACTCATCCTACAAATGTGTCAGTCGCTCCTACAACCACTACCAGAGAGAAAGCCGTGAAGAGGATACCTTTACCTCTCACATGACTGTGCTTTCTCAGGCGATTTCTCACCAAACAACTATCTCGCTCACCCCACCAAACACCATGCTTCAGGAAAGAGCCGTGGAGAGGATACCTTCACCTCTCTCACGTACAAGCTCTCTCCGGCAATTTCTCACCACGCAGACTTATCTCGACTCAAACTCCCAAACGGAGGGAAGAAGCGACGCTGTCTCGAGCCAGTGGCCTAAGCTGGAGGAAGCTCAATAGTCTGACAGTAGGCACTGTGAGATTGCACCGGTGACATCGTAGTACACTCCAGATCAACCATACTCCAACCCCACACTGGCCTGGCCCCACGGGCCCCGAACCAAAACACAGACCTCACACACTTGAATTGAGACAAGTGAGCACACATCACAGAGGGACCCCGTCTTTGGGCCCAAGCTCCATAAACGTGCAGGCCAGCCTAATTCCCGACATCTTCACACGCACTACCAACCCTCGCAGATTGGCATGATTGGCCCCGAGAGTATCGACATGGTGGTAAGCGCGCATAACATCCGGGTAAATCTAACAACTGGAGGGACCACATCGACTCCAACCCCACAATCGCACAATACTAAATGCTTCACACCCCCAACCACAACAAAAGCAAGCACAGCCCCATGCCGAATCACCGGCCTTTGGGCAAAACACGGGCCTCGGGGGGGGGGGGGGGGGGGCCGCCATAGGCGCACAGTGGGTGGCAACTGGACAACACAGATCTAGGTTGGGGGGGGGGGGGGTTGTAGGCCATACCTCATCGGATCACCGCCGGCAAGGCCTCGCCGCACTGGAATCCAGACGTCGCTGCTTGGGGCTGCGCCGGCCGCTAGTCACCATCGACGCAACGTGGAGATGCCGCCCAGGAATGTGGTCGCGACGGGGGGCAAGGAGAGGGGACGCGCCGTGGAGGGGAGGAAATGGGGACGACGGGATGGGGGGGTGGCGGCGCCCGTCGTGGAGGTCTTCGTGAAAGGAGGAGAGGGCCGGGAGGGGACGTCGTGAAGGGAGGACAGGGCCGGGAGGGGACGACGGATGGGGCGGCGGCGTGGAGGGTGGTCGCCGCCGCCCCTAGGGTTTTTTGATTTAGGTTTTTTTTAGAGAACGGGAGTTGGTGAGAGAGAAAGAAGAGAAGATAAACGCCGGGTAGAGTTTTTTTTATGGGTAGGAAGTTTTTGTGTGAGGACAATTTTGACTATGAATAGACCGTTGTAACTGAATTCATATTCGCAGTTAATTTTTTTCCTTATTTTAACAGATATATCCATAATAACTACCTTTTTACGAGATTTTAGTTATCATATTGCAAAATTTCTTTAAAAATTCATAACCAGAACCAACAACATTTTTTTAATAATAAAAAAAAACATAAATATTTATATCACGTACTACAAATAATATTTCTGAGCTGCTACTTTAGAGCATCTGTAGTTGTTGGCCATTTTGCCAAAATTTCCAAAATATGGAAAAATTCGTGCTGTAGTCATTGGCCATTTATAAAAAAATTGGGTTTCGAATGAACAGTACCTGGCTATATTTGGGAGACGAAATGACATTTGCCAAAATATAGCCAACGGCAAATGATTTTTCGTCTGATTGATCGGACGGTAAATTATCTTTCGTCTGAGATTTTTTTATATTAAATCTTATCGGATCGAAAATAATACATCGTTCCTACAATTATTTTTTCTGAAATATCCATGGACGAGAAATAATATCCCGTCCGACCGATTAATTTTTAAAAAAAAGTTCAAACAGTAAATAATGTACCGTCCCACAAAAAACGAAAGGAAAGAGAAGACTTTGACTTTGGCACTCACTCTCTATCTACCTCAAAATGGTTGGGACATGGGATTATCTCTCGTCCCTCTATTTATTTATTTATTTATTTATTTATTTTTTAAATAATAAGATGATGGATTATCTACCGTCCGGTTTAAAAATCCAATTTTTGGCTTTCGACGAGTGCAATGCAAAATTATTTTTTCCAATTTCATTTGCCAAATAGATGCTCTTATGATGACTTTATGACCTGTACGCATAAACCGCCATTAAATTATGGGAAATTTAAGCACTATGACGTCACTTTTGTAGACATTGTAATCGGGTAACTAATTAAATTAATTGTTGTAGTTGAAGCTTACAATGAAAGGTAATATAAATTAACCACAATCATTTGGGCAAAATTACGTGTTAAACAATATCAAACCATCATCTCATTTCCTTTTCATACTTTCTTAAAGCCAAACTTGAATGTGAAACTCATTACATTTTAGGTCACCTCTACTTTCCCACATGGTTCACAAATCCAGTCTATGTTTTTAAAAAAAAGATGAATATTTACTGTATATGTATCGTATTCCAAACGGAAATCTCTGACTTCTTCCCGCCTCATTATCTCAAAATCTGCACTCTATTATAGAAGTTTTCAGATGAGGTAGTTCCTAAATACAGAGATCAATGTTGGTGACAACAACAACACAAAGGCCAAAGGCCAGAAATGAACCAAAGAATAATTTGACTCCGTACTGCAGATGATCAGTATCAGATTCAGTTAAGTCTCTCTTGATTTTTAATGTAACAGAAGCAGACGGTAGGGCTTCGACAACTGCATCAGCAAGATCAGAGATGAAAGAAGATGTGCACCCCAGAGCTGGTACTCTACCCCAGTTCTCGATGCCAGATTCTAAAGCCAACTCCTTGTACTCCATGTCTATTTCTGATAGAGTTTCAATGTGCTCGCTCACGAAGCTGGAATCAAGATAAGAATGAATTAAAATACTATTCAAACTCTTAATATATGAAAAGATAGAAACCGATGCTATTACTTGTCAGGGAACACAATAACTGTAGTGTATATTGTATTGAACATTCTTGCATGCAATAGGTAATAGTCTATGGGGTATACAAAAATGTATAAGGTTGAAGACAATATCGTACCGAAACAAAAAAAATTTAAAAGAAATCTGCTAACACGCCAAATTAATGATCTCCCGGAGGACATTCCTTTTTCTATGCTGTTTATTGACAATTTAATTTACACATATAAGTGTCTACTTCACAATACTAGTTTACTCTGCAAGGATAAGTGCTAGTTCATTTGTAATCCAATTATCAGAGATCACCAAATTAAAGAATTCATTTCGAATCATTGAGTTAGCATCAACTCCAATTGCATAAGAATTGTTTCTTGTGTATAAAAATAAACTATGCTAAAAGAGTTCGATAAGTACAACTTTTGTGAGTAGGGCAAAATGAAAAGTGATTCTCAAAGGCACAACAAAGAAGAAGGAGGCAGCCTAGATAGAGCTGGCTACCATCGCGCTTTAAGCAAGCAAGGTAGGGAGGAGGAGGGTGAGCATCGACTGGAGCGCAGAGGGGACACAGGGATTTCTCACCCAAACCATAGAGGCTTGGGGCAGAGAGACTTCATAGATCCACTGGATAGAAGCCCGGTGGATAGAGAAGGTCTTAGAGCGCCGGAGAAGGGTAGAGTAGATCTACGAACTCCATCAATCTATAGAAGGTCCTATGCAGATGCAACCAGAGGAGGAAAAGATGGAAGTGCTAGGGGGAACCATCAAAGGAGTCAACGGTCACCAGACGAAGGAGGATGCTGAGGAGGAGTGGGTCCTGTATAAGCTAAAAAGAGTTAAGAAGGCAGAGAAGAGCTCTTCAGGGTCGTCGACCACTGTTGGCTCTAAGTCGAAGCTACCCCAGCGCCATAAGTGTGCTGCCAGAGGTCATACAATCCATGATTGTGTGAACGACTGGTTCTGCTATGTTTGCAAGAAGTATGGTCATATCTCCAAGGCCTGTCCAAGCTTCAAGATTGCGGGGATGCCAAGGCTACCAATGAGACTAGCGAGCAGGAAGAGAAAGATACTTCCAAAGATGCTGATATCTCAAAGGGAAAACTCAATTCGGAGGAAAGCAAGGATGTTGGAGGAAGAGTCTCTAAAGCTGTGATTTCCCCTACGCCGTTAATGGTTGAGTTTGAAAGTAGATTCAAAAATTGTGTTCTAATCAAGATTCATTCAGGGCACCCATCGAATGAGACGATAGAGGAACTTCTCACCATTAACACGGAGTTCATTCCAGACTGGGAGTGGAGGGTGCAAAAGCTGAAACAAGACGTGTTGTTTGTCCATTGTAACAACGAGACGAGAGTTAAAGAATTGAAGGTGATGAGTTCTACATTACATTCAGCAGATGGTCACGCAGCTATGGAGCATTGAAAGTGAACTAGCTCCCTATGGTATGGATTCAGATATTCAATTTTCCTCTCGATTGTTGGGTAAGATCAGGGTTTCACAATCTCATTGATGGGTTCGGTCACGTCATCGCAATCGACCAAAACACTCATCGCCAGTCACGATGTGAATACGCAAGACTTCAGATCAGCTTGGAAAATCTTGCTTTGATACCGTCGGTGATTCAGGCGACTTTCGAAGACGAGTGCTACTAGGTAAAAATAGTTATCGAGCGAAAGAAAATAGTGTCCTTCAGAGAGTCGCCGGAGGGGTCTTTCTCAGGGTCGGACGTGAGGTCCAAAAGAAAGGAATTAGAGGAAGAAGATGAGGCACAACTGTCCATCTTAGCGAAGCAAAGTCTGGGCCGTCATATCCAAGCGATTAAAGGTGATGATCTAGCACCGTTGGATCAGAGGGAGGTTAATCGCTACCGCTCGGTACAGCAAACAGGGGATCCGAAATGTGTTGGGGATCTGAGACAGGGGATGGGTGATACTAAAGATGTGACTAGGGACTCAAATGGCGTGTTGAGGAAATTAGGGGATGGGACGAGTGGAGTCTCGAGAGTGGGAAAAGAGGGTGAGGTGATGGAGCAGCTGAATCTGGGGGTACGAGGTACAGTGCAGTTGACGAGGTTTATAGGGGAGGGGATAGGTGGAGCGGCGCAAGGGGAGATAATGGCGAAGAGACTTCAAAGCAGAAACCCAGGCTACGAGGCATTGTGCTTCTGACAGGGAAAGCGACAGATGGTATGGAAGGGCCTAAAGACTATGACGATGAGTCTGCAACGCTCACGATGACTAGGCAAGAATTTAATGAGGCTTTAGAGAGAGCAATAAAAGCTGTCTCTATGAATTTATGAGTATTTGGGCATGACCCATCCACAGAGGTGCTGAAGGCTACTGAGAGGTCAAAAATTAGAGAGGAACAAACTGTTGATGTGGGTCTACAGGTTGAAGAAACCCCGATCGCTAATCCAAGATGATTCGGGTTAGACAGCGAACTGGAAAGAGCTGAACATGGTATTACACAGAACAAAATTACAGATGTAGATGTAGATGATGCGATGATCAGTGCCTTACAGAGTAAGGGGGAGGAAGGTAGCGAGTCTGATAGTGAGGAAGCAGACTTTGCACGACAGGGCAACAGCTTAGTAGGGAATCCGGAGAGGAAGGATGGGGGTGAGGCGAAGGAAGCGACGCAAGATGAAAAGACAAGGAAAAGCAAGAGGCAAATAGACAGGTGGGGAATTAACGGGCCCAGGGAGGAGGATCTTATCAGGTCAGCGGCCAAATCCAAGCAACCAGCATCAGCTTGTGGAGGTAAGCTCAATATAAATTTTTCTGTATTGAACTCAATTTCGGATAATATTCTTCTGTATCATGCTACTCTATTTGGTCTGGCTATGGGATCCACTAGAGATGAACAAATACATAAGGTCAGTGTCATTAGGGAAGAAGTTATAGACTATAATATAGACTTAGTTTATAGCATGTGGCTTGATACTCTAGGGGTAGAGATGGTTAGAAGCTAATTTTCCCATGTTATACATCTTCTGGAACATTAGAGGGATGTGGTCTAGAGTAAAAAAGATATTTGTTAGTGATACGATTACGAGAATTAAACCATCGTTTTGTGCTTTGCAAGAAACTAGAATAGTTTTCCCTATAAGTAAGGCCTTAGATCGTTAGGCTCTTTCGAGGGGCAGTGTCTTACTGCTACAGGATTGTAACCTGTTCGACATTGTGGACGAGGATATCTGGATTTTCTCTGTGACCATTAGAATTAAACGCAAAACTGATGGTTGGGAGCATATGATTACATCAGTCTACGGTCCATACAATTCGTCTCTTAGGGGACAATTGTGGATGGAACTATATAGGATTCGTGGGAGATGGGATGGGCCATGGGTGCTGTGAGGGGATTTTAACATTACTATATTTTATCACGAACATAGAGGAAGAGGTTCTAACGAGAGAGATGGGCAAGATTTTAACCATACGATTAACAATCTTGAACTTGTGGAAATGTGTGCCTCGGATGGACGATTTACTTGGTCGAACATGCAAGCCACTCCGACCTTAGCCAAGTTGGACAGAATCCTTGTTTCTTTTGATTGGGAACACCTATTCCCTTTGGCAATTACAAAAACTACTCCGAGATTTACATCAGACCACACTCCTCTGACTCTGGAGTGTGGGGACGATAGAAGAACCGATCCACGCAAATTTAGATTTGAGAAGGAGTGGACTAAGATCGACAACATCAGGAAGGTCATAGAGGATTCATGGGCACAAGCTACGAACATAAACAATGCTTTTTCGAACTGGATCATTAAGATGAGATGATTGCGCAAGCATTTGAATATCTGGGCAGGGAAGGAATTTGGTGAGACGAAGAGAAACAAAGAGAGTTTAGGATAGAGTTCATGAGTTATAAAAGGTGGAAGAAGAGAGGAATCTTGAAGAACATGAATTTCAAGAGTTGTCAGCAAGTAGATTGGAGCTACATAGACTGGAGAGATGGAAGAATCCTATTGGAGGCAAAGAGCTAGGGTGCAGTAGCTAAAGGAAAGGGATGCTAACACAGTCTTTTTTCATAAAGTTGCAAGTGGTAGAAGAAGACACAACCACACCTCCGGGCTCACGGTTGGGGAAATGTGGACAGAGAATAACACCATTATAAGAGATCATATCGATAATTCCTTCAGGGAGTTGCTGGGAAAGAAAAGACGGGAACGATGTAATCTCAACCTGGATATGTGGGTGGACTCGAGAATTGAGGGTAGCGAGGGCCTAGAAGGTACTTTATTGGAGGAGGAGGTAATAAAGGCAATAAAAAAACTAGGTCATGGCAAAGCGTCGGGGCCCGACGGATTCCCAGTCTTTTTCTACACTATATATTGGAATATCATTAAGAAAGATCTGATGGATATCTTCCAAGAACTTTTCCAAGGGGTGGCAAAACTAGAAAGACTAAATTATGCGAATGTTGTCCTTATTCCGAAAAAGGAGGAGGTCCTTCGAGTGTCTGACCTCAGATCTATAAGCCTGTTGAACAGGTCTTTCAAGATCATCACCAAGGTTCTAGCCATGAGACTATCCCCTCACTTCGGCGACATTATTGATGAGTCACAAAGCGGGTTTATTAAAGGAATGGACATCATGGACATCATTGATTCAGCTCACGAAATGGTTTTCAGGAGTAACAAGGACAAGGCCAGTGGTTTTTTACTCAAATTAGACTTCGAAAAGGCATATATACGGTAGAGTGGGATTGCGTGGATGAAGCTCTACATCTCAGAGGATTTGGACCAAAATGGAGACTATGGATAAGAAAATGTGTCAGAGATGGTAAGTCATTCGTCCAACTCAATGAAGAATGCGGAAGGGAAATTTGTTGTTACAGAGGCTTAAAACAAGGGGACCTGCTATCCCCCTTGTTATTCACGGTGATCGCAGACAGGCTAGCTGAAATGATCAGAAAAGGAAGAGAAGCACAAATTATCAAAGGTGTTAGTATGAAAGGGGTGTCGATGCCAATGTCCATTCTACAATATGCAGATGGAAGAAATCATGGCTCTTCGGGTTATGTTGAGATGTTTTGAGTATTGGTCTGGATTAGCGGTTAATCTGCATAAGAGTTGTTTAATTACTCTTGTAACGCCCCGAATTCCAAATAAGACCGAATTCGAGATTTCATAGGATCTTTACTTCACTTCGTATAATTTTACAGGAAAATTAAAACTTTTCAATAATACATCAGAGTTCATTACATCTTTTGTTTACACAGCGGAAGAATACAACAAGGAAATAAAATACAACTTATATAACTATAACAATGTAAATCATCAATTGCATCATAACATCTTCATGGAAAAGTTCATTACCTACATATCAAGCTGTGGGCACGTCAGTCACTTAAAACCGACAAAAATGTTATATTCAGCCATCATCTCTATGCCGTAAATATAACGATCTCATTACTTTAACAAACCACAAAAATTAAATGAACAATAAAGTGTTAAATTGTGATTATTCTAAACATGTAAGTGCATGCCATACCTTAATGCCTAATGCACACATTTTATACTAGAATGACACTAATGCACACTTGTTCGGATTCTATGCATCTCATACTACATAGGTCTGAGGACAAGCGCCTACGTACTCCACAATAAAGGGTTCGATCCCTCGCCATGACAACTACCCAGTAATAAGATAAGATTTAGATCATTCCACGAAATTGAATACCAGCCCCAGAGTCCACCGCTGACTGTTATAACAGCTCCCACATCGTGCGAATCATCCCGCAAGTGATCCTCCAGCCCCGGTATACATATATATATTGGAGTATGGCAAACTATCCGCCTGACTACTCAAGATCCCGGAATCCACCGCTAATCCGTCCTCATAGTCCCGAATTTAAATATAAAAGTCCGTCTCCTACGGAGCAACCTCAGTCCACCAACTGGGTCTATATCCACGGAGATCCACCGCCGACTATATAGAGCACCCCACTTACGTTTGCCCAGATTTACTACATCTTCACTTACGTGCCTAATTATTTAGTTCAAAACATGAATAAATTTTCAAGCCTAGAATTAGTTTTACCTCCTACCGGACTTAATCAACATTTACCGAGATAGCTCCATGGCTATATCTCAAAATCTGTCTCAACTCTTTTCAATTCAAATACTGCCAAACAAGAATACATAATTTCATAGCCAAACAAGAATTTCTTACGCAACAAGAATACATAATTTCATCAAGAGGATAAATTCTCATAATCGCAACTCAACTAACTCAAGCATTTCTTAATAAAAAGATGAAATGTGTGATTTCTTCAAGGAAATTCAATTTTCAACTCATCATTTTATTCTTCTTCAAAATAAAGATGTCTCGCTTTTATTTAGTAAATTTATAGTCTTCAGTTTACCGAGATAGCTCCATGGCTATATCTCAAAATCTGTCTCAACTCTTTTCAATTCAAATACTGCCAAACAAGAATACATAATTTCATAGCCAAACAAGAATTTCTTACGCAACAAGAATACATAATTTCATCAAGAGGATAAATTCTCATAATCGCAACTCAACTAACTCAAGCATTTCTTAATAAAAAGATGAAATGTGTGATTTCTTCAAGGAAATTCAATTTTCAACTCATCATTTTATTCTTCTTCAAAATAAAGATGTCTCGCTTTTATTTAGTAAATTTATAGTCTTCAGTTTCTTCCCATCTCAAATCCTCTTTAAACTTCTCAAAACATACTTTAACTTCTCAATTTTTTTTATTTATGAAGTCTCTACCATGTTATATGAATACTATAATTTTCCTAAATTTTTATAGGCATTAGAAACTCAACAAAACTTTTTTTTTAAAGTCCAAAAAAAAAATTAAAAGGCAGCCCCAGGAATCAAACCCGTTAGCAAACAACCAGCACCCAAGGCCAACCTACTAGCCACTAAGTCCTTTGTGGACTTGTGTTCCAATTCTTCATCGAACCCCTTATACTCAAACTCGGGATCTAAGTTGAATTAAACAAAACAAAGAAAAGATGTTTGGGCTTCCCGAGTTTCGAACCCAGGCCAAACAGAAAGACAACGCATCGCCAGACCACTGGGCCATTTGCGCCCAACGATAATAAGTCGCTTTGGTGGCATTTGTCCCAACCTTCTGTTATTTTATTATTTCCATAAAACTTAATTCTTCGTTTGATCAATCTTTTCATTAGTTTACTAATTGTTTATTTAATTGAGATTTACTTACTAGTAAGAACTCATGACTTTAAAAAAAATTCGTATTTGATAATCTATCTAAATTTCAATCTATTTCTGCTCTTTATTTATATGAATTGTAGTTCTTCATTTTAATCAAACTAGAAAATTTTGTATTCTCTTACAACAATTTAAATAAGCTTTGTATACCCACTTTACTTTACAAAAACTCCTTTTTAACCATAATGAAATCTCTTCAAATATTTTCACAATTACTAATTTCTATATTTGTAAATTAAGAGCATCTGTAGTCGTCTGCTAAATACCCAAAAAATGAAAAAAAATGGGAAAAAGAGCGCCGTAGTCGTCTGCCAAATACCCAAAATTTGGGTGTCCATGAACAGGAGCTTGCCAAATATAGGAGACGGTCTGGCAAATGCAAAATTATAGCTGACGAAAGATTATCTTTCATCCGATAAATGAGACGAAAGATAATCTTTCGTCTGAAACGTGGGACGGGAAACAAAACACCGTCGCTTCAATTCAGCATACGATGAATTCGACAGACAAAGGATAATATTCCGTTCAAATAATTATATTAAAAAAAAGGAAAAAAAATTTGACGGACGGTACATAATGTACCGTCCAACACATTCATGCAAAAGACAAATTTCCTAGGACGGGACTTCATCCCTCGTCCCAGGCATTTGTCTCATTTTTGTTTTTTTATTTATTTTTTTTGGTCCTTTTGTGCCCCTTTTGTCTGTTTTGTTTTGTTTTTTTAAATTTTTTTTTTTTGGTCCTTTGTTTTTCAATTCAATGCATTTATATATATATATATATATATATATATATATATATATATATATATATATATATATAATTTAAATTTCTGAGACGAAAGATAATCTTTCGTCTGACCCATATTTTGGCTTTTGACGACTACACCGCAAACCCATTTTTTCCATTTCTATTTGCCAAATACCCAAAATATGACTCAAGACGACTACAGATGCTCTAACATACAAATGACCATTACTCCTTACTTTTTGTTCTCATTTCCAAGCAGCATGACAATACTTTATTTCTTAGTCAATAGTAATATTTCTACAATTTGGCATACATAAAAGCATGAATTTACCTTCTAATTATCACATCAATTTTATACTACTTATTAAGCATGCAATCCCTACAATTAGAAAGCATATGATCACCCACCTCAATTGAAGTTTGAACAATGAAAAGAAAGATGGAACACCACTTCTAGCTCCAAAGCATCCCCTTCTTCTCCTAGCAAGACTCCTTCAAAAATGAGAACACTCTACTCTCTTTCTTTTCTTCTTTCTCTTGTTTAGTTTATTTTGTGTGTGTGAAATGAGAAGAAAAGGGGAGCTATTTATAGGACAAGTTGAGTGTTCAATTTGCAAAATTACACACCTAATAAATTACTCAATTTAATTTCCATCCCCTCACTTTCATAACTCCTAAAACCCCATACTCTTTACCTTTCCACCTATTCAAAACCTACCCCCCACCTCTTCAAACTCCTAAACTGGCCTACCATTCTCCACGTCATCAGAGAGAGATGAGAGAGAGAACACAGAGAAGCTTTTTTGCCTCTGCTCTCCTGCGTGTAGGCCCCCGGTTGTAAGACATGTCAACCCAAGTCAACAGCACTTAAGCTGGCTTTAAATCCATTACCGTGGGCCCCTACCTCTAGCCAAATAATTCATATATTACCCCCCATGTCATTCCAAATCAATTCCATTTCCATTTATGAAGATATTATTCAATAGCCAACATTATATCTTATCAACATATATATATATATATATATATATATATATATATATATAGAGAGAGAGAGAGAGAGAGAGAGAGAGAGAGAGAGAGAGAGAGTATTTGGAAACTATGGGGTGTTATACACACTCCGAAATTTATTTTGAAAACAAATGTGCTTAAGTATGTTTACCTAAAACACGTGCGTCGCACGTAAAATATCAAAAATGCGAAATCGATTTTATCAACAGAAAATTATTAAAATATAATCGAAAACAACATAAGAAAAATTATATTTATTAATTTTATATATTTCATTATGAAATCACTACGTACATGGAAAACACGTGCATTACACGTAAAAAAAAATCATTCTAATCAAAATGGAGAAAAATGAACTTCCGTTTATAGAATTGAATGTCTAAAATAAATAATTTAATACATAGAAAATATTGCACGTAGCGGTGGAAACACAAA
Organism: Hemerocallis citrina; assembly: GCA_017893485.1. Classification (NCBI taxonomy): domain Eukaryota; kingdom Viridiplantae; phylum Streptophyta; class Magnoliopsida; order Asparagales; family Asphodelaceae; genus Hemerocallis; species Hemerocallis citrina. The sequence continues at coordinate 236,072,309 of CM030360.1, read as the reverse complement.
ATCGACACGTGCATCAAAAAACACGTAAAGAGCACGTAAAATACAGATATTAAAATTTAATATTTTTGTTGACTCAAAATAAGGTAAAATTAATACGGAAAATGCATAAATATTTGGTAATCAAAATACGTGGTGAAAACACGTTACAAAATACACGTGCGTAACACACAAGGACAAAATTGTCATTTCCAATTTCATGAGGTGTTAACTCTCCCCCCTAGGATAGTTCCGTCCCCGGAACTTGCTAGGGTAAGGGTTGTATTTTGTACACACCAAAGAAAATATCATTATTGTATTTACAAAGCTACAAACTTTAAGAGAAATAAATGTCGTATAAAAATTCACAACAAGGAAAAACAAGACAACTCTATATAAAAAAACTATGAGAAACAAGAAAACTCGGGAAAATAACATAAGGAAATAAATATGTTCATAAAAGATAGGATAGATTGAAAGAAGTTCCATACAGAAAAAAAAACTTCGTCATTAATTTGGAATAGTTCAGAAAACAATGTAATAAAGAGAAATATAGTCAATGAATAATTTACAAATAAATTTAGAAATAAAAATTCATCAAAGTAATAAGCGATAGAAAAAATCGCAAACTGGATAAGCAATTTAAAGGAAGGCCATTGGATAGCGATTTGAAAATAAAAGGAAATGAAATTTAGTTAAAAACATAGACAAATTAATATCATAAAATAATTTTTAAGGTAACTATAATAATTATACATACAATTTGGAAATTAAAGATATAAAAGGCATACATTAAAATACTTTTGAATTGTCAAGTAGAGCAAGAAAACCAACATACAAAATTTTATAGGCGTAAAAATTATAGAGTGAGACAACCAATATTATGACATGAAAATTATAAATAGTTTGTCGGAGTAAAACAAAATATCATAGCTGTAAAAGCAATATCATATTATTGAAGTAGTGCGAAAACTAATCATATAGAAATAACATACAAATTGAAGAAAAGGTACAAATACCAAAATTTCTTTTTGTTAGGTGAGTAGACACCAAATTTAAGGTAAGTTAGTAGCAAAATAAAATACGATAAAGCTGCATGAAATGCTAAAAGATTCAAATTACTAAAAAGAAGATAGTTGATATTAAGTAGTAAGTACACAAGTAGGATAGAAATCAGTTTAAATAATGTAATGCTAGGTTGTAAAATATTATAAAATAGCATAGGCTAGTACAAAAATAGAATAGGGGTAAGTAAATATTATAGAAAACAAAATAGTAAATCTCCTTCTGGTGCAGGTTCGCCTCATTGGTGTACAATTGCAGGCTTGCCTCTACGATCTCAAGTTGCAGAATTGCCCTCTACGACATCCGATTGCAGTTTGCCTTCTGAACATTCGGTTGTAGACTTTGCCTCCTCGACGTCCAGTTGTAGTTTGCCTCCATTGACGTCTGATTGCATATTTGCCCCCTTCGACATCAGGTTGCACCAAAACGGGAGATGGAAAGATGTAATTTTTCAAGTACTCTTAGATATTGGGATGTTTAATAAAATATAGTATTATGTTTGAAATTAGCGATATAAAAGTGGACGAAAACGTTGCAAATTAAGTAGGAAATTATAACGATAAAATACTAAAGCAGATAGACTTTAAACATAGGATACACAAAATTTGTAGAAATGAAAATGATTTATAATATTAAGATGAAAATAGTGTAAAGCATATGCACGAGATGAAAACATAAATGAAAAACAATAATCATGTAGCATATGCATTATATTGAAAAATTAATGAGTAACGATTAATACTAAGACAAAACAACTTAGCAAATAATATGTAATCGAATGTAGACAATAAAACAAAATGGTAGGTCATATTTATATCGGTAGAAATTTTCAATCTTATAAGTATAGTATCACAAAATCAAATCATATGAAATGAGTGCACATAAGAAAATTTCATAAGCAAGATAGATAAAATCAATGAAGAAAATAATAGTTGCAATAATACGAAAAGTAATAACAAATGCAAACGGATAAAACACGAAGGACAAATCTTTAAGATTGAAAGACAGATGAAACAAATTCAAAAGATCCAGACTGAGGAAGATAGACAAAATAATACATATCCAATTGATTAATAGTATAAGAAAATATTTATTTGAAAATATTGAATGTTGAAAAGTATTATGATAAAATTCACAAAAAATAATTTGAAAGGGAAGTGTGTAATGTATCATGAATGTAGGGTCAACCAACCATGCTTCCACTACGCCACTCTGATACCCAGGAAAACATGCTCGCATACAGAAAATACCGAAATCAAAGAACATGGGTACAGAAGGAATAAATTGTACCCAATAAGGAATCAACAGATCAGGATGACTATATGAGGTGAAAGGAAGCAACGAATCAAGAATTGATTATGAAGGGATCAAAATGAATGAGATAAGACTTGTGTCCAGATCTAGTTGATTATCAAATTATTCATGTGCTTGCATGGCCTGTTTAATGTTGAGTTAATATTGACTGAGTCAAGCCTGTCTAATGTATTAGTCAAACTAACACATTAGCCAAACCCGAGCTCTGATACTACTAAAAACCTTATCACGCCCCGCTTCCCAAAAATATGGAATACGAGCGCATGACGAAGCCCAGCGAATGATTTTAACATCATCCATAAGTTGTAGGATCGACTCAGCATCACAACAAGAATATAACAAGATATATATATATCACCAAGCATGCATGAATAATTCATTAAGCAACAGGAAACAATTTAAACATTAATAATATCCAAAATGCTTTCAATGTCTGGAACAAAAGGTAAAACTCGGGAACATAAGCCCGTTACAAGTCTTAAACAACAACAAAAGAAATAACTCAATTACAAAATGAAATAATTAAATAAAGATTTTTCCCAAGCAAGGCCTAGAACGTCTGCTCACCGACTTCAGCAGGTAGCACTTCATACATCCATCCTTTTACTACATAGTTGCTACAGTCAATGCAATTTCGTTTAGACCCAGTAATGGATTTTATAGGGCAGCGTACTCAGGTATCAAGTATCAAGCAAGTCACGATTCATGAATCGGAAAATAAATAACAAGTTCACGAAATAAGTTCGCGAATCCACTAACAAGTTTAAGAACCGCACAGTGGGTTCATGAATCAAACAAGTTCATGAGCCAAGTAACTGACTCCATGAATCGATCAAGATACAACAAGTTCATGAACCAAGTATTTGGAAAACACGGGCCCCTTCCGAGTACGCTTACCTATATTGTCCACTACTATAGTCTTTCCCTTAAACCCCGGCTTGTTACATTTATGAATTTTTATCAAGCAAGCATGCAAGTGTGTGAAACAAGTCAAGAAGTCATAATTATGGACATGGAACAAGTTTAAGATATTTATATAGCATATTCAAGGGTCAACGTGAATAAAAATATCACGAACAACAAAAATATCAAAACTGGACAGCACGACGTTGGTGCACCAAAACCGTGATTCCCGTTGCTAAGAGATAGCAAAAGTGGATCCGTCAGGAGATCTAGAAACTAGACTCCTGCCCGGTTCCAACGCATATAATTAGGGTACAGAAAAGTGGTGGGAATATGTGTCAAAACAACGAATTACACAGCTAATGTGTTCAGGCAGAATTTGTGTATTTGAGTTTATACATGTGAAACAGGGTTGAAATGTTGTTAATTAATTCTAAGAAAATTTTATAAGGTTCTCTAGGGTGTCCAGCAACATCATATAAAATTTCAAGTCAAACGCTTACTGCTAACATAGTTAAATTAATTCGCAAACTAAAGGTGTGCAGCAGTTTTGTGAATCTGCGTCTACCGACACAGCTTCAGTAAAACTGCAATAACTCCTAGACCGTAACTCCGAATTAAAAAATTCTGAAGGCTATCGACATCTAGACATCCATAGCTACACTTGCTGTTCAGGGCTCGGGTTCAGATTCTGATGTTAAAGGGATCAAAACAGCATAGCAATGTCTAGGACAGCAACATGTGGGAAAATCTTACTAGTATAGATTACATGAAAATTGGTTATTAGGCGTCTAGGTTAATGTGTGATATAAATACAGGAAAATGATTGTCAAAACAGCAAGTAATGATTGTTTTTCAAGTCAAATGGGTGCAAGTTCATCAAATGTAAGATATAACATGTGTCTACAACTCTATGGCTCCTTAATTTCATGTGTCTACGTGTTCAGGGGATAAAATGAGTCCAAGTAATTATAATATAATACAATAAAATTATTGTGACTCTTAAGATTATGAAATTTAGGAGGTTTAATATTTGATCAACGATAGTCAAGGAGGAATCACAATTTCTAACTATTTGCAGTTTTTTCAAGGGTGCTTGTACTAGAACAAAAATGTGTACAAGAGGATTACTTGCCTTGATTGATGACGATTTGATCCGATTGTTGAAGAAAATGGGATCGAAAAACTCCGGGCAAAGTCTCCCAAAAGCACGTGTGAAGCACGTGCGAAAATTCAATAGTAGAGGAAAATCCCTCACACCGGATCGGGGCCGAACAGCGTACAGTGATCTGGATTCGCTGCGCCAAAACAGCAAAACACCGGATCCATCCAACGGCAGCCTCCTATGCAGCGGATCGTGCTAGAACAGGGGGCAACCTCTCTCGGATCTGCTGTGGGTGAACAACGAACAGCGATCAGATCAACTTCAGATGCACGGATCTTGTGCAATCCAAAGGTTGAGATCGAATCCCGCCCAACTGCGTCTTCTTCCTTATTTCGATCGGGAGAGAGCATGGGAGAGGGAGTGAGCGACGGCGACTGTGGCGACCAGCGGCAGCAACATCGAGAGAGACTCGACGCAAGGATGCGATGGCGGTCACGGGCGGCGCGACGTCGAGAAGCGACGCAGCGTCGAGGATAGCGCTGTTCTGTTTCTTGGGTTCGAACAGAGGGGCGATGGCGAGTAGAATTGGGTCGGTGGTGCTAGCGGCGTGGACGGAGGTGCTTGTAGGGATGACGAGGGTGATGCAGGGTGGAGGTCACAGGCAGACATGATGGAGGTGGGTAATGGCAGAAATGGGTTTCGGAGTTCGAGAGTTCGGTTTGGAGTTTGGGTCGATGGTGAATATGTGATGGCGGTGGAGTGATCGTGGTGATGAGGGCGATCGGGGGTGCGAGGTTGCTAGGCGAATTGGGTTGGCGATGATCGAAGGAAGAAGGAAACGGGAACGGAGAAATCGAAAGGTAGGGGATGAAGTGCGGTTCGGCGGCGGGTCTCAACAGTAGGGGTTAGGGTTCGGGGCTAGGGTTAGGGTATAGGGTTTAAATAGTGAGGGTTTGGGTTTTGGGTTATAGGGTATCCGCTTGGAGAGGGATTCAACTGGAGAATTGGTCAAATTGCATTAAAATGGGAAATAAAGAGATGATTGACATATAGTAGCTCATTCTTCATGAAGAACGACACAAAGAGCACACACAATTGAATTAGATGAAAGGACCAAAAATTGAGTCGAAACAAATTAGTGATTTTATTTGAATGGAAATAAGATACGGGATCTCAAATAGATAAAAGAGTACAAAGGGGCAAAATACGGTATAAAAATACAAATACGGAAAATAGGAGTTACAAATGTATACGAGGAGAACATCATGAATGGAAGTCAATAAGTACTTCATTCACGACTCCAGCCATCCAATAGGAAGTGAAAACATCAGTATATAGAGCAACACAAATGTAAATCACTTACATTTAAATCTCTATAAGCTGAAACTCACTCTCTAATGCCTACTCTAGGGTGTCGTTCCTTATAAATTTGTACTACTTGTGAAGCCTGCTCTGATACATTTTGTAACGCCCCAAATTCCAAACAAGACCAAATTCGAGATTTCACAAGATCTTTACTTCACTTCGTACAATTTTACAAGGAAATTAAAACTTTTCAATAATACATCAGAGTTTATTACATATTTTGTTCACACAGCGAAAGTACAACAACAAAATAAAATACAACTTGTATAACTATAACAATGTAAATCATCAACTGCACCATAACATCTTCATGGCAAAGCCCATTACCTGCATATCAAGCTGTGGGCACGTCAGTCACTCACAACTAACGAAAATGTTATACTCGACCATCCTCTCTATGCCGTACATACAACGATCTCATTACTTTAACAAATCACAAAAATTGAATGAACAATAAAGTGTTAAATTGTGATTATTCGAAACATGTAAGTGCATGTCATGCCTCAATGCCTAATGCACACATTTTATTCTAGGATGACACTAATGCACATTTGTTCGGATCTATGCATCCCATATTACATAGGTCCGAGGGCAAGCGCCTGCGTACTCCACAATAAAGGGTTCGATCCATCGCCAGGACAACTACCCAGTAATAAGATAAGGTTTAGATCATTCTACGAATTTGAATCCTAGCCCCTGGAGTCCACCGCTGACTGTTATAACAGATCCCACATTGTGCGAATCATCCCGTAAGTGACCCTCTAGCCCCAGTATACGTATATACATTAGAGTATGACAAACTATCCGTCCGACTACTCAAGATCCCAGAGTCCACCGCTGACCCGTCCTCATAGTCCCGGATTTAAATATAAAAGCTCGTCTCTTACGGAGCAATCTCAGTCCACCAACTGGGTCTATAGCCACGGAGATCCACCGCCGACTATATAGAGCACCCCACTTACGTTTGCCCAAATTTACTACATCTTCACTTACGTGCCTAATTATTTAGTTCAAAATATGAATAAATTTTTAAGCCTAAAATTAGTTTTACCTCCTACCGGACTTAATCAACATTTACCGAGATAGCTCCATGGCCATATCTCAAAATCTATCTTAACTCTTTTCAATTCAAATACTGCCGGTACCCGAGATCTTACTAACTCTAAATCACAACTTTTCCATGTACAAGAATCAATGGGTACACGTACCCTTCAATAAACATGTCTTAAACTTAGTTTATTTTCATCTTCAACTTATTTCACAATTTAATCAATGTCTCATCTTAACACCATTCATGATTCGCTCATCCATTCTTAATTTTTTCCAACCAATAATTTTTCACATGAAACATTTAATTTATCAATTTGGGCACATAAAGCAAACAAGAATTTCTTACGCAACAAGAATACATAATTTCATCAAGAGGATAAATTCTCATAATCGCAACTCAACTAACTCAAGTATTTTTTAATAAAAAGATGAAATGTGTGATTTTTTCATGGAAATTCATTTTTCAACTCATCATTTCATTCTTCTTCAAAATAAAGATGTCTCGCTTTTATTTAGTAATTTTACAATCATCAATTTCTTCCCATCTTAAATCCTCTTTAAACTTCTCAAAACATACTTAAATTTCTAATTTTTATTTTTTTTTAATAAAGTCTCTACCATGTTATATGAATACTATAATTTTTCCAAATTTTTAAAGGCATTAGAAACTAAATAAAACTTTTTTTTAAAGTCCCAAAAAAATTAAAAGACAGCCTCAGGAATCAAACCCGTGAGCAAACAGCCAGCACCCAAGGCCAACCTACTAGCCACTGAGTCCTTTGTGGACTTGTGTTCCGATTCTTCATCGAACCCCTTATACTCAAACTTGGGATCTGAGTTGAATTAAACAAAACAAAGAAAAAATGTTTGGGCTTCCTGAGTTTTGAACCCAGGCCGAACAAAAAGACAACGCAGTGCCAGACCACTGGGCCATTTGCGCCCAACAAAAATAAGTCGCTTTGGTGGCTTTTGTCCCAACTTTCTGTTAATTTATTATTTCCATAAAACTTAATTCTTCATTTGATCAATCTTTTCATTAGTTTACTAATTGTTTATTTAACTGAGATATACTTACTAGTAAGAACTCATGACTTTAAAAAAAATTCATATTTGATAATCTATCTAAATTTCAATCTATTTCTTCTCTTTATTTATATGAATTGTAGTTCTTCATTTTAATCAAACTAGAAAATTTTGTATTCTCTTACAACAATTTAAATAAGCTGTGTATACCCACTTTACTTTACAAAAACTCCTTTTTAACCATAACGAAATCTCTTCAAATATTATCACAATTACTAGTTTCTATATTTGTAAATTAACATATAAATGACCATTACTCCTTACTTTTTGTTCTCATTTCCAAGCAACATGACAATACTTTGTTTCTTAGTCAATAGTAACATTTCTACAATTTGGCATACATAAAGCATGAATTTACCTTCTAATTATCACATCAATTTTATACTACTCATTAAGCATGCAATCCCTACAATTAGAAAGCATAGGATCACCCACCTCAATTGAAGTTTGAACAATGAAAAGAAAAATGGAACACCACTTCTAGCTCCAAAGCAGCTCCTTCTTCTCCTAGCAAGACTCCTCCAAAAATGAGAACACTCTACTCTCTTTATTTTCTTCTTTCTCTTGTTTAGTTTATTTTGTGTGTGTGTGAAATGAGAAGAGAAGGGGAGTTATTTATAGGACAAGTTGAGGGTTCAATTTGCAAAATTATACACCTAATAAATTTCTCAATTTAATTTCCATCCCTTCACTTTTTCAAAACCTAATAAAATTTGCAGCTACCTACTTGTGCATACATGTTTTGATGTTCCATAAACATATATGTCAGTAAGCATGTGTCGCCAACTCAAGTTGAGTCCACTGACATATATGTTTATGGAACATCAAAACATGAATGCACAAGTAGGTAGCTGCAAACTTTACTAAATTCCTTAATTAAGTAATTTAAAATAAACTAACTTAAACTAATTTCATGACCTCTGCATATTTGGTAACAAAAAAGTGATGCATATTCTATACTGAGAATTTCCAAAATTTTTTAAGGTAAAAAAGGAAAAAGAAGAAGATTGACATTGTTACGTCGTATGAGTACTTACAATCATTCATGTCCACCCCGAGAAGTAGAATCGAGAACCGTATAGTATTCCTTGTCTCGATTATTGTGGTTGCTCCAAATTGATTTTCAAGAGGATAATTCGCCAAAGTTTCGGTATAAGTAGCTTCCATCTTTTGGCCCAGAATTTCTACTGACTGTGCAATACTAAAGGAATTTAAATTTTGAAGAGAAACATACTATAAATGGTTGCGGTACTAAAGTTAAAGGTGCAAACACGTAACAAATTACAATATTTTTTTAGGTTCATAAAATTTAAGATGCAAAGTCTATGGAAGGAAAAGAGTACTTTCCGAAGAAGATGGTGGCCTAGGTTAGGAACTCCCTTTTCTATGCTGAATATTAAAATGTGGTTGTTAAGTAATTATTATTGACATTCATAGTTAACTGTAATATTCACTATTTTTATTTATTTCATATTTTTCTGTTCATATTGTGTTTTAACTAGTGTAAAGTGTTATCACTATTAGTTAGGTTCCGATAAAGTTTAATTTGATTATACAATAATAGTTTAAAATAGTTTAATATTAGACATAGTTTCCAAATAATCAAGTTGGTGCTCGTGGTTTACTTGTATTATGTAACACTTGTTACATAATTAAATGGTCTCTAGTTCTTAATTGGTATTTTTTCCTTCTACAAACCGAACTTGTTACCAAACTGACCCACTTTTTGAAAGTATTTACCTAACTGACCCACTTTTGAAAGTATTTACCAAAATAACTATGCGGTCTTTGAAAGACCGAGTTTAGTTAAAACTAACTCGGTTTTTCAAAGACCGGGTCGGTCTTTGAAAAACCGAGTTAGTTTTAACTAAACTCGGTCTTTCAAAGACCGAGCGGGATGATTTGGAAATTTTTAAAAAAGTAGGGCAGTTTGGGAAAAACTTTCAAAAAGTGGGGCAGTTTGGGAAAAACTTCCCATGCTGTATACTTCATTCAACGTGGGCCACCACCGATGAACATAATTCATTTTTTCCAATTATTTCCACATATGCCATCTATGCACATTACCAACAAGGCAACACATTTTTATTTCAACATACACACACACACACACACATATATATATATACTTTTATATATCATTATACTCTTGGAAAATTATGGGGTGTTACACACACTTCGAAATTTATTTTGAAAACAAATATGCTTAAGTACGTTTACCGAAAACACGTGCATCGCACGTAAAATATCAAAAATGCGAAATCGATTTTTTCGATGGAAAATTATTAAAATATAATGGAAAATAACATAAGAAAAATTATATTTACTAATTTTATATATTTCATGACGAAATCACTACATACATGGAAAACACGTGCATTACCCGTACAAAAATTATCTTAATCAAAAATATAGGAAATGAATTTCCGTTTTATAAAATAGATTTGAAAAATAAATAATTGAAACACATAAAATATCACCCGTAGCGGTGGAAAAATACGTGATCGATACGTGCAACAAAAGCACGTAAAATGCACGTAAAAATATAGAGATTGAAATATTATAGTTTAATTGACTCAAATTAATACGGGAAATGCATAAAGAGTCAGAAATCAAAATACGTAGTGAAAACACGTTACAAAATATACGTGCATAATACACAGGGGCAAAATTGTCATTTTCAATTTTGCGGGGTGTTACAGAACTATTCTGTAGTGATATAGTTTGGGAACTATTTAATTATTTTGGTTTAGTCTTTTTTAACTATTCACATTTATAATTGATTTAGTTCTTATGAACCGGAGATTGTGTGATGCATTTCTTCTATTTAAAGACTGCTATCAGCCAGTCAGCTTCGTGTTGAACTGATGAGATAATCCAGTACGTTTATATATTGAGAATATGGGAGCAGATTGTTGGATATATAGTTATATTCTCACCATACGAATAATATTATGTGTAATATTATTCTATGGGTAACACGTGTGTTACACGTACTAATTGTATGGATATCGGAATGCGGGTTGAGTGGGTTGAGAACCTAGTACCCAAACCAGTATTGGTTTGTGATAGTAATCTAGGTATTCCAATCTTGATACCTACGGTAAATATCTCAAACACCTTAGTCTAGGATATTAACCCTAATTTCTATGGTTATTATCTCTCATAATCTCTAACACCCGTGTGAGAGTTTCGCGTATGGGCTCAACTGGGTCTGAATCGAGCTCAGTCCCTTCTGTCGTAGTAAGTGTTTTTTATTTTTTTTTATTTTAATGAGTAATCCGAAGAGTTTTTGGGTTGTCAGAGGTGGAGAGTTTGTGGGTTTGGTGTTGGAAAACTTTGAGGGGGGGGGGGGGTGTTGTGGTGCTATGTAGTTTAGGCGTTTGACATAACACGTTAAGTGTAATTTTGGGTTGGATGGATATGAGAATGGTGATTGGGGAATTTGATTTGATCATCATGAGATTAGTTGTTCATGGCATCCCTCCTGCTCGCCGCTCGCTGCACTCACGCAGCCCCATCCTCCTCACGTCACATGCCGCACTCACACAGTGCCCTCCACTTCACGACGCACACCGCTCACCATGCTACACGTCGCTCTCCACGCATCTTTTAATTTCTTAATTAAAAGATGAGCATATTTCCCAATCCTCTTCTCCAATTGTCATCATCTTCTACCATTTTCCTCTATTTCGATGCTTGGTCTTGCATCTCCCTCATCAATTGCCCTCATTCTCAGATGGGAGCACCCCCTCTAAAACTGCTCAACTACCCATTTCCCAATTCTCGAATTGGTGCCCGTTTGAGAGCTTCGCGTGAGCTCAACTGGGTCTGAATCGAGCTGAGTCCCTTTTTGTCGTAGTAAGTGTTTTATTTTATTTTAATGAGCAATCTGAAGAGTTTTTGGGTTGTTAGAGGTGGAGAGTTTGTGGGTTTGGTGTTGGAAGTTTGGAGGGGGGGGGTGTTGTGATGCTATGTACTTTAGGAGTTTGACAGATAGCGTTAAGTGTAATTTTGGGGTGGATGAATATGAGGATGGTGATTGGGGAATTTGATTTGATCGTCATGAGATTAGTTGTCCATGCCTTCAATGGGTTCGAAAATCGTGTTTTGAATAGGAGTTCTTTGTTGGGCGCTTGGATTTTTATGAGAGCTAATTTGTTAGCATTATTATACTTTATACTATATTATCTGCTTATGTGAGGATGATAATGAAAATTTCAGTAATTACAGTAGAAATAATGTTCATAAGTTTATCCCAATTCTCTCCAATTGTTTAGGGAATTCTATATAACTTTATGAGTCTCAAAACTTATTTAGGCTGTGTAATTTGCACAGGGTAACACTAGTCTATATCTTATAATGATAGGAGAGAGAGTCTATACCTCATCTCTCCTTTCTCAATTTTGAAATAGAGAAAAGAGAGGATAAGTAGGGATTTATATTTAACTAACACGTGCATTACTCACGATTTTATTAAAAAAATGAAATGAAATGGAAAACTCCGATCCATCAAATACAATATGTTCCCTTCCCACCTTTTCAATCTCACAAAATCTGTCGTCTCTTCACAAACCCACCACCATCCCTTAACTTATACTTAGATTTTTAAGCAAACACAATTCATAAATTTATTTTAATATGATTTTCTTAGTTTATCATCTTTATCATAACATGTCCTATAATGCATAGTTTATAATGTATAACCTATTTACTGAATGTTAATACTGTTATAATATACATGTTAACATAAATTAGTTGAACTAGTATCATGCACGTGCGATGCACGTGGAGGAAGAAGGAAAAAGACAAAAAAAACTATCAACACGTGCGCTGCACGTGTTGACTAACATACAAAAAAAATTAAAAATTTGTTTATTTGTTAGGAACCCCATCTCTCCCATTATAATAGTTATAGATTTGCTACATTTTTTTTATTTCATGTATTTTTTAGATTTAATAACATTATGGTTTGACAGTATTCTTTAAACTAACTGCTTATATGATGATGATAATGAAGATTTCAGTAATTCCGGTAAGAATGATATTTATATGTTTCTCCCAATTCTCTCATGTTCTTTTGGAGTTATATATAATTTTATGAGTCTCTAAAATTTTTTTACGCCGTGCAATTTGCACAGGGAAACACTAGATATATTCTATTGTCTAAATTTGTCCGTGGGCACGTGCCTACGGCACGTCTTCAGAATGATACAGTATATGAAAAACCTTGTAACAGTTAATCAACAATTATGTAGCTCAAGTTTGAATAGCATGACAATAATTAGTTGTAAATAAAAGTCCATATTTCCATAAAAGCCCAGGATTTGAATTTGAGTTTTGGAAAAAATTTTAGAGAGAAAAATGTGTTTTGTAAAATTTGATCTAGGCCTTTAATTTTGGGGAGATTGAAGGAGATCCACTTGATAGCTTTATTTGTGATTTATTATATAGTTGTGACAAGGAGAGACTTTTTTTCCGTTAAAAACTTAAAAAGTAATTTCCATATTCTGAAGGCCCTGTTTTGAGTGTTTTCTTTTAAAAAAAAGGAAAAAGAGAAAAGAAAAAGAAGGAAGATAGTGGTGAAAAGACAGACCATCTCTCTCTAGGGCGAAAATGTACACCCAAACCGAAGCCCCTCTCTAATCCCTGTCTTCTTCAACCTCAAATTCCATTCCATTCCATTATTCTCAATATCATCTCAACAACAATTCCATCAAATCAAACAATCAAGCACTGACACCTTCCTTTCAGACGATGGCCGGAGTATCGAAACCCTAACCGACGCTGATCGCCCATATTTTCTTACATCGCCGGAGCAATCCGATTGGAAACATGAACGGGAAGGTACCAGAGGGCGCCGATGCTCCGCCGTCGTCGTCGGCGCCGCCACTGGATTGGAAATTCTCGCAGGTCTTCGGCGAGCGCACCGCCGGAGAGGAGGTCCAAGAAGGTGCGGTGACCAAAACTTTTTGTTTTATTAGATCCGTTTTGGTTATTGATTGAGAAACGGTCAGATCGGGACTTATTAGGCATGTGCTTAATTTGATGTGGGATAATTGCAGTTGACTTTCCTTTTGTAGTGTTTGATTTGATTGCTGAGTATGTTTACTATCAAGTGAATCTGATATTTGTGCTGCTAGATTACTGCTTAAAAGTAATCATTAAACAGCTCCAGCATTCTAAACTAGTTCTTAACCCTTAATGAACTGAAATCTACTTGAATATTTGAATCTATTTTGTGTTAATGGCCATATTTGTCGTGATTGTAGAATGTTCTCAGCGTCTAGGATGTGTGAGTGTACCCGATTTGGTTGTTATACGTGTGGAATGGGGATGTGATAAGTTTAAGTTGAACACTTTATTGATTTAGTGGCAAGTTGCAGGGATAAGGCTGCACCTGCACACCCTCAAAGTTGCAACTGTTCTTTCAACAAAATATAGTCTTGCATTTTTTTTGGAGATTAGGAGCTAAGAAGCACAAATACGGTCATGATGTGACACATCAGACCGACACGTAGGGAACAATTCAGAAAACTATACTAAAATGACCCGTCTATGTTAGATTGATGTGTCCGACACGTTTAGGACATGACATGGTTACCTAATATAAGTGTTTATGCTTCATAGGTTAAGAGTGTTGGACGTAAGGGGTATGCTAAATTTCCAACATAAGTATCTTAACTTCTCCATTTATTGTCATTGTTATTACCAATGTTGATGTCCTATTATCATGTATGATTTTACGTTGTTTAGTGCAAAATACGGTGAAGTAGCTCTGTCATGAGCATTTATGTTATATGGACCATGGTGATGTCTATCACCGCATTGATCGATAACATGGCACAACATCGTTCTTAAAATGGGTAGGGTAACATGATGTACTGCTATATATATGATTGTGGCTGCTGGAAGATCTTTTATATGAAAAGGGCACCAGTGTCTTTGTTTTCGTTCACCATTTTCTTGCTCGTAGTTCTAAAAAAAATACCTTGTATTCATGGAACTCTTTGCGGGCTATACTAGGATGGCCACATGAAGTTTGCTTGAAAAGGTGGTGTTGGTGCAATTTCTGACATGTAGACGTCATATTACTCCATGATATAGTGGGTGTTTGTTACATTCATTTATTTTCCAACACAACGACTGCCTAAACAGCCCCTTCCAAACCTTGTTACACAACATATTGACCAAGCCATAACCTTACACTTTCTTACTATTTCATACCACTTTCATACTATGTTACCCCAATAAAGGCAAACCACCCAATACATAAACCTTGCACCTTAGATTACATAATTCCTACAAACTCCATTAATTTCAGCACAGTTGCCTTCACCGCCCTCGAACACTTTCGGCCGGAAGTCACGTTGGATATTCTCCCATGTATACTCTTCCGACATCACCACATTCTCATTCTCTTGGACCACCAGAATAATCACATTCTCTTCAAGCATTGAACAATCGTTTTACATCTTCTACCACTGGAACAACAACGTTTTTTTTCTTCCAACTAGTTGGGGTTGGCTACATGAATCATGGTTTTTCATTCTGTTCGGTTATGCGTAACATCTTCTATAAGGTCACAAGCTGTCATATATTTTATCATCGTTTTCACCCGAGTAAGTTTATGTCTCCCCATCCCCTAACTCTTTCCTCAATACTTATCCAATCACCCTTTCTAACATGGACATTACTAATTTTATGTGTGACATGTCCAAATCATATGAGGCAATTATCTCTTAATTTATCTTGGATAGGCTATAGGAGCTACCCTTACCGTGTCTCGTATATGCTCGTTTATAATTCTATCATTCTTGATTTTTCTACACATCCATTCTAGTATCCTCATATCTGGTAAACTTATTTTTTGTACATGTGTCTTTATTGCCCGACACTGTGCTTCATACATCATTGCTGGTCTAATAGCCGTCGTATAAATTTTTTCTTCAACTTCAAAGGTATTTGTTTGTCATACAAAACACCACTATTGTTTCTCTACTTAAGCTACCCTGCTTGGATCCTATGTGTAACATCACAAATTTTCCAATCTATTTGTATAACTATAATCTAGTATAAATATCGAAACGGTCACTTTTAGGTATCTATTGACCATCAAGCTTTGCTACTTCTCATTTGTGATCCGAATATTACTAAATTACACTCCATATACTCTGTTTTAGTTCTGCTTATTCTAAGGCCTCTGGTTTCAGAAGTTTATCTCCACAATTTTAAATTAGTATTGATTTCTGTGCGAGTCTCGTTCACTAAGACGACGTCATCGGCAAAAAGCATACACCAAGGTGCCTCATATTGCATTCCTTGCGTCAATTTATCCATAACCAAAGCAATGAGGCAGGGGCTTATAGTTGAACCTTTATGTAAACTTATTGTAATAGAAAATTCAGTATTCTCCCATGTGATTGTTCTAATTGTGGTCATTGTCCCTTCATGCATATCCTTAATCACCTCAATATACTGAATAGTTACTTTTTTGTTATTTAACACCCACCATACTGTCTCTAAGCACAATTTCCAACTGCTGGAACAATTTCACGAGCCACCGAAGCCCCTTCACCATAGCCTTTATCGACAAACCCATGGCTTAAACATTGACATAAGTGCCTCTCAATCGTTGAACAAAGCAAGAACAATGAGCACTTGCAAAGAAGCCCACACACGGGCATCCAAGGCTATCATTGCTACATTTTCACGAATATGCACAAGTTTAGGATGGAGGGAAGAAAACCGAGGCTATGGTGCAGGGAAAGCGAACAAGAATACAAGGAATTTTGGTGAGAATAAGGAGCAAGAATCTAAAGGAAAAGAAAGACAATGTCGCCCTTTTCATAGAAATTTTTTGTAGCCAGCCACAATCATACCCGGTAGCACTAACATGACACTTTTCACATTAGGTCTGCTTATCCATCTTAAGAGCAGAGCCATGCCTTGTTGTCAATCAATAGGGTGATACATATCACCATGTAATAAAAAGACTTATGAGAGAGCTACTTAAGTATATATTGCACTAAACTGCGTGAAATCATACATGACTGGAGGACTTCAAGATGGATTTATGCCATTAGTAGTAATGATAAATTGTAAATAGTAAATCAAGGAATTTAATAAGTGCTCACAAAGCATAGAGTTTTATTTAAGAGTATAATGTATTGACCTTTACACCATAGATATCCAGAAGACAATTGAGAGGTTTTATAAATAGAGGTTGCAACACGGAGGATTGGACTTGAGATGTAGTTTGGAGCATTAGCAGAAGCTTGATTTGCAAGATAGGTTTGCCTTCAACAAATTACATGACAAGAAGGATTCTAGGACCAAATTCAGTTTGTGGATGTTTTGAAAGCGAATTGTTGAGAAGGCATCGTAGCAAGGTTTTAAATGTAGCCGACATGTTTGAAATATCGGCCGAAATGTAGGTTTTTAAGGTTGTCCTTCATGACATACGAATATATGTAGATGTTGTTTTTGGGAATGTGTCACCGATATGTAGGGTGTTGGGTGATATTTCGATCGAAATATCCATATAATGTATAGCTTGTGTAACTCATGTCGATTTTTATGATCAATTTAATTTTTGGGTTTGTATCATATTAAAACCCAAAAACTATTTATCCGTGAGGTGAGCATAATATGTGTTGCCTTCATCCAATCGCTGAGTTTTTTATTATTTGTGTTATTTATATGAGATATGTGATAATGTATTGTTTGTACATGTATGTAGATCATAATTAGAATATATTTTTTTACTGTACATTACAATCGACATAGTATAGATATCCTGACATATCCCCGATTTATCCTATACGACACGAAAATTGTGAGGCCGACACAACCTAGACAACCTAGACACCTGACATTTAAAACCTTTCATCGTAGTAATGACACTGGTGTCAAGTAAACAATAAACAAAACCATTGAGGTTGAAATTTATTCCTCGTGTAAAGTAACAATAATTTTATGAATGATTCAACGACTGATACACTATTATCTTCCATATTACATTTTTTTTTGGGGTCATGTAGTTTATAGCGATCCTTTGACACCTTAATGTGCTTAAATAAACATATGGTTACATTTTATTGTAGCCTTTAGGAATGACCTTAATTGCATATGGAATATTTGCTAAGATTGAGACAAGACATCCGAAGTTGTTTCAGATTTTGGTGTATTCTATTTGATACTTGCATGACTTTCCCAGTGCTGTGGAAAGCGGAAAGAAACACAAAGCAAAGCAGGAAGATACGGCAAAGTTTTAACGGGCCTCTGCGGTAATTAAGATACAAAGAGCATCAAGACTATTTTAAAGCTAATAAATTAATTTGTTGGCTAAGAAATTAAGCGGGAAAAAGAGTTAAAATATTTTCAAGTAAGAAATTTGACAAAAACTAATAGTCCATCATAAAATTACTGGAAAAATCACCATAAAAAATGATTGAATTCGATCATTGCTCTCCAAAATTTCGATTCAAATTCTATTTCCTCCAAATTAACATATAGAATTTTGGTGGGAAATGGTATTAAATGAAAAAGTTGAATGATAATGATTTGATACAATTATGAGAACTGATAGATGTATTCTAGCTTGTGCTTGCAACATCCATTTGTAAGAAACCAAACATATTGACGAGGACATTGGTTCGAGATGATTTAGGCGCTTCTATCAACGCATGCATCGTCTAGGATGATTGTTCTATTATCCTAGTATTTTTATTTCAGCATTCATATTTGTTTTTGGCAATTTTAACCATATGTAGTAGTTTTGCAATTTGCATCCTTTATTTTCTGCATTAGAATATTTTGAAGATTTGTATTGAGATTTGTTTTGAGCCTATATATATGTCTCTAGATTAATGAAAGAAGATAATGCTTTTGATTAACTAAAATTATTGTGATTGAGCTTTTTGCTATTCATCCCTTTTTGTTTGCGTGAGACAATTGAGAGAAGATTAAGGTTTGTGAGAAGCCTTAAACTACACCCAAATTCTCATCTTTAATTAAACCCTAATCCCCAAATCCCCCGAACTCAATAATCCACCGAAACCCATCAACTCTTCTCCTTCTTCCTCTTTCTTCAATCACCGCACCCCTCTCCTCTACACCTCGACCCCCCATCGCCACTGCCCTCATCTCCAAATCCCCTGCCGCTCCAACCCGACGCCATCCCATTGCCGTTCACCACCATCGATCGCCTAGCTACCGCCCCTCATGCCGCCGATCACCTTTGCTGCCTTCCCTTCACCACCTTGACACCAGCCCCCCAACTCCCTCATCGCATCCTCTCTAGTCCTTCCGACAACACGACCGCCCCTCTCCTTCAGCCTGATTGCCATCCGAAGCTCCATCAACTCGCCCTTGCCTCATGACGTCTCCTGTGCGTGCTGCCGGACCACCATCGAAGGTCAACTCAACTCCGGCTCCATCGTGCCTCTGCACAACAACCCGACGCCCCTCATCACCGCTGCCTTCACCCAATTCCTATCATAACTGAATAGCGAGTCCTTGCCTCAATCACTGAATCCCGGTAAATTCTTTCCAATTCTCCATTATTTGTGATACTGCTTTATCATCTCTAGATTATTATCTAAATTTACTGTCGTCCACAAATATTGAGTGTGTGTGCCTCCACTTGCTAAGTAGGATCGTTATTGACTATTTTACTTGTTAAAAACATTTAGGTATAATTATTGATTGTTAGGTTGTAATCTTTAATTGAGTTTGTTAAACTATTTCATATCTTGAAAATCCATCAAACCAATTAGTAGTTTAATTTCTGACTTAATCTGCATTACATGTTGGTAAACTTAATCTTTTAATATTCTTGAAAATTCTCTGTCTAGGGTTAAGTTTACATCATATATCCTTAGCGTGATGTAAGGAAGATAGGAGTGGGATGAGCTTGGATCTCTTTTTAAAGTTTACTAAATTAATTTGTGGAAGGAAATAAGCGGTTGAGTGCCCTACTTAAGAAGAGGGGCATTGTGGTCATGCATTAGTAAATGTTGTATGGGAGTCACTCATGGTTTATAGTCTATGGTAGGTGCACATACTAAAGCAAATCCTTGTTATGAAAAAGTGAAAAATAGTTTAAGGTAGTTTTATGTAATTTACCCTTAAATATGTCTGAAGAATTAATTTAAGTAATGCTTAGAGGTGTTTGAGTAAAAGGAAAGGAACCCAGAACTATGCTCTTGAAAATTTTCCCAATGTATCACACATTCGGCATGCATTTCTCCTTTAAATGCATGATCCACACCTTTCAATGTCATCTACATGTCATAAAACATATGCATATGTTAAATCAAAAGGTTTGAACGTGTTTTTCCCATGGATCAAGTTGTCTAATTTCTTCTACGGCTGAAAAAACCTTCATTTTGCAAGTGCGTGATGAATGGGTAAAACATGTTTGAATGTAGTAATTTTACATCCTCTACAATGTCTAGATCACATTGAATGGTGTGGATCATGCATTTGGGGGAGGGATATATGCCAATTGGGTGGCACGCTCAAAAAATTTTCTAGAGCGCCGCCCTAGGTTCCATATTCTCTTATTATTATTATCTTGTGTTAGAAAAAAATGTTGTAATTAGATTATTTCCCTCATAAGCTTTTCTTCCTTGGAGTTCAGGACCAGCTTGTTTACATTTATCTTGGGCTTGATGATTCCGCAAGTATTAAAATTGGATGCATTCTTTGGATAGTTAGTTGGTAATTATTTTTTTTATCACGAGTATTTCTCCAATACCATTGTTATCACAGAAATGACTTCTGCCCATCAGAACTTAATTTTTTTTTGCCAGAGTGACAGAATTTGTCATATAATATGATTTCCCCCCCCGTCTTTTTCCCCCTATATGTGACTTCCACTCCGAGTTGTGATCCATTTTCTGTTGGCCTGTCAACTGATGTGCTATTCAGCTTACTGCACTTTTTTGCATTAAGAAATCTTTTGAAGCCTCTTTCCTGATTCAATATACTTGCTGATTCCCATTTAAATTGTTATTTTCACAGTTGACATAATCTCAGCAATAGAATTTGATAAATCTGGAGACCATCTTGCCACTGGAGATAGAGGAGGGCGTGTAGTTCTGTTTGAGAGGACTGATGTTAAGGATGTAAGCTGAACAATTTGATCTTCTTTATATATATATATATATATATATATATATATATATATATATATGATCATGTGAGAACTCCTTCTGTGAGGTGAGAACCAAATGTGAACTTTTTTTTGGATATAAATTGAAAAATCCAAACGGTTCATTTGGATCTACACGTCTAAATTAGTCTACGGAAAAAAAATCAAGTCATTTGAGATTTATTTGTCCATGCACTAAAGTGTTACAAATTGTATGGCTGATGAATGGAATTAATTTCAAATGACTTGATTTTATATATTTAGACTAATTTAGTCATTCTAAACAATGTGAACAATTCGGATCATCCATGTGACATAGATGGTTATGTAAAAGGTTCACGCAAAGCTTATCGTAGCTTATCATGCGAACCAGCTCTCACATGATCACTCCCCATATATATTTCTTTTCTTTTATATGTTGCAATTGTTTATCCCTATCTGTTCTAATCAACAGTGTTGAGCTAGCTGTTCCTTCCTTTATCTTTTTCTGCAGTGATTCATATTTTCTTTTATTTATTCTGTAGCATGTTTCTCTAAGGGAACTAGAGAAGTCAGATTATCCAATTATCAGGCATCCTGAATTCCGTTATAAAACAGAATTTCAAAGTCATGAACCCGAGGTTTCAACTAGTAAACTTTTCTTCTTAAACATGATGGTGTTTTTTGCATTATATATTGTTTCAGCTTTATTCTAATGGTTGCAGTTTGACTACCTGAAAAGTTTGGAAATTGAAGAAAAAATCAACAAGATTCGGTGGTGCCAAACAGCCAATGGTGCATTGTTTCTTCTCTCCACCAATGACAAAACCATCAAATACTGGAAGGTAGACACGCAGTTATCTCATGTGCATTTCCTTTGTATGACTGAATCTGTGCTTATAAATCAAAATAAAGATTGATATTTGGATATGATGTGCACCACTGTCTCCATAATTCATATACTCCAATTTCTTCGAATATTGTTATCGTCACATCTTTTTAATTTCCCCCCATTTATTTATTTTTCGAGGACATGCTTATCAAATTTGAAGTTATGGACTTTAGGTGAGGGAAGATCTATATTTTATGACTGACTAAAGTGTACTTAGAGTTCATGAAACAGAAGAACGGGATGAGACATCCACCTATCATTCATCAGTGATCCACCACCTCTTAGTAACATGCCTATTAAGTTTCTGGTTTCAGTCAGTAGCTAATATTGTTCACTCGTTCGAGGTTTGCATCTTCTAGCATAATGTTTGAGGATTGTTGTTGGTTTTTATGATTGACCTCAAATGTCTATAAAGCTACTTCTAATGATGAATTAGATACTACCTGTCTGTATCTGTTCTTGAATGGCACTTAAATTATCTAAGCGTCCACCACATGTTTGTGATGGCATTTCTTCCTGAATTTTGCATAAGAGAGGGAGGGAGGGAGGGAGGGATGCTAATATGAAACTGTAGGTGATTTATGTCATCTAGTTGACTCCATCTTATAATATTTTAATCATCATATAGAATATACATATTTTAATACTTTTCTCTAACAAAACCATTCTTAATAAAATGTATTTCTAATTGAGCTGTATTCTCTTAACCATGTCTTTATTCCAGCTTTACTATATATAATTAGTTTACATCAAAAACAAAGTTTATGTATGTCATATATTTTGTTTTGGAAGTTATTTATTTCTAAATTTGTTATCTTGTGTTATAGGTCGTAGAAAAAAAACTGAAGAAAGTTGCTGAGGTGAATATAGATCCTGCTCAATCTGGAGCAAATGGTAGCATTGCTAGCCCAAGTATGTCAAATCCTAGAGGAAAACTTCCAAATGGCGGATGTTCAGAAAGGCCAAACAATTGTTTGGGCAACGACTTTTCATTTCCTCCTGGAGGGTTTCCATCACTGCGTTTGCCTGTGGTAGTTGTACTTAGTCCAACATCATGACCATATGCCATGCATAATTTATACATCTTTAAAGTAGTTTTCAGTGCCTACATTGGAGCTGTTTCTTCTAAATTCCCGAGCCAGACCGTAGGACACACGTTATAGTATAGACTGAGTCCAAGAACTGGACACATTCAATTTTATATGGTAGGATCTGGGTCCTATTGTGGACCCATCCAGTCCTGGGCCAGAATGTAGAGGGTAGGGTCCAGGTTCCATATGATTCTCCTAAGAATTTGTTCCATAATAAATTTAGTCATAGTAGTTGGGATTCACATATAATTTTTTGTTTTGTTTTGCACTTTTGCGGAATGTTAAAATTCTCAAAAATCTCCCAAGTTTTAATGAAGAGCATACACTAATATAATAAGTTATATCATATTTATAAGGGGTCACCAAAAAAAAGTTGTTTGATAATTTGTTGTTCTGTATCATATATCAAGAAGAGATTAAACAATATTCTGTTGAAGTATTGTTACAAGTTGATATCTTCAATACCATTTGAGAGTGATATTACATTGAAGGGTACACCCAAGGTTTGAGGTTTCCGGCAGACCCATTGCTGTTTTGCTGTTTCAGATTGGTTTCTGGAAATATGAAACAGCAACTTGTCGATGACTTATTAACGAGTTTTAATATTTCTGGGATTTTTTGTGGAAAAAACCTTAAGGGAATCAAAGACCATGAGATTATTCAATTAGTTATCAGATTCATATTTTCGCCCTCCAGAAAGTTGAGATGAATCCTCCATGAGTAATTTCATCTATCTTTAGCTTGCTTAGTTTTACTGCATATTCCCAAAAAAAATTAATTCTCCACTCATTTATATTTTAATTTGTTATGTAAAACAC
Source organism: Hemerocallis citrina (assembly GCA_017893485.1). Classification (NCBI taxonomy): domain Eukaryota; kingdom Viridiplantae; phylum Streptophyta; class Magnoliopsida; order Asparagales; family Asphodelaceae; genus Hemerocallis; species Hemerocallis citrina. The sequence goes on along the minus strand of CM030360.1, from coordinate 236,048,509 downwards.
AAAACACTGCCCAAACCGGACCAAATCTGAATGTAATGGGGTAGGGTTTTGAGTTCATGCATTAAAACCTGACTCATGAAATTGGTGGGTAGGTGGATTAAAGCTTTGACCCTGACTAGACAGTAATAGGTAGGGTCTAGGTCCGATTTTCCTACCACTAAAAGGTTCAGTTCCAGTTCGGGGTATATTAGTATTTGTTAGAATATAAATACTAAACCCTCAATCCTCACCACAACTTTGGAGTTTGATTTATTGGTAGGGTCATGCAGATGGTATTCCGAGCAACCCAGGTTCGAGTCCCACCGGATGCACGTATTAAAATGCAGACTTAAAAATAAAAATACCGCTGCTTACAATCCATATCTTGGCCCACAAAAGTGGTCCTCAACCTATGGGGTTGTGTTGGAATTTAAATTCTTAAACCTCAACCCTAACCACAAATAGTAGCGATTGCACGGAGAATATCCTGTTTGTTGTGGTAGCTATAGTCGTTCCAGTCTAATGAATATCTGCTCCAATATAAGGAAAGCGGTTTAATAACATGTTGCACATTTATAATTGGGGAGGGAAGGAGGGTATACACGAATGCTTATTTGGAGGGTCAAAGCATATGCACTGGAGATTGTTTCCCCTTTCCTAGCACAAAATTAGCAGCTATTAGATATTTTTGTTTGGGTTAATGTATACTCCTAACCATATGCCTAATAATGTTTGTTTCCTCTCCCTTGGAATTGTCTATGTATGCAATCTCTCTTTGTTGATTCCTCTGATTGCTATCTTCCAGTGGGATCACTACTCATCCCAAGATTTCTTTTTTATTCATTTCCCCCCAGGTAGCAAGCCAAGAGACAAGTCTTGTTGCTAGATGTCGAAGAATATATGCTCATGCTCATGATTATCACATCAATTCAATTTCAAATAACAGGTTCGTTCGTACAAAGTTTACGTTATATCATATATATTCACACTTGAGGTATAGTATTTATTGGTTAGAGCATCCATAGTCGTTTGCTATATTTCTCAAATTCTCATATTATGAGAATAATATGAGAATCGACCTCTGCAGTCGTTTGCTATTTTGTTAAAAAATAGCAAACGAGCTACAGTCGATTCTCATATTTGAGAAGTGGGCTAGCGAATTTGAGAATATAGAAGACGATACATGATGTATCGTCTCAATATATTTAATATTTTTTATTACAATCGGACGAGACAACTTGTCTCGTCCCGTATATATATATATATATATATATATATATATATATATATATATATATATATATATATATATATATATATATATATATATATATATATATATATATATATTTTAAAATAGGGTCGGACGATACATGTATCGTCCTTCCCAAAATAAATTTTTTTTCCAATTTTTTCAACTGATCAACGGATCAGATTATTCGAAAAAAAAAAATCAAAAAATACCCACGGACGGGACATGTTGTCCCGTCCAGGTATGGGGGGGGGGAGGATTTAGTGGGGTTTAAAGTTTAAAAATAGGATTAGGGTATATTTTAATATTTAATTTATTTAATTAAGATATTTTAATAGTTAATCGGTAATTAATTAAATCTAAAAAAAAAACGGACGAAACAAGTTGTCTCGTCGTACTCAAATTTTAGCAAAATATAGCAAACGATCACTGCAAACCTTTCGATCTATTCCATTTCTATTCGTCCCATTTTGCCAAAAAATAAGAATTGCCATTGTGGATGCTCTTATGGTTCATGCTTTCTATATAAAAAAAAAGTCTTTATTTATTTACTCGTTTGAATCACCTTAATTCTAGTTGTGTATCGGGGTTAATTTTCTAGCTGTTAATCTTGCTACTAGAATCAAAGGGTTTATTTTACCTTAATTAATGTTCCACTAGGCTTTCGAGAGTTCATCAGTTGAATTATGTGTGAAGGTTAGATGTTGATTTGGTTGGGACAGTAACTGAATTGTAACCTTTCCAACTTTGTAAGACAATCCATGTTGATAGTTGTGAAGTCTTATTATGAAAGTTTGATTGGGTTGATTCTGGGATCTAGTTTACCAATTTATTGAGCAGATATGGTATGGTTCTCGATTTATGTAATCATGAGATGCTGCATTATAGTTAGCTGTTATGTCATCATTTACATGGTGTAAAAAAAATGCAACCTTGAAATAAGAATGCAAGTTATGACATGAGGTGAATAGTTCATTATATGCTAGCTCATGCTTTGTGTTCGATCTTTGTTTTAGTGTAATTGGTCTCTCCTCATTAAACCTGTTATATAATGAAAGATAACTTGTGTTTTTCATTTTTTTTCCCAGTGATGGTGAGACCTTTGTCTCTGCTGATGATTTGCGAATTAATCTATGGAATTTGGAAATTAGCAATCAGAGTTTTAACATTGTTGATGTAAAACCTGCAAATATGGAGGATCTTACTGGTATCACTTCTTGTCACTGTTTGGAATCGTTGTAATTGTCTTGCTTTAATTGTAAGCACAAATAGATGCTTCAGTATTTATTATTTATTCATTCATTTATTTATTTAATTATTTATTTTGGGGGGGGGGGGGGTACATCATTTCAATTTTTCTATGCATATGTATGGTGGTTTTTCAATGCGTATTCTTGTGTTCTTTGATTTTACTAAACTGTTCCCCCATACGGCCCTAGTATGCATTTTTATAATGCTCTTTTGCTAAAAAAGAGAAAAATCTCAATCATTGTAGCTTTGTAGCATAGATATTGAAACTGTATTGAACACATTGCATGCTGGTAGGTTGACAATAAAAATATTGAAACTGTATTGAACACATTGCATGCTGGTAGGTTGACAATAAAAATAATTGATGCTCAGGTAGTTCACCTACTTAATCCTACATTATGAAATAAGGTGCTGCACTGGGGTGGAAGTTATAGTTAATCCTGATATCTGTAGTGCACATGCATGTGTATGATTACCCAGCCTTTTCTGAATATTGGTGCTTTAGATGACTCTCACTTGGGCATTTATTCTTATGTTTAATTTACACTAGTTATAGTGCAAGTATATTACTCATGTTTTATTTCAAGGTTTCTGAATCTCCATAGTCTGATCAGTGTATATTAATATTTTTGCTATCAATAAAGGTAGTTTTAGGAAATCAATTGTATTCGACCAGGGTATCCAAGTTTTAGTTTTTGTCTCAACTAATTATTCTTAAACATGTTAATTATGAAATTTAGATTTAGCTTTAGTTAATTTCCAGTAATATAGCTGATTTAGCATGTTTATGTACACTAGTTAATTAGCCTATGCACGTGAGAGGTTTTCGTTTAAGTGGATAGTTGATATAGTTAGGAGTGTGGTTAAGATTTATGTAATTTGTGACTTTAAATGTGCTGTGTATATGGAGTGGAAAATTAAAATGTGGGGTTAGGATTCATAAGTTGGTCGTTGTCCACAAAAGACCCAACTCCAACTCTCTAGTTATAATAGCAAAGAAAATGATAAACTATAATAGAAAACCAATTTCTATTGCATCATTTACAAGGATCCTTCCCATACTCATGTCTGACTAAAGCAGCAATAGTAGTTGGGCAAGTTTTAAAAGATTAGGAATTATATTCAACTTCTTTGGTTTTCTGAAAGCAGCTTCCTCTCTGATGCTTTAACACCTACACTGGTAAAGGAAGGACAAGAAAAACTCATTTGTAGATTACTTGACGATTTTATCTGATATTGCTATTTCCTACTGATATCCCACCATACTACAATGTTTAAATTACTGAGTTACCTCCTTTAGAGCATCTGCAGTTGTTGGCTAAAATGCCAAATTTTCCTAAGAAAAGGAAAAAGAGTGCTGTAGTTGTTGGCTATATACCCAAATTTTGGGTTTAAGGGGAACAATCGTCTACAATATTTGAGAGGATATAGGAATTTGCAAAATATCGCCGTCCGTTCATTTAAAAAAAATAATTGAATCGGACAAAAGAAATTCGTCGCTTTAAATATTTTAAAAAATATTTCAGACGGCTAATGAGTTCCCGTCTGATAATTTTTTTATAAAAAAATGATCCCCGTCCATCGATTTTTTTTAAAAAAGTGGTCGGACGGGAGATGATCTCCCGTCCAAACCATATTTGTTTTTTTTAAAGAACTAGGCCTATACAAATTATTATGGGTATATATTAGGTTTTAATTGAAATTTAATTAAGATTTAAGGTTTATTTAAGATTTAATTAGGATTAAATTAAAAGTTAATTATGATTAAATTAGGAGTTAATTTGGAAAAAATATTCTTGGACGGGAAATCATTTCCCGTCTGTGGTTAATTTTTTTTTTTTAAAAAAAATCTTCATACGGGAAATGATTCCTCGTCCGACACATTTTTAAAGCGACAATTTTTTTTGTGGGACGAGACATCATCTATCGTCCGTCGATTTTTTAAAATGAAAATCCAAAATTTTGGTTTAAACGACTACTGAAACCCAAAATTTCTATATGCCAAATACCCAAAATTTGAGACTGGACGACTACTCTACAGATGCTCTTACTTGCTATGTGAAATTTTTTTGGGCCTGAATGTGTGTAGTCTATTTACTTGCCTGAAGAGAACTGAATTATTTAGGTTGCAGAGTAAATATATGTCTTTGGGAATATATATGAATGTTGGAGCTTCAATATTGTTCCAGATGTTTGTCACAACTATATACTTAATTTTTAAACTGGTACCTGGATGAATAAATTTGATTGTATAGTTATAACCAACATTTCATGTGACCGTCTTTTCCTTAATGCCATTTGCATCCAACTGTCGTAAAGGCAACTATGAAACAAGCACTATGTCATAGCTAAAAACGGACGTTTGCATTTGCATGAGGATCCCTGTAAGCATATGTTTGAATAGTATGGAGAGTGCCCAGAAAAACTTGCATCTGTTCAAATATTTGTGGAAAAATATGTAAGGAACAACATGAAGCTCTGATACCAGTTGTTAGGCGCTGAGTTATGCGACAACCGATCACAACGAACAACCAATAGACCAAACCAAAAACAAATGCACACAATTTTGTCCCGTTTCGTGGAACCTAATCCGGGGAAAAAATAACCGAGATATTATTCAACTAGAGTATATACAAGAGTTACAAACACTCTTACCAAGAACTGATCTCTCTCTCTAGTGATAGAAGATACTCTGCTATTTACAATGGAAAACTCTCACTACCTATAAGTGGAGGCCATTACAATGATATATAGAGATCTAAACCCTAAGTTGTAGTCTTGATTCAACACCGTCTGATATACCTTGAAGAGCAAGCCACACGATAGGAGCCGTACGATCTAACTTGGAAAACAAACATGGGCTCAAACATATTCCCAATAATCGGGCCTAAAAATTGTTGCTGCCGCTGTCAGTTGAATGATCAAGAGAAGTCGAATGTACTTGAAGTCGATCCCCTAACCTCCTGCAACATAATTGCAGTCGCAGTCTGAAACAAAAGCTCCTCTTGCTGCCTTTCTTCGCTTCGAACCTCTTCTTGCTTCGCTCTATTCTCTTCCTAGTATGCAAGACATACACCCAACAAAATACGCATCCTTTCAGAAGTTGTTCCTCTCACAATTTGAAATTGAGTGAGATTGATTTGGAATGTGAATGTGGATTTGGAGAAACACGTAAAAAGTTCGAGCAGTTCAGGTTTTATGGTATTGACTTTTGGGGATTTGGCAGGATAGTTCTAATTAATTTTAAAAAATGGTTTTTTTTTTGCCTTTTCTATTTTAATTTGTTATCTACCTGACTTTAGGGTACTTCTGAAACTTCTATTAGTAGGACCCACTCACTGAATGATTAAGGTAAATGCTTTCAAGTTAGGATAAAAAATGCTCCTTATGTTCCGTTCATACTCTATTTCTTGCTTTAAGCAAAGGTTACAATTTGAATGAGCTTGGTCTAAATGCAGCTAGTCTTTGAAGTATGGTACTGGGTTAGATTTTTTGTGAGCCCTTGAAGCTTTCATCATGTTTAAAAGGGGGAATGTCACGTGTAGCACTGCAGAATCTGCAAATAAGCTACATGCTTACAATCATATGCATTTTTGATTCTTAGATAGTGTTTTAAAGATAGATCATCATTGTAGATCTGTAGGTGATAGCCTCTTGTTAAACTTCTCTCATCTTCTTTTACTGTTGATGTATTTAGAGTTTCTTAATTGGATTTGCTATTATCTTTGTGAAATTTAGATTGAAAGAGAGGCTGGAGGTAGAAAGATGTAATCATCTGTGTGGGACTTGATAAGGCCTGTATTTTCTTAAGCACCTGTGTCACAGAAATATACTGCAATTTTTTTTTTAACCGTCAATTTTGCGAGGTGGGATGTTACCCACTTCATATTGAGAAGGGCTCAATAGTTGCTTCCTCTTTACTATGTAAGGTCACATGTGGATTTCAGTTACTTCCTAAGTATTTGTTTGGCAACTTCAAAAGTCAGTAGTTGAGCTCGGATATGGCTCTGCCATTTACAGTCATTGTCATACACAACAAAAGTATTGATAAGCAAAGTCTGAATCCAATAAAACATGCATGTCTTAATATCAATTGATATGTTGATGAATGCTCAGTGTCTTTGGTTTACTTGGATGCACTCGTTAGAAGCATGAGGCTGACTTGGTTATAGCTCCACTTTATGCGTTGTTCTATATGAACTTTCAACATTGAAAAGAACTACTGTTGATGGAAGTGCCTTGACCTTTTGAAGCATATTCAAATCCAAAAATTATGAAATTTTCAGACCAGCTTATACTCAATACTCTTTTAGGGTTCTAGTTTTACTATGTATGTTACTTTAATTTCTATCAAATGTAGGCTTGTTTAGGATTCAAAATTTTATATTGTAGATCTTTTTACGAATTTATGTTTTTCTCTTGGATGGCGTAAATAAATTATTTTGATGTCATATTTTGTCACATGCAGAGGTGATTACGTTGGCAGAGTTTCATCCTACTCATTGTAACACATTGGCGTATAGTAGCTCTAAGGGCTCAATACGGCTTATTGATTTGCGGCAATCAGCTCTGTGCGATAGTCATTCCAAGTTGTAAGTTTTTCTTCTCCACGAGTTCACAAAGGAAAGGCTTTTGTTCATCATCTTTGAGTGAATTCCTATATGCTGTTACAGCTCCCAACTATTTGTCTTAAATATTTTAAAATATTTTCTTATTCAGTAGCTGATGACATTTTCTGGTAGGTTTGTAGAGCATGAAGCACCAGGTTCAAGGTCCTTTTTCACTGAGATTATTGCATCAATTTCAGATATTAAATTTGGAAAGGATGGAAGACACATTCTCAGTCGTGATTACATGACTCTTAAGGTCCTATCCTTTTATCAAGTTCATAGCCTCATATTTGATTTACTTTTTGATCTAAATATTGTGAGTACTATAGAATGATTACTGTTAGTTCATTGCATTTAATTATTATGTGACATGGAAATTCAGATTTAAGTATATACTGTTATCTCTTTATGTTTAGGTATCACAAACTTACAATTTATGTTTGATTACATAAATTTTTCCTTCACTAACAGTTCATTCATCTCCTTTGGTAGAAGGCTCTAACGCTCTCAATATGAAATAAATATTGAAGGATATTTAATCCTCAAAATCCTTTTTAGTTTTCATGATACGTCTTAAGCTTTTAAAGCATAGCGGGGCTAAACACTATTAAAAAGATATTGAAATAGACATTCAATCCTCAAATGAAGTAGATATGGAAAGATGTTTAGTCAAATCCTTTCTACCTTTTTCGTGAGATATCTTATGCTTTTAGGGCATAGAGGCTAATCCTACAATTGAAATTATTTTAATAGAAATAATAGGAAAATATAGGCAAAATTTTATAATACATGGAGAAATATTTGTTAAATGAAAAAGTGCTTTTATGATGATTCATATGAATTTTTAAGAAATCAAATTCATATTCAAGGATAATCAATTAATCAGTGGCCCACATATCTTTCAAATTTTAAGCTTCTTAACAACCTTCATGGCAGCTCCTGTTTTGAAATATGACTAATAATTTTAGACACAAAAAAACATTTGTTGAAAATTTGATGCTCATCAAATTTTATATTTATCAGAGATTTCTCATGATTTTTTTAAGAAGGGAAAACTACCAGCTCTAATAAAAATAAAAACCACAGAAAACCATAAGAAAAACTTCAGGATAAAAGAGATAGCTTTGTACTTTCTCAGAGGGGGTTAGAGGAGCTTGTCAGAATAAAACTTCTTCCAGGCTGAAATTTTAGTGAAGGAATCAATATAAAGAGGTGACATTTTGGTCCGTGCAATCACCTGATTCCTCATTATTAAAGCCTATATATGTCTCCATCTATGACTGGAATCAATCTGTACAGGCTTTAGACCGCAAAATGAACTGACCGGATTTGGTACTGGGTAGTATTTTCAAGATTTGGACTCTTGTAAACCCCTGGCACCAATTCTGGTTGGAGACATCCAGGATCATAGAACTAATCAATCTCCTTTGATGCTCCCTGTTCTGGAACTTTTGAAATAAATTATGTCCTACCGAGCCTAAATATTGTTGAGGGTTGAAGTACTTGGACAAGATTTTAAGTAATTTCCCATTATGTTCTATTAACAGATGGATAAGGTGTAACTCGAGGAATGCAGAATAATTATTTCTAAGTTTGACTCTACTAGAATGACCTCAGGTGGTTTGGACATACGGCTTGGACATACGGCACACGTAGACATAGTAGTGCCCCCGTTAGAAAGAGTAATTTGATAAATATTAGGGGTAGAGTTAAGGGTTAGGGGATGACCTAAACTTGGGTGGAAACTGTAAGAAATGTAAGAAAATATATGATAGCTTGTGGCCTTATAGAAGATATTGCGCTAAACCGAGTAGAATGCAAAATCAGGATTTATGTAGCCGACCCCAACTAGTTGGGAGAAAAGCCTTTTTGTAGTTGTTGTTATAGTTCCTCGCCAAAATTATTAACTGTACGTTTAGCTCTTTGCAATTTTTGGGTAGGAAAAGCAACAATCTAATGCTTGGCAGCGTGAGGTATTACCATTGTTATTCAGGTTTTATTTTGGTCAGGTGGGATTAATTTTGGATAGTTCTGTAATTTTTGAACATGTTCAGGTTAATAACATGTTAATCTTGAGTAGTGCTAAAACTCAAATTCCATAATTTTCATCTGGTTGCTGTGACATATAAATGATATAATTAAATATGATGTCATTGCTATTGATGTTTAGGAACTTACGATAAGTATTAGAGTATAAATACTAAGCCCTCAACCTTCACTACTACTCCGGAGAGTTATGGTCTACTGGTAGGATCCTCTCACAATTAAGATTCTTTTTGTTGTTCATTTCCTAGTGGTTATTTTTGTTTTATTGTATTTTACTCGAGTGTGAAATGTACATAGCTTCCGCACACTGAAACGTCTTGTCTGTTCATAAACATTTTGTATTTGTTATATTTCTTTAGCTTGCATAATGCAATTATATGATCTTTCTTATTTTCTCTAATTGAGGAGTGGATTGGTTCCATCCACTTTGTGTCACCAGATTTACCACGTATACAAGAACAATGACTGATCATTTTGTTCTAAATCTGAGAATCTTTGTTGACACGCCTGTTATTGAAACATGTGGCCTTTCATTATTAACTTATCCCATGACAATTAGGTCCTAGTGTGGACTGTGAAGTATAAATTAACTTTGCTTTCCTGTAGTCATTATTTTTGCATTGATGTAGTTTTTAAGATAGAATTTTCTTTGATGTTCTACCTTCTGATCTTGTATCTACTTTATGATTATGGTTTCAGCTATGGGACATAAATATGGACAGTGGTCCAGTGGCAACATTCCAGGTTCATGAATATTTAAGGCCTAAGGTGAGCTGTTTACGAAGTTTATTTTCTTATTGTTAATTCGCCACAACTTATCTTGTGGGGGCCTAAACTTATTAGATCTTTATTTTGTACAGCTCTGTGATCTATATGAAAATGACTCGATCTTTGACAAATTTGAATGCTGCTTGAGTGGAGATGGACTGCGGGTGGCCACTGGTTCATACAGGTTTTTCTTTTGTTAACTGGTGAGGCCTTTACTGCATGATTAATGTGATATAAGATGTTATGTTCTTTTTCTACCAGCAATCTTTTCCGAGTATTTGGTCGTTCTGCTGGAAGTACGGAGGCGACAACTTTGGAAGCTAGTAAAAATCCTATGAGGTATTATATAGATGATGGCAATTATTGTTTATCTCTATGTTACTCGTTTACTTCTTTTGTGAAGCCTTTGTCTGTCTTCAAAATGTAAATACTTGTCAAGTCTAATTTGTGTATGTGTTTCTTATTGTGATGTGTCAGAGTGTCCTGCATGTGCGTTGTATCTTTGTTTGTTCTTCTTAGATCTGTTTTTATATTAGGGGAAAAAACGAAGGAAAAGAAAGAATGGGTATAACTGAAGTTCATAAAGAAGAGAAAGGTAGTATAACAACAACAACAACAACAACAACAACAAAGCATTTTTCTCAACTAGTTGGGGTCGGCTACATGAATCCTGGTTTTTCATTTGGCTCGGTTTAGTGCAATATGAATCCTGGTTTTTCATTTGGCTCGGTTTAGCGCAATATCTTCTGTGAGGTCACAAGCTATCATATCTTTTTTCACCGTTTCTACTCAAGTTAGTTTAGGTCTTCCTCTACCCCTAACTCTACTCTCAATACTTATCAAATCAATCTTTCTAATGGGGCACTACTAGGTCTACATGTGACATGTCCAAACCACCTGAGCCAATTCTCTCTTAACCCATCTTGGATTGGAGATACCTTTAGCATATTTCGTATATGCTCGTTTCTAATTCTTTTCTTCCTAGTTTTACCACACATCCATGTGAGCATCATCTTCTCCGCTACACTCATTTTTTGGACATGTTTGTTTGTTGCCCAACACTCTGTCCCATACATCATTGCTAGTCTAATAGCCGTCCTGTAAAATTTTCCCTTCAACTACGAAGGTATGTGTTTGTCACACAAAACATCACTGGCACTAAGAGAAAGGTAGTATAAAGAACCTAATTAATTTGATGCCGTAACCTTCACGTGGTTGAGTAGTGGCAAAGAAGGGTAGGGGAGCTAGTGATTTTCCATTAAATTTTGAAAAGTGGATTTACATTTTGTTTTAATCCCTGAAGGTAAAGGTGATTTTTCACAAGAAAGTGATCTCAATTCACATTTAGTGGCTACAAAATTGTAAAATCTATTTGCATGATCTTCATTGTTCCAAAGTGTTACTCATGTCACAAATTAGACATTATTGATCTTGGATCACAAGGGTTTAAGCATAGGAGGATGAAATATCACAAGGGTTTAAACATTGTTGGTCTTGGATCAAGTAGTCTTGCTTTTAAAAGTCATTCATTTTGGAACCACATGACATGATGAATGGGCAAAGCATGAGGGGCCCTAGCGATTGTACATTACCCTATATTTTATGATATGAAGATCACTTTGACGGTGTGCATCATGAATTTAGGATGTGAGAATTGAATTTTTAGTGTGCCATAGGAGTAAATTTCTTCCAATGCTAGTTGATACAATTATCTTCATTTATATGGGGAGATTCTCCAGTCAGCCCAGGGTTAACCATAAAGTTGGAGAACCCTCCTCCATGGTGGGGCATCTTGTTCTACATCCCTAAGCTAGCTAGTCTAAGGATGTGTATCTGTTTGCCCTTCCATCATCTTGTTACAACAATAAAGATATTACAGCCGTATAATTTTGTAATATTTTAATGCATATTTAGCTTTTTTTTATATAAAACAAATGCAGCAAATGGAGTTTCAGTGGCTTGACACACATACGAAATGTTTGAACATATATTTAATTTTGGACAAATGAACTATAGAGCAATAGATATTATATTTTCATATCTTTTATAGACAAAACAGAAATATGCATCTGAAAAGGATGTAAATTGGCTATTGACTGCATTTAGAAATGGTATCAAGCATCTACCGCTGCATTGTAGACACATGACTATTTTTGTGGTATTTGAAAGTCTTGGAAATTTTAAGGGACAACCTCTTCCCATATTGGTGTCCTTCCAAAGATAAATTGGCAAATGGAGCTGTGTATTATGAAAGCATAGTGTCTAGCAGGAAAGAAGATGAATTTATCTAATGGAGTTGTAGTTCTTTATTTATGCCAAAAAGTAAATGTTATCAGAAGCTTTTGATGCACGGGTTAATCACATTACTTTCTTTTTGTTGAATTATATAGGAAACAAGTTCAAACCCCTGCAAGGCCTGCAAGATCTCTCAACCCTTTAACACGTGTTGTCAGAAGAGGTTAGTCTTCTGCCATTTGAAGCAGCTATAAATGTGTTGCATTTTTTTACGGTCTTTATCCCTTCACTGTTGTCAATGTGCAGGAGCTGAAAGCCCAGGGATGGAGGCAAATGGAAACTCGTATGACTTCTCAACTAAGCTGCTCCATTTGGCATGGCACCCAACCGAGAATTCAATTGCCTGTGCTGCAGCTAACAGTTTGTACATGTACTATGCATAGAGACGACGGGTCCACAGAAGATGTTTCTTAAGCGAAGATTCATTTTTTCCTTTTCTTTTTGGGATTGCTTTTCTTGCAACCTGTTGGATTTTCATCCAACTGTTAAGGAACTGAAGGAAGGTTGTAGATGGATACACGTCTTGCATATCGGGGCCAGGAGCTTTGCCCGAATCCACGAGCAAGTTCACTCTCTTTTGTTCCCGGGATGGCAGTTCATCTGAGTTTTGATAAATTTTTTTGGAGGAGAAATTTTCGAATTTTTCTTTGTTATTATGTTCTTAGACTCCGCGATATGATTGTAGCTCTCCTACAACCAAACGGGAAGCTGTTCAAGATGGTTCATGTCTAAGATACGAAGAGGGGTTCGTTCTGTTCTATCCTGCATGTGTTATGGGTGGCATGTGGGTGCTTGTATTATTAGGATATATGCATTTAAAATCTTGTGAATTATTTCATCATTATTCTTCATTTCCATCTGTACTAACCCATTTCTTATCCGAAGAATAGTTGTCTGGCTAATGTTAAATCTTTCGACATAATTAATAGCTAATTACTTGAGGATTGGTCTCTGTATTCGTTAGCTTCTTGGTATGCCAAGCTAAGCAAATAACTGAAATAGGCAAATACGATTTGAATCATTCTGTATTAGTCCTGTTTTACAGGTACTTCTGTTATTCTTTCTACTTGGTATTTCTTTTGTTATTCATTATACTTTCTGTGTGCTGTGTATTCCTGTTGTTATAGAACAACCTGACAGGCAACATCCAAGAAAGCAGATATGAACTTACTCAGCATATTTTATGCAGAAAAAGCTATGTTTTGCCTATGTATTCTTTTAATATTCATTTGGTTAATTGTTTATATTTTCTTTCAGCTGAATTCTATCTATCATTTTTGTCCCATCAGTTTGATGTCATAATCAAGTGTTGCTTCTTTGCAATTCCCTTGTATAAATCCTATCGAACTGTGTTTCTTACGTTTAGTTTTTCGTGTCATAATCAGTGTCATAATCAAAATGAATGACCGAAGCAGGTTGTTGATGCCTCTGTGACGTCCTCCTCTTCTGACTAGCAATAGTATAAATTCTGTGATTCTCTCTGAAACTCTCTCACAAGTGATCGGCTTCTTGATCCAATTTCTCCTACCCCTCTCATTGTTAAATTGCCATCGAATCATGGTTTTTGTTGGCCAATTCAAATTCAAGCAGCGTGATGCTGATGATAATGATAGTATTCCTCTGTCAAATTTGGTAGCCAAGAATAACGCCGATGTAGTCGTATTCCTGTGTATAGCAGTTCTGATACCGGGACTATTGTCATGCCTGTTCCCTGATACTATTAACGTTTTACTATTAGATGGTAAGATGTGGATTCTGGGTTACTACATCCTCAGTAGTATTTCTTGCTCATTGCTTACATTTTTTGGCGATAATGGTTTCCTAGTAAAGCTATTCAGGAATGCAGCGTATGTGTCGTTGGGCATTTCTGTTGCGCCTTTGGTAAGGTTCGGATGGGCACGTATACTGGGCATCAGAATTGGTATCAGTTAGGGAAGATATGGACATGTACTTATCTGTATGATAGTAAGATTTGGCCAGTTCAAAAGATATTAGTAGACTCGACTCTGGAATGCAAATCCAGAATCTGAATGTATGTCTAAGAAGACATCAAATTGGAATTGATCTTGTATCTTAAATGTATTTTATGTGTATGAATACATGTAATCCTTTTTTAACAGGTTCAATCTAGCAATTGTTTTATATTTAATCTGTGTTAGCAATGTATAGCAACAACAAAAAAAAAAACCCCTCCCCATATCAAAGTCTTAACTACAAAATTTTATTAATAAGCAAGTAATAGAACAAACTAGTGCATAGGCTCGAGGCTAGTCGATAAGTTACATGCCACCAGGGGCGGTTCTGAGATTTAAAGCGCCTTCTGCGGAAAGAAAAAAATTGGTCTTCTTTAAATATTCTAATACTAATTTTACTTTATTTTGATTTTGATATCATATATATATTATACGAATTCAGTTGAAAAATATGAGTATGGCACATTCTATATCTTAATACTTTTATATGAATTCATTTGCAAAATATCTTTCAAAATTTACATTGTACAAATCCCCCTCCCCATACCTGAAACGACTTAATCGATATCTTGAATTATTCGTCTCTTCAATTAAGACGAAATAGTATAAATGTAGTTAAGGATCTTCATATTCTTGCAACGCAGGAAATACACGATTAAAAAAAACTTTACGTATTAAGTCAATGTCAATAATTAATAAAAGCAACAACATAGAAATTATTAAAAACTTTATATAATATATATAATGGAAAAAAATCGTCAACAACAAGAATTTTGAGCCTGCACCCATTAGATTTAAAGTTTATTTCTTTAACCTAAGACAAATTGGCTTTTGTGCTAAAATTGGAATAAAATATGTATTAATTATATATGTTGTCCAACGCGCCTCCTCATTAATGGGCAATGTGCGACCGGGGGCCATGTGCGACCGCACAGGCCAGGGCCGCCCCTGCGTGCCACCAACAATATAAGGAAAGAACCAAAATTGCAAGTGTCATTAGGGTGTAGTGTAAGCTCATTCGCTAGTGGGAGTGAATGAGTTCTGCTTTTCTTTGTGCTGGTATATTTTTTATATTTACTTAAGGGATTTGTCTCTACCTAATATAAAAGAAACCTCTTGCAATTTTTTTTATAGAAACTTGTTCTCTACACTATGGAGTATTCATCCTTATTATGTGTGGATGACATTGATATAAATTTTGACCTGTTTACGGCTATCTATATTTCAATACCTTACATTATTTTTCCATTTCAATGGAATTTAGTGAACTCCTCTTAACGTGATAGTAAAAAACAAACAATAATGAACATGTTTAAGAAACCAATCTAATAAGATAGTCAAAATAGTTAGACTTTCCAGAAAATATGATATTAAATATCTTGTACATGACATAACTATCTTTTCAAACAACACGAATAGAAGAGAACCACACCCCGATAAAAAATGTAAATGTAAAATGCTTTCTGCTTTATTCGTATCAAATATTCACAAGTAGAAACTCATTATTATATTTATATGTATGAGCTCAAATCCAAGAGGAGAGAACAGAAACAATTGTCAGATGGCATCGTACTTTTGTTTTGTATGTGCATTTTCTTTCTGCATCGTACTTTTGTTTTGTACTGTTATTTTCTTTCAGTACACGTTGTTTTATTAACTTCTTATTAATAAAACTGACCTTATTCCATTTTTACCTTAAAAAAAAAACAATTGTCAGATGGCCTCACATTGTTCGAGAAATCAAAATTTGTAAAAAAAAGAAAAAGAGAAAATCCATAGAAAAGAAGAAATAGACACACCATCTATCGTCTCTTTAGGGCTCGTCTGTCTTATCATCATCCAACTCAACCCATTTTCTCTAACTTGTCTTGAAAAAACTCCCATTTTAATTAATTAATTTATTTATTGATCCCTCGTCTAATCTTATCCCTTTAATCCCACTCATTATGCTCCAATCCCCAAACCCTAACCCTAACCCCAACCCCCCACTCTGATTGCCGATCTCCTCTTACTATTCCGATCGGAACATGAACGGCAAGACACCGGAGGACGGCGATTCGGCGGCGGCGCTGGATTGGAAGTTCTCGCAGGTCTTCGGCGAGCGCGCCGCCGGCGAGGAGGTCCAAGAAGGTACGATGTAGAAATCCCTTCTTTATATCCGGTTTGGTTATGGCTTAGATCGGGATGTATTTGTGGATTGATTAGACACGTGTTTAATTTTTGTTTGGGATATATTGCAGTGGTTGACTTTCCTTTTTTTGTTAATTTGATGTTAGTGTTTTGATTGTTGAGTATCTTTACTATTACTATTAGTGCCATGATTTGAGATTCTGAGAATGATGAGGGAGATACTGCCAGATTCTTCCTACAGTAATCATTAATTGTTGTGCTGAAAACGAAGCATCCGAATTGATTGATGCGTCTGTTGTCTACATTTTGGAGTAAATGTATTATTTTCGTGGTTGCGATAAGTGTATGCTGGCACTTCAGTGATAACTGGTAACTGGTTGTTCCAAAAAGATATTATTTTGTACTTATCTAAATGCTGCTAGTGCTGGTTTAAGGTGAATTAGCTTGTTATATGCGTAAGTTTTATATAGACACTCAGTTGGATTTATTGGAGACGAAGTTGATTTTTGTTGATAAAGCTTTAGGTTTTATGGAGTGTTTTATGTTCAGACTAGAAATAGCGTAAAAGCATATATGATGGGAAGACATCAAGATAGATGTATGGTTTATGCTATTAGTGCCAGTAGTGATGTTGAGATATAAACTGTAAATCAAGGACGTTAAATTGTGTTCATTATTAGGTTTTATTAAGGCGCATTATGTATATATTTTTGTGCATGCAGTTTACCAGGAGAATAGTTTATAGATAAAAGGGCTCGGGAAGGACTGGACTCTACAAGTGGTGCAAGAGCATTACGAGAAGCTTGATTCAAAGAGACTCTTGCTTTCTGCAAACTATACGAAAACAAGGATTCTAGGACCAAAAATAACTTACATTTTGGGATCTTTTGAGATAAAACTGTATAAAAGGAGTCAGCAATAATGGGCACAGGTGTCGAGAATATGATAAGCAATAAACAATAGACCATAATGTTAAGCACTCTAAGATTATACCTAGTAATTAATGCAACTGGCAATGCATTTATATTTCTGAAATTCTAATCGCCAATACCAGAATTAGGTTGTACCGATATTAGATACAATCCTACGACTACTTTTGGTATAGTATATCCCCTAAGACTTAAGGTAAGTACCTTTATAGTACACATTTAAAAAAAACAAATTATGAAAATACGTATTGTATATGAATTTAAAATACACAAACACATTAATTATAATATTGCTAAATTTTTTATAAAAATTCGAGTCAATTCTTTGCTTGAATTTTAAACCATTTTAAGAATAATATAATGACAACAGTCTGATTAATTGAGTTGATAACCTCCATATTCCGGACAATGCAAACTGATTTCAGAATTTGGAGATTGATAGCAACACTAGTACCTTTCTTTTGGACCATACTTAATAGCTTAATATAACACAAAATGCTCAAATTTTGTGGGGTAGAATTGTTTTTTATTGGACTAAAATTGAGTGAATACAACCAAGGGACTGAAGGGTTGGGCCTAGTAATTCCTACTAATAACCATGATTAATAGTGAGTGAACTACCAAGTAGTTTGTAGATGACGATCTATTTCAAGCAAAATAATGTTTCATTTGAGTCTAGGAATTGTCTTAGACTCTTAGTTTCTTATTTAGTGTTATGTGTTGAAGTTGGAAGCATTACCATCTTTACGTTGTTTGTTTATTTAATTTGTCTTTCAACCAAAATATGGTTGAAGAAATTCTTGGAATTGTCTTACTTGTAGTTTCTTATAGGCAAGAGACCAAACCTTAATTAATGTTAAATGTGGAAGTTGGAAGCACTCCCATCTTTATGTTATTTGTTTATTTTGCCTTTCTATTGTTTTTTGGTCTTATGGGAAGTTTATTTTGACACAATTGATGGAATAAGGCTTGATCTTCCTATTGAGATGGCAATGGTTTGGAATGGGAAAAAATGCGAATATGGTGTTGAGAACCTAAGAATATTTTTTTGTGAGATCATCATATGAAAAAGTGGGATCTTAGGAGAAAGATGATAAATAATTGGGGAAAGAAAGACCAAGGGAATTTTCCTTTGTGTATCTTTAAGGTTTTTTATTTTATTTTTGAGAATGTGTGTTTAAACTGATTTGCATTATCGTGGGTGCAAAATTTAATATAGAAGCAATATTGATTTTCCCATGGCAGGCGAAGTGTGTATATAAACACTAAATTATATTGATTTTCCAATCGTAGGCGTCTTACTTATGCTTCTGCTAGATTTGTGTATTATATTAAGATATGCATGACTTGGTTGTTGGACATAAAATTCTAAATGATGGCTATTAGCATCACCTCTGCCTAAAAATGTTCATGTTGTAGGGACTTGTTGGGGATACTTGTCAAATGTCATGTGCTATGTTAAACGAAAAACTTTTTATGTTAAGATTAACTATTTATAACTCAATTGTTATAAATATCAATACTCATGCAAAAGATGAAACGTAAGATAAACTTCAAAACTGTAAGTAAATTCACCCCCCCCCCCCCCCCCCCCCCCCCCCCTTTTTTTTTTCTTTCTTGGTGAGAGAGAGAAGGCTTTGGAGCAGGGTTGGTGGCTGCCTTGTTGTTGAAGGTAAAGGTGATATATGAAACAAGGTGTTGAGGGAGTTGTTATCAATGCAGAAATGGCAGGGTAAAGAGGATTGCTAATTTTGTTGATGGAGAAAATAAGAGTAAGTGGAAAAGGAGTTAGGGTGTTGCTTCCTTTCAATTGAAGGAGATTGTAATGGGTCGATGGTGAGGGAGCAAAGAGGAGTTATTGTCTAAGAGACTATGAGAGGAGAAAAGAAAAGGTGCTTGGATATCGACTAAGGAGTTAAAAAATGAAAGGTGTCTCGGAAGAATGACTTTCGTTTTTGAAGGGGAGGAGAAGAGAGGAAGATGCTCATAAAGGCGGTGGGAGCCACTTCCTCACATGGGGAAAAATTAAGGCTCTGAGAAGAAGTGAGAATGTGCTGCTTCTTGTCCTCTTCCTTTCATATTTGGGGTAAGATGTTGAGTTCTTCAAATTAAACCGATACTCTAAGTCCTAACGCGATTATAGTCACAACCTTTTCAACACACTTTTTGTCCGCCATTTACCCAAAACTAACATATGAAAAAAAAACAAAATTACACGTGATCCCAACATGTCTGGTAAATGTCCACATGATAGGATTAAGTTCTATCCGACACATTCTTTTAGGTGACATTTAAGACCTTGGTTGGTTGTTTGATTATACTCACATGTTTGGAGATCTTATGATGCACACCATGTTTTTCATATTCTTTAAGTTCCTTTTTATTATTTTCTTTAGCAAGATTTATCTAGATGTACTACTGAAATTAGCAAAAAAAAGGATAAACAAATAAACAAAAAATGTTGAAAAAAGTAGCAAATCATAGTGATTAAGAAGTCACTTTATAGCTTAGCAATATGCATTTATATTGTCCTAGTATATGTCTTGAATTTGTATTCACCCATTTCTTGTGTGTTTTAGTGGTATAGTGTTAGGGTCTTTCCTATAGTTAGGCAGGTAGTTTACACTGACTACTTTACAATAATTATTATATAATTTTAATATCCTTCAAATACAACAACAACCATAATGCCTCCCAGATATTTGGAGTCATCTACATGAATCATTTCATTTATGTTAAGAGTCATCTTCTTTGTTGTATTAACTACTATCTTATTTCATACTCTAAATTACTGTAAATGTTCACTATCTAGGGGTGGCATTCGGGCCTAGCGGGCCGGGCCGGGCTTTCGCGGGCTGGGAGGAGGTGCGGGCTGGGCCGGGCCATGGCGGGGAAATGCCGGCCCGGCCCTGGCCCCTGGTTCGGGGGCCGGGCTGGGCCAATGCGGTTTTTTTTACAAAGACAAAGGTGAACAAAAATTGTTCAAAATTGTCAAGAACATATAGATAAAAGAGATATTCATAAATTAAATTATTTTTATGAATTACAAAGTTTAATATATAATCAAATAGATTGGTAACATTTCATACAAATTTTATCAAATTACAATATGAGGGGAACATTTGTATTTAGAGATCGAGATGATCTCTATTTAGATTGAAGAGAAGGCATTGGACGATTGTCGTGCACTTCTACTTAACCTAAATATAGAATCTCATCACCCTAAAATTTTCAATTATTTACAAACATTATCCAAACTTCATTGTACTAGATGTTCATTCGTCGCTACTTGTTGAGCCATTGTGTTCTTCATGCAAATCTTTGGTCATCTCTTCCGCTTTCATCCAATATTCGGTGTATACTAACATCTCCAAATTCTTTGATGTCAAGCGATTCCTATTCAGGATTACGTTCCTATTCAGGCTCGTAATCCTGCCACCAAGAGAAAAAACACTTTCCGATTGCAACGGTTGACACCGGTGTAGTTAGCATATCTTTAGCCATACGAGGAAGAATAATAAAAATATTTTCATTGGTTTTTCAAAAATAAAACACATCTACTATATCATCAATGGGAGGTTGTGCATTATACCAATTCAACTCATTTGGTGAATTGGTTCTTGGTTTTTTGGATTTTATGAGATTTAATATACTACTACTTGCAAGACCATTTTTCTTTGATAATATAGAAGAAGAAGAACTAACATTTTGTGTTTGTGTAGTGTTAGATGAATAAAGTGTATCGTAACTATCATATAAACTAGTCAAAATATGCGTAAATTTGTAGTGAAAACAACATGATCAAAATATTGTATTTCATCGTGTAGAGCATAAGTATAAAAAATCTCAATTAAATTTTTTGTGCCCTCTAACTTAATCATGAGATTCATTACACTAGCAACACAATATAATATAGGAAGTAGATGAAAATATTTTAAAATTTTAATATAAGCGGCATAAATCTTTTCTCCAATAAAAGGATAGTTTTTAAATTCTTAATTGTTGTCATCATAGTGACAATTGCAAGTAAAATACCACTAGACGTAGATGTATATGTTTTTGAAAATTGTAAAGTAGCATCATTGAAAGGTTCTAAAAATTTATACAAACTATTGGCAAAAAACCAAAAATCATCATCTAACATACAATCTTGCATATCTATTGCAACACAAAATTCTCTAAGATTAAAACGATAGTGGAGAACAACACCTAATAAATCATAAGTAGAATTCCAACGATGTCGAACATCTTTAGGAAAACGTTTAAATATAATTCCCCTAAGTTGACATCAATCATGAAAAACTTGATATATTGGACCACTCAACGTAATAAAATGAACACAATTTTTCATTGCCTCAATTTTATCGTGTCCATATTTTAGTGCATCTTGTACACAAAGATTTAAAATATGACAAGCACATCTAACATGAAAAATTTCCGGTTCTATAGGATTTAATGTAATTTTTAAACTAGCGATTGCCTTAGTATTATTAGAGACGTTATCAAAATCAATAGCAAAAACTTTATAAAAAATATCGAAATTATCACATGCTTTCATGATGTGTGTGACAATTATTTCACCCTTATTTGGGTTCCTAACTAATCCGAATGAAATTATCTTCTTTTGAAGTGGCCAATCGGAATCTATCCAATGACATGTTACACACATTATTGGTACGCCGTTCACTCCTACCCACCTATCCGATGTCAAAGAAACTCTAGTGTTTGGTGATGTTAGTGTTGCAACTAAAAAATTCTTAGCTTCATTGTAAACTAATTTACAATCACCCTTAACTACATTCCTTGCAATTTTTTTATAATGAGGATTTAATGCGGTTTGTGCAAAAGTCTCGACATTCCTACTTTTACCAAACGAATAAGGTAATTCATCTCTAATTACTAACTTAGTCATTTCCCTACAAACGATATCGTGATCGTAGCTATGACTATCTACTTGATCGGTCTTATGGTGTTTTTTGTTGTGTGAGATTGTCTTTAGATATTTTGGGTTGGCATTTATTTAAGTGACGTTGAAGTCTACCCGTTTCCGATCATATTTTAAACTTATAGGGAGTTTGACACTTCTTACAATTTTTTAGTCCTATACTCTATCATTTTGTGAAAGGACATAGTCAAAATATTTGTGTACTTCGGAAGTGTTCCCTCTTGTTTTACGGAACTGAGAAGGACCTCGTTCCGATGGTTGTATTTCTCTGTCTTCTACTTCTACTTGATCCGTGTGTGTTTCATGAAAATCGGGAATACTATCATAATTCATAAGTGTTTCTTCACTCTCTACATATGGAAATGGAATGGACGGAATGCTACGACTACTAGTGGACTCTTGGCTACTATGTCTACAACGTGAACGGTTAGAAGTCATCTATACTAGTGTATGTATGTTTGGAATGTTAAAAATTATTTCTAGTGTATGTTCGAAAAATTAATTCTAGTGCATGTTTTAAAATGAATTCTATAAAACAAGTAAAGATAGATAAACTAGTGCTTGTTATATAAATTGATTCTACAAAAGAAATACTATAAACCGGTGTATGTTAATAAACAAAATCTAAAAAAAAGAAATATTTTAACAAACAACAACAATTAATTGGAATAACTAGTGTGTGTTTACCAAATTAAAAAAAATATATTAAAAGAAGAAGTACAACAAAACCCAATCTAATTATGAGAAATAAATGAGAACAAACAACTATGCTAATTCTAAAAATTATACAAATACAAAAATACCATATGATTGTAGAATGTAGATTGAAGAATGAAGGTAGAGAGAATTGAGAGCTAGTAGTGTTGTTATTGATGTTGTTGATTGCTGTTGGATGTTGTTGATGTCGTTGATGTTGATCAAACCAAGAAAGTAGCTGAATGTTGTTGATTTGTTGAGAGAGTTGAGAGATAGTAGAGAGAGTTGAGTGAATTTGTGAAGAGAATTGAATGAAATGAGGTATATATAGATTATGGATTTTTTTGAATTTCCCAAAATACCCCCCAAAACTAGCTAGTATAGATCTGTTGGGGGGTATTTTAGTAATTACACAAACACTATTTAAAAATAAAATTCTGAAGAAAAAAAATCAGAAATTCCAACAGCCGGCCCAGACCGGTTCAACCATGTCCCGGGTTTGACCGGGCCGAAGTCCGGCTTTTTTGGGTTTTGCTGAACCAGACTGGCATGTCAATTTTTGATGGGTTGGCCCCGGTTTAACTCGGTTTTGGGCGGGCCAGGCCGGTCCCGGGCTAGCCCAGCCCTAATGCCACCCTTATCACTATCCGAACAATATAAATATGTAACGATTGTGTTTTCTTTGTCATTTACATGCACTATTTATTTGTTTTTTGATAATTTTTTTTAATTTTTGTCATTTTGTGTCCTTGAATCTTCACATGATCTGATGAGATTTTTTGTGAGAACCACGTGAGAATTTTTTTCCGGGACATAAATTGAAAAAAATCCGAACTGTGATCTATGTCTAACTTAGTCTAAGGATATGAGATCAAGTCATTTGAGATCCGTTTGTCCATGCATTGAAGCGTTACAAATTGTATGACTGGATTTCGTTATTTGTTATAATGACCTGATGGATGAATAAATGAATTTCAAATGACTTGATTTTACATTTATGGACTAATTAAGCCATTCTAATCAATGTGCATGGTTCAGATCATCCATGCAGCTGTATAAAGAGTTCGCACAAAGCTTATCGTG
Source organism: Hemerocallis citrina (assembly GCA_017893485.1). Lineage (NCBI taxonomy): Eukaryota > Viridiplantae > Streptophyta > Magnoliopsida > Asparagales > Asphodelaceae > Hemerocallis > Hemerocallis citrina. Next base: position 236,024,552 of record CM030360.1, on the reverse strand, counting down.
AGAATAGTTCTCACCGGACTCCCTCCCTATATGTATGTATATGTACACACCCACACCCACGAGCGCGCCCGCGTGCACACACACACACACACACACACACACACACACACACACACACACACACACACATATATATATATATATATATATATATAACACAAAGAAAGCTATCAAGTGGCCCTCCTTCAATCCCCCAAAAATTAAAGGCCCAGATCTAACCTTACAAAACACATTTCCCCCCTAAAAGTTCCCATATATATATATATATATAACACAAAGAAAGCTATCAAGTGGCCCTCCTTCAATCCCCCAAAAATTAAAGGCCCAGATCTAACCTTACAAAACACATTTCCCCCCCAAAAGTCCCCCCCCCCCCAACTCAAATTCAAATTCTCCCTCAAAACAACTCATTTATTTATTTAATTATTTTTCTCTCTCTATCTCTCTCCATATATATATATATGGAAATTTATAATTATTTTTCACCATATACTAATAGAAACATGGACTTTTAATTACAACTAATTATTGTCATATTATTCAAACTTCAGCTACATAATTGTTGATTTACTGTTTACAAAGGCTTTTCATATGTTGTATCGTTCTGAAGACGTGCCGTAGGCACGTGGGCACGGGCAAATCTAGTGTGTGTATATATATATATATATATATAGGAAGTCTTTCGTTGTGCACCACCTATGGTGCACACGGCGTGTGCACTCGGCCTTCTCGCCTTCGTATCGACGATCCGAACCGTTCACATTGATCTGTACATCTAAATTAGTCTAAGTATGTAAAATCAAATCATTTGAAATTCATTTGCCCATCCATTAAAGTGGCTGAAAATCATTGTTTTTTATAGTCACGTGATGGATGGGCAAATAAATTTCAAATGATTTGGTTTTACATATTTAGACTAATTTATAAGTGTAGATCAATGTGAACGGTTCGGATCGTCGATATGAAGGCGGGAAGGCCGAGTACACACGGAGGGGTGGTGCACAATGGAAGGTTTTCCTATATATATATATATATATATTATGGATTTAAGATTGTTACAAAATTGTATTGCTGAAAATCATTGTTTTTTATAGTATGGATGGGCAAATGAATTTCAAATGATTTGATTTTATATATTTAGACTAATTTATATTTGTAGATCAATGTGAACGGTTCTGGTCGTTGATATGAAGGTGGAAAGGCCGAGTGCACACGGAGGGGTGGTGCACAATGGAAGATTTTCCTCTCTCTCTCTCTCTTTCTCTCTCTCTCTCTCTCTTTTTATATATATATATATATATATATATATATATATATATATATATATATAGGGAAAGCTTCGGTTGAGCACTACTCTAGTGCTCACCGCGTGAACACTATGCCTTCGGGCGTTCATATCGAAAATCTGAACCGTTCACATTGATCTACACATCTAAATTAGTCTAAATATGTAAAATCAAATCATTTGAAATTCATTTGCCCATCCATCATGTGACTATAAAAACAATGATTTTCAGCCATACAATTTTGTAACAATTCAATGAATGGGCAAATGAATTTCAAATGATTTGATTTTACATATTTAGACTAATTTAGATGTGTAGATCAATGTGAACGGTTCGGATTTTCGATATGAACGCCCGAAGGCCTAGTGTTCACGCGGTGAGCACTAGAGTAGTGCTCAACCGAAGCTTTCCCTATATATATATATATATATTATGGATTTAAGATTGTATTAGTAAGATGCATTATTTATTGTAAATTTGTTTTTTACTTGTAGCTTATGAAGCATTAGATTCTATTTAGAATATCATGTCCAACACTTGGTGTTGGAAACACATATTCGACATGTCGTTACCTTTTTCATTGTATATTGTTAGTGACTCTAATGCCTCAGGCCCAGATTACCTGAACTCGAGCAAGTTGATAACTTTCATCATATGCAATATACAAAGCGACTAAATACAATATCTTATTCTCATCAATTATTCGGTACATCGGAAGTAATCATACAAATATTTTCACTTCTGCAAAATGTGTTCTAAAATATAATACAACCTTTAACAAAATTGATAGTCCACAAATTGTTTTGTAAATTCTTTCGTCACTTCGATATATGCAAAAATAGAGACTAAGGGGTGATGAGCAATCACCGCCCAACGGTGTTGTTAAAACCGGACCGGACAAGCCAGTCGGACCGGGTTCAACCAGAACCGGACCATATACCAGTGCAGTTTCACATAGAACCAACTATGTGGTGAAAACATGGCAAACCGGTTGAACCTACCAGTTTTTAATCGAACCGTTTTGCTAGGTTCTATTTGAACCAACTGGTTCAAAAATCTACTCATCTATTTTAAAGAAACATATATGTAGAAGGTGGGATTCGAACTAGTAGCTCAAAAGAAACCACTATGCCAATGTTAGATTCATGTTTTGAATCATGTAGTTATATATATATGAATGGTACTTAGTTAAAAGTGATCATTCCTCACACTGGATCCGGTCCAACCTGTATTGAACCCGGTTGAACTGGTTAAAAACCGTACCGGCCATCTCTTTGGTTCGATGGCCGGTTTGGTTTTTACAACATTGCCTCCTAGTGTGACCCACGTTGCTTCAGTAGTGGATGAAACAAACTTACATAAATTCAGTAACAACACTTTTAATTCCAAATATTCAACGTCAATAAGTTACGAATCTTTTACATTCTTAGGATATTGGATTCTAGAGGTGGCTCCCCACGGAGTAGCCCCCGTAGATTATAGAGGTGTCCCCTTTGAACACAGTGCGAAACTTAGGTTTGTGTGGCACTTAGTTCTGCCATCCAAAACAATAACAATAAACGATACATAATCTCATTTATCTGCAGAAATTGATATGTCCGATCCATTGCATAAATAAAATATAATACATGATATTTGCATATATGAACATGCAAAGATGAGCATGGAAAAATACTATTACAAATATAGAAAATCTGCTGAAGTAGAATCAAGACTCACAAAAAATGCTTGACGAATCAGACTCCTTTAGTCTTTTTTACTATTTCAAATCCCGCCACTATTCTCTTTTAATATTTCTAGCCTAATCATTCTCTCTTTCCCATGTACACAACTGACAATAACAAAGCCTAATAGCTAAGGTTTCACATGCCCTCTCACTCCAATGACATATGTCAAGCCAACACCACATGTCTCGATTTTAATAACCATCACTTAATGACTCATCCAGTGTTCTAAAAGTTATTTGGTGGTGGTCGGGTGGCCGAAGGCTGCCTAGCGTCTAAATCTTGTGAGCGGGACCCAGGCGCTAGGCTATTTCTTTTTTAATATATTTATAAGAAAATATAATATTGCATAAAATACTAGATATATATATGATATTTTAAAAAATACTCAAAATTAGCTCAATGGTAGAGCGCTTGTTTTGCGTATTGCCCCATATTATGATCCCAATGAATGATAGTATAATACTAAAATAGAACTTATTCATGCATGCTCAAAATCTCATTAGGAAAATTTAAAAACTACATATCTTGATATGCCCAATATCAAGATCCCAATGGAATGGACAGTCCATTTCCCCAAATACTTATTCAGACAACTGAAGCATTGGCAATCCCCCCCCCCTCCTTTTACACAAGAAGAATAAAATTATATATTAAACTGCAAATCGGCTAAACGAGAATATTTAATGAATGAGTTGCAGAAGGACAATGAGAAGCAACCTGCACACTCAAATTTGTCCAATGAGCATTATTTCTAGTGGTACACTTTAATTGTTGCTTTTATTTATCCCATTGCCTAAAAGAACTGCTTGGTTAGTAATATTGAGCTTTACCCCATCATATGTTTCGTCAACCACCTGAACATAGATTATTCAATATAGACAATAGTTTTGTAGATTAGAATCATTCTTATGGGCAAGGTCAGTTTCGACTACCTTAGCAGTTTTGCGAAGTTTACTGTTGTCAGCGGGATTGAATATCCATCAATAACAACTTGAAATATGTAAAAACTAACATCATTCGGCGGTTAAAATTTCTCAATATAAAAATTTCACAATATAAATGCAATTTTGATTTTTAACATATAAAACTGCAAAAACTTGCACCTTTAGCTTAATAATAATAGCAATTTATCAAAATCAATTCACATAATGATCTAACCTGGCCCCGTTCATCACAACAATCAATAACGTATAAAAAACACTTTTTCCAGATCAGCTGAGACTGCCAAGCTCAATAAATCGCCCAGACCGCCTAAAGCCCGACTAGTCCGCCTGTACACCACCCACCACCCAGACCCGCCTTTGCAGCCCTACTGATTTGTTCAGACGCCCATGGCCTAGGCGAGTCGCCTGGGCACCGCCCAGGCCAATGTTTAGAACACTGTCTCACCTAAGTTATATAAGAAACTACTACAACTTTACACTAAAGTATACTTAACTGAGACTTCATTTTAAACTATCTTAAACATACACCAACACAACACACTCACAGACACTTATGAGAATCATTACTACAAGCCCTCCATCTTTCTATTTTTTGCACATATACAATAAGCCCATATTTTATACGAGTCCTTCTCATCATACACTATGATAATTAGCTTCAATAATATATTGGAGTGTATGTTGTGTGCATGCCACTGTGTCCTTGTCCGTTCTTCATAGGACTTTGATTATGACACTTTGATTATGACTCAGTTGATAGGAATGTCAACTGTAAAGGTAAACACGTTTACGGAATACTATAATCTATATGGTTAAGATGCATGACAAAACCTTTAGGGGGAGTTTGGTACATCGATTGAGGTATTCCTAGATATGTGATAAGGGAATGAGTATTCCCGAGAATACTACATTGCTGTGTTTGGTATAACACACTGTATTATCGAGAATCCTCCAATCTCATATGTTAATTTTTACCAAAATATGTTACCATTACTAGCTGACAAAGTGAGATAAAGTGAGAAGAGGAGAGGCGCAGAGTGGGAGGTGGTGGTGTGTGGAGGGAGTTATGCCTTACTAGGTTGGTGGTGGTGGTGGTGGTGGATGGTAGCAGCGGGTGGTAGAGGCGGCATTAGTGTGTGGTGGTGGCGGTGTCAACGACAGCTGTGGATGGTGGCAATGGCGGTAATGGTAGTCCGGTAGTCCGGTCAGTGGTTTTGGCGGTAAAGGCGGTGACAGTGGATAGGAGCAGTGGCGACAAGTTGGTGGATGGTGTTGCACCTTTTCTCTTAATCCTATTGTTTCTTGGCAGACTTTCATTTTAGATGTGTCTTTAGTGCCAATTCTGTAAGCTATCTTAGCACACAACAGTATTGGTGTTGTCTGACATATATGCTGTTAGAATAATTTCATTTGAAAATTTGATATATGTATGGAGGAATGAATTTGAGTAATGCTTATATGTATTTGCATTTTTTGTTGTGAAATTGGTGACATGAATTTTACATTAGAAGATTTGATTTGATTGGATTGTTTCCTTCATAAGCTTATGGTCCTAAAAATATGATCCTGAGAGTCTCGTGGCCGGCTTGTTTACATTTATGGTGGGTTTGATGATTCTGCAAGTATTAGAAGTGTTTGGTAATTGGATTCTTGGATATCAATTATCTTGTCAGGAGTATTGCTCCAATACTATTGTTATCACTTGAATGATTTCCACAGTATATGTGCCATTCACTGCAAGTTGTAGTCAATTTTGTGTTTCCCTTTAAATTTTATTACTTATTTTGCTTATTACACTTTCTAAGCCTATATTGAGACTATTTTGATCCAAAATGCTTGATGAAACCCATTTTGAACTGTTGTTGTCACAGTTGACATCATCTCTGCAATAGAATTTGATAAATCTGGAGACCATCTTGCCACTGGTGATAGAGGAGGGCGTGTAGTTCTTTTTGAGAGAACTGATGTGAAGGATGTAAGCTCACAACTTAATCTTATTTATATAAATATTTTTTTTTCTTTCATATGTTTCAATCATTTATCCCTATCTGCTTAAATTAACTATGTTGGTCTAGCTGTCCTTTTTTATTTTACTGCAATGGTTCATATCTTCTTTTTATTTGTTGTGTAGCATGCTTCTCGAAGGGAACTAGAGAAGTCAGATCATCCAATTATGAGGCATCCTGAATTCCGTTACAAAACAGAATTTCAAAGCCATGAACCTGAGGTATCAAATTGTAAGCCTTTTCTTAACCATGATGTTGTTTTTTATTATAAACTGTTAACAGCTTATTGCAATATATGCAGTTTGACTACCTCAAAAGTTTGGAAATAGAAGAGAAAATCAACAAGATTAGGTGGTGCCAAACAGCAAATGGTGCACTCTTTCTTCTCTCCACTAATGACAAAACAATCAAATACTGGAAGGTAGGCTCATAATTATCTTCTTGTGCTCTTTCATGACCGTATTGTTCTCATCGATAAGTTGGGTTGTGTATGGAGGAGCACCATCCAGTTATAAATCTCAACCAAACATGTAAAACTCCTACCAATATCAACCATCCACTTAATCTCAACTACATGCAAAACTCCAATCTTAATAACCATCAACCTAAGCTGAATGATTTAAAAAAGAAACAACTTCTCATTTTTACTCTTATAACTAGAGAGTAGGAGTTGTGCAGTTTGTGGATAAACCAACCCATGTAAACCCATCCCAACCACTCATTTTAAAGTGAAAAATTATATCAACCATCCACTTAAAATTAATCAGCCAATTAAATCTCTGCCACACTTTTCAAATTTAATCTATATCAATTGGCTATGTAAATTTAAAGTTTAAAAATCAACAAATGTGTTACCTTTCACGTGCATTTCACATGCTAAAAGCTAGTAGATTGATGTTTGAGGGGTATGATGTGTAACTGTCTCCACTGTCCAAATCTGCAATTTCTCTCAATATCGTTTATCATTACATCTTCTAAACATTTTGTTCCCCTCTAGTTTAATTTGCCAAGAGACATGCTAGTAAAATTCGATGCTATGGGCCTTGACTATGCTAGCGATGAAATATATATATTTTAAACTGACTAAAGGATAGCTAGATTTCATGAACCAGAAGAAAGAAGGATATCCACCTGCCATCCATTAGTAATCCACAACCATTATTAACATTCCTCTATATTTTATACTGTATTAAATTTCTGTTTTCAATTCAACAGCTAATATTGTTTGGAGGTTGCATCTTCTAGCATAATAATTAGGGGTTGCTGTTGGGTTTTATGATTAGGTGCAGAAAAATTCTTTAAAGCTACCAGGGGTGCGAAATTCTGTGTCTATTTCTGTATTGCACTTAAATTATCCCGGCGACCAGCAGCTGTTCCTGAATGGCACTTTTTCCCGAATTTGCACAAGAGACTGAAATATGGACCTGTTGGTTATTTGTGCCAAATAGTTGTATCCATAATATTTTAGTCATATACAAATAGCTCATTACATTTCTCTAACAAAGCCATCTTTAATAATATGCATTTCTTATTGGAGCTGTATCTTTTCCTACCTACCTTTTCCTTCTTCCAGCAGCTATTATTAGTTTTGCATTAATACATGAGTTTTATTTATCTGATTTAGCCGTGTTCTGGAAGTTATGAATTTCTAAATTTGTTATCTTTTGTAACAGGTAATAGAAAAAAAACTGAAGAAAGTTGCTGAGGTGAATATAGATCCTTCGCAATCTGGAGGAAATGGTAGTATTGCTAGCCCAAGTACGTCCAATCCTAGAGGAAATCTTCCAAATGGTGGATGTTCAGAAAGGCCCAACAATTTTTTGGGCAACGACATTTCATTTCCTCCTGGAGGGTTTCCTTCCCTGCGTTTGCCTGTGGTAGTTGTACTTAGCCCAACATCATGATCATATTTCATTTAGGTTTTATATTACTTTAAGTAGTTTTATATACAAGTATTAGAAATGTTACTTCTGCCCAATACCTGGGCCCGACCAGGACCAGTAACGTATCTGCTTACTTCATTAGTATAAAGCGGTGTTGCGCACCGGTCACTCAAAAACTTTGAAATTCCAGATTACTCACTCACAATTGCTATTTGCATGTACATCACTAACATAGTTTTCTATTTGCATATACATCACCAACAAAGTGGGGTTCATTTTGAAATAGTCTTCCATGGGTATATTCCATCAGAACTAGGTGAATATTTTCATTTTTTTAACACCCTTACACTATTTTGATTGCTGTAGCCCTCTCCCTTCCTCTTTATCACCCGCAATTATTCGTTTTTCCTTCTATTATGACACTCTATAAGGGAAAACTAGTTGTTGTAAGTGACAAGGAGGAAGGGGTAGTAACAGTCAAAATAGTGTAAGAGTGTTAGAAACGGGGAATATTCTTCATGTTTGGATGGAAAATGCCCAAAGGAAGACTATTTTAAAATGAACTCCACTTTGTTAGTGGTTTATATGAAAATAGCAATTTGTGAGAGAGTAATCTGCAATTTCAAAACCCTAGTATAAATGGGGCCCAAAAGTTGGACCTATTCAAATTTTTGGGTTGGTCCGAGTAACATATGTTTATCCCTACTCTACCTTGACTTGTTCCAGACCCTTATGATTAGCCATACAGATATTATTTCATAACTGATAGAGTTACACTAGTGAAGATTCACAAAAAAAATATTAAGGTTGTTGTGATCATCTTCTTGTTCTATACTTCTATGTTATATACTAAGAAGAGATTACAAGTTGATTTTGAGAGCGATAATATATTTAAATATTGTTACATTGTGTCACTTGATGCATTACCATATATTTTCATATTTCTTTAAGGGTTAGTAAAGATAATAGGGCATCATAATCATAGACCATTGGATTATTCAATTAGTTATCTGCTTTATGTTTTTACCCTCCAAAATACTGAGATGAATCCCCTGTGAGTTAATTTCATTTCATTTTAAACTTATTTTACTGCGTATTCTCAAAACATTAACGTCATTCTTTATTTATTTATATTTTAGTTTGCTATGTATGATCCAAAACATTGTCTGGACCCTTCCGAACCAAAAATTATTGTGTATGGTCTGGCTGGGTACAACATGTTTCTTCGACCCCAATGGGTACAAGGATTGAAGATTCAAAGCTGAATTGAAAGTAATAGGTAAAATCCGGGTGCAATTGATTCATACTTATCCTAATTCTTACGAGCTTTAGAATATAATCAAATTTCACTAACGGCCTTTATAAATAAGGGTTACAAAAATAACAACCCCATAATTTCTCATTAAATCTCTCAAATTTTCCTTTAGATGATTTTGCATCATAAGACGTGAGAGCACTGAGAGGTTCGTGTCTGGGTTTGGGTATTTTAGTTATGGGACTTGTCCCAATTCAATAGCAGTGCTAGCACGAAGAACAACGCCCTGATGTTTGCCTGTGCTAACTGTTCTCATTCCGGCTGATGAATGTTTGCATCAATATAAGGCAGGCATCTCAAATTTTCAAACTTGGGTTATACATTTGAAGGAAGTAGGGAGAGTAAATATTATGCCTATGTATTTGGACTTTTGAGGGCCAAAGCATAGATGTTTATGCTCTCTTGCCTAACACATTAGCAGATTTTAGATATTCCTGTTTTGGTTAAGATACACTCTTAATCATTTTCCAATCAGTTTTTTTTCCTCTCCCATTGCAATTGTTCTTTATGCAAAACCTTTATTGAATATCTGATTGCCATCGTTCAGTAGGATCACTACTCATTTCATGATTTCCTTTTTTGCTAGGTAGCAAGCCAAGAGACAACTCTTGTTGCTAGATGTCGAAGAATATATGCTCATGCTCATGATTATCACATCAATTCAATATCAAATAACAGGTTGGTTCATACAAAGTTTACTATTTATCATGTAGTAAGTATAACATGATTGGTTAAGTTTCAGTCTTTCTTAATCAATCAATCTTCTTTCATGTGCCTTTGTTGGAATCACCTTTAAATTCTACTCATCTATTACGGATTAATTTTCTACTGTTAATTTGCTACTACCATACCTCAATTAGGTTTAGGTGCAAGAGACTTTCATATTAGTTGAATTATACCTGAAAGTCGGAACTCGGATGTTGATTTACTTGAGACAGTAGCTGAATTGCTACCTTTATGACTGATACGACAGACTATGTTGATAGTTGTGAAGTTTTGCAAGTTCCACTAGTACGATGGGAAAACCTCATCGCTAAATGCTTGCATTTGTACAGGAGGTCTTTCCATGTGGTATGTTAATAGCTTTAGAAATGAGGTGTTTTTGGAATGTTAATAGCTTTAGAAATTACATGCAACTTTTTCAGAATTTGTTTAGCTTTATGTTTAAGTTTCTTCTGGTTGTCATCATTTTAAATTTGTAGTGTTGTCCCCTTCATCCAAGGGGAATTGCAGGATTCTGTTTTGGTTGCATGAACACAACTTATGCGAGTGTGGAAGAGGTTTACGTTATCACCCACTTGATGTCGAGCATTTGTTGAAATGCCCTTTTCTTTGTAATTGCCTTGGGGCATGAATTTTTATATGATCTCCAATTAACTAATCACTTCATTGATGGAGAGTTTTTGATTATTTTGAGCACTATAAGAAATCTCCGTAATAGAGAAAAGGGGCTGCTTAGTTGCTTACTACCACAATTGCAATGCAATTTTTGTTTGTTTGTTTGTTTTTTGGGAACAAGGTCGTATCTGCCTAACCACACACAAGCACACACACTCATCCCGTAATAAGGGATTGGTGCAAGCGGGGGTTCGAACCCTCAACCTCTTGCTCATTAGTGAAGAGGCTTACCACTAGACCACTATGGGACTTGCCAATGCAATTTTAGTTGCATGCAAGTTTAAATTGCAAAAGTTGGAGAAACTCAGAGTTAGAATTGCAGGGCACTGCAGTTACAAGTGTACTAATGAGGAATTGGCTGCTAGTAAACATGCTGAAGGAGTTTTGGGCATTGTAAGCAATCTCCATAATAGAGAATAACTTGAGGGCTGCTTGCAACAACAATTACATGCAAGTTTAAATTGCAAAAGAGGTTGGAGAAATCAAAGTTGCAATTGCAGGGTAACTGCAGTTACAAGTGGAAGAATGAGGAGTTGGCTGCTAATTCTCCTGATTTATTCTATTATGATTTTCCGCATTATAATTTGTTGTTATGTCATGTTTTGCATGGTGTAAAAATATTTATCCTTTAAATAAGTTGGACACAAGTTATTACATAACATTGATGGTTCATCATATGCTAGCTCATGCTGCATTTGGAATTTGTATCAATGTTCTTGATGCTTCCTCTTTAACCTCTCTCATAGTGACAGATCACTAATGTTTTTCATTATTGATTTTCCAGTGACGGTGAGACTTTCATATCAGCTGATGATTTGCGAATTAATCTATGGAATTTGGAAGTTAGCAACCAGAGCTTTAACATTGTTGATGTAAAGCCTGCGAATATGGAAGATCTTACTGGTATCCCTTCTGCTCACTGTTTGGAATTTGCAATCACATTCGGTTATCTTGCTCTTATGGTTAGCACAGATCGCTTTAGTGGAGTAAATATAGTGATATTGTAGCAATTCCAGTTTTGCTATTCATATATGGTGGTTTTAGTGGTGTGAATCATTTAAACTATCAATTTTCTTGTTTCAAACTGAATTTGTACCCCTGTGGATATGAAAGGTCTTACTGGTATCACTTTGGTATCACTTCTGCTTACTGTTTGGAATTTGCAATCAAATTATGGTTATCTTTCTCTTATGATTAGCACAAATAGCTTCAGTGGAGTAAATACTGTAATACTGTATCATTCCAATCTTACTATGCATATCTGGTGGTTTTAGTGGTGTGAGACATTTAAACTATCAATTTTCTTGTTCTTTGTTATCAAACTGAATTGTACCCCCCCTGCTTTACTGAACGAGGCCGTATTATGTGTTTTCAAAATGCTCTTTAAAATTTAAAAAAAAAATCATATTCTGGTAGGTTGCAAGAATGATTATAGCATATATGTAAATGTACACATTTACTTGCTGGTAGGTTGGGATTTGGGAATCAAATAAGCTTGTTGGCAATTGATATTCAGGTAGTTCACCTACTTATCGTTACGTTTTGAAATAAACCGCTTCACTAGAGTGGAAGAAGTCGTACCTAAAACCTCATATTCTGTTGCAAAATTGTGGATTTGTGTGACCTGTTCACATGGCTGCTATTGTGTTTGTTTTTAACATGATTTTCTTTTGTTTATCTCGTTGCCATAAGGTAAAGAAAAGTTTTGAACGCTTTACATGTGTATTTCAGTATATAAATACTACTGTAACCATTCCCCTTTTCCTAAATATTGGGACTTAAGACGACCCTCACTAGGCATTTATTCTTATAATGGGTCCACCCTAGTTGTAGTGCAAATGTTTACTGCTCGTGATTTATTTTAAAATTTTAAAAGTGTGGGACTTGATATTGCTGGTAATCTCTTGAGTTGCTATGTTTCACACAAGTATACTGCAAACTTTCTTAATTCATAATTCAACTGAATTGGATTTTACCCAGTAGTATAATAGGAAGAAGTTATAGTACTCTTTAGTAGCTTCCTCTTATCATTTGTGACATAGTTCAATAACAAAATAGTTGTGCTCGGGTATCGCCCTATTTTATCGTCAATGTCATACTTATCGTAAGTGTCAATGAGCAAAATCTTAATTGATGCATGTGCATCTTGGTATCAACTGATATTTTCAATCCTGCACTGGGGCTTTTCCTTGTTTGTTTACTTAGAGGCATTCTTTAGGGGGCATTTGGTACACAATAATGTTCAAGGAATTCAAGGATTCCCGTGTGGATTACTTGATTTGTCTAAATAATGGGCATAGTTTGGGATGGAATGTTGTTTTTTCACGGGAATTACATTTCCCTCCAAGCGGGATTTTTGTTCCCCCCCCAAAAGTGTGGTGTTTGTGGATTACCCCCATCAAATAGAGCTGGAAACGGAAACATTCCAAAAATGCCACCAATAATTAATGATTTCGAGGAATATAATGTGCTATACCAAACCATGTAATGAAACATTGCCGAAAATCTTTATTCCCAACAATCCTCCCAATCCAGGGAGTTCTCCAATCCGCAAATCAAACGTCCCCTTAGAAGCACGATAATAGGTTAGCTTCGCTTTATGATTTAACATTGAAAGACTTCCTGTTGATGTAAGTGTTGCGATCTTTTGAAAACATGCAGTAATCAAAGAATTGTGAGAGTCACAGACCAGCATTTGGCTCAAACTTAAGGTTTCAGGTTTACTGTGTAGGTTAAATAAATTACCATAAAATTTAGATCTGTTGAATGTTGCTGATTGTTCTTAGTTCTTTTTAAAGTTTTATATCATGTGTTTTATCTTATTTATTCTTTTTAAATTTTGCCGCATGGAGGTAATAAAATTTTATTTTCATGCATACTTTGTCACATGCAGAGGTGATAACGTCTGCCGAATTTCATCCTACTCATTGTAACACATTAGCGTATAGTAGCTCTAAGGGTTCAATACGTCTTATTGATTTACGCCAATCTGCACTCTGCGATACTCATTCCAAGTTGTGAGTTTCTCTTCTCCCCTTAAATTTACGAAGTATTTTGTTTGTCATATTTGGTGTAATTACTATGCTAATACAGTACCCAAATATTTATTACATCTAATTGAACAACTGCTGAATTTTTCTGACAGGTTTGAAGAGCATGAAGCACCAGGTTCAAGGTCCTTTTTTACTGAGATTATTGCATCAATTTCAGATATTAAATTTGGGAAGGATGGAAGGCACATTCTCAGTCGTGATTACATGACTCTCAAGGTTCAAGTTTATAACTACATATTTCAATTACTACCTTATTGAAGATCTTGTAACTAATATAGAATTATTTGATAGCTATGCTGTTATCATTTTATGTGTAGGTATTTCAAACTTGTAATTTATGTTTGATTACATGAAATCTTGCAGTTTATATATTATTCTATCCACATAATAAATGTAGAAACTACTTGCTGGTATCACTTAGCCTAAGTTTGTGGACGGTTTAAATACTTTGATGACACTGCGTTGTAGTTATTTCCCAACTAGGTATCTGCACGCCCTAACAATTAACAACTAAAAACCCAAACTTTCTCAACTAAAAATCACCATTTCATCTAAAAATTTGAACTTTCTCAATCAACAATCCTACATAAAATACAATCACTATTTCATGTAAAAATCCAAACTTTCCATAACATACCTCTTCCACTTCCTTACTCCTCGACTTCTCCCCCACGCACAACGAATCCACCTAACTCAATTTAAAAACCTGAAACACACAAACAAACAAACAAACATCAATCTTTCCATCGCCACATTCCCCCAAAATAAACAACACACTTAAACCAACAATTTAATCTAATAATCCTAAACAAAAATAAACAAAAGTAATTTAAAATCCAAACTTTCTCAACTAAAAACCATTATTTCATCATCTAAAAATTCAAACTTGGCTTTGAGTTTCAGCAACTCTCTTAATCCATAATATCACCCTCACTCTCATCTCCCCATTCCCCTTCCCCACCAAAAAAGGCTCCAGCTCCGAACCCCTATATGCTACTGGCCAAACAACCACATAACCCCATTTGCCCTTCAATTTCAAATCCCCACATCAAGTAACAAATTTTGATTGAAATAAAGAAAGAAAAAAAAAATCAAACTAAACTTAGTATAGAGATGTGAGGCAATGGCGTGAAGGAGAGAGATGGGGGAAAAGTGAAAGTTAGTGACCACCACAACCACTTCACCACAAACCCCATTCACTCAAAACCCTAACTTTGAAGTAAACCCTAACCAAATTCAAGTAACGCAAATGGCGAATTTCAACATCAGTTTTTTACATTAGGCAAATCTAAATCCATCAAATATCAAGAATTAAATTGCGAGGATTTGGTAGAGGAAGAGAGAAATCGAAATGAAATCTCAGCTACAAAATATGTGAAATTGAAGTTACCTATTTTTGGAACATGGAGAATCATTGAGGTTGGCAAAAACAACCATGACTTCTTCTTGTTCGTCTTGTGGTGGGAGTGGAGAAGTGCGGTGCGGCAGTGCGGTGGTACCTTTATGGGTTTGAACATGTTGGAGGGGAGGGTGCGGATTGGTATTGGGTGAGGGTGGAAGTGGTGTGTCGGATTTGGTTGGGTTGGGTTGGCATTTGGGTCGGATATGGAGTGGACGTGATGTAAAACTAACCCTACAATAGAGAATTTTCAAGATTCTTAATAAATTAATTTAACCAACACGTAGGTGCGGATCAAAGTTGGAATTTTTAAACAATTAATTGGTTGGATGGATTTTCAAGAATGAAATTGCGTTTAACAATCCTAATTAATAATTCAACTCTACAATCAATAATTAAATTCCTAAGTGTTCTTAGCAAGTAATAGATCCAATATTGATTCGTACTCTAATCAAGCATGTAGAACACTCAATCTCAATATTTGTGGTCGACAGTTAAACTGGATGATATGATAGAAATTACAGGGCAGTATAACACAAATATTTAAAAGTGGAAAGAGTATACCGAGGGTTCGAAGAACAATTGCGACAGATCTCAGCTTGAACAGCAGCGAACAGCAATCAAAGAGACAGTAATGGCAGCAACAACTTCAAAAGCAATGGCAGGGGTGGTCGACGGCGTCACTGGCTGACGTCGACGACGGCGGTGGGCGGCGTGAACGACGGCGGCGAAGTCGTCGAAGATGGGAGGAGGGTCGTCGGGGATTGGGGTTCTGGCTGTGGCGGCGACTGGGGAAAAGGAGGAGGTCGACGGAATAGGGAAGAGGTGGTGTTGGCGAGGTCGCGAAGTGGGGGCGGCTAGGGTTTCGGTCGGAGTTAGGGAGCAGGAGGAAGTGGATGGTGGGTCGGGTGTAATGGCTACGGGATTTTGGAGGGCAGGGGGTTGTGGTGGCGGTGTGGTTGTAGGAGGACGACGATGGAGATTTTGAGGATGAGGAGATGGGTTTGGTCGGGGTGTAGGGTAGGAGAGGTCGGGATCTTGAAGGAAGAAGAGAAATTAGGGTTTAGGATTTGTTTAATTTGGGGATTTAGGGTTAGGAATTTTTTTATTGGATTTTTAATTTGGGGCAGATTTTAGAGTTTATCACAAACCCTAAAATTGTATTAGGATTTATCACAATTCCTAATAATTTGGATCTCACTTGTATCACACACAGAGAGAGGAAGAGCAAAAACTCTACATAATAATTTTTTTAATCAAGAATGGCATATCTTTCTTATTAATCTCAAGGCCTATAAATAGGCTCAAAATACATCTTGATACAAATCTCAAAATATTCTCAGAATTTCAAATACATAAAAAAAAGATTACATATGGCTATAATTGTCAAAAACAAATATGGTACTGAAATAAAATCCTAAACTAAATAAAATTGATGTTATCATCATTCTCTCCGGGAGAGAGCTCGATTCAGTCGAGTCAAAACAAGTGATCCTGTCATGGTACTCCAAAAGATCTGGATCCAATTGTGGGAGTTCCTCACGATCACTGTAAGTGTCATCCGACTTTGGCTTGTTTTTCCACCTCACCAAATACTTGTGCATACCACCATCTCTTGTGGAGATTATCCGATCATCTAAAATATTATTCAATTCTTCTGTCGGTGGGTGAATAGTATCAAGTAAAGGGATAAATGTGGGAATCTCACCATTAGACTGCAGGGTAGGCTCATTTATAAGAAAATTTCTATGGTTGAATTTTGAGCCTTCATAAAGTACTGGATCCTCAATATTGAAAGTCTTACATATGTCAAAACCTTCAGGAAGGTCAACGACATAGGTATTATCATTTATTGCATGTAGAATCTTAAATCGGCCTGCAGCACGTATGTTCAAGTTCTTAACGGGTCCAACAGGAAACCGTTCCGGATGAATCTGAACCATCACCTCGTCACCAATATCAAAAGTTATAAATTTCCTTCTAGTATATGCTATTAACTTGTTAAAATTATTCTCATTAAGTTCCTTGGAAATTTCTCTATGCAAGTCATGAATGTGATATGCAAATGTGAGTGCAGACTTTGTGACTTTAGGATGTTCTAACACTTGGATAAAATCTATAGGCTGCCAAGTGACTTGAAAAATGATGGGTAACTCAGGTACACTCACTGGAGGTGCCTAGACAGACTGAATACAGTTGAGAGACTGGTCATTCTCTTTTTCATCAAAGTCATCACTTACATTAGGTTCATAGGTAAACTCATTGTCGGGCTCATCAGCGATGACTGCGGTACCCTCTACTATATTGATCCTACTTGGGCTGGAACAGTTGCCAGCAACATGGCCGTATCCCTTACATTTATAGCACTTAGTGAGAGGATCAATCTTAGAATAGTCTTTTTCAGTATTCTTACTCGTGTTGTCATTTCTAAGTGGATAGAAATTTGAAGTATGTTTGTTTGGGTAAAACTTGTTAGGGTACCGAGGAGAGGAGTGCTCAGGTCTAGAGGGGTTAGGAGGATTCATTCTGGAGGAATGATCTATCGAATCGTTGGACTTGTAATGTGAACTTGCTTTAAGGGAATCCATGTCGAGGACAAGGGCATAAGCTGCCGCTAATGAGTCCACATTTCTATGAATTAGCTCGTTCCTCAGATCGGTTCATAATCCAGCCCTGAACCTAGAGAGAGTTTGTTCTTCACTCTCTTTACCTAAAGCATTGCACCGAATAAGGAAGTCATCAAATTTATCAACATATTCTTGTGTGGATTTACTTCCTTAATAAAGTTGGTTCCACGAATCTCGCAATCGGGTGTAGAACGATAACAGTACATATCTCTCAGTGAGCTTCTCTTTCATGGCTTCTCAAGTGGTTATGGGTACCAGGCCTCGGCCTCTGCGGGCATGTTCAAGATTGGTCCAGTGTTGTTGAGCTTTATCCGTCAATTTCATAGTGGCAAATTTAACCTTCAGGGCTTCGCTCATGTCAAATCACACAAAGTAGTGGTCCATGGCACGGATCCAATCGAGGTAAGCTTGGGATTTCATGTGGCCTTTAAACTGGGGAACGTCAGCCTTAACGTTCTTCTTATATTGTTCGTCAGGGTCACGTTCTTGACGTTGATCGTCACGAACATTCCCTTGAGGGATCTGACAATTGGCATGAAGCTCAGAGACAATAGTTTGATTTAACTCCACTTTCTCAAGCCTCTGATTGATATTGGCAAGAGTTGCTTAAATGGAAGCTAG
This sequence comes from Hemerocallis citrina, assembly GCA_017893485.1. Classification (NCBI taxonomy): domain Eukaryota; kingdom Viridiplantae; phylum Streptophyta; class Magnoliopsida; order Asparagales; family Asphodelaceae; genus Hemerocallis; species Hemerocallis citrina. The sequence goes on along the minus strand of CM030360.1, from coordinate 236,006,293 downwards.
GATAGCGGAGATATCAAAGTTGTCCATTTCAGGTCGGGAAAGTCTAGGGTTCCTAATTGGGTGATTTGGAAGGGATAAGAAAGGCTCTTTAGGATCTGTGATGGTGCTGCGAAGACGCATTCACCAAAAGTGGAAACTAGGGGTCGTGTTTGTCCTAATTGTTTTTTCAAATCTGACGCGATCTAAAGAAAAAAAACGAAATAAAATAAAATAAGACTCTAAATAAATGCAAAAATAATGACTAAATGATGCAAGAACTAGGGTTTTAAGAATCTTCGCTCCGATACCAAAATGATGTAAAACTAACCCTAAAATAGAGAATTTTCAAGATTCTTAATGGATTAATTTTACCAACACGTAGGTGCGGATCAAAGTTGGAATTTTTTAAACAATTAATTGGTTGGATGGATTTTCAAGAACGGAATCACGTTTAACAATCCCAATTAATAATTCAACTCTACAATCAATAATTAAATCCTTAAGTGTTCTTAGCAAGTAATAGATTCAATATTGATTCGTACTCTAATCAAGCATTTAGAACACTCAATCTCAATATTTGTGGTCGACAGTTAAACGGGATGATATGATAGAGATAACAGGGCAGTATAATACAAATATTTAAAAGTGGAAAGAGTATACCGAGGGTTCGAAGAACAATTGCGACAGATCTCAGCTTGAACAGCAGCGAACAGCAATCAAAGAGACAGTAATGGCAGCAACAACTTCAAGAGCAATGGCAGGGGTGGTCGACGGCGTCACTGGCTGACGTCGACGACGGCGGTGGGCGGCGTGAACGACGGCGGCGAAGTCGTCAAAGATGGGAGGAGGGTCGTCGGGGATTGGGGTTCTGGTTGTGGCGGCGACTGGGGAAAAGGAGAAGGTCGATGGAATAGGGAAGAGGTGGTGTTGGCGAGGTCGCGAAGTGGGAGCGGCTAGGGTTTCGGTCGGAGTTAGGGAGCAGGAGGAAGAGGATGGTGGATCGGGTGTAATGGCTACGGGATTTTGGAGGGCAGGGGGTTGCGGTGACGGTGTGGTTGTAGGAGGACGACGATGGAGATTTCGAGGATGAGTGAGGAGATGGGTTTGGTCAGGGTGTGGGGTAGGAGAGGTCGGGATCTTGAAGGAAGAAGAAGAGAAATTAGGGTTTAGGATTTGTTTGATTTGGGGATTTAGGGTTAGGATTTTTATTTATTTATTGGATTTTTAATTTGGGGTAGATTTTAGAGTTTATCACAAACCCTAAAATTGTATTAGGATTTATCACAAACCTTAATAATTTGGATCTCACTTGTATCACACAAAGATAGAGGAAGAGCAAAAACTCAACACAATAATTTTTTTAATCAAGAATGACATCTTTCTCATTAATCTCAAGGCCTATAAATAGACTCAAAATACATCTTGATACAAATCTCAAAATATTCTCAGAATCTCAAATGCATAAAAAAAAGATTATATATAACTATAATTGCCAAAAACAAATATGGTACTGAAAAAAAATCCTAAACTAAATAAAATTGAATGTCCTCATCAGGACGATATGTTGGCGAGGTCGGATCTCGAAGGAGAAGAGGGTTGGGGTTTTCATTTGGAGTGGAGGAGAGGGTTGGGTTGATGGGTTTTGTGTAGAAGGAGCTACAACAGGAGGAAGAAGAATAATGGGTGAGGGTCTCGGTTGAAACTTGGCAGTGGCGGCGGTGGGGCAGGATGCTGCTCTTGTTGTCGTTGGTCGGAGAGAGTGGCAGAGGAGGGGAGGTGGTCGGCGGGGTGTTGCGGTGCGGGCAGCCGGTGGGTCTTAAGAGAGGGAGAGGAATATAGTAATTGGGGGATTTAATTTACACTTGTGATGCATGCAAGCTGGTTTGTCTACAAATTATACAATCCCAACTCTCCCATTGTAGTATTAAATTAGATAAATTAGATAGATATGTATTTATTGACGGAAGTTAGGCTGCAACTTAAGGACTTGGACTGGAGAATAAATTTTTCTAAGTTTACTCTTTCCATTCTGTTATAGTTTCTTGGTTGAGTAGAAATTATTATTTGTATGTAGATCCTTCATTGGCTATTTTGCAGTAGACAGAAACCACAAATCTCTGCGGGAAGACTGATTTATTTGCCTTTTCTTTTAATGTTTCAATTTGGCCAGGTGGAAGTAATTTTAGAATTAATTTTGCAACATGTGAGGCTAATGACATGTTACTCTTTAGTGCAAAAACTCAAAATTTCCAGGATTTTCATTTGATCACTTTGGAACATCATTGAAAATACTGTCATTATTATTACTACTGCTTATGAACTTCTGGTAAGGTTTTGTTATCGTTTATATCCTAGGGGCCATTTGTTTTATAGCATTTAGTTTTGCTTGAACATGCGATATATACACTACTTCAGCCCTTTGGAACATTTTGTGTTTGTGATGAGGACATCAAATCTTTTTTATTTTGTTTTGGCAATTATAGCCATATGTAGTAGTTTTACGATTTGTAATCGTTCTTTTCTGCGTTAGAATATTTCTGAGATTTTAGAATATTTTGAGATTTGTATCAAGATTTGTTTTGAGCCTATATATAGGCCTTGGGATTAATGAGAAGTTATGCTATTCTTGATTAAAAAAAAATTATTGTGTTGAGTTTTGCTCTGCATCTCTCTTTTTTGTGTAATACAATTGAAATCTAATTATTAGGGTTTGTGATAAATCCGAATAAAATTTTAGGATTTGTGATAAACTCTAAAACTACCCCCCAAATCTCCAAATCCACTTCAATTTATAAACCTTAGCCCTAATCCCTAAATTAACCAAACCCTAATTAATCCCCTATCTTCCTTGTTCCTCTTCTCTGGATCCCAAACCCCAAGACCCACGACTGCCACCTCCCTCCCCCTCTTTCCTTTTTTTCTTCTTTTTCTTACCCTAGCTCCACTCCCGACCACCATCGCTACTCAGCCCCTCAGTCTGCCTTCGCCACCCTCGTCACCACTGTAGCCATCGCCCCTCGACCGCCCAGAGCCCCCCGCTGCCTCCGCCATCATCCTCCACCTTGATTTTCCCAACCTCATGTTCATTCTCAACCTCGATCTCGGACCCCCTACTCATCCCCAATCTCGATCTCTAACTCCCGTGACTACCATCAGCCCATCACTGACGCCCCACCGTTGCCTTTTCTCCCGCACCCCGTCGCCAGCAACCCCGAGCACCAGCCTCGCCCGTGTACCTCCGGCCTGCGACCACTGTCGACCATCGCAGCCATCACAGCTATCGAGTGCTGCCAGTATCGACTATCACAGCCCTCATACTCTAGTGCGATTTGCTTCGAACCCCGGTATATTCTTTTCACTTTTCAAATATTTGTGTTATACTGCTTTATCATTTCTATTATATTATCTGATTTATCTATCGTCCACAAATACTGAGTGTGTTCTACTTTCCGAGTAGCGTACAAATCTTTATTGACTATCTTACATGCTAAGCACGATTAAGTATTATTGTTGATTGATATGATTGAACTTTTAATTTGGATTGTTAAACTTAATTCAATTTTTGAAAATCCATCGAACCGATTAACTATTTTAATTTCTAACTTGATCCGCATTACATGTTGGTAAAATTAATCCTTTAAAATTCTTGAAAATTCACTTTTTAGGATTACATTTTACATCATTTGGTATCAGAGTGACGGTTCTTGAAACCCTAGTTCTTGCATCATTTAGGCATAATTTTTGCATTCATTGAGGATCATTTTAGTGTCTTATTTTTTCTTTCTTTTTGATCATTTCAGTTAAAAAAATCTTAGTGCAATTAGGACATGTTTTCCCAAATTTAAGCAAACACATCTCCACGACCCCTAGTTTTCACCGTTGGTGAATGCGTCTTCGCAGCACCATCACAAATACCGAGGAGCCTTTCTTGTCCCTCTCAAACCACCTAATTAGGAACCTTAGACTTCCGCAAGCCCCTCCCCGAACTGAGATGGACAACTCTGATATTTTCGCTACCCTAGCTGCCATGCAAGCAACTCTTGCCAATATCAATCAGAGGCTTGAGAAAGTGGAATTAAATCAAACTGTTGCCCTTGAGCTTCATGCTAATCGTCAGATTCCTCAAGGGAATGATCGTGACGGCCGACGTCAAGATCGTGACCCTGACGAACTATACAAGAAGAACATTAAGGCTGATGTTCCCTATTTTGAAAGCCACATGGAACCCCAAGCCTATCTTGATTGGATCCGTGCCATGGACCACTACTTCGTGTGGTTTGACATGAGCAAAGCCCTGAAAGTCAAATTTGCCACAATGAAATTGACGGGAAAAGCTCAAGAACGCAGGACCAATCTTGAACATGTCCGTATAGGCTGATGCCTGGCACTCATAGAAATGTGGAATGTGGACTCATTAGCGGCAGCTTATGCCCTAATCCTCGATATGGATTCCCTTAAAGCTAGTTCCCATTATAAATTCAGCGATTCGAGAGATCATTCCCCTAGAATGATCCTTCCTGATCTCTCAAGACCTGAGCACTCTTCTTCTCAGTATCCCAACAAGTCTTATCCAGGCAAGCCTACATCAAATTCATATCCACTTAGAAATGACAATACGTGTAAGAACACTGAAAAAGACTATTCTAAAATTGATCCTCTCACTAAGTGCTATAAATGTAAGTGATATGGTCATGTTGCTGGCAACTGTCCCAGTCCCAGTCCCAATAGGATCAACATTGTAGAAGGTACTGCTGTCATCGCTGATGAGCCTGACAATGAGTTTATTTATCAACCTCATGTAAGTGATGACTTTGAAGAAGAATAGAATGACCAGTTCCTCAACTGTATTCAGTCTATCCAGTCACATCCATTAAATGTACCTGAGTCACTCATTCTTTCCCAAGTAACTTGGCAGCCTATTGATTTTATCCATGTGTTAGAACATCCTAGAGTCAGAGTCTGCACCCACGTTTGCATATCACATTCATGACTTGTAGAGAGAAATTTCCAAGGAAATTAATGAGAATAATTTTAATTTCAGATACTAGACGGAAATTTATAACTCTTGATGTGGTGACGAAGTGATGGTTTGGATTCGTCCGGAACGGTTTTTAGCTGGACCGTTAAGAACTTGAACATATGGGCTGCATGCCCATTTAAAATTATACATACAATCAATGATAATACCTATGTCGTTGATATTTCTGAAGGTTTTGGCATATGACTTTCAATATTGAGGATCTAGTACTCTATGAAGGCTCAAAATTTAACCATAAAAATTCTTTTATAGATGAGCCTACCCTGCAGCCTAATGGTGAGATTCCTACATTTACCCCTCTACCTGATACTATTTACCAACCGACAGAAGAATTGAATAATATTTTAGATGATCGGATAATCTCTACTAGAGATTGTGGTATTCATAGGTATTTGGTGAGGTGGAAGCACAAGCCGAAGTCGGATGACACTTGGGGTGTTCGTGAGGAGCTCCCGCGCTTGGATCCAGATCTTTTGGAGCACCATGACAGGATTACTGGTTTTGACTCGGCTGGGTTGAGCCATCTCCCTCCCGGAGAGAATGATGAGGACATCAAATCTTTTTTATTTTGTTTTGTCAATTATAGCCATATGTAGTAGTTTTGCGATTTGTAATCTTTCTTTTATGCTTTAAAATATTTCTGAGATTTTAATATTTTGAGATTTGTATCAAGCTTTGTTTTGAGCTTATATATAGGCCTTGATATTAATGAGAAGTTATGCTATTCTTGATTTTAACAAAATTTATTGTGTTGAGTTTTGCTCTTCATCTATCTTTTTTGTGTGACACAATTAAGATCCAATTATTAGGGTTTGTGATAAATCCTAATAAAATTTTAGGGTTTGTGATAAATCCTAATAAAATTTTAGGGTTTGTGATAAACTCTAAAACTACCCCCCAAATCCCCAAATCCACTTCAATTCCTAAACCCTAACCCTAATCCCCAAATTAACCAAACCCTAATTAATCCCCTATCTTCCTTCCTCTTCTCTCGATCCCGAAACCTCAAGACCCACGACCGCCACCTCCCTCCTTTTTTTTTCCTTCTTCCCTTACCTCTCGAAACTCTAGCTCCACTCCCAACCACCATCGCCACTTAGCCCCTCAGCTTGCCTTCACCACCCTCGTCGCCACTGTAGCCATCGCCCATCGACCGCCCAGTGCCCGCCACTGCCTCCGCCATCATCCTCCACCTCGACTTCCCCAACCTCCCGTTCAGTCTCAACCTCGATCTCCGACCACCTGCTCATCCCCAATCCTGAATTCCCCCAACTCCCGCGACTACCATCAGCCCATCACTGACACCCCGCCATTGCCTTCTCTCTCGCACCCCGTCGCCAGCAACCGCGAGAACCAACCTCGCCCGTGTACCTCCTGCCTGCTACCATTGTCGACCATAGCCACCATCGCAGCCATCGATTGCTGCCAGCATCGACTACCGCAATGCTCAGGCTCTAGTGCGATTTGCTTCGAACCTCGGTATGCTCTTTCCACTTTTCAAATATTTGTGTTATACTATTTTATCATCTCTATTATATTATCTGATTTATCTGTTGTCCACAAATATTGAGAGTGTGTTCTACTTGCCGACTAGTGTACAAATCTTTATTGACTATCTTACATGCTAAGCACGATTAAGTATTATTGTTGATTGATAGGATTGAACTTTTAATTTGAATTGTTAAACTTGATTCAATTCTTGAAAATCCATCGAACCGATTAACTGTTCTAATTTCTAACTCGATCCGCAGTACATGTTGGTAAAATTAATCCTTTAAAATTCTTGGAAATTCTCTATTTAGGATTACGTTTTACATCAGTTTGGTTTGGCTCTTTTGCTTAAATCAGTCAATTATGTAGATATGTGATCTTTCTTCTGTGCTGTGGTTAATGAGATGATCGGTTCCATCCACTTCATGTTACCTGACACACCACATGTACAAGAATAATCACTTATCATTTTAATCTAAAACCAAGCATCTTTTTTGATACACTAGACTGGGTGATTTTCATTATTAACTTATCTTGTGACATCATAATTAACTTATCCTGTGACAATTGAGGTGCTAGTGTGGCCAAGCCTGTATAGACTTCTCTTTCCTGCAAGCATTATTCATCTTCTCTGTGGAGTTTATGATTGATTTTATTTTAGAATAATCTGCCTTCTGTTCTTATCCTGTGACAATTGAGGTGCTAGTGTGGCCAAACCTGTATAGACTTCTCTTTCCTGCTAGCATTATTCTTCATCTTCTCTGTGGAGTTTATGATCAATTTTATTTTAGAATAATCTGCCTTCTGTTCTTATCGTCTTTATTATTGTGGTTTCAGCTATGGGACATAAACATGGATAGTGGTCCAGTAGCAACATTCCAGGTTCATGAATATTTAAGACCTAAGGTGAACTGCTTACATATTTTACTCTTTTATTGTTAATTTGCCAGTACAACATCTTAACTTGTTGGGACTTCAGCTTATGCAAATTGCTATTTGTACAGCTATGTGATTTATATGAAAGTGACTCGATCTTTGATAAATTTGAATGCTGTCTGAGTGGAGATGGACTGCGGGTGGCCACTGGTTCGTACAGGTCTGTTTTTTGTTATCTGGTGTCGCATTTACTACTATCATTAGTTTGATGTAATACTATTTTTTTTTTCTTTCTACCAGCAATCTCTTCCGAGTATTTGGTTGTGCTGCTGGAAGTACGGAGGCAACCACTTTGGAAGCTAGTAAAAATCCTATGAGGTATTATATTGATGATGGCGATATTTTGATATTTGCTATATTACATGTTTGCTTCTTTCGTAAAGCTTTTGACTGCCTTGAACATTTGAATTCTTGTTTTGTCTCTTTTTATATTTTTTTTGGTTGTGATGTGTCAAGAGAGTCCTGCATGTGTGTTACGTCTGTGCTTGTGCTTCTTAGTTTTGTTTATATGTTAACTATACATGAGGGCACAACCTTCGTGTGGCCAAGCAGGTGTGTGTTTATTTAATGGTCTACAAACATTTTCTGCATTTTGTAAGGAATGCGTGCAACATGCCCCACATCTAAAACCGAAATTGGCGCAATATGCTTGCATACAACTTTTATCGTGCAGCAAACCAAATGTCCTGTATGAAATAGACACACAGGTCGATCTCCTACATATTAGATTTCTACTTTTACATCATCTGAAGATGATGGCCACTGAATCTGCTCTTGAATAGGATGTTGTAGATATGATATTCCCTGCACTTAAAGTCAGATCATTGGTAGACATCTAACCATTGTCATGGTATTCCACATAGGTTTTATGGGACACCGATTTCCAATCCTGCTGTCCTTCGAAAAAATAAATTAGCAGACGGAATTGTGCATTAGTTTAAGAAAGGCAAAATATCTAGCAGGAAACAATATAAATTGGCAAATGTGGTTGTTGTTCCTGCATTCATGCTAGAATCTTTGGAACCACTGATTAATCATTTCACTTTTTCGTTCATTTATATAGGAGACAACTTCAAAACCCTGCAAGGCCTGCAAGATCTCTCAACCCTTTAACTCGTGTTGTCAGAAGAGGTTAGTTTTCAGCCACTAATTCAAGCAGCTGCAAGTGTATTTTATTGTTTCCTTACCAGCTTTATCCCTTCGCCTTTTTGACACTTCGGCAGGAGCTGAAAGCCCTGGAATGGAGGCAAATGGAAACTCATATGACTTCTCAACTAAGCTGCTCCATTTAGCATGGCACCCAACCGAGAATTCAATTGCCTGTGCTGCTGCTAACAGCTTGTACATGTACTATGCATAGTAGTGGGTGGGCCCACAAAAGATGCTTCTTTCGCGAAGATTCATTTTTTTCCTTTTCTTTTGATTGTGTTTCATGAAAGCTTTTGGCTATTCATGCAACCATCAAGGAACTAAGGAAGGGCGTAGAGGGTTACACATTTTGCTTACTGGGCCCAGACAGCTTAGCCCGATTCCACGAGGAAGTTAACTGTCTTTTGTTCCCGGGATGGCAGCTGAGTACTGATTCTTTTTTTGGTGAGGGAAATTTTCGAATCTTTCCTTGTTATTATGTTCTCATACTTCCGAAATGTGATTGTTGCTCGCCTACAACGAAAAGGATGGCTGTTCAAGATGGCTGGTGTCTAAAATATAACCAGGGGGGGTTCTTCTGTTCTATCCTGCGTGTGTAATGGGTGGTATGTTGGGGGCTTGTATTTAGGATTATGTGCATTTAAAAGCTTGTGAAATATATTCATTATTATTATTCGTTTCCATCTGTGATCACTTCCATCAGTGTTACCATAATTTGTTATTCAGTGGAATAGTGGTCTGCTTAATGTTAAAGTCTTTTGAACTAATTGATAACGAATTGCTCTTAATTATACATTTTTTGCCAAGTTTTTTCTAATGTACCTGCATACAATTTGATGTATTTTGTATTAGTCTCCTGTTTTTTTAGTAATTTTGTTATTATCAACTATACCTTATGTGGCCACGGAGGCTTTGTTTGGTATTGTTGTGGTTCTTAGGTCTTGTTTGGTATTGCTCTAAATAAGAGCATCTGTAGTCGTTTGCCATTTACTCAAATTTTTCAAATTTTGGAAAAAAAAATGTTGTAGTCGTTGGCCATTTACCCAAAAATTGGGTTTCGCTGCTACAGTAGTCGGTTATATTTGGCAAACGAAATGGTAATTGCTAAAATATAGCTAAGGAAAGATAATTTTTAGTCCGTTTGATCGGATGAAAGATTATTTTTTGTTCGAGAGATTTTTTTTGCGTGTACTCATTGGACGAGGAATTATTCCCCATCCCTTTAATTATTATTATTACCATTTTTTAAACGGTGATTTTTCAACCCTTCCATTTAAAAAAACAAAATATCCTCAAACCAAGGATCATATGCCGTCCTAGGATGTTGGTAAGCTGTTTGAGTTCTTTTTGGGGTTTAAATGTCACTAAGACCTGGGGTTTAACTTTTTAAGGTTTTTTTTAAACGGCAGACGAAAAATAATTCACCGTCCGTCCTATTTAAATTTCATAAAAGTCAAATTTTGGCTAACAATGAATACAGTCCAAAGCTATTTTGCTATTTATTATTTGCCAAATATTTAAAATTTGTCTTTAACGACTGCAGATGCTATAAGGAGCGAATATCAAAAGTATTGCTAGAAACAATTACGTTTAACTGTAAAAAAATTTATTAAGCAAAGGTATTTTTTGAAAAGCTAACACTATTTTAGGTGCTTAGGAAAATATGCTAAAAACAATAGTTTTTGAAAAGTATGTTTTGATCAAACACATTGTTATTTAAGTTTGTCAAACACTTATTTTGAGCCCAAAAATAACAAGACCTAAAAGCACTGTTCAAAAGTAGGGATGGGAACTGGGCCGGGTCAACCGGCGACCCATCCGCGACCCGGCCCGTCAACCCGGCCCGGTTAGCTGCTTGGCGAGTTCGGGTCGAACCCGGTGAACAGTACCGGGTCGACCCGGGTCGCTATTTACGTAAATTGAACTCGCGAAACCCGGCCCAACTTGCGAATTCAACCCGCCAACCCGCCGTTCGACCCGCGGGTCGAACGGTCGAAATTTTCCTTTTCTTGCGCTGCTGCGCTCTGTCTGGGACAGAGCCGTTTGGAACGGCTCTTTGAGCCGTTGGGTTTTTTATTTTTTGTTTTTTCCCACATATTTAGCCTATAAATATCCCCAAAAATTTCATAAAAAATCACACCTCACTTTCTTACTCTCTCTACTATTATACATCATTTGTAAAGAATTTTTGAACAATTGTAGTATTCATCAAACAAGTCTACAAGGAGGCATATATACGATCAAATTTCGGTCGTATCGGAATCAAAATTCAACGTCTTCAACTCTCTTCAACCCTCGTCAAATCTACTTCAACCTCTTCTCAACTCTTCAATTGCGGAATCGGCAAAGCGCTCCTCCATCTTTTCTATTCTATTCTTATTTTAACGGTTTTTTTTACATACGCGTATTCCATGGTGAACGGTATCAAAATATCTCTATCTCTCTCGTTATTTTTTTTTTTTGCGTTGTAGTTAAAATTATTGTTCGTTTTTTGAACTTCTCTATCTCAACCCTCTTATTTTTTAGATTTTTTTTGTATAATTCACCGCTCCTACATTGTATATTTTTTTTTACATACTTTAGCACATTACTACATTATGTCTAGATCACGCGGTAGCGGTCGTAGCGGACAAGATTCCTCCTCCTCCTCACGTAGGCCACCAATTGTCCCAACTAGTGAGCCCGCCTAAGATTACATTGATCCTACTATGGAACAATGGGGTACACACGACGATATTGTAGGTGACATGCAATTTGAAGAAGAAGAACAATAACAACAAACCGAAACCACACAACCCCGTAGTAGTAGGAAAAGTAGAGGAGAAACTAGCGATTGGCATAAGTTTTATGATTATATCCCGGACGAACATACTCCGGGAATAGGTTTGAAAGTGTGTAAAACATGTAGTAAAACATACAAATTCAAGAGGGGTGACGGCACCGGTACAATTAGTAGGCACATCCAACATAATCATAAAGAACTTCTTGATCAAATACAAGGCCAACAAAAAATCAACCCTAGGACCGGTCAAGTTGATAGCCACCCTTATGATTCCAAACTTGTTCGTCGGGAAATGGCCCGATTAGTCATTAAGGAAGAGTTACCATTTTCCTATGCCAAGAGTAGGAACTTGAAAAATTTTAATCAAACGGCCTTAAACCCTCATTTTAAAAGAATTCCGAGAAATACTTGCAAATCAGATTGTTTTAAAGTGTACATGGAAATGAAGGACGCTTTGATTGCAATTTTATGGAGTTTAACTTGTAGGGTTAGTTTAACTTCGGATTGTTGGACGGATGTCAACAATATTCCAACGATGGGAATAACCTGTCATTCGATCGACAATGATTGGATTCTTCAAAAAAGAATCATATCACTTGCGGCGTTGCCGTATCCCCATAGTGGCGCTGAAATAGCAAACCGTATTATAGAAATTTGTGATGTTTTTCATATTCGCGATAAAATTATGGCTATTAGTTTTGATAATGCATCTAACAATAATGTAGCAATTACTACTTTAAAATCTGTATTAAACCCTCCATCTGACAATATTTTTCATGTTAAATGTGCATGTCATATTATAAATTTATGTGTTCAAGATGCATTAAGAATAGCCGATCTATATATAGTTAAAATTAGAAATTGTGTACATTTCATTGCATTAAGTCCAAGCATTTTACAAGAATGGAAAGCTTGGTGTAGGGTTAGAAATGTTCCTTTTAGAAAATTTCCAAAGGATGTTAGACACCGATGGAATTCTACTTTTGATTTACTAAATGTTATCACCGATTATAAAGCAGTTGTAAATGATTTTTGTATCGCAAAAAATATGTACAATTTTGAAATGACTCCCCCCGATTGGTTTTTTGCCGAATTTTTGTTGAAATTTTTAGAACCTTTTAAAACCGCAACTTTAAAATTTTCAAAAACATATGAATCTACTTCTAGTAGCATTTTTATTGAATTAGTTAGCATGATGCAAATATTTAACGAAATGTTAAATGATCCCTATATTAGTGACATTGTAAAACCTGCATTTCAAAAATTTTTGAAGTATTATTTTCCTCCTCCTATGTTGATTTGTGTTGCTACTGTTATGGATCCTCGTATCAAATTAGAAGGTACGAAGAATTTGATAGAAATATTTTTTGGATATTTAGAGGTAAATGTAGAATTAACAATTGATTGAGCTACTTTTTTAGTTCAGTTTGAATCTACGTTAAATAACTTGTATGATTATTATGATAGACGTTTTGCTTCTAGTAGTACAGCTTCTGTAGTTAGTTCTTCTTCTGGTAGTTCTAAAGGTAAGGGTAAAAGTAGAATTGGTGATAGAATATTTAGTTTACTTGAACAAATTGAATCTAAAAAACCTAGGACTAATCAACCAAATGAATTAAATTGGTATAATCAACAGGATACTGAGCCTACTCTTTCTGTACTAGATATTTTACAATGGTGGAAAGAACATGAACACACTTTTAGTATTCTGTCAATTATAGTTAAAGATTTACTAACTCCTCCTGTCTCTACAGTTGCTTCTGAGAGTGCATTTTCTACAAGTGGCAGAGTTCTATCTGATTACAGGAATTGGTTGAAGCTCGAGGCATTAGAGATGCTTGTTTGCACAGAAGACTGGCTGAAGGCTGAAGATAGGACGCAAGAGAAAGCACTATCAAGTTCCACAAGTGGGAGCAACTCGCCCGAAGAACAACAACAACAATAGCTTTGCTTGTTATGTCAAATTAGAAAACTTGTACTCAATTAAAATTGTATATAAGAAATATGTTATTGTATAAAACTTATTTGTGAATTGAATTCTTCATTTCGTTATAAATTGTTAAAATTGTATAACTTAAATTCATATGAATAATATTTCAAAATTTGTTGTCAATTTCACTCTTTCAATCTTATTATTATTATTACGATTTTTATTGTTTATTAGTATTATTACTTAGTATTATAATAATAATTATTATTATTTTAACCTAAGCTACCAAAAAAAACAAAAAATAATAATAATTAAACGGACCAACCCACGAGTCGACCCGGCCCAACCCTGGTTGAACCCTAAAGGGTTCACGGGTTAGGCGGGCCACCCAAACGAAAACTTAGCCCGGCCCGGCCCGGCCCGGATAAGAGTGCAACCCGGCCCGGATCGGCTAAGTATACGTGCCAACCCGTACGGGTTGGGCCCGGCCCGGCCCACTCGACCCGTTCGCCATCCCAATCAAAAGTAATGTCAAACAAGGAAAAGATAGATTTTTTTTTATAAGACACCTTTTGAAAATATTTGCATCAAGATGACGCTTGCTAAAGTATTTGTGCTCATGGACCCAACAACTAAACTCGCCGTTCCCAACGGCGAGTTTAGTTGTTTCATGATCGTTGTTGGGACATGACGATTTTAATGCTGATTTTTTTTGAAAATTTCTCCGTTCCCAACGGCAAGTTCATTTTAAAATTTTCAATGAAGACTAGTTGTTCCCAACAGCAAAAGACATTTATACTAGACTCGTTGTTGAGAATAACGAGTTTAGTTCAAAATTTTCAATGTAGACTCGCTATTCCCAACAGCGAGGACATATAAATGTCATCGTTGTTGGGAATAGCGAGTTCAGTTCAAAATTTTCTATGAAGACTCACTGTTCCCAATAGTGAGGACATTTATACTAGACTCGCTGTTGGGAATAGCGAGTTTAGTTCAAATTTTTGAAAGAAGACTCACCGTTCCCAATGACGAGGACATTTATACAAAGAGTGAAACATTCTGTTGAACTTAGTGAATTTTCGAGAAAAAAAACTCCATAGATTTTTTTTTTGAACTAAACTCGTCGTTCCCAACAGCGAGTCTAGTGTCAATGTCCTCGTCGTTGAGAATAGCGAGTCATCATTGAAAAATTTGAACTAAACTCATTCCCAACGAGTCTAGTATAAATGTCCTCGCTGTTGGGAACAACAAGTTTTCATTGAATTTTTTTTGAACTGAACTCGCCCTTGAGAACGGCGAGTTTCTTAAAAAATTAGCACTAAACTCACCGTGTCCCAACGACGAGCATGAAACAACTGAACTCACTGCTGGGAATGATAAGTTTAGTTGTTGAGTCCACAAACGCTAATACTCTGACAACTGTCCTATAAGTGCAAATATTTTCAAAAAGTGGCATATAATAAAAAAAAATCGAAAAGATAAGGGGAAAAAAGAAAAAAGAAAGGTTCTTCAGAACATCCACAATCGTTTGCTAAAAAATATGGCAAAATGACTAGTTAAAATAGCAAATGAGAATTTCTTGTGCAACAGTGATTTGCTAAAAATTTGAGAAAGACGGTACATGTTGTTTCGTCCGTCTTTGTTTTGTTTTTTTTAAAAATTTAATTAATTAACGATTAGATATTAAAATAGGTTAATTAATTAAATTAAATAATAAAGTATAACTGATATGGCTAAAAATAGGATTAAATCGGGGCCGTTCAAATCGGACACGAATCTTAAAGCTCAGGGGTAAAACGGTAATTTCACCTACTAACGGGTCTGAAATGGGAACTGGGTCTTTCTTCACGACCCAATAACCCATGAACGGATCCACCTCAACTGGGTACGGGTCCCAACCCAAAATGAACCCAGTCCAACAGGATAGAATTAGGGTTCCTGATTAATACTAATCAACGGCCCCGATTCATATCTATCATTTCACTGGGAATTAGGGATTACATTCCTAATCTGATCACAGGGATTACATTCCTAATATGATCACAGGGATTACATTCCTAATCTGATCCCAACGGCGACTATAAATACCCCCCATCCACCACCATTAAGAGGTAATCAATCTTTTGCCAATTTACGCTCTTTCATAATCATTCCTGGTTACTGACTTGAGCATCGGAGGGTGCGTCGCCGAGATCAACCCCGGTGTCTCGTACTTTTTGCAGGTGAATGGCGGGAGTCAACGATCAAACTCCGGCGGAACAGGTAACAGGTTTGCTATTCAAAATTTTTCAAGAATCCACAAATACTATCTGTTTGCCCCCACACCAGATATAGCGGTAACAGATTGGTGCCATCTGTGGAAAATTAACGAATAGCAGCCTCCCCTCTTTCCGTTGGTCAGATCTTCTTCAGCCATGCCTCCTAGGAAAGTAAGATCCAGAGGGTCCTACCGAGGGCCCAATCCCGATCAGCAACAGGAAGTCCCCATCCAACCCGCTCAGCAGCAGGGGCAACTTCCGCCTCAAGCCGAGGACCCTCTCCAACAGGACCAGCCTCCTCTTCAAAATCAACAACCTCCTAAAGGTCCCCCCGGTCCTCAAAATACCGGTGCAGGGGTCTCGCGTCCCAACCCGCAAAAACAACCTCTCCATCAGGACCACGTCTCCATCCACAATGCCTCTTCGGATTCTATGGCCTCCCACAATCCCCGAGCTTACGACCTTCGCAACACCATCCTCAATCGGCAGAAGGATGAAGATTTTCGCTGCCGTCTGGATGAAAAGCGGGCCCGAGAGGGAACCTCCCGCCAACAACGTCCGGATGAGCGATCTCCTCACCGCCGAGACTACAGAAGGTCCCCTGCCCGAAGGGGGCGGAGAGAGTCCCCCGAGCATCACAGGAGAAGACCCCATTCCCCTACCGGTCGGCAACATCCGAGGAACGATGAGGCACCCATCACACGTGCCGAGTTCCAGCAATTTCAAGCAACGGTGTTGCAAGCTCTCAACCTCCGGCCCAACAACAATAATGCCTAAAGGGTTCCTACACCCCTACGGGTCGCAAGTCCTCGCCATCGGTCCTTAACTCCTCCTCCAGCTCCTAGTCACCAACAACATAATCCTAGTCCTCACCGCTCTAGGAGCTACCATCGTCGTAGCCCCCGCTCTCCCTCGTACGAAGACGAGTCTAGAGGCTCGGTTGATTACCGTCTAAGGGATGACACTGTCTACCGCCGTCTCCACGAAATGGAGAGGCGCTTGGGTCAGTTAGACTGAGAAGAAGAGCTTAGAGGAAGGACCTCTCCTCCGGAGCGAAAAGTATATTCGGGCCGAAGAAGCTGAGCACCGCCCCAACTGGGAGGGGTCTTCCTCCGGGTCTAAGAGAAAGGGAACAGAAGAGGAAGGGGCCAAGAAGCTCCAGAAGGATAATGGCGGCCAGTGCCGACCCCCTCCCAGATTTGAAAGGTTTACTCCCCTTAACGCCAACATCTACACGATTCTCATGGAAGTTGAGAAGGAGGGGGTAATTCCTCCTGCGCCAAAAATGAACACCCCCTACAAGAAGAGGAACAAAGCGAAGTGGTATCGTTATCACCGGGACCATGGCCACGATACCAATGATTGTCGGGCCCTGAAGAACGAGATAGAAGACCTCATCCAGAGGGGTTAGCTAAACAGGTTCGTGAGAAAGGACCGAACCGATCCTCTTCCCCCGCCTCGGGGGGCTAACAAGCGTCCTAAACGTGATGAAACTCCCGACTTCGAAGAGGAGCGTGTCCTGCACCTCATTCATGGGGGCCCAATGGGGGGCTCCTCCAACTCCTCTCGAAAGGCGTTTATAAGGGAAGTTAGTTCGGTTCACGCCACACCTCCTCCTAAAGGCCTCGGAGTGCCCGTCACATTCTCAGACAAAAACCTTGAGGGTGTCCGAACCCCCCATTGTGACGCACTCGTCATCAATCTCCATATGGCAAACTTTAAGGTGGAAAGGATCCTAGTGGACAATGGCAGCTCCGTTAACATCCTCTTCCTCGCCGCTTTCAAAGGCCTCAAGCTATCACGAGACCGACTCAAACCCGCCGGCTACACACTCCATGGGTTCACGGGAGTGCCAGTGACTATTGAAGGGGTGATCACCCTCGACGTAACTGCCGGTAAAACTCCTAATACCCGAACGGAGTCGATGGACTTTATGGTCGTGGATGTCCCTGCAGCTTACAATGTGATTTTGGGTCGGCCCGGCCTAGCAGCTCTTGAAGTCGTCCCTTCTGCCTATCACCTCAAGATGAAATTTCCCACCCGGACAGGAGTAGGGGAAGTAAAAGGCAACCAGGAAACAGCCCGCAAGTGCTATATGACCTCGACTGGGGGTCCAGTCCTCTCCTTCGAAACTCTAGAGATCCCCCAGGAGAGTGTCTGACCAACGCCCGAAGACCTCGAAGGCGGAGAGATCCCTAGGACCTGGAATGCCAACCATCTTTTGAAATACCAAGAAAGTGCCCCAGCGCCTCTCTACGTATTCCGGGATGTCGAACCGTTCCTCTCCTTTCCCCTGTATTTTTTCTCTTCATTTTTCATATGTAATAACGGCTCGCAACTCAGAAGCAGCCGACTAGTAGTCTTCAAGAAAGTTTTTTCATATTTACTTATGCAAATGCTCATATCTCTCTGCTCTTTGCTCTTCACCCTAACGATGGTTCGGAGTCCAACACTTGGCTCGATTCTACTTCGCAAGCTCGCTCGTAAGCGAGCTAGAAGTAGTTCGCCATTCAGAACTGCTCCCACATCCGTTGAACAACTCTAATGATGGTTCGGAGTCCAATACTTGGCTCGATTCTACTTTGCAAGCTCGCTCGTAAGCGAGCTAGAAGTAGTTCGCCATTCGGAACAGCTCCCACAACTGTTGAACAACTCTAACGATGGTTCGGAGTCCAACACTTGGCTCGATTCTACTTCGCAAGCTCACTCTTAAGTGAGCTAGAAGTCGTTCGCCATTCGGAACTACTCCCACAATCGTTGAACAACTCTAACGATGGTTCGGAGTCCAACACTTGGCTCGATTCTACTTCGCAAGCTCGCTCTTAAGAGAGCTAGAAGTAGTTCGCTATTCGGAACTGCTCCCACAACTGTTGAACAACTCTAACGATGGTTCGGAATCCAACACTTGGCTCGATTCTACTTCACAAGCTCGCTCTTAAGCGAGCTAGAAGTAGTTCGCCATTCGGAACTGCTCCCACAACCGTTGAACAACTCTAACGATGGTTCGGAGTCCAACGTTCGGCTTGACTGCACTCCCTCAGTATTCCGAACCGAGCGGACGAGGAACCGACCTCCACATATGGAGAAAAATTCTGCCGAACCAATTTCACCGTTGGATCGTCTCAAAATGCGTACTAGAGCATGATGAACGGATCAGATCGTGCCACGCATCCACAAAACGACAAGATAGCATTTTCTCAAAACTCGAGCCTCCCACCTCGTGATTCGTGCCATGATCGTGATCGGCCGTCCAGATTGAGCCATGTGCTAACGGCGAGTTCGGAGTCCAACGTTCGGCTCGACTGCACTCCTTCAGTATCCCGAACCGAGAGGACAAGGAACCGACCTCCACATATGGAGAAAAATTCCGCCGAACCAATTTCGCCGTTGGTTCGTCTCAAAATGCGCACTAGAACATGATGAACGGATCATTTTGAACTGCTCCTACAACTGTTGAATCCCTCTAACGACGAGTTCGGAGTCCAACACTTGGCTCGATTCTACTTCGGATAATAGAAGTGGTTCGCCATTCGGAACTGCTCCTACAACCGTTGATTCTCTCACTTAAATAGCGAATTCAGAGCTCACAACTCTCTCCTAGAGTTTCTCCTCAAACTCGTCTTCCAAATGGCTCTCCCCCAGAGCCGAGCTCTTCACTCCGCTCGCCTCCGAAGCGGACCTCTTCTCAATGAGTTCGGAGCACAACTCTCTCCTAGAGTTGCTCCTCAAACTCACCTTCCAGATGGCTCTCCTAGAGCCGAGCTCTTCACTCCGCTCGCCTCCAAAGCGGAGCTCTTCTCAACGACTTTGGAGCACAACTCTCTCCTAGAGTTCCTCCTCAAACTTGTCTCTCAAATGGCTCTCCTAATGCCGAGCTATTCACTCCGCTCGCCTCCAAAGCGGAGATCTTCTCAAACAAGATCGGAGCACAACTCTCTCCTAGAGTTCCTCCTCAAACTTGTCTCTCAAATGGCTCTTCTAAAGCCGAGCTCTTCACTCCGCTCGCCTCCAAAGCGGAGCTCTTCTCGACGAGTTCGGAGCACAACTCTCTTCTAGAGTTCCTCCTCAAACTTGTCTCTCAAATGGCTCTCCTAATGTCGAGCTCTTCACTCCGCTCGCCTCCAAAGCAGAGATCTTCTCAAACAAGATCGGAGCACAACTCTCTTCTAGAGTTCCTCCTCAAACTTGTCTCTCAAATGGCTCTCCTAAAGCCGAGCTCTTCACTCTGCTCACCTCCAAAGCGGAGATCTTCTCAACAAGTTCGGAGCACAACTCTCTCCTAGAGTTGCTCCTCAAACTCGTCTGCCAGATGGCACTCCTAGAGCCGAGCTCTTCACTCCGCTCGCCTCCGAAGCGGACCTCTTCTCAACGAGTTTGGAGGGCAACTCTCTCCTAGAGTAGCTCCTCAAACTCATCTTCCAGATGGCTCTCCCCAGAGCCGAGCTCTTCGCTCCGCTCACCTTCAAGGCGGACCTCTTCTCAACGAGTTCGGAGCTCACAACTCCCTCCTAGAGTTGCTCCTCAAACTCGTCTTCCAGATGGCTCTATCCTAGAGCCGAGCTCTTCACACCGCTCACCTCCGAAGCGGACCTCTTCTCGACGAGTTCGAAGCTCACTTATCTCCTAGAGTTGCTCCTCAAACTTGTCTGCCAGATGGCTCTCCTAGAGTCGAGCTCTTCACTCCGCTCTCCTCCAAAGCGGACCTCTTCTCAATGAGTTCGGAGCACAACTCTCTCCTAGAGTTGCTCCTAAAACTCGTCTTCCAGATGGCTCTCCGAGAGCCGAGCTCTTCACTCCGCTCGCCTCCGAAGCAGACCTCTTCTCAACGAGTTCGGAGCTCACAACTCCCTCCTAGAGTTGCTCCTCAAACTCTTCTTCCAGATGGCTCTCTCTTAGAGCTGAGCTCGTCGCTCCGCTCGCCTCCAAAGAAGACCTCTTCTCAACGAGTTCGGAGCTCAAAACTCTCTCCTAGATTTGCTCCTTAAACTCGTCTTTCAGATGGCTCTCTCTTAGAGTCGAGCTCTTCACTCCGCTCACCTCCAAGGCGGACCTCTTCTCAACAAGATTCGGAGCTCACAACTCCCTCCTAGAGTTGCTCCTCAAACTCTTCTTCTAGATGGCTCTCTCCTAGAGCTGAGCTTTTCACTTCGCTTACCTCCAAGGCGGACATCTTCTCAGCAAGTTCGGAGCTAAAACTCCCTCATAGAGTTGCTCCTCAAACTCGTCTTCCAGATGGCTCTCTCCTAGAGCCGAGCTCTTCGCTTCGCTCACCTCCAAGGTGGACCTCTTCTCAACAAGTTCGGAGCTCACAACTCCCTCCTAGAGTTGCTCCTCAAACTCTTCTTCCAGATGGCTCTCTCTTAGAGCCGAGCTCATCGCTCCGCTCGCCTCCAAAGAAGACCTCTTCTCAACGAGTTCGGAGCTTATAACTCTCTCCTAGAGTTGCTCCTCAAACTCATCTTCCAAATGGCTCTCCCCCAGAGCCGAGCTCTTCGCTCCGCTCACCTTCAAGGCGGACCTTTTCTCAACGAGTTCGGAGCTCACAACTCCCCCCTAGAGTTGCTCTGCAAACTCATCTTCCAGATGGCTCTCTTAGAGCCGAGCTCTTCGCTCCGCTCACCTTCAAGGCGGACCTCTTCTCAACGAGTTTGGAGCACAACTCTCTCCTAGAGATCCTCCTCACACTCGTCTCACAAATGGCTCTCTCAGTGCCGAACTCTTCGCTCCGCTCACCTTCAAGGCGGATCTCTTCTCAACGAGTTCGGAGCTCACAACTCTCTCCTAGAGTTGCTCCTCAAACTCATCTTCCAAATGGCTCTCCCCCAGAGCCGAGCTCTTCACTCCGCTCACCTTCAAGGTGGACCTCTTCTCAACGAGTTCGGAGCTCACAACACTCTCCTAGAGTTGCTCCTCAAGCTCATCTTCCAAATGGCTCTCCCCCAGAGCCGAGCTCTTCGCTTTGCTCACCTTCAAGGCGGACCTCTTCTTAACGAGTTCGGAGCTCGCAACTCCCTCCTAGAGTTGCTCCTCAAACTCTTCTTCCAGATGGCTCTCTCTTAGAGCCGAGCTCGTCGCTCCGCTCGCCTCTAGAGAAGACCTCTTCTCAACGAGTTCGGAGCTCACAACTCTCTCCTAGAGTTGCTCCTCAAACTCGTCCTCCAAATGGCTCTCCCCTAGAGCCGAGATCTTCACTCCGCTCACCTTCAAGGCGGACCGCATCTCAACGAGTTCGGAGCTCACAACTCTCTCCTAGAGTTGCTCCTCAAACTCGTCTTCCAAATGGCTCTCCCCCAGAGCCGAGCTCTTCACTCCGCTCACCTTCAAGGCGGACCTCTTCTCAACGAGTTCGGAGCTCATAACTCCCTCCTAGAGTTGCTCCTCAAACTCTTCTTCCAGATGGCTCTCTCTTAGAGCCGAGCTCATCGCTCTACTCGCCTCCAGAGAAGACCTCTTCTCAACGAGTTCGGAGCTCACAACTCTCTCCTAGAGTTGCTCCTCAAACTCATCTTCCAAATGGCTCTCCCCCAGAGCCGAGCTCTTCACTCCGCTCACCTTCAAGGTGGACCTCTTCTCAATGAGTTCGGAGCTCACAACTCTCTCCTAGAGTTGCTCCTCAAGCTCGTCTTCCAAATGGCTCTCCCCAGAGCCGAGCTCTTCGCTCCGCTCACCTTCAAGGCGGACCTCTTCTCAACGAGTTCGGAGCTCACAACTCCCTCCTAGAGTTGCTCCTCAAACTCTTCTTCCAGATGGCTCTCTCTTAGAGCCGAGCTTGTCGCTCCGCTCGCCTCCAGAGAAGACCTCTTCTCAAAGAGTTCGGAGCACACAACTCTCTCCTAGAGTTGCTCCTCAAACTCATCTTCCAAATGGCTCTCCTCCAGAGCCAAGCTCTTCACTCCGCTCACCTTCAAGGCGGACCTCTTCTCAACGAGTTCGGAGCTCACAACTCCCTCCTAGAGTTGCTCCTTACACTCGTCTCACAAACGACTCTCTCCCAGAGCCGAGCTCTTCACTCCGCTCGTCTCCAAAGCGGACCTCTTCTCAGCGAGTTCGGTGCTCACAACTCTCTCCAAGAGTTGCTCCAAACTCGTCTTCCAAATGGCTCTCCCCCAGAGCCGAGCTCTTCGCTCCGCTCACCTTCAAGGCGGACCTCTTCTCAACGAGTTCGGAGCTCACAACTCCCTCCTAGAGTTGCTCCTCAGACTCTTCTTCTAGATGGCTCTCTCTTAGAGCCGAGCTCTTCGCTCTGCTCACCTCCAAAGAAGACCTCTTCTCAACGAGTTTAGAGCTCACAACTCCCTCCTAGAGTTGCTCCTTAAACTCTTCTTCCAGATGGCTCTCTCTTAGAGCCGAGCTCTTCGCTCCGCTCGCCTTCAAGGCAGACCTCTTCTCAACAAGTTCGGAGCTCACAACTCTCTCCTAGAGTTGCTCCTCAAACTCGTCTTCCAGATGGCTCTCTCATAGAGCCGAGCTCTTCACTCCACTCGCCTCCAAGGCGGGCCTATTCTAAGCAAGTCCGGAGCTCAAAACTCTCCCATAGAGTTGCTCCTTGCACTAACTTCAAAGAATGGGTCTTCCCATGGCTCGTACGAGGATCTTCCTAACACCTCTTCTCCACCCCTAGGAGTGGAGCTCCTCTTCAAAAATCTCCAAAACCAAACAGAGCATCACCTCTTCCATATGCCGACCCATCCCCTTCATCAACTCGCCGAGCTTCTCCTCACGCTCGAGCCATCCGAACTCCGAGCTCCACTACACCGAGCTACTACGGGCAGAGGGTGAACTACCGAGTCACCGAGCCGAGTGGACGATGTACCGACCTCCACATATGGAGAAAAATTCTGCCGATCCTATCTCATCGTCGGATCGTCTCAAAATTCGTGCTAGAACATGATGAACGGCTCAGATCTCGCCACGTCTCCACAAAACGACAAGATAATATTTTCTCGAAATTTGAGCCTCTTGTCTCGTGATTCGTGCCATGATTGTAATCAACCGTCCAGATTGAGCCGCGTAGCTCGGATCTGCCAATCTACCGAACTGCAAGGTGGTGAAAAATGTGCCTCAAAATCCGTGCTCAGATTCGCCGAACAAGCAAGCAAATAAAGAGGAAGAAAGAAAAAGAGGCTAACGGGTGGGGGTCGGATTCGATACCCACGATCCGACCCATACCCTTCTTGGCTTCTTCATTCTTCTCCTTCTTCTTCAGTCTTCCCGCCAAAAGAACCCAACACTTCTCCTTTTCTTCACTGTGCGAAAGAACAAGGCAGAGGAGAGCACCCGAATGCCTCTCCTCCCCTTCTTCTTTCTTCTCAGGGCCGAGCTCTGCCATGGCCGAGCCACCGAGCCGAAGTGCCGAGGTACCGACCTCCACATATGGAGAAAAATGCTGCCGATCCAGTTTCACCGTCAGATTGTCTCAAAATTCGTGCTAGAACATGATGAACGGTTCAGATCGCGCCACGTCTTCACAAAACAACAAGATAACGTTTTCTCAAAATTTAAGCCTTTTGTCTCGTGATTCGCGCCACGATCGAGATCAACCATCCAGATTGAGCCACATAGCTCAGATCTGAAATCCGAGCTACCGAACTACCGAACTGCAAAGTGGCAAAAATGCACCTCAAAATCCGTGCTCGCATCTGCCGAACAAGAAGCATCTGCCGAACCAAAAAAGGGGGGGCACGAGGGTCGGGGTCGACCCGTTAAGGGATCCAAATCCATAACCCACGTCACCTTCACCAGTTCTTCTTCTTCTCCACTCTCCCGCCAAAACAAAATCCCCCAACTCTTTTTCACTGTGTGACCAAAACAAACCAGAGGAAAAGAAGAACCCATCGAACCGAGCTCACGTCTCCACCTCCGAGCTCCGATGCCGAGCTCCACCTTCGTCTCCTTCACGAGCTCAACCCCAACACCGAGCTCGCCTCCGCTGTCGAACCCATTAACGAGCTCCGAACCACTTCCGCCGAGCTCCCAACCTCGCCGAACCACTTCCGACCGAGCTTTCAACGTCCGAGCGCCGATGCCGAGCTCCCCCACGGTCGAACAACGAGCTCCACCCTCGCCGATGCCGAGCTCGAACCCAACTTCTCGTCGAACTCCTCCGTCAGAGAGCTCCACCGAGCTCCACTCCACTTCGACGAGCTCCGAAGAACCGAGCTCCACCAGGCCTGTCTCCATGCTTCACCATGGCCGACCACCTCCACTCCGAGCTCTGCTGCTTCCTCACTGAGCTCCACGACATCGAGCTCGACCGCTTGCCACCTTTGTCGTCGAGCTCGCAACGAGCGATTGCCCAAAAATCCACCACTGGCGAACTCCCTCCTCGCTATGACTCGCCAACCTCGCCGAGCGTCGCTTTGGCGCCCAACTCCATGACAGCGAGCTCATCGTCGACCTCCACATGGCGAGCTCCGACTCCTTCGTCGAACACCTCCGAGCTCCTCTCTCCACTACGCCAAGCTCCGAGCTCGAGCACGCAGACACGAAGAAGAAGAGTCGGAGCTGAAGACGGAGGAGAAGGAAACGAAGAAGAAAAAGAAGCCGCGGGGGAAGAAAGAAAGAAAGAAAGAAAAAAAAAAGCCACGTGGCATTGCCACGTGGCATCATCTCGAAGGGTCGGCAGATCCAAGTTGCCGAGCCGAGGTGCCGAGCCGACGAGCCGAGGTGTCGAACTTGTAATTGGAGAAAAAACCCGCCGACCCACACGATCCATCCGATCGTCTCAAAATTCGCGTCGCGACACGATCGACACTCAGAAACGCACCACGTGTCTAGAACGCGATCTGCTTTGCGATGCACGCCATCTGATCACGATCGACGTCCAGAAACGCGCCACGTATCCGGTAATATTTAATTAATTAATTTATTTGTTTTAATTATTTAAAAAATTGGAAAAAATAATTAAAAAATCGAAAAAAATTAATTAAAAATTCTAAAAATAATTATTAATTCAGAAAAATTATTTTAAAATTCTGAAAAAAATAATTATTTAATTAGAATAATTAATTAATATTTTTTGATAATTAGTTATTTAATTCGGAAAATGAATAAAAAATTCAAAAAAAATGAGAAAAAATTCAGAAGAATCTGGAAAAATCACCAAAAATCCAGAAAATTCTGAGGATATTTTTGGGTATTTTACAAACATAGAATAACACTGTTACACCCCGAGCAAGATTCCAAACTTCCTTAAGAACACCGATAAAATCCCGTACGCCATTAGAACAACAAAACTACTCATCGAAGACTGTAAAACTCAGTCTCCCGGAGTGGGGGGCTCGTGATATGGCTAAAAATAGAATTAAATTGGGGCCGTTCAAATCGGACACGAATCTTAAAGCTTAGGGGTAAAACGGTAATTTCACATATTAACGGGTCTGAAGTGGGAACTGGGCCTTTATTCAAAGCCCAATAACCCATGAACGGATCCGTCTTACTGGGTGCGGATTTCAGCCCGCAACGAACCCAGTCCAGCCGGATAGAATTAGGGTCCCTGATTAATACTAATCAACGGCCCTGATTCACATATATCCTTTCACTGGGAATTGGGGATTACATTCCTAATCTGATCACAGGGATTACATTCCTAATCTGATCCCAACGGCGACTATAAATACCCCCCATCACAGGGATTACATTCCTAATCTGATCACAGGAATTACATTCCTAAAAATAAAAAAAACATACACCGGCGTTTCTTAAAACGCCGGTCTATCTAAGTAACCAATTGGAAATCACGATAAAGCGGTGTTTTATGAACGCCGGTGTAAATATATGCGGAAATGGCAATAACATACACCGGTGTTTATAAAATGCCGGTGTATCTAAATCTTTATTTGGGAACTACGATAGAGCGGTGTTTATAAAATGTCGGGGAAGATATTAGTGGGAAAATAGCTCATTTCGAAAAACCCATACACCGGCATTTTACAAACGCCGGTGTATACTAAACCAATACCGGCATTTTGTAAAATTGCCGGTGTAGACGTCTATTTCGCGACGCTCGCTTCGGCGGCATTTGCACCTGCGTTTTCATAAATGCCTGTACATGATTCTCCGGTGTTTAAAAATGCCGGTGAATGCGTGAAAAAATGCCGAGAAATACGGTGTGTGTTGTAGTGTATGATACTAAATACCCTCAATGTCATGAGGATTTGAAAGTGTTTTTGTGCCATACCTGAGCGGTTTTGGGGGAATTAATTTTAGGCAAAATTTAAAAAAACTACACAAAACTTTTGGCCAGTTTAAAAAAAAACTACACTGAAGTTTTTTATTATTAAAAAAAGGACACAAAGTTTCAATTTGAACTGACAGAGTTAGCCAGCGTTAACTTTCTTCTACGTGCGCTGCACGTATTCTAATTATATGACGAAAATACCCCTGTTTTAATTAGGGTAAACGTTTCGTTTCCTTCTTCTTTTCCAATTACTTAGCGTAAAAAAAATTACCAAATCAGAAGAACCCTACTTTACTGCGGCTAATCTCGGCGATTTGTGACTCTATCCTTGGAAAAGAAACCCTAATTCAGCTATTTCAGTGAAAGACCCTAAATCAGATACGATCCGAAGCTATTGATAGTGCATTACTCAGCGACTGCTGTACGGAATCTCTGTGGTGGCTAAATCTCACGAACGTAGGAATTTATGAGGGTGCGAGTGATCAATTCGAAGGTCAGCTATCGAGGAAGGTTAGTTATACATTTTTCTTCTTTCCTTAAGTTGGTTTCAGTCTATTCGGTGGGTTTGGTATTATGATGTTTTTTGGAATCTTATAATAATGTGGTGTGGGGGACCATTGTTGAGCAATTTTTTATTGTTAATGTGGTGGCTAGGGTTTTAGAAATAGTGATTAAAAAAGTTGGCTTTTTTAAAACCGTGTTTTGGGGGTGTGCTGTTATATAAAACAGTGGTTATAAAATGTGACGTTTGAGATGAATAATGTTGTGAGCGTAGCTTTGATCTCATTTGTTAATTCAATTTTTTTGATGTGATGCAGGAAAATGTTAAACGTAAACATTCACTGTAATGGATACTTCGTGAAGAATCCGACTTGGGAATATGTGGGTGGGAAGAAGGGGAGATATAGATTCATCATCCCTGAATTGACCAAATGGGAAGCTTTGAAGAGCATCTTGAAGAAAGTTGCTGATTACAATGAGGCACATCTCGTATACTACAAAGTTGGAGTTGGGAAGTTAGATGACAATTTCATGTTAGTAGATGATGATGTCTAAACAAAGAAGATGTGGGATGAATACAATGTGGAACCTGATGTTGGTGAAGTGTATATGTATGTTGATACACAGATGGGGGTGGTAGAAGAAACCAACATTTAGGATGTTGAGATGGAAGGTATGTTTTTGTATTTACTTCGACAACCCTGCATACAATTTCAATTTCAATTAATGTACTTGTGATAGGGTAAAAATGGCCTGAGGCCCAACCAGGGCCCAATACAATTCTCACTCGAAAAGGTAAAAATAGCTATCTAGCTCGGCTCCGAACCACTTCAAGGTCGGCGCCGAACCTCATGTTTGCCCTCACAGTACTGGCCTCCTCGTGCCGACGAGCCTCGGTAGTCCTCGGAGTCCGACCCGTGACAGTGCCACAGGCCGTCCCCCCTCTCTGGCGAAGCAGAAGGATGACCTGGCGCAGCCTAGGCCCTCCGATCCCCCCAGAAGAACAGGAGACCCACGATCAGCCACGTCGGCTCCAAATACCACCAAGGGTTTCGCCACGTCAGCCCTATACCACTCCTGGTATTGCCACGTCTGCCCTAAACCCCCTGGGCCTGCTGACACGTCAGGCCCACGGGCCTTCGGATCCAGACCCGGCCCCCAAAGGGAACCAAACCCGGTTGGGATTCTCTATAAATACTAGACCCACACCCACCTTTTGAGGTAATGAATCTTTTGCCACTTAAATATACCTAGTTATTGCTACTCTCTCACAGAGACTGATTAGATCGTCGGAGGGTCCGCCACCGGGATAAACCCCGGTGTTTCAGGACCGTCTGCAGGTACACAAGACCTCGGATCCGACCCCTCAGATCCGAGCCCAGACTTCAACCTTATTCCGAGCTCATCGTAGGTTCCAGAAGGTCAACCGAAGATCGACAGACGAGCAGCCTTCTCCTTCAAATACAAATCGAGTCCGAACTCACACTGGTGCATCCACACGTCTCCTAGAAATAAACCGCATCAGGTTGGCGCCGTCTGTGGGAACTGCTTCAGAAGTCGATCCGAGCCAGACCCTCAAGGGGCCTCGACAACCGAATCCTCATGGCCTCCAAAGGCAAGGGGGCTGCTTCCTCCGTCAACCGACGGGACTCGCCCCCACCAAATGCTAACGCCGGGCCACGCACTTCAAAACATAGGGCTCCCCCTCAAGAGTCCCAAAGGAGCGTCACCCAGCCAGTCCAGCCCGACCTCCGGGGGATAATCCCCAACCGCAAGATTACCCGCAACAGGGGAAGGGCCGCTTCCAACCCGGCCCCGAACCGTCCAAGACCGCCCCCCGAGGGATGAAGACCCGCGCTCAGCCGAGTCGGAAGACAACCCTCGGACCGACCAAGCCAGGTCGAGGGAGCCCCCGTCACTCACAAGGAGCTACAAGCCTTCCGAAGAGAAATTCTGGGAGCTCTCCGACGGGCCCCCAGGGAAGAAACCCTCAGTAGCCAAACAGGGTCGGATGCCGAAGCCAGCGCGTCCCACCCATCAACAATCCAACCCGAGGATGATGGCGTACTCCTAAGGCGCCTACAAGAAATGGAGGATCGCCTCGATCACATAGGGGACCGCGGCCAAAGAGCGGCTCAGGGGTACAGACCTGTCCATCCTCCCTTCTCCGCCCCCATTCTCCAAGCAGAAATACCCAGGAATTTCCGACCACCTCAATTCGAGACCTACGACGGCGAGGGAGATCCCGCTGATCACATGGAGGGTTTCAAAACCCTCATGATGATTCACAGCGCCTCGGATCCCCTACTATGCCGAGCCTTCCCCGCCACACTCCGAGGTCCGGCTCGTGAATGGTACTCAAAACTCACCCCCGGCTCCATTTACTCCTTCGACCAACTGGAAGGCAATTTTCTTGCTCACTTCGTCACCAGCCGGAAAGCGGAAAGGACCAGCACCTCTTTACTTGGGCTCAGACAGTTAGACGTAGAGTCCCTCAGAGTGTTCGTCCGGAGGTTTACCACGGAAGCAAGGGCGGTCTCCTCCCTTGATCCAGGCGTCGCCTCTGCGGCCTTTCGGCACAACGTCCGTCACGGACAGCTGAAAGCTTCTCTGGCGAAGAGACCCCCCATCGACTTTCCCGACCTCCTCAACAGGGTCGAGAAATACATTAGAGCCGAAGAGGCCCTTAGCCCCGAAGAGGCCAGGGAGGCCGACTCGAAGGGAAAACGGAAGGCCGAAGAAGTCGAACCTTCAAAGAGAGCTCCGAGGGACGCAGGGGCCGTAAAAAAGATCCTGCCGATCCCCCGTTTCGAGAGGTACACTCCCTTGATGCATAACATATCCGCCATCCTCTTAGAAATCGAAGATAAAGGCATTGTTCGATTACCTCCCCAACCTAACGGTGGCAAGAACCGAGATCAGCGCTTCTACTGCCGCTTCCACCGAGACCATGGACACGACACAGACCAATGCCGGGCCCTGAAAGACGAGATTGAGGGACTTATCTCCCGGGGATACCTCCGAGAATTCACCCAAGAAGTCCCGCAGGATCGACGAGATACTAGAAACCGGAGACACTCTCCCCCGAACCCTACCCCAAACCGCGTCCAGGGTCAGGATCCCGAGTCCGAAGGAGCCGCAGACACACCATTTATCTTGCATTGTGTCCATGGAGGGCCAATGGGAGGGGAATCGAATACTTCCCGAAGAGCCTTCGTCAGAAAGGTGAATGCTGTCCAAGACAACCCCTCTCCCCAGCTGCAACCCATGCCAGTCTCATTCTCAGGGGAGGACCTCGAAGGCGTT
Source organism: Hemerocallis citrina (assembly GCA_017893485.1). NCBI lineage: Eukaryota > Viridiplantae > Streptophyta > Magnoliopsida > Asparagales > Asphodelaceae > Hemerocallis > Hemerocallis citrina. The sequence goes on along the minus strand of CM030360.1, from coordinate 235,975,744 downwards.
CGCCTCCCCCACAGCGATGCCCTCGTCATTAGCCTCCACATGGCTAATTGTGAAGTTCGCCGAATCCTCGTCGACAACGGCAGCTCGGTGAACATCCTTTTCCTCGAAGCCTTCGAGAATATGAAGTTACCTAGAGGCAAGCTCAAGCCGGCCGGATACACCTTGCATGGGTTCTCCGGCGTCCCTATCGTGATAGAAGGGATTGTCACCCTCGGCGTCACCGCAGGAGTGGCTCCCGTCAAGAGGACCGAGTCTATGGACTTCATGGCGGTCAACGTCAAGGCGGCTTACAATGCCATACTCGGCCGACCCGGGTTATGCTCCCTCCAAGCAGTGCCTTCGGCCTACCATCTGAAGCTCAAATTTCCGACCCCACAAGGGGTCGGTGTCGTCCGAGGCAGCCAAGAAGCAGCGCGATCATGCTACATGACCACCGTCGGGGGAGGAATGTTCCCCCTCGACGCCATCAAATTCAAACCAGAGAAGGATGGCCCTACCCCCGGACCTGCCGCCGAGCCGAAGAGGTTCCCCCTCGACGCCAAGCGCCCGGTGAATCCCTGCGAAGAACAAGCATAGACTTTAACTTAGCTAGAAGTGAACCTGTTGTAAAGCTTTCCTTTGTAAAGAGCCGTTTTAGCGCCCCCTCCTATCTTATACTAAGGAAATCTCGTTGTATCATGCTCCAAACGCCTCGGCAGATCCGACCTAACAACAGGTTAGGGGATCGACACCCAAGACTTCACCTCATCCCACTCCGATTCCTCACGGAGCGATAAGGCCGAGCCGCATCCCCTTCATCATTTCGTATGCTATCAACCGGAGCAAAGAGTGAAATGAATTCCTTATTTATGTTCCTTTATTAGGCCAAAAGGAAACAAGCAGAAACCGCTACAAAAATACTCCCCTCATCTCGAACGATGGGAGGCCGCCCTCTCAAGGCCCCTCCGGTCCGACGAACAACTGGGAACTCTCTCCATGGCGTAAGGTTCCTTTGGATCGGCCACGATTGATATGCCGACCACGGAACTCGGGGCATCGGTGGGCCGCATACGTTTCGTTAGCAACACCACAATAGGTACACCCCCCCCCCTGATCGCTGACCACCCGTGGAAGGTTTCGAGGCACCCAGCATCGACCGGTAGAGGTGTATCTCCACCTCCTTCTCCACGAGCACGTCGTGAAGTTGCTTCTCAGAGGAGGGCCTCTGCCCCGAGGAACTCGACACGACGTATCCAGGTCCGACACCCCCGAGCTCCCGTTCCACCATCACCCTCCTCGGATGGCTTGCCTCTTCACCAAGGGCTTCGGACATGTTCCTGTAATAGCTAAAGGCCGCCTCGGCGGTGCGGGCCCTCTCACGATACCAAGCCAAAGTGGCCCCCAACGCCTCCATCTCGCTCCCAGGCCACGCCACGTCGGGACGACGGGGGCCCACCTAGGGAAGGAAAGCCACAACCTACAAAGAGAGCCAACTCGTAGCACATAAGCAAGAAGGTCCGGAAATGACCGACGTCAAAGCACTTGACAAGTCACCGTTATTTTTTTTTATATATATGTATATATATAGGAAAATGGTGATGCTTCTTACAAAAAGGCGGTGGCCAGTCCGCGGGAGGCAAATACAATCGAAAGGGAAGGAGAAAGAAAGACAAAACTATACAACTTGATTTCCCACCTCATCATCGGTCGGGTTCGCAGAAGGTTCGACGGCCAGGTTGTCAACGGGCCCCTCTTCGGCAGGAGCCTTCGGGGTCCCATCAATCTCCATGTCGTACTCAAAGTTCGACAGGTCGAGGGTCGGATAGAAATGCCTCACATGACTGAGGGCCTTCGCGTAGCACTCATCCTGGGCGGCCATCACCATCCGCTGACCCGCATCCGTCAGCTCTTTCCTCTCCTTGGCGAACGCAGCTGCCAACTCCCCCTTCTCCGTGGCGAACTTCCCCTTCAAAGAGGCCACCCTCTTCCCCCACTCGGTGTCCTTGGCCTCGAGCTCCAGCTTCATCTGCCGCTCCCTCTGATGCGAACCCTCGAGCTCGATCCGCATCTCCTTCATCTCTCGCTCACTCTTGTCCGCCCGAGCACGTTCTTGTGACAGGGACGCTTCGTAGAGGTTCTTCACATTAGCTCCCTGCATGCAAGCCTGCGACTGAAAGACACGGATAAGAAGAAAACTCCTGAAGCAAGACTAAACAGAAAAGAGGAGGTCGACAAGCTTACCGACACGGTAGCCTGCGCCAGGCGTGCAAATGCCACCTCCACGGGCTCGCTCTCCATCATCTGGCGATCGCGAGGCGTCGCCAGCTTCTCCGCCACCTCTACGGCCTGGGCTTCCTCGGTCAGACAGTCGTCCATCCGAACCGACCAGTCCGGCGCCCACCGTTGCCGCAACATCTCCACCACCGGGTCCTCCTCCTCAACCTCTACCAAGGGACCTTTTCCCTTGTCAGGTTCGGATGCCCTCGCCAGGCCCTGACCCCTCGAAGGGGCAGCCCCCTTGCTCGTCTCCGAGCGAGTCCTCTTAACCCTCAACTCGAGCGGTACTCCCGAGATAACAAGGGGCGGGTCCCTCGGCCTCTTCGCCGCCTCCTCCTTCTTCTTCTCGGCATTCTCCTTCTTCATGGCAAGTTTCCTTGCTTTGATCGACGCCTCATCCATATCTACAGAAAAAAAACCATTAAGAGCAATGAGCAAGGAAGTACGAAAGGATCGAAAGAAAAGAAACAACTACATACACAGAACGGCTGGGCTCAGTCCAACACTCGCCAGGTGAACTTCCGTCACCTTCGTCCAATCGATACTAGGGGACAAATGGAGGCGCTCAACAAACCCCCACTCCTCGGCCGTCAGATCCCCCGGCCCCGGCGCAGGATAGCTCGGCTTGGAGTAGTTCCATCGAGTCGGAATGTCCCAGGGCTCTTCACTCCGGATCACCAGATACTTTCTCTTCCAATCCTTGATGGAGTCCGGGTGGTTATGAACAACCTTCCTCCTGCTCCGGGGGGAGATATAGTAAACCCCCTCGGCCGCCGAACTAATCATCAGCGTCGCTCGGAACACGTTCAAGCGCAGGGGTACCCGTTGTTCCTCGCACATCAGTACAAAACTGATTATCTGCTTCCAAGAGTTCGGCCCATACTGCATCAGCGCCAAGGAGGCCCAGTTCAACACTTTCCGAACAAACGGATGGACCGGCAGCCTCAGTCCGGAAATAAACGCGTCCACGGGAAAGACACAATACCAAACAGATAGGGGATCGGTTGGGCGAAGAGTAGAGCCCGGCAGCATCAATTCGTAACCAGGACCGATGTGATACGCCAGCTGCAAAACCTCCAAGTCCCCGCCATCCAAGACGGTCAGAATCGCGTCCATCAACACCCTCGTCCGACTCGGCGAAGAGGCCTGCACGCCAAAGAGCTCCTTGTCGGATAGGTCATCAGGATATTGACGGAAATGCTTCGGCCGCTCGGGCGAACCTGTCCACAAGCTGCGGTAGACAGACCCCTGGCTCGAACCACCAGTCCTCGATCCTACCCTCCTCGGAGCCTTCTTCCTCTTCTTGGTTCGCTCCGGCGAGGGAGTGGATAAGGGCCCCCGACCAGTCAACATGGAACTCGGACCCGCACCCTGAACTGTGGATCTCCTTACAATGCCGCCCTCGCCTCCCTCTCCCTCGGAAGCCCACTCCAAAACACGGTCGTCGCCCGAACCATCGCTCGCTTCCCCCGACTCGCTGCTCTCCACCACGAAGGAACGACGAGAGCGCAACCACCTCGCACCATATACCTCCTCCTCACCTACGGGTTCCTCCCACGAAACCGTATCAGAAGACTCATCAACGTACACTGACTCCTCCTCGAGTACGGGCTCCTCCCAGGACGTCGATTCAGAGATAAGCTTCACTTCCCCCCTAGACGTCGACGCTGACGAACCAGACTGAGCCCTATCCATCTATGCCTAAACTAAGCAGACTTACCAACTCACCTGAGGTCACTTTGGAGGGGCGAGCCTAGTACGGCAAGCAGCGAAGATGAGCGCTGAGGTGTTGAGAAATTTTTGAAAAAAGAAAGCAGCAAGAAAGGAGTGGACTGATAGGGGAAAGGGGGGGATATTTATAGGAGATAGAAGCGACTCCTCGATTCCCGCGAGTACTGTTCACCTATTTGACATGCAACTGCCGCCTAGGAATTCGCGCCACATCCTCAAAACGTGCGATGCTGACATCATCCATTGGCAGGCTGGCAGCCAGACAAGGAGGTCAGCACGGAAGAAGAATTCGGAGGAGGGAACATTTTTATTTTAAGATTTAAGGCGCCGTCCTCAGACAGACGCCCCGGGCTCCGAGACTGGGTCGGTTTCCCTTTCACCCGTGAGCAGCTCGGGGCTTACAGCGTCGTCGGCCGAAGACCCGAACTGTTCCCGGGTGAGACAGAAACCGCCTCAACCTGGAGCCCTATTGGGATGCAGAGTAGTTAGCCTCCAATCGGAGAACGACTCATCTACCCGGGGCTCAAAGCTTCAAGACGCCCCCCTCGGCAAGCACCCCGGTCGAAAGCAGATCAACACCCAGAGGTCGAAAGAAGTGCACCATTCCGAGCCAGTTGATGCAACTGCAAAGGTCCAGCCTACTCCAGCAATAGAACCTTCACAGTTGCAAACAACCAGCCCGGAACGCCCTTCATCTCTCTCGGAAGGATAGAACCTCCACAGTTGCAAACTGCTCATCCTTCGAAGTTCGGTCGTTGTCCCTCTCGCCCGGATCCCCCCTGGATCTGGCCGCCACGTCAGGGCCATCAGATCCAAGAGAAGATCCGGGCGACAAAGAAACTACCTCTCCGACACAACCGGGGGTAAAAATTATCAAGAGACAGGCGTCCGCCGAAGCAGACACCTTTAAGGGCCAAACAGACCACCCTTGCTTTGATCTTAACCACTACGAGAAAGAGGGGGGGGGGGGGGGGTACTTATAGCCTCCCCCAGGAGCCGGCCTTTATGACATGGGAAAGCCAAACGACGGAAGACCATGCGCCATACATTTATTAGGCGGCGCCATTAAAGCACCTAGGAAATGGGAACCTTGCACAGATCCCAGGGCGCCCCTAAATGCTCCGCAAAAACAACAGACTACCCTACTCAAACAGTCCCAAGACACAACGGTTCGCCCACAAACGGCCCGACCCATAATCCCCTCGCCAGCTCGAGGTCCGGTCTGGCACCAGGGCACCCCTCTTCGGAAGATCCACCGGCTGGCCATCACCCTTACCAGCCCATAATTCCCCCTCATCTCGAGGTTCGGTCTGGCACCAGGGTACTCTTCTCAGGAAGAAACAACGGCTCGCCTTCACCCTCACCGACCCGTAATCCCTCGCCAGCTCGAGGTCCGGTCTGGCACACCCGGGTACTCTTCTTCGGAAGATCCACCGGCTGGCCATCACCCTTACCAGCCCATAATTCCCCCTCATCTCGAGGTTCGGTCTGGCACCAGGGTACTCTTCTCAGGAAGAAACAACGGCTCGCCTTCACCCTTGCCGGCCCATAATCCCTCGCCAGCTCGAGGTCCGGTCTGGCACCCGGGTACTCTTCTTCGGAAGATCCACCGGCTGGCCATCACCCTTACCGGCCCATAATTCCCCCTCATCTCGAGGTTCGGTCTGGCACCAGGGTACTCTTCTCAGGAAGAAACAACGGCTCGCCTTCACCCTTACCGGCCCATAATCCCTCGCCAGCTCGAGGTCCGGTCTGGCACCCGGGTACTCTTCTTCGGAAGATCCACCGGCTGGCCATCACCCTTACCAGCCCATAATTCCCCCTCGTCTCGAGGTTCGGTCTGGCACCAGGGTACTCTTCTCAGGAAGAAACAACGGCTCACCATCACCCTTGTCGACGCATAAACCCTCGTCCTCTCGAGGTTCTGTCAGGCACCAGGGTACTCTTCTCCGGAAGATACAACGGTTCGCCATTGCCTTCACCTACCCATAAACCCTCGACAAGCTCGAGGTCCGGTCAAAGCCTCAGGACAACCCCACCAAGAAGTCCCTGTGAGTCGTCCTCCCATTTTTTCCACAACCATGAACACTCCTCCAAGGCTTGCTCCCGCACCCCCGCAGGAGTGGGGGGCTTGTGTGATAGGGAAAAATAGCCTGAGGCCCAACCAGGGCCCAATACAAATCTCACTCGAAAAGGTAAAAATAGCTATCTAGCTCGGCCCCGAATCACTTCAGGGTCGGCGCCGAACCTCATGTTTGCCCTCACAGTACTGGCCTCCTCGTGCCGACGAGCCTCGGTAGTCCTCGGAGTCCGATCCGTGACAGTGCCACAGGCCGTCCCCCCTCTCTGGCGAAGCAGAAGGATGACCTGGCACAGCCTAGGCCCTCCGATCCCCCCAGAAGAACAGGAGACCCACGATCAGCCACGTCGGCTCCAAATACCACCAAGGGTTTCGCCACGTCAGCCCTATACCACTCCTGGTATTGCCACGTCTGCCCTAAACCCCCTGGGCCTGCTGACACGTCAGGCCCACGGGCCTTCGGATCCAGACCCGGCCCCCAAAGGGAACCAAACCCGGTTGGGATTCTCTATAAATACTAGACCCACACCCACCTTTTGAGGTAATGAATCTTTTGCCACTTAAATATACCTAGTTATTGCTACTCTCTCACAGAGACTGACTAGATCGTCGGAGGGTCTGCCACCGGGATAAACCCCGGTGTTTCAGGACCGTCTGCAGGTACACAAGACCTCGGATCCGACCCCTCAGATCCGAGCCCAGACTTCAACCTTATTCCGAGCTTATCGTAGGTTCCAGAAGGTCAACCGAAGATCGGCAGACGAGCAGCCTTCTCCTTCAAATACAAATCGAGTCCAAACTCACACCTGGTGCATCCACATGTCTCCTAGAAATAAACCGCATCAGTACTATTATATGTATCTTCTCTTGATGGATTTCGATAACTTTGCAGATGATATTACCATTCAAGAAAAACCTACCGATGTTGTTACGATTGATGTTGACACGCAGATGGGGGTGGTAGAACAAACCAGCATTGAGGATGTTGAGATGGAAGGTATGTATTTGTATTTTCTTGTATAACCCTACATACAATTTCAATTTCAATTAATGTACTAATATATGTATCTTCCTTTGTTGGAGTTTGATAACTTTGCAGATGATATTACCATTCAAGAAAAACCTACCGATGTTGTTACGATTGATGAGATACCTGGTGAGATCATGTCTGAAGCTCTCGATCTCACAATGCAGGAAAGAACTAGCCAGTTGTCACCTCAAGGACTTACACAGTCACAGGTGTTTCGGTCATAAGCTGGAGGCCCCAACACATTTGCTAAAGTGGGGGGACATGCAGGAGATACACATGAAGCCATTGATATCCCTAGTCAGTCAACATTTGTACATGAAGATGTAATCATTGTCAGCATGGGTGCGAAAAAAGGAGTTGGTAGGCCATCAAGTTCAAGGAGTAAAGAAGAGGAGAAATTATGTGGAGATGAATGTGATGCGCCCACTTTGGAGTCAGACTATGCTGATGGTGATGAATTGGGAGATATACTTAGCTCAGATGATGACAGTTTGGGGAACATACAATTTAATGAAGAGAGACATCTTGTGGATCCGGTGATCGTAGTTGGTATGGAGTTTCCATATGCTAGTGACTTTAGAGCATGTTTACGAGAGTAGGCCATCAAGAAGGGATATGATCTGTTTTGGAGAAAAAATAATTCGATGAGGATTACGGTTGAATGTGCGTCTCAGAATGGGTGCCCCTTTCTATGTTGAAGGTGCATGGAAAGAAGCAGCAAAGGTATTTAGGATTGTTTCTCTATGTGAAGAACATACATGTGGGAGGGCAATGGAAAACAGTCAAGTGAGTGCTCCATGGCTAGCTAACAAGTACCTAGAGTCCTTCCAAGATGATCCCACTTGGAATGTGCATGCCTTCATTTCAGCGGTTACTAGAGATTATGGCGTCACCATCAACAAACAGACGGCTTATCGGGCAAGGAGAATGGCATTTGATGAGGTGGATGGGAAGCATGTGGAGCAGTACAGTAGATTATGGGATTATGCGAACGCAATGTTAAAGAAAATGCCCGACGCTACGGTAGTAATCAAAACCGAAAATATAATGGGCTGCGAGGACAAAAGATTTTATGGTATGTTTGTTTGTTTTGGTGCACTTGTGAAGGGGATGTTGAATGGTTGTAGGAAAATAATTGGGATGGACGGTTGTCATTTGAAGACTGTTTCTGGTGGTGTTTTACTTACGACATGTTCAAGAGACCCCAACAATCAAATGTGGCCAATTGCATGGGCAATGGTAGGCGTGGAGAATAAGGACATTTGGACTTAGTTTTTAACAAACCTGATAGAAGCAATAGGGATTGTATCACTCGGGGATGGACCTCTATCTCGGACAGGCATAATGTACTAATTAATGTTTACGTTTTAATTAGTAAAAAGTTTACTTGCTAACTTTTGTAAGAAGTTATTATTTTGAGCAGAAGTTATTTGAACTTGTATGTACACCTACTGTGAACTTATTGTTTCATACATTTCATCTAATACAGGGGTTACTCGAGACATTTAAAGAGCATGTCCCTGAAGCTCAAGTTAGGTATTGTGTACGGCATCTATATGCGAACTTTGTGAAGAAGTTTAGAGGCCTAGACTTAAAGGGGCGTGTATGGGCTGCGGCAAGGTCTTACACGAAGCATGGTTGGGAGTCTTCAATGGCAGCAATGATGAATATAGATGAGGAGGCTGCGAAATGGTGGATGGATATCGATCCAGATAATGCGCAAGATCACATTTCCAAGATTCAAACAAGTGTGATCTACTCTGCAACAATATATGTGAAGCTTGGAACAAGTACGTTATGGAGGCCAGAGATTGCCCAATTATAACTTTGTTGGAAAAGATTAGACGATTGGTTATGGTGCGACTGCAAAGAAGAGGGAGATGATTGCAAAGTACATAGGTATTGTCACTCCAAAGATTAGAGAAAAGTTGAAGTTGCAGTACGAAAGGTCAAGAGCTTGTTTCATTTTTAGATCATCTGATACAAAGTAAGAGATAAGGGAGCATGGGAGTAACTATTGTGTCGACCAAGAAGAAAGAAGTTGCGACTGTGGATGTAATCCTTATTTCCATTAATACGTATTTTTAAAAGTATTTTTCCATATTTAAATCCTCAGTATATTTCTTAATTGGTTATATTATTCAAACAATTTTATGAAGCCCAATGTACAAATTATTCAATTGTTTAATATTTAGCTCAAACCCAATTGTTATTATAAGTCCAACCCAGCCAATATTACTATTATTATTTTATTTTATTTTAAGCCCATTTATTGAAGCCCATTCTGACTATTGGATCTCTTTGGGATACCCATTATTAAACCCACTAACCCAGTACCCATATAATTGTACAGATTTACCCTATACACCTATCCGTATACAATTTCTTCACACCCCCTCCCCCCCCCCCCACCCACTTTCCAGTTCCCGTACTCCAACTCCCCATCACCTCGTAACTCCCCTACTCTCTCACCACGTTCCCCTCTCTCCTTCCCCTCTGTTTAAAACAGAGTAACCTGTTCACTCTCTCTCTCCCATCTCCTTCTCCCTCACTCTCTGTTCCAAACCAAAACCAACACAGAGAACCCAAAACACTCCCTTCCCCGTTTACTTCTCCTTCCTCCCGCTCTCCCAAATTCCTCTATCTCCAAAACCCAAACAGAGACCCAATTCCCCTCGCCTCGCCTCCTCCGCCATCCACTCCCTTCCCCATTCTCCGCTCGCCATCCAGTCGCGACTGCTCCTCCTTCCGCCATTGTCGAGACCTTCGAAGTTCCACCCCGTCACTCAACCGCCTACACCTCCACCCTCGTCTCCTTGCTCCCTCCTCCACCACACCACCGCCTGCCATTACTCATCGTCCTCGTCGCTCCACCGAAGAACTTCGAGGACCCATCGCAAAGGCTTCGAAGTTGCCCTGAGCTCCTGCCTCTCCCCCGTTGAGCCCCCTCGTCGATGCCATTGCCAAAGTCAGAAGCTTCGCCAGCCATTACCGACTTCTCTTGCCGTGCTCCTCTGGACAACACAGTGCCGCCCTCATCTCCCCACGGCGCAGCTTGTCTGCGCCGTCGCTCCAACCACAGTCACGAAAACCCAAGCTTCTTCGCCACCTTCCTCTGTTCCCATCCCAAAGCAGAGTGCCGTCCCCATCGAGCCGCCTCTTCACCTCTCTGCCAGCCCCGTCACCTCTAGTCGCATCGGCTAGTTATTGTGTCGCCCACGCCTGGTCGCAGCTCTCTCTTCCATCGCTCTCTCTCCCCCTCTTTGTCGAAGTAGAAGAAGCCAGAGGAGTGGGTTATTGGGTTGTTGTGTGGTGTCTGGGTTTTATTGGTGTTTGGTGGTCTGGACACAGTAGATCCGATCGGGTGTTGGTGTTTTGTGTGCTTGATTCCAAGTTGTTGTTTGTAGAGGATTGGGTGATTAGTTTGCTGTTTTGGAGTTGCTATTTTGGCGTGACTGCCACGTATCTTGCACGTGCGTCACTGTCCGGGATTCTAATCCCGTTATTCTTGTTTTCAATATCATCGTCGTCGATTAACAGGCAAGTATCCGCTTGTACAACTTGTTTGTTCTCGTACAAGCTTTCTTTGCAAAATACCGCAAGTATATTTTTTGACTCTAATTCGTATTATACATAATCTGTTGATCCCGTATTCGTACATGATCACAAATACTTTATTGTCATATGCATTGCATGAACACGATACACACATATATATTCTTAGAACTATACTGGATGTTGTGCATGAATTGTTTGTCTTGTTACTAGTTTGAAAGTAGATATCTTTTTTATTCTTGATTAAGTTTTGCATATGCCTTTGATCACATCATAGTTACAACATGTTTTATAAACCCTGAAATATGTTTCCTGCATTGCATAAGTCTTGATACTCGATCCTGTCATGTTACCCATTCTTGTTATAGCATGTAGATGTTTACTGATCCAGTTATTGTTCATATTTGATTTAAAAAAAACAAACCGGGGTATAAGGGGAAAAATTTAGTAGTGGGCAATATAGAAGAGCGTACTCGGATGGAAGCTCGTGGTTTCTCGATCAAGTTGCAAGTTATATATTTATATGTTTCACGCTACAAGTTTACACTCTGTTCCACATTGCACGTATCATGATACAAGATATACTTGATATATTTTTCTGAGTACGTGACCTATAGAATTCACCACTAGTCTAAACGTTCACTTGATTGTGTGTAGCAACCATATGGTATGGGACGCATGAAGTGCTACCTAATAAAAGACATGAGATTAACATGTACACTTGCATGATCCAATTACATGTTACATGTTCCTGTTGACTTGCTTACTTGTTTACATGTTACACGTTCATGTTGACTTGTTTACTTGCTTACTTGTTTACATGTTACATGTTCCTATTGATTTGTTTACTTATTCACATGCATGCCACTTGTTTCATGATGTCTTGTTCATGATCGTGTTTACATATTGTATTTCACTTATTACATGATTCTTGACTCCATGATATTTTTCCTGCCTCTTGTTTTGTTTCATACATGTCCCCTTAGCTTGTATCACTTGCGGCCCATGACTTGCATTAACAGGTATCTCCTTGTTTCTTCTTCTTGTAATAATATACTTGTAGGCCCGGATGGAGAGTTACCCGAAGGTGTTGCTGAGCAAGTGTTTTAGTCTTGTTTATTTTCATGTTGCTTTAGTTCATGTTTATTCATGTACTCTTTATTGTAATTCGGGCATGTTTGACCCGTAATTATGTTTCTTTTCCAGTTGTTGGTTATGTTATGTATTATGTCATGTACTATGTCAAGTACTTTTGTTATCCTATTGTGATTTTACGTATTTGCGTGGTTGTTATTATTATCTTGTTGTTGAGTTACCTGTACAGCTTATGAATGGTGTATTCGCATCATTCACTGAGCCTTAGTTACGTGCCTGTGTTCCCGTATTCTGGGAAGCGGGGCGTGACAGTAGAGAGTGGCAGTTAAGTAGGGTGTGTAAGCATGTAGTGGTATGTCTAAACAATGCAAGGAAGAACGTGGAGGAGTATTGTGACACAAGCTACTGTACGAGTACGTACGTGAAAGTATATGAAGGTATCCATTTATTTGTAAAGTTTTCACAACTTATTTTAGCACATAATCCAACTAACTTTCAATCTTGTAATTTAATACATCATAAATTTGTAGGCACCATAAACCATGTTCCAAGCTCATTGATTTGGGAAAAGTTGGGATATGCAAGGTTACTCCCCCCCAAATTGAGAAGGTCTTCAGGTATACCACCGAAGGCTAGAAAGAAGGACCCTAACGAGACAAAGAAAAAAAACCCTCAAGACCCAGTTAGTATGCAAAGGGCAGGCAGGAGTGGATATAAACTCAAGTGTACGAGGTGTCAACAATTTGGGCACAACATTAGAAAGTGCAAGAATGATGCGGCACCACCACCACCAGAAAGATCCCACAAGAAGGGTGGAAGACCGAAGGGAAAGAAGGCAGATGAGGAGGTAAATAGGGTAAGGAAAACATTGGATTCTCTTCACGGTAGTGGAGTGGTGAATGTTGGGGGAGGAGAAGTTGGAAATGAAGCTACTGGAAGTGGAATAGGAAGAGGTATCCATCGTGGAAAGGCAAGCGAAAGTGCAGCTGATGCTAATCCAGTAGGGTTTGGGACCGACAAGGCAAAATGTGGGAGAAAAAAAAAGGAAAATGAGCCATATATGCAAGGACTCCAATCTAAGAAGAAAAAGGTGTTTCTAAGAAACAATTTTATATTGCAAGTTTTAGTTCATATATTGCCAGATAGTACATGTCCTTGTTCATGTTTTGTGACATCTTGTAGGTGTCAAGGAGGGCAGATGTGCCTACAGATAGTGAAAACCAGAGTCAGCAGCATCAGGAATGAAGGTAAGTTGTAATACCCTGAATTTTCATTTATGAGAATTATTATTTTTGTATTATTAATTTGTACGTATTGTGCACGTGCAATCTTGCGGTATATATTTTTATAATTATTTTTCATAAACAAATGAGTATACATATATATATATATATGTCTTTCTATTATCTTTTTATTAAAGCTTATTTTTAAACAAGCATAAGTATTCCTTTATTTTGAGCCCAATCTAATTTATTTTAAATATAGACTATTTTGGCCTACTAAATAAAAGCCCATGAATTTATTTTCTCTTTTATTACAACTTGTAGTGTAGACAATTTTTATAGACATTTTATAAAAATATATATATATGTACAACTTTTTAAAATAGGGGACTTTAGAAACACGTGCATTGCACTAACACGTGTTTGTGCATCTTTTGAGGCTGGATAGGATTAGGAAGGAAAAAGAGAAGTGGAGTTTGTGGGAGGTAGTTTTGCAGTCATGGTTGGTTACTACAACTTCCCATTGAATCCTAGCCTTTGTTTCTTAACTCCTAGATCAATCCTAGCATTCTATTTGTCCTAAATTTTTGTATAAATACCCCCCCCCCCCCCCCATAGCCTAGTTATCCTTACACTTCTCATTCATCAAACCTATAGTGAAAGAAATTAATCATTAGTAGTAGATTGTTGTGTTGGTAGAGAGTGAGAATAAAAGATTGAGTGAGAGAGAGAGAGTTGGGTGTGCTTACAAGCAAGGAGGCCGACATCACACTAAGGAGCTCGTGTTGCACTCAAGCGAGGAGGAGAAGCGCATCTTTGGGCAAGCTCAACTAGGAGGAGAATGGCTCTTTCATTCTAGGAGTTATTTTGTGGGTTTTCTCTCCAAATTAGGTGGGTGGTTTTTCTTACTTCTAACTCTAGTTACCATGCTAGGAATGATGACATAATTTGCATGAAAGAAACCAATAAGAGTACATTTAATTTGAAAAAGGACTTGTTAGATGATTAAACTAATGCTTGGTAGATTGTATGTTAACTTGTCATGAATCTTAATATTGTAGCACACTTTGTTTTGTAGTTATGGAAATGTTAAATTGGGTTTATGATAATGTCAAAATCGAGTATGAAATGCTAATAGATGAAATTATTGTTTTATGTACTAAATGGACTATCTTGATATTGGTTCTAATGAATGAAATTTATCCTACGCATTTGGGTTAGTGAAAGAGGGAAAAACAGAGAATTATAATTTTAATGTGATTTTTTTAATACCAAATTGTGTTTGAGAATTGTCAAATTTTAATTATGGAAAGAGAAGTATAGAGTTTAAATTATTGTATGAAAAATGTGTGTTTTATTAGAGAGAAAATTATTTTAAAAATACTGGAGTATTAATTTAGGATGAAATTAATATTCTGGAGATTTACATGACATTTTGTGCAAATCAAACGAAGATAAGAGATTTTGAACATCGAAACGTTTTAATTAAATAGAGACTCGAATTAAGTAAATTCGAGTTGTGTTTGTGACAAATTGAGCCTATAGCTCAAGTGGTCGGTGAGCTGTCCTAGCGCTACTATTGCGTGAGCGTGGGTCTTGGGAATCCCTGGTTCGATACCCCATGCCCACCTTGTTTTTCTGTGTGCGGTTAAGAAATACCCAACCCGAATAGAGGGTATATGACCCTCTGATCTCACTTCATATTGCTGAGCGCATTTGGCCGTTTGGCTAGCTCATGGGGTTGTCTTCTCCTAGGTTGCGGGTTCGATTCTGGTTCTGGCCAGAATATATTTTTGACAAAAAATGATTTTTGGAACTTTCTTGATGTTTAAAAATTTCGAAGAAATTATCGTTATTATTCTAAAATCATGTACGACCTATGAAAATTAAATTGGAGTTATTGGACTAAAATAAAATGTATTTTGAGGTGAAATTGTACTTAAAACTATTGTTTCTTTATATTTATAATTTCGTAAAAAAGTGGATTTCCTTCATGAGGTGATTAGTATAAGTATTAAAAAGAAAAATTTGATGGAAGGAAAATATAATTGCAAATTTTTATATGGGTTCATTTTGTCAAAAGAATAGCATAACAAATGGTGATTTTGTGAAATAATTCATTTGACTAAACATTTTCGTAGTATGAACTTAATGTGGAAATGGGTGTTGATTATGAAATGCATGATTAATAATTGAACTCCATGTATGAAATTGGACTCATGAAAAGATTGAAAACCGTTTAATTGGAAAAGAGAAATATTCTTGAGTATGACAAACTCAATATGTGAATTGTGAATTGAAATTGAAAATTAGGGTGTAGACAAGACTCACACCGGCAATTGAAAGTAATGAGTTATGATAATTGAAAATTGAAAAGACCAAGTTTGGGTCATTGTGAAATGAAAGAAATAAGACCGGTATTAGTGAGAGGGCTAACCCTAAGAGATTTATTTTGTTCATGATTTCATTAAATTAAGGATTAGTACATAGTGAAGAGGTGATGAAAGTGAGAGAAAAACACAAGTATGAGGACCTCGAGTCTACGATGTGGGTGTGATTCACAGTTTGTCTTCACGATGCGTCATGACATGACGTGGGCACTACTCCGGAATTATCGGGATCTTGGAGACGCTTGTGGGGTGTTTGGTGACTACGAGAGGATCGTGTGTGTAGCGCCCCGAATTTCTAATATAATATCTTAGAAAATACGTGGCACAATCCCAGCATCAACTTCAATGTAATAGTACACATAGCCCAAAAACACAAATATTTTTATTCCAAACTTTTATTACAATAATCTTTTACATAGCACAGCGGAATTTAAAAAACATCTCAATTTACAAACTCTTTCTTTTATTCACAACACGGTCTTTTTACAACACTGCTTTACAAATTTACACAAAACTCTATTAAATCAATTTATCTCAAAACTAACTCAAGCATCCACACCTCCAAACTCTAAGCAACAACCTGCAACACATGAGGCTAGAGATGATCCCTAACCCCCAAAACTAAAGGGGTCAGCCATAAATGGTGTGAGTGACATAAGAACAAACAAACAACATAAATAAACATTAAGCAAGGATTCTTAAACAACATGTAGCGAACCAAAATACATAAAATATGAAGTAGCAAGAAATTTAAACAACAAGTGATACTAAACCAAGTGTCAAGTGTAGAAAACAGGAAAAGCACATGCATAAAACCAAGTCAAGAAAACACAATTTTTATATGCTGACTCTCCAATGCGTATTTGTCGGAGTCTATGCATCCCATTCTACATAGGTCCGGTGCAAGCCCTTAACGTCTTCACTTCATAGAGTTCAATCCCCCGCTATGCAACTAATCCTAACACGATGACTACTACGAGATAAAGATAAACTGTGAGTATTAGCCCATGCCCCGATAATTCCGAAGATAGATCCCTCACCACAGGTATTTTACAGTGATAATTCCGGAGATCATCCCACACCGAAAGCAATGACCTCATCACACGAATACCACATGTGCGTCGCCTCGACCCCGATAATTCCGGAGATCAATCCCACACCACAAGTAATTACCGTGATAATTCCGGAGATATATCCCACACCACAAGTAATCTACCGTGATAATTCCGGAGATATATCCCACACCACAAGTAATCTACCGTGATAATTCCGGAGATTAAATCCCACACTGAATGCCATACTGAGGTACTTGACCCATGTTCTCGTTCATCATATCACCACTAGTGCCTGTCCTTATTATTTTTGGGTTACTTAATTACTCAACGAATCTCCTAGAGTTGGTGTACCCTACCGGACTTAACTCAAAACTGAACAACTAAAATGCCTCAACAGGCCTCAACAAAAAAAACTCAATGCCGGTATACTAGGGTCACACACATCCTCTAGAGACTCATACTCAAATATCTCAACCAATCTTACTTCATAAACTGCTCAACTTAACATCTTGAAATCATATGCTTAACAGAAGACAAAGTATAGACTAAAATATTCGAAGACTAATCATTCGAAAGAACATTCAAGTTTACGAAAACTCATCAGTACCAGTCGACTTATTACTGTAGTAAGTCGACTGTCCAGAGGGAAAATATCCATGATTTTAAGAAAATAAGTTAAGTGTCATAAGTTGACTTATAAAAACACAAGTCGACTTAAAGGAGAATATAAGTCGACTTACCAGAGAAAAATCTTCGGTAACTTTGAAAAATAAATTCTAAGTATACCAGTCGACTGAAAAGGGTCTAAGTCGACGGTCCCGAACGGATTTTCAAGGAAACTAAAGATCATAGCAGCTGGGTCGTATCAGTCGACTGTCGGCCTACAGTCTGAAGAATTTAGGTTGTACATATGTCAAACTAGGGTTTTTAAGAATCAGTCATATAACAAAATAACTTTGTGTTATTTTCCAAATCTTATTAATACCAAAGTAATTAGATTTAAACTTAGCATTTGAGAAATCCAAGTCCAAACAACATCTTTTACAAAAATCACAAATCCCCAATTTAAATCCTCATAACTCAAATCCTCAAAACATGGTTCTCTAAACCATTAATCATTCACAAAATTCCTCAACTCAATCTCAACTATTTTCTATAGTTGATTCATAAACAAAACAAATTTATCCTCAACATGGTCAAGTTGTTTTAATCCAACTCACCAATAATCGAAAATCTCATCTTTAATTTAATTAATGCATGACATCTATCAAACTCAACCAAATCAGCAATAATTCAACATTTTTAGCCGACTAATAATTTATATTAAGTTCTCAACAAATATAAAATCATTCTCATACAAATATCTAGGATTCTTCTCAAAGATCTAATTTTTTTCATCCATCCAACATATTCAACATCCAAATCAATCTAAACATTCATATCATTCTCATATGATACACACAAATCAAAGAGAAACAAACAAAACAGCCAGACAATTATATCACTCACCTACAACGTACACAAAACAAAAATAAACAAAATAATGTCACTCACATAGTTGGAGAGATCAAGCGAATATCACGAAACAAAATGAAGAATCCCCTATTTGCAAAGAATCCAAGATCTCCTCTTCAATCACCAAGAAAATAAAAATATAATAAAACTTGTGTTGTGCAGCGAATGACGGCTGCACACCCTCTTTTATACAGGCCGGGATTGAAAGATTAGGGTTTTAGAAACATATTTGCAAAAGAACCCTTCCAAATATAACTTTACATATATAACCCCTTTCTTTGTTGAAATAGGTTAACTGAATTAAAACCAAATCAAATCTTTTTATCACTGAGTTGTCCAGCAATCCAGTACAGCCCCGTAAATAAGAAAAATTCGGATTTACAACTCAGGGTGGCGATTTTGCACAAAAGCCCTCCATTTTGTAATATTTGCAAACATATCATAAAATATTCATAAAAATCCAGAAAAATCAGAAATAATATCTAATAATACATATTATATTTTCCAATCAAAATATTTGACTTTTACTTTCCAGAAAATATTTGCACAGGATCCAACATAAATTTCATGTTTGCAAAAATACCATATTTGTATAAATCTTTACCAAATCAACTCCAAATAAAATTTAAATATACTTTAATTTAAATGATGATCATGGAAAGCCCAAAAATCAGTAAAAACGAATTTTCATAATTTATTTCAGATCCAAACGGCTTTTTACATAAAAGCCCCTCTCTTTCGAGATATTTATAAAAATAGTTTCTCTACTCAGAAAAATCCCAAAATTTAGAATATACTCCATAATAAGTATAAGAACTCATTAAAAATATAAAATTGGGTATTTACACCAAAAATATTTGCACGTGTTTCGCACGTGTAAAAGGATAAACCTTCAGAAAATATTTATTAAATCTCCAAAAAATCATTTTAATTTATTTTCAAATCTTTAAAAATACGGGGTACTACAGTGTGCCATGACGGAGGCTGAATTGTCCATAGGTTGTCTTCACGATGCATCGTGACATGACGTGAGATTCCCCTCCAGGTTGTCTGTACATGAGCTCGTTACTCATAGAACATCTAGGATACTTACCGTAGTTACAGTGATAGATTAAGTCATGAAGAGGGATTGAACCCTACAAGATGAAGAACGATTAAGAGGCTTGCCCTCGGACCTATGTAGTATGAGATGTATAGAATCCGAACAAGTGCGCATTAGTGTCATACAATATAAATAACTGCATTAAGGATTAAGTGCACAATCACAACACGACATCAATAGGATATTCCCCTTAGTTTGTTTGTGAACAAGTTTGTGTTTGTTAAGTATGGAAAATCATTATACTGTTTCCAACATAAAGAGGATGGTCGTGTATAATATTCGTCGGTTGAATAAACTGACGTACCCACAGTTTGTATGCAGGATCAAATGGCATGATAAAGACTAAAGGAGAACTGATGCTTAGAGATTATTCAAATGTTGTTGCAATTTCATTCATATACATGTTTTAATTTTGCTTCCGCTGTAAAGTGTAAAGATTCATTTGGAACTCTGATGTAAAGTGAAAAGTTTTAAATTTCTTGTAAAATTGTACGAAAGAAGTGAAAAGATCCCGTGGAATCTCGAATTCAGTTGTATTTGGAATTCGGGGCGTTACATAAGTAGTACTAATTTACAACAAAATCAGTAGCATCTAGTATCATAATTAAGGTATCAAGTTATCATAGTTCAGATTTGATTTGAATGTATCAAGTTATCATAGTTAAGGTATCATAGGTAAGGCACAACACAGTGGACTATCAATTTGGTTGTGGAGATTTGAATGTAACAAGTAAGTTGAGACTGACTGATTTTGTGCACTTTGTGCTTTACTACTAAATTTACCATAATCCAAACTTGAATGTAACTTCATTGATTTGAATGTAACATGGTTCACGATATTTAAGGTATCATAATTCACATTATATTTGTGCATCAGGTATCATGTTATTTGCTTATCTGCTACAGGTCAAAGTAGGTGAGATTTTGTGCATTTTATTTGCTTTTCTGCTACAGGGTTCATAATTTAGATTTGAATTTAACTTACTTCATTGATTTGATTGTTTATGGTGGTGTTTAACTACCCGCAGGTATAATGGTTCACTTTTTTCCGCAGAGGTGGTCTAAATTTGGATATGAAGATTAAAATGTAGCGAGTCAGTGGAGACTCGTTGATTTTGTGCACAATATAGTCAGAATAGCAATTTTTTTGTCCCAGATGGACCAATTTTTTTGTCCCATATGGACCAATTTTTTTTCCCGGATGGACCAACAATATAGTTAGAATATAATTGTTGGTTTAAGTATTAGGCGGTGTAAATTTCTTGTACTTTTGCAGACAAGTATGTGGGCCATTTTGTGTTTTGTTAACTGCAATGTATTAAAAAATTGGAGTAAAAGTGTTGTATACATCTCACCTGCTTTGATCTCATTTTTTTTGGTTTGTGGTGATGAGATTGATCTTATGTGCAATGTTTGATGCTCCAAATTGTAACTGTGATTTGTTTGAGGTGTTGGATTTTGTGGAATGTGCAATGTGTAACTCTGATTTTTTTGAGGTGTTGGATTTTGAGGAATGTGCAATGTGTAACTGTAATTTGTTTGAGGTGTTGGATTTTGTGGAATGTGCAATGTGTAACTGTGTAGTGTTGCGGTATGTTTCATGCCTCAATCAAGTAATGAATGTGCAATGTGTTGTAAGTGTGCAATTCTTGAGATTGATGAATATAGTGTGAGAGAATCTTGTTTGATGGGTGAGCAAATTTGTAACTATAAGTGAATGTGTGAAATATACACAATAATAAAGTTGAAAAAGAACCTAATCAGATGTCTATACTGTACATTATCAATAGTTCAAGGATGTTTTTTAAACTAATCTAATAGTTTTGTGATGTTTTTTTTTAAAAAAATAATAGTTTTGTGATGTTTTTTTAAACAAAACAATAGTTTTGTGATGTTTTTTTAAACACTGTTAAACAAAAGAATAGTGTTGTGAACTGAAAAGATTTGCTTGCTTTTTCTGATGTGAACTGCCATAATTCATTGAGTTGTTTTTTGTTCAAGATATTGTACTAAAATGTGGTGCACAACCATTGCTATTACTTTAATTGGTAAATTTACATCAACATGCACTTTTAAAAATCACAAGAACCAGATCTATTAACATTTCGAATACCAAATGTCAACTACGCAAACAACCCAAGCATTCATATCCATCGAGCACACAAGTGAAAGCATGTTTCGCATTTCAAAATACATCGATTACATTATCATCAAAATACAATCATTGAACATTTCAATACTGCTATTTGAACACATACAATATGAAAACAACAAATACAAACAAAAGACACACGCTAAACCCCTTCAGTGTTCCCTTCTTCACCTTCAAATCGACCACCTTCTTTCGCAGCGAGTCACACTCCACTTTCAATTTTTGTAACCACTTGGTTGTTTCCTCAAGGAGCAAACTCATCTTAACATTGTCCGCCATCAATTCTGAGTATGCTTTCTCCCTCTTGTTGTCTCCCACAAGTTCTACCCACCTAAGAAAACGGCAATTATCAGTTTTCCAATTTGGGAATCTAGTGAAATATCTTCCAGCATTGGTAGAAGTACTAGCTATCTTAACGACTGCAGGCTCCTTGCAGCGACACAATAGGGTTCCACCTCCATCGCAAATGTTGGTGGACCTCCTCATTGTAGCCTTCGAAGTTGTGGAATCTGCAGGAGATGTATGCAAAGATCAAAAATGTACAACATAAAGATTATATGAGACATGGAAACATCAAAATTATATGAGAAATTGAAGTTGAAAAAAAGATTCAACCTGACATGGAGCTTTTTGAATGAATATTCGGTTCCGATTACAGCATAAGATCTGGTAAGGAAGATGAATACATGGGTTGATTATAAAACCCTAGTACCACACCACATTAACAACATAAAAATGATCAAAATTGGTCCCCCAAACCACATTTTCATATGAATCAAACAGCAGCAGAATACCCAACCAACCGAAACAAATATAAAGATAAAAATTATGGACAACGAACCTTGTTGGATTGCTTCGGTCCGACTTCCGAATCGATCAGTCGATCCCTCAAATATTACTACTCTCCGTCAGATTTACGATTGGGAGATAGATGGTACACCAATCCCTGAGCTCCTCTCTAAGATTTCGATCAATACTTTTTCGATTGAATCTATGGGGTGAAGTAGGGTTCCATTGATTTGGGTTTTATTTACGGTAAGGAATTGGAGGAGGGGGAGAACAAGGGTATTTTCGTCATATAATTAGAATACGTGCAACGCACATAGAAGAAAGTTAACGCCAGCTAACTCTATCATTTCAAATTGAAACTTTGTGTCCTTTTTTTAAAAAAAAACTTCAGTGTAGTTTTTTTAAACTAGCCAAAAGTTTTGTGTAGTTTTTTTAAATTTTGCCTTAATTTATGATGTTTAAAACATGTATCAACCTATACAGTAGTCGATAAATGGGAGGTCCACCCGTCCACCATGAAAAAAAATGCTGCTATTGAAATTTCATAGTAGCTGCAAATTAGACCATTAGCTTCCTATTTTTGCTATCAATTGTGTTCATTGATGGCTTGGACATCCCCATCGAGTCATATATATTGAGCAAGCTGTAATACCCCGCAAAATAGCATATGGCTATTTTTTGCATTATAATCCGTGCACGTCTGTGTATTGTACACGATTACATATTTTTCTAACAATTATCAGTTTTAATTGAGAGATTTCAGACATATGAGCTGTTCTGAACCTGATGAGATAAACTCGAAATATCTTCTCGATTAACTATGGATTTGTCCCGATTGTTTTGACCAGACAATTGTCGGGAGAAAATTTAATTTATATAAAACATGGGTTTTTATAGATTTTAAATTATATATATTGGTCATTTTAATTTGAGCTAGTGTAACGCCCCAAATTTTTTTTTTGACTCCAAAATCAATTCTTTCAATTTCTATATCACTTTAAACATAAACTAAGAAAATTATACTTCAATAAAAATTTTGGCAGAGTCTCCTCTGTAAATTTTGCCCCGAAACACAAATAGCTTACAGAATTCTGCTCAAAATTCCGTAGCTCACAACACATACAATAATTTCACGGGCTCCCCAGGCCAAAATGAGCAGAAACACACATGCAATATAATATAATGCTCTGGGGGCCAAACTCATAACGGATTATCAAATATCAAATAAAAACTATAAATTTCTTTGAAAAACGAGGTAAAAATTTAGAAAAACCTTTGTAAAACTTACCACAGGGCTCGGTACCCCACAACGAGATGGGGACAGGTCATAAACACAACATACTACTCCATAGTATACTCATCATCATCATTTACATACTTATACATCCATAATACAATTTAAATCATAAATTTACCTCTCATCATAACTAATTAGTACAAAAATTTTAAAAAAAAACCTCACCCTACAATCTACGCCTCACCTCTGCACTGATAAGAACCTGTAACAGTAGGAGATCTAGGGTAGTCCTCGGACTCCCCTAACCCCCTAAACACTAAAGGGTTAGCCATTTTTGGTGTGAGTATAATTTACTAAACTCATAAATCAATTAAATTATAAAAAGAAAATAACTTAAACTTACGAATATCAATATAAGAGATTCAACCTTAAATTCGCACATAAAACACCATTCATACGAATTTATATCAAGGTATTCTGCCAAACTGTATCCATCTGTATAAATTCATAACTTCACTATATGCATCATATTAACATGTAACTGTGTATAGATATAAATATATATACATACAACTCCTTCAATTCACACTCAATCACATAGCAACATATTAATTCACACTCCATTGCTTTTCATTTTGAACTCCCCAACGCTACTACTCTATCTTTTCACAATTTCCATCACCCCATCATTTCTTTATTTACATAAATAGTCACATAAGGTCACTACCTCCTTTTCTTCATACTATTCAACCACGTATTTCATTTACCATTTATTTTCATTTATACACATGACTCATATTCTTTCCTACTTATCCCATAACATTACTTCACATTCATTCCACTTTAAATCATCTTATTCATTTTCATCGTATATCCTCACATGCATTCATGTTAATCGCATAACCTTCCCCACGCTTAGTCTTATAATAACACATTCACCTCACGTATCATCACATTATAATTTACCCTTTACTTTCTTTTCATTCCAATTTCATCATATAGCTTATTTTCACCCTCATCTTACGAATTACTTTACTTTTATTTCCAACTCACAATGTAACTAGCATATCTACAACTCACTCATTCATCCTGAAAATTGTGCCTAGGCAGGTAGTTCCCACTATTTCCTTCGAAATAGTAGGCGAGTAGTTCCTAGTCACAATTTCAAGGCACGCCAACTTATAATACAGCATACTTTCTTTAATAATCATTTTCATAACCACCTCATAATACAGGTATTTATCTTATTGTATTATATCACGTATCACACCATAAACATATGCATCCCTTCTCATAATATCATATTAATTCAAGTCTTATACACAAAACATAACACCTCAGTACACATGGCAATTTACTTGCATTTCATCACAGCATTATCGTATCACTTATAACACCAAGTGCCATTAACTTCACTTTCATTCTTATCACAATATACTCCATATCCCAAACATAGTTTGGGCAATCACATATCACACCCCAAAGCCGATAGCCTGGGTAATACTCACCGCACCCCAAACACATAGTCTGGGTAATATCACATCACATCTCAAGCCAAATGCCAATATATACATATATATCTCCCGAATTTATATCAAGGTATTCTGCCAAAATGTATCCATCTGTATAAATTCATAACTTCACTGTATGCATCATATTAACATGTAACTGTGTATAGATATAAATATATATACATACAACTCCTTCAATTCACACTCAATCACATAGCAACATATTAATTCACACTCCATTGCTTTTCATTTTGAACTCCCCAACGCTAATACTCTATCTTTTCACAATTTCCATCACCCCATCATTTCTTTATTTACATAAATAGTCACATAAGGTCACTACCTCCTTTTCTTCATACTATTCAACTACATATTTCATTTACCATTTATTTTCATTTATACACACGACTCATATTCTTTCCTACTTATCCCATAACATTACTTCACATTCATTCCACTTTAAATCATCTTATTCATTTTCATCGTATATCCTCACATGCATTCATGTTAATCGCATAACCTTCCCCACGCTTAGTCTCATAATAACACATTCACCTCACGTATCATCACATTATAATTTACCCTTTACTTTCTTTTCATTCCAATTTCATCCTATAGCTTATTTTCACCCTCATCTTACGAATTACTTTACTTTTATTTCCAATTCACAATGCAACTAGCATATCTACAACTCACTCATTCATCCTGAAAATTGTGCCTAGGCAGGTAGTTCCCACTATTTTCTCTGAAATAGTAGGTGAGTAGTTCCTAGTCACAACTTCAAGGCACACCAACTTATAATACAGCATACTTTCTTTAATAATCATTTTCATAACCAACCTCATAATACAGGTATTTATCTTATTGTATTATATCACGTATCACACCATAAACATATGCATCTCTTCTCATAATATCATATTAATTCAAGTCTTATACACAAAACATAACACCTCAGTACACATGGCAATTTACTTGCATTTCATCACAGCATTATCATATCACTTATAACACCAAGTGCCATTAACTTCACTTTCATTCTTATCACAATATACTCCATATCCCAAACATAGTTTGGGCAATCACATATCACACCCCAAAGCCGATAGCCTGGGTAATACTCGCCGCACCCCAAACACATAGTCTGGGTAATATCACATCACATCTCAAGCCAAATGCCAATATATACATATATATCTCCCGTAATGTATTCACATCTCCCATAATATAAATAGTCTCCGCAATATATCATATCATCAATATCTTTATATATATATATATATATATATATATATATATATATACATACATACATTCCTTCGATACACATATACACCTTTATATTTTCTCCTTTTCAGTGCCCACACAACTGACCTCCTCGTACAACACAGGGATCTCTGTGCCTCCCATCCCGTACATTTCAATCCCGCAAACCCACCACATCACCCAGATCCAGGTGTCCTAAGCATCTATCATTTGTGGGCTGGATTGAAAGTACGGTTGCGCGCTTGTCCAACCAAGACTAAAGCCAGAAAGCTAGTCAAAAACAAAATATAACACGCGGACCGATGCTCACACAGAGTCTTACACGTTCGAGGCTACGTCTTCCTCCTAGCCGAACTAGCGAGAGAAACTCCTGATCCCCAAATATAATTTGGAGCAATATATAACTCCTGATCCCCAAATATAAAATTTGGGGCAATATTAATATATATAACTCCTGTTCCCCAAATATAAAATTTGGAGCAATATATAACTCCTGTTCCCGGGTGTATCCCGGGCCTGTGGGGTCTAGCCCAAACCCCTGGGAGATTGTGTGGCACTGCAATATTTAATTCTCCTTTATATACATATACATATCTCCTTTATTATATACTCGTTCACAATATAACTCCTTTGTAATATATCTCCATATATAAACATAACTCATTCATAACATAACTCCTTTACAATATAACTCCTTTAATATAATAACTCCTTTAATATAACTCCTTTATAATAGGACTCCTTTATAATAACTCCTTTATAATAACTCCTTTAATAAAATATCTCCATATATTCATTTATAATATATCTCCTTTATAATATTTCTCCATATATATATCTCTCCTTTATAATATAACTCCATAAATAAATATATCTCCTTTTATAACATTTCTCCAGACACTATATACACACTATATATATATACACACAGCACACACACTATATACACATATATATATATATATATATATATATATCCATACAAATGTAGCTCCTTTTTATAACATAACAAGAAAGCATATAAACTCCATGAAATTCATAAGCATACACAAGCCATTAATCTCACTGATATCATATAAAATTTTCATTTCCCACCCACACGTCACTCACACATCATATCCATTTCACATCACAATATCACATAAAATTTCCAATTTATCACCCGCATATCACACATACACCATATGACTCATATCATCATATTATCGCATCGCAATATCATATCATATACACCATGCGTTCCATCTCATCACATCAGTCATGAGATCACACATCACACATCCCCATACATTCATATACATACATCTAATCATTACAACCCCGAAGCATATCGATGTTTATCTACAAACAACAACACACTCCCATACATATATATACTAATTTCTTACACCTCATAATTTACTCCGTATCCTACTTATGAATTTTTCTATATTCAATATACTTCACACATCACACACCAAACCATATTTTCAAATTAATCATAACACATTATGCACATGAAATAAAAAGATCATACTCACATAGCATCCCGTGAAGACTCGAAGCGCCAGCACGCCGTTCCACATCCAAATTCGCTAACATATCCTATTATCAAATTTCAACGCAATTAAGGCTCAAATCATCTAAATCAACCACAAGAAATAATAACACTAATCCTAACATCAATTAGGCATTTTATTGAATGCCTGGGATGCACACGTGCATTGCACGTAACATTCGAATTACTACGGGATTTTTATCCCCAAATAATTTCTAAAAT
Organism: Hemerocallis citrina; assembly: GCA_017893485.1. Classification (NCBI taxonomy): domain Eukaryota; kingdom Viridiplantae; phylum Streptophyta; class Magnoliopsida; order Asparagales; family Asphodelaceae; genus Hemerocallis; species Hemerocallis citrina. The sequence goes on along the minus strand of CM030360.1, from coordinate 235,947,998 downwards.
CACCCCTAAAGTATTCTAATGGCTCACAAAAATTCTACTACCATGAAGAGAAAATACTCACATGTTAACTTCCCTTTTTATAATACCCAAAACCCTAATTTATAAGCAAATTGTAAAATCTCCAAGAATTTGCTAATTTCTCACCTCAACCATCTCCAACATCTTCTAATCTCCCTACCATAATACTCTTACTCAAAATAAATTAACCACACTAAATTTCATACAATAAATAAATCTAGGGTTTACCTTTTCGAAATCCTTTCGAAAAACGGACTCCGCCACGATGTAGAGGACCCTCCAATTAGTCAATCCCTCAATTTAATTTGAAAACGGTGGAGAAATGGAGTGGAATTGGGCAGAGAGAAGGAGAGCCGATGGGTTTTGGCCCTTCGCTACTTTCGATCGGGAAGAAAAAAGAAAAAAATTTTGCCGTACTAGGCCACTTTTTGATAGTATTTGCATTTTTAGGCCAGGTCCCAAACTATTAGCGTTGGTAGGCTAGCCTCTGCCACGTCAGCAACGGCCGCTATTGGGAATAGCGGCCTCTTCATAGATAGGAATTTTGTGCCCCCACACTTGGCTGTGTACGAAGGGGATTAAGACTGAAGAGTTAATGAAGTGGTCGCTAGTGGCACTAGCGACCTTAGCTAACTGAGGTCGCTAGTGGCAATCGCGACCTCAGATGGGCCCCCGAACGCTTCTAACTTACGACCACCCCACTGTTTCCCTCTTTCTTATCTAAGCTCTATCTTTTCTTCTACCCTTCTTCCCCAATAGCGACCACTTCATTCTCCGCCAAACCCAAAACCCTAAACCCTAATTTCTCTTCCAAAAATCAATTAATCCAAGTTTCCTTCTTCCCCACCCGATCTCCTTCGTCACAGATCGTGTAATCGCCAAATCTCTCTCAATACTAAGGAATTTGGAAATCCCCATATCAACTCCAATCTCCAAACCCTAACGAGGTATGCCTAGTATAGTATTGTGATGGTTGATTGTCGGTGTTGCTTACAAATTGTTTGCACTTGTTGTTAATAATGTGACCCAAATTGGTTGTTTTTATTGAGATATTTTTGAGGAATTGGATACCTTTTGAGTAGTACTTAGTGTTGGATAGTAAGTTAGGAAAATTTGTGAAATATAAGCATAGCACAACTAGTAACTAGATTCAGGGAAAGTTTGGCTAGTAACTAGATTCAGTGTAACTAATTGAATGATTAATTACAGTACTATATATACCAATTCTTTTGTGTACCCTATATATTTACCTTTTCTTTTCTTGTTGGTTTAATGAACTAGGATGCAGACAATGTAGCTTAATTAATTATTAAAAGAACTATATATATTGAATTAAGTAGGAAATCGTGAAATGAACCTTGATATGTAATTCGAGGAATAATGTAACTTCTTGATTTAAAGCAATATAAGATCATTTTTTATATCAAGAAAGTAAACGACAAGTGATACATGAATCTTATAATTTTCTTAAGAGGAAGTTTATAAGATTCCTTTTCTTCCTTCATATTTTCAGAAAATTTACTTAATGATATAGTGTGGTTTAGTTTCTTTCTTTCGGTACATATATATATATAGTGGGGATTTCTTCAAATTGAGACAACTTCGACAAAGAAAATACTAAGCATAGCACATGGAGGTATACGATTGCGAATAGTATCAGAATTCTATCCTTAGATACTAAATCAAGATATATGTCAATGTGATCCACATGAAGGCATAGAATAGAAGAGTAAGCATAGCACAAGTCGTGAAATCCCTAAAAATATAAGCATAGCACAACTCTTGAAATCCCTAAATATTGATTTATTAGAACTCTATGTTTTTTGTGTTGATGACAGTGTCTAGCCCAAAAATAGAAGAAAGAAATTGGAAGAAAAATGAGAAGATACATACACCAAATTGAACTTGGCAAACAATAGGCATTCTGCTTGTATCCTTGCTTTATATATGATAATGTACTTTGCCAAGATATCCTACCAAATTGGTTGAATGAGTACTTCTTCGATGACATATGAACACTCTCAACATTTTAGTGATTTAGTTCTTTGTGTTAAGTGAGTACTTATCATACTTACTTGTTTTCTTATACTTTGATAGGTGATCTGCTCAAATATGGTCAGAACGATGGGAGCGGGATCAAGGAGTGATAGGCCTGGGGTATGAACTATTATTTTGTAATGTTTAAATAGTATATGCCAACCTATAGAGTGTTCACTAAACATAGTATATTTTATCCTCAGGGTGGCCAAGGCAATGTCCCGTCTACGTCTGCACCGTCCGGTGAAGCTAGTTCTTCTCATGCTGCACTTATGGGACCAGGCCCTCATGACCCGACGTTATTGACGTTGCAGCGGACACATAGATCCCAACGGGTGTGGAACGGTACATCCCGAGAGTGTAGTTTCCGCACGCATGAGACATTGCCTATGCATCCACTGACACACCAACTCCTTGTTCAGGCCGGCTTCTATGGTTTAGGTCTAATTGAAAAAACCAAGCTCGATAGACAACTATTAACAGCCTTACTCGAGCGATGGAGGCCGGAAACACATACGTTTCATCTTGGCGTTGGAGAGATGACCATCACACTTCAGGATATCGCGGTTATATCTGGACTACCAGTTGATGGATTCGCGGTCACGGGAACAATGGCTTTCAATAAGGAACAACTTGTGGAGGACTTCCTTGGTCGGGTGCCGGATGATAGTACATTTGATGGGGTCTCAATTCGATTAAGTTGGTTGAAGAGAACATTTAAAAATTTCCTAACCAACAATTCCAGTGATTATAATATTGAATGCTACACTAGGGCTTATCTGATGACAGTATTCGGAGGTGTTCTCTTTCCCGACTCCACGGGTGACGTTGTGCATATAATGTATTTGCCGCTTATTGGTGATTTGACAAGAGTTCGGCAATACAGCTGGGGTAGTGCAGTGCTAGCCTCCTTATACAGAAGTCTTTGTAACGGGGCATTGATGGCGAAAGAGATGACTGGTCCGATGTTGCTACTCCAGATCTGGTGTTGGGAACACTTACACTTAGGTAGACCTCGCATCACCCGGTAATCAGGTGGGTGGATGAGGGACGCAGCGAATGCCGACATGCTGGCTCCCATCGCAGTATATTGGTCCGGGGGGCATACGTGGAGAGATAACCCACGTGGGGTGGTAACCTACTATAGAGATGAGCTGGATATGTTGAGAGAGGAGTTTGTTGTTTGGGAACCATACTCCAACAACCGATTGGAAAGGTTACCTCCCATCTGCACCGAACATAGCAATCTTTGGTTGACCAGATCACCGCTTGTCAATTTCAGTATTGTGGAGATGTACTTCCCCGACTGTGTGCTTCGTCAATTTGGACTACAACAAGACATCCCCCCACTGCGATCATACGACACTCTCCTGCACAAAGTGAAAGGGGTTGGTCGTGTCCCCGGCCATGATTGGGCTTCCCATCATCAAGTTCATGTGAACTCTTGGAATGAGCAGAGGCATGCTACTATTATAACGGGTATTCCTCCATATGACGGATCACTCCAAACTGTGTACCTATCTTGGTATCAACGGATCACCCGTTTGTATGTGGTGCCCCGTACATCAATGCCCACCGGTGTCCAACTGCCTATACCAAGTGCCGAGGCCGAACCCGCACCCGGCCATTCCTCTTTGCAAGCCATGTACCAACCGAAGGCGTCTTCGAGTCAAAAAATTGTATGATAGATCGTTTATCTTTTTCTTGATTCACATAATTCTTTTGTTGTCAAGTTTGCTTATTTGTTACTTGTTTAATTGAATAGTCCATTGTAGATTCTTAATCTTTTTTGTATTTCTTTTTGCAGATTGACCAAGTTTGGGTTGTAGCACGGAAATGCACACAAGTACTTGGCAGTAATGTTGCTCAAGCCGCAAAGGATCTTGCACGCGAGATTCTCGCACCGTGTCGTACGGCTATTGAGGAGGTTGGTGAGGTGGCGAGATTTGACACAATGCTAAGCTCCCTCATTCACAGCACATCAACTCGTAAGCAAAGGAAGAAGAAGAATGCAACACGATCAAGCAAGCGTCTCGAATGACGTGTCGAAGAACGGGTAGAAGAACATAGTGATGAGCAAACGGATGAACCACAACGAACGGTGCAACATGCACTAGTTATCCGTGAACAAGAAATAAAACCTGAGCGGCCGCCTACTGAGCAAGCACAACCTTCACATGAAATTGAGGAAGAAGTTCCAAACGAGATGCTAATTTCCCAAATTACACAAGTGACTCGTAAACGACAGCCCGTGCGTAAGAGAACCAAGCCCAATTGCTATACCCCGTCGTAGCCTTGTAGCCTTATTGAAGAATCCAATCTAATATTAATGTATTTTGCCGTTTCAAGTTTGTAACCACGTTTATGCTACTTTTGTTATATTCTTAATGTGTTAGTGGTGGACGACTTTTATAGTAAGTTTGGTATGTTTAAATGTTTATTTAAATGTATATGTTTATGTGGTGTTGAAATGTTGGGTACACTCCCATTGTTGTGAGGGAAGTGATTGTTCAAATATTGGGGTAGCGAGATGATTATCTTAAATGTGGTGTTGAAATGTGTATTGAGAAAAGTTTGAAATGAAGTGATTGTTCAAAATTTGTATTGAGGAAGTGATCAACTACTGTGGTTTGTAGGCTAATTATGTTTATAATGTGGTCGCTAATGCCAATCGCGACCACAGCTAATATAGGTCGCGAATGGCATCAGCGATTATGCTGTAACCATAAGGAATATGATTCAAAATGGGTCGCTACTGTGGCCGCAAATGCCAATCGCGACCACAGTTAACTAAGGTCGCTACTGGCATTCGCGGCCACAGTAGTGACCCAATTTGAGTCATCTTCACAGAGAAGAAGTAGCTCTCGACATCTTCTCTATAAATATGACTCAAAATGGGCCACTACTGTGGCCGCGAATGCCAATCGCAACCACAGTTAACTGAGGTCACTACTGGCATTCGCGGCCATAGTAGTGACCCAATTTGAGTCATCTTCACAGAGAAGAGGTCGAGAGCTACTTCTTCTCTGTGAAGATGACTCAAATTGGGTCACTACTGTGGCCGCGAATGCCAGTAGCGACCTCAGTTAACTGTGATCGCGATTGGCATTCGCGGCCACAGTAGCAGCCCATTTTGAGTGATATTTACAGACAAGAGGTCGAGAGCTACTTCTTCTCTGTGAAGATGACTCAAATTGGGTCACTACTGTGGCCGCGAATGTCAATAGCGACCTCAATTAACTATGGTCGCTATTGGCATTCGCGGCCACAGTTGTGGCCCATTTTGAGTGATATTTACAGAGAAGAGGTCGAGAGCTACTTCTTCTCTGTGAAGATGACTCAAATTGGGTCACTACTGTGGCCGCGAATGCCAATAGCGACCTCAATTAACTGTGGTCGCTATTGGCATTCGCGACCACAGTTGTGGCCCATTTTGAGTGATATTTACAGAGAAGAGGTCGAGAGCTACTTCTTCTCTGTGAAGATGACTCAAAATGGGCCACTATTGTGACTGCGAATGCCAATCGCGACCTCAGTTAACTGTGGTCGCGATTGGCATTCGCGGCCACAGTAGTGGCCCATTTTGAATCATATTCCTTATGGTTACAGCATAATCGCTGATGCCATTCGCGACCTATATTAGCTGTGGTCGCGATGGCATTAGCGACCACAGTATAAACATAATTAGCCTACAAACCACAGTAGTTGATCACTTCCTCAATACAAATTTTGTCTTGCTACTTCAGTTGTTACATTTCAACAGCACATTTAAGATAATCATCTCGGTACCCCAACATTTGAACAATCACTTCCCTCACAACAATGGGAGTGTATCCAACATTTCAACACCACATAAACATTTAAATCAAAAAATGTACACATACCACAACCAAATATGAAACTTAGACAACGAAACATACCATTGGGATACACAAAACCATTGAAAATAAACATGTGCAATAGTCACCAGTCCCACAGTTAAAACTATATATTACAAGCCTCCTATACAACAAGGTCAGCAATTATAAGTTATATGATTGGAGAAACTTCAAAATATATATGATTGGACAAAATCAGTCGACTACCAAAATCTATACATCAAAATCAGTCGACTACCAAAATCTATACATCAACATTCGACTACCAAAAACTATACATCAAAATTCAACTATCTGCAGTGCTCCTCGGACTTTGCACAAGACGACCCCGTGCAGCCCCTCCTCTTCCGCGTCTACTGTTTGTATTCAAGATTTCATCCTGCATTGCAACCAAATATGAATAATTTAAATGTATAATTAATTAACAATTCAAACACCATTACATGTTGGTTAATATGATAAAATGCTGCACCAAATATTCGATACTACCTGCGACGTACGAGTCCCACTAGAGATTTTCCTCTTCGTACATCGGCGCTTATTATGTCCTGTTTGATTGCATTCGAAACAGGTTATCCTTGTAGCAACTCTGTCTGTAACATCCATGTCATTCCGAATCCGCGTAGATCTAGGTCTACCTTTCCGACATCTTCTGAGTGTGTCATCCGCTTTCAGTGTTGGTCCCAATTGTGTAGGCCAGTAAGCTTCATCTTGGATTGGATTGAAAGTTGGTTGCCAAGTGCAAAATAAGCAATCGGTAGAATAGAAAGGGTCAACATAAGGCCGGTAATCCAAAGCCCTGGATGCACAAGCGGCTAAAACATGAGAACAAGGCAAATGGTAAAGCTGGAATTTATGACAGGTACAAGTACGGGCTCCTAAGTCGACAGTATGCAGATTCCCACCCCTTTGTCAATTTCTTTCAAATATAATACCTGTTTTAACTTGAAATACATCGGGGCTATGATGGAACATTATAGCTTCATGTGAGTTAGCTCTCTCTCGGCGTTTATCAAGCAGAGCTTCAACATGTGGAGACCACTCTTTCCCATCAATTATTATTTTCTGTGCGGCCTGACGACGTTCAGTAAAGTAACTATTAAGACGATAGAATATCATCTCAACAATAGCTGTAACGGGAAAGCTCCGTACCCCCTTCAACACAGAATTAAAACATTAACTACTATTTGTAGTCATGATGTCGTACCGACGACCTCCATCTGCGGCTAATGCCCATTTCTCTATTGGTTTCTCCTTTAGCCAATTATACGCCTCGACCTTCACCGACTCAATCTCCGCCATTCCTTTTTGGAGCTTTTTGGGTTGTTTTTGACACGAAACAAACTTCACCTTGTTCCTCAACTCTTTGTTACCAAATTTTGAAAAAAAATTCGTAGCAAAATGACTCATGCAGTAACGGTGATAAGCATGTGGCTCATTCCAAGCTCCGTTTTGCAACTCCATGCACGAGAGAATACCGGCATGACGATCGGAGATTATGCATAGCCCTTGACGGTCCGTGACGTAGTATCGAATACCGCTCATGAACCAAGTCCAACTTTCTATACTTTTTGCATCGACAATGGCGAAGGCGAATGGAAATAGCCGATCACTAGCATCAGGGGCCACCGCTATCAGTAAACATCCCTTATATTTACCGTACAAATGTGTACCATCAATACTTATTACCGGTCTGCAAGACTTGAATCCTTCCATTGAAGCTACAAAACTCCAGAAAACTCTCTTAAATGTCTCTTCACCTGGACCGGACGGAACTTTATCCCATTTTACATATGTACCCGGGTTTGAAGCTTGCAGTGCTGATAATAGAAGAGGCAACTTCGTATATGCTTCGGCGAACCCACCATATAGCCTCTCAATCGCTCTTTGTTTCCCCCGCCATGCCTTGTTGTAAGAAATCTTATAATTGACGTCTTTCAACACTATCTCAATGATCGTCTTTGGAGTTATACTTATTTGTGCCTTCACAACATGTAAAATTAAATTTGAAACTAATTTGGAGTCAACTTTCCTGTGATCCTGTGTCAATGTTGGATTAATGCAGGTATGAGAACCTCCTAATTTCGTCACAACAAAGTGGGTCTGTCTAGTTGGAATCATTGCACGAAATCTCCAAGGACAGCCTGGATGTACCACATCGGGATGTGTTCTTTGTTCCGATATTGTTCTAACCCTTGGTGCCATTTTACATTTAACATCAAATATGGTTTTGTTTGATCTGACCGTAACATACTCTCGATGTTCCTTGATGTTGAAAATTTTCACTGCATTTATCACGGCATCTTTGCTTGTGAATTTCTGGCCAATATACAAGTCACGTTGGTCAGATGATGTGGATGACTCTTCCCCAAAGTGGTATACTCTAGCAATGTTACCCAATTCAACCTGTCCAATATCATGAACAGTTGATGAAACCAACTGGGTCATCGGGACTACGTGTTCCACATTTTGTTGCAAATCATTAACTACGTTAGCTACATTAACGTAAGGATTCGCATCATGGACATCCATTTCTTCTTCTTCTTCATCCTCACCGTCCACTACATCTTGAACCTCTTCTTCATGTTCTTCATCTTCTATGAGGTCATTGTTAACCAAAGCATGCTCGAAGGTTTCAATAATATTTTCATTTTCAACGAGATTGCGTATAAAATTGGAAGGAATTGGGATTTCATCTTCTGCAAAACTAAATGTACTTTGAGTTGTCAATATTTCACCATGTGGAGGAGACAAACTGACAGTCAAATGTATCGGATCATTAAGATTCATCTGAGAGGTCTGTACTTCGGCTATTGGAGTTGAAACGTGACCAACATCTGCACTACGTGTGTGAATCTTGGCTTGCTCTATATATAATTCCATTGCAAACCAACTACTGTATGGATCAAGCGACCTAGCTATCATTGCAACTAATGAGTCATCATCAACTATAGGTACTGACATAAAAATAGGGCCTCCTTTGCCTCTTCCAGTTGCATACCTAGCTTTAATATGAACACTCCATTCACTCTTATCCCATTTAGTAACTTCGTATACCTTGTCTACCAATTCTTGCATTTTTATATTCCGATTGGCCCAAACTATCACCGGTTGTACACCTTTATAGCAAAATCCTACAGTTCGGTCTTCAACTATTTTCCCCCCATAATACAACCAAATTGGAATTTTATAGTCCATACCTATACATTAGTACACAAATTTGGATTCAATATACAATCGTGTACAAAAATATTAAATTGATATTAACAAATATGAAGCATGGCATTTAGCCATTTCATATAAATATATGTGTGTGTGCGTGTGTGTGTGCGTGTGTGTGTGTGTGTGTCTGTGTGTTTGTGTGTGTGTGCGTGTGTTATATTCATAATAGCATGGTCAAAGTGAATACACTTGTTATGCGCATCACCCTTACATAGTCACATGCACAAGCTAACTTCATACTGAGGGACACAAATAACCGAAGATGATAATCTTGAGAGGAGAGAAATATATATAAGTATGTGGCTATGCACAAGATATCTCCTAACACTTCGTCTACTCACACAATTGTCAAGTGTTTTTCACAAAACCAGTAGAAGCCATCTCCAACAAGTACATCTTTATTTCAATTGTGCATGTTACTATATATGTATCATCATTTATATTCATTTCAATCTCCACACAATTCATCTTTATTTCAAATGTGATGTGACACATCATAGAATGAGTCCTAATTGTAACCAACACCCACAGTCAACCCTTCAACAATCAATTTGATGTTGATACTTTTCGGTCTACTTGTAACTCTAATACATTCAAAACTAAGTATTCCTCAATATATTCTCCATCAAGGAACAATCAATTTGGGTCACATTAGTAACAACAAGTGCAAAAAAAATGTAACCAACACCAACAATAAACCATCACAATACTATACTAGGGATACCTCGAATAGTCTTTGGGGGTTGGATATGAATTGGGGATTTCCAAAATCCGTCGTGAGGAGAGTGATTTGGATGAAGACGAAGTGTGAGGAGAGAGGTCGGGTGGAGAAAATTATAACTTCGATTAATAGGGATTTGGGTGAGAAATAAGGAAGTTAGGGTTTTGGGTGAGAAATGAGGGAGTTAGGGTTTTGGGTGAGAAATAAGGGAGTTAGGGTTTTGGGAGATAGCCAGTTATTTGGGGAAGAGGGTTCCAATAAAAGAATTGAGGAAACAGTGGGGTGGTCGTAAGTTAGAAGCGTTCGGGGGCCCATCTGAGGTCGCGATTGCCACTAGCGACCTCAGTTAGCTAAGGTCACTAGTGCCACTAGCAACCACTTCATTAACTCTTCAGTCTTAATCCCTTTCGTACACAGCCAAGTGTGGGGGCACAAAATTCCTATCTATGAAGAGACCGCTATTCCCAATAGCGGCCGTTGCTGACGTGGCAGAGGCTAGCCCACCAACGCTAATAGTTTGGGACCTGGCCTAAAAACGCAAATACTATCAAAAGGTGGCCTAGTACGGCAAAATTTTCAAAAAAGAAGCAAGGAGAAGAAAGAAGAAGGAATGGGAAAAAGGGGGAAGGGTTTATTAAAATAAATACTTAAATAAATAAATAAAGGGGGAGTATTACATATAAGCCCCCCAATTTCAAAAATACTTCAAACAAGCCCCCACTCTTACACTTGATAAATCTAACAATATAAAATACATAAAATTGTCTCATAATAGTCTTCCAAAGTAGAAAATAGAGTAAACGACATTTCTTCATATAAAACTCGACTCATAACTTCAATATATAATTAATACAGGTCCAACTCAAATATCAACCCCAATATCAATATTTAAAAATAAAAACAAAATAAGATATACCTTAGAATTAATTCTCACCACTACAAAATGTAAAGGAGGGTATTTTCGGTATTTTATAAATTCGAGGTGTTACAGCTAGTGTTTGAATTAAACATGGATTATATTCATACGCTAAGGTAGGTTAAGGGTATGGTGACCTAGGGTTAGGAACCCTAGCATCATATGATCATAAATTGATCTTGATGAGATCCAATGATGGAAACAAATCACCATGTGGATATTGACTTGGGGGAAAGAAAAGTTTCCAAGGTGTTTCCATAAAGCTTCCAAGAACTTTCCCATGAGTTTCTAGAAGATGAGTTGGCTTCACATCTCACCATCCATCTTCACTAACTCCACACTACTCCATCTCCACCCTCCATCCCTACCATGAATTTCCGGCCCAAAAAGAAACCCTAGCTCTCCTTCTCTTATAAAAACACTCTCCCACTCCATTCACCTCTCATTTTCATCCTATGTTCTTCAAAAAAAAAAGAGGAGAAGAGGAAGAGTGGAAAAAGGTGGAGTCTTCGAAGTAGAGAAGGAGAAGAGAAGCTAGCAACAACTACACATTGGGTTATGGAAGATCAAGTGAGCAAGGAGAAGCAAGCAAAGCTAAGAGCCAAGCTAGCAAGGAGATTTTTGCAAATCAACATGTGGGTGATCTCTTAACTCTACAACTTAGTATTTATTTTTTTTTGGTATGAAATAGACAAGTAGTAGTAGCTATGAATTCTTTTTACCATGTATGAGTATGAGAAGTGCTAGGAAAAGATAAGTTGTATGGTAAAAATAACTCTTTTATGTGTTTTGTTAAGTAGCATGGTTGTGAGGGTAAGTTTGGGAATTTCTTTCTCCCAAACGGTTTGGAATATTGGGCTCAAACTTTGGGTATTGTTCTTCTATTTATGTAAAGTATCCATGATTTTTTATATAATATTTGGATGCAATTTGATAGCCCAAGCATAGGACCAAAGTCAGGACAGAGAGCAGCCGAAATTGCTGCTGCAGTGTGGATTTTGGCTGGGTCTTTCCGACCTTGTAACTCGATGTAGGTTGGTAATTTTGAGCTAAACATTTTTGTGGACACTCTTATACGTTTTTACAACTATAGTCTAAAATTTTATAATTTTTCGAGGTCGTTTGATAGCTCAAAAAAATTGTGGAGTGTGACTGGTCTGGACAGTTGTAGTTGAAGCAGATTGCTCTTGGACTGAAGTTTAAAGGCCTATAACTCCTTCTGTGTTTATGATATTGCTATGAAATTTCGGGAGTATCTTTTGGTATGAGTCTATTTAGGGATTCTCAAATTTTAGAATTTTTAGAGGTCGTCTGATGAGGTTTCAAGAATAAACCGTACATAGTGGCAAAAACCCCAGCTGAAAGAGCAGCTGAAAATTATGCAATGTTTGAGGAGTCATAACTCAATGTGTGATGTGAATCTGAATGCAAATTTCGGACATAATGAAATGGTATATGTGTAGATTGAGAATCTCAAATTTCATGAGCATCGGACTTAAGGTGGAATTGTTGTTGAATTTCGAAGTGGGTTATGTACAGCCTAGTACAAGTTGACTAGTCTGTAGAGATAAATAATCCTGGATTTATTTGTTAAGAATTTGGACGACTGGCCAATTAGAGATTTATAGTAGGGAGTCATAGCTTTCTAACCCATCTGGAATTTCGTAACTCCAGTTTGTAGGTTGAGAGTTATGATTTTCCCAAGATGGAACCGATTCGGTCTTAGTAAAGGCAGTATTCGCTAGAAAGACCAACTCTACCCTGTTTGTGCACCCGATGGATTTTTGGTATTTTTGAGGGTTTAAATGATTGAACCTGAAGAGGTGTTCAACTAGGAAGTTGAAGTAGACACTCCCACCTTTCCATGGAACCCGGAATCGAGTAACTCCGATAAGTGAGCAAACTTTTATGATGTTGGGAAGGTGCAGCAAGTGCAAGAAGGAACATATTGCTAAGAGTATATAAAGGTTATTGGGTGTCAAGATGATTGAATTTGAGGAAATTGTCAACCGGAAAGTTGTAGACTAGGATCTTATCTTTCCAGAATGGGGGATATCAAGAAATTCTGAATTGTGTGCTGAAAGTTATGGACGTTGGAAGTTAACAACTTGTTATTTAAATTGACTTCAAGCTTAAGTTAACCCGGGAACTTGGGTTCCTTAAGAATGTGAGGGAGTCGTCCACTAGGGGATTGCAGTGGATCTCCCTACCCTTCTAGAAATTCTGAGAGTGTTGGTTTCCGATGAGCGTATCTTGAGTTACAGCTACTGCTATTTATTGAACTGTTTCATCGGACAATTGATGAGAAACCCTCTGCATACCGCAGCATGGTGATCATGAGCTATCGTGTTTTAATGATGTTTTTTAGCATTTCATTTGGAACTTAGACAAGTTCCTGTGCTTAGTGCTCATGGTGGACATGAGTGAGTTGGGTTATAGCTCTGGTCGGTTTGTGTTTGGTGTCTCGATGCCTGAGTCTGTCAATGTTCAGAATTGTTGGTTATGTGTGTGCTTACCTTCATTCAGATTTATATTACTTCCTTGGGGCGCCGTTGGACTACACACTGAGGCTCATGGGCCGAGATTAATTGGTCGCTGACCAGTGAAGGTATTGGGAATTAGTGGAGGTGATTCCCGTGATGATTGTTATTTTGACAGACCAGTCAGGCTCGACATTGTTTGATCGACACCGTGTGTATTTTGGGTAACAACATGTTTCAGTACTGCATTGATTAGGTTTTCCTTTATTGTTTCGCTCGAAGACCGAATTGGTGTTAGGGGTGATTCCCTAAATCCGACTCGTTCTGAGAGTTACACTAGGTGGTGATACTATGAGGTTGTCTCTTCCTGTCATTAGGGATACGTGCTGCTGTGCGTATCTTGCACTATTGATTCCTGAAGTACCATAGTAAGAACGAGATGTCGATTTCTTGGCGGATATGGGGTTTTAGACCTTCAAGGCCGTCATGTTCTATGTTGGTGGACACGAACGGATCATAATGGATCTTCTGTGCAATGGATATGCTGCGTGTATATCTGTAAGTTCGTCACAACTTTCGAGGAGGGTCTGATGTAACAATTAATGGTGACAACAGGGTAGTACCCCGAATTATGTCTTTCATTTATACCTCCTCAACCATGTCATACTATCAGGAACAGGAAGTGGACCGAATTAGAATGCATTGCATAGCGAGGGTTCAAATCCCTGAAACAGGAGAAACGGCTAGATCTGGAGCACATGTAGTATGGAATGCATGTGTGTCCAGAGTCTTGCTTACATTAGATTAAATGCATCTGTTCTGTATTCTGTGTTTTGAATTAGACTTCAAGTCATGGCATACACGAACACTAGGAAATCAGGATACACGTTTCTTGTTCAAAATGAATTGTGGTGTGATAGTTGGAGATCGTTGTTTTCTTATCAGCATTGCGTTAGTAGAATTACTGACGTGCCCACTTAATTAGGTACCGAATACTGGGTCGTAAGGGCAGGAGAGCCAGGCCAGCAGGGCATCCAAGTAGGGCGGCAGTGTACATACCTATCATTTAAATAGGTGCAGGAATATCAGAGTCACGCAGTAGAAGGCTCAAGCCTAGGGGCAAGGCCCAGGGAGACAGATAGACCACCCAGCGGGATTTTAGTAGTGACCAATCGATTGGCGGTCTGGAAGACAACCAATAGCTTCGCAAGAGGAGTCTGAGTGTATTTTTGTAATCAGTTGTAATGAGTTATGTAATTTGTATTTCTTGTTCAAGGACAAATTGATATTTGTAATTATTGATGTAATAATTCTATTTGGCAGTAAAAGTTTTCAAATTTCCACGTTATTTACTGTGTTGAGATGTATTTGAAGGCAAAGATCTTGGCTATGTCACGGATGTCCCGTAGTGGGGATCCGGGGCGTTATACAAGCTTTGATGACATGAGGATTTGAAGGTGGTTTTGTGCCACTCCTGAGTGGTTTTTTGGGGAGTTAATGGCATGATGTTTAAAACAAGTATCACCTATATCAGTAGTCGATAAATTGGAGGCCACCATGAAGAAAATCCTGCTATTGCAATTTAATGGTTGTTGCAAATCGGACCATTAGTTTCATGTTTTTGTTGTCTTCATTGATGGCTTGGACATCCACATAATGTCATATGTTGTCCGCCCTGCTTCCCAAAATACAGAAACACAGGCATGCAACTAAGGCCTAGCGAAGGACATAATACTTCATTCATAAGCTGTAACGATCAACTCAACAATAGACAAGCTAAGACGAAGATTTTTATGGAAAGGACCGGATAAGGCGAACAAAGGGTTCCACCTAGTCAAATGGGAAAGAATTTGCAAGAAAAGAGAATTTGGCGTGTTGGGAATTCTGAACTTACACGACATGAATAGGTCGCTACTCTGCAAGTGGTGATGGAAGACCCACGCTCGTCGAAAAGGTTGGTGGGGGTACTCGTTCGACAAGTATCAAAAGAGGAAGAAATACCGGTTAGGAGGAAGAAGCTCACACAAAAATGCTTCGTTTCTGTGGAAAGGAGTCGTAAAACAGGGGAAATCTTCCATACTAATACTACGTGCAGGATTGGGAACGGTAGGAGCACTAGATTCTGGACAGATAAGTGGTGTGGGGATAGGACGCTAAAAAACCTATTCCCACAAGTAGCAGAAGCAGCTATAGAAAAGACTCGTTGGTTGCTGACGTTTGGAAGAATGGAAAGCTTAGACTGGTTGTAGCAGATACACTGACGACGGAGTGTAATAACCAGTTTGAAGAGCTCAATAGGCTCATTCAAGAGGGGGCAGATAGGACGACAAACGATACGGATGAAAGATGGTGGAACTTACATGCCTCAAAAACCTTCTCGGTAGCATCAATGTACAGGTGGCTGAATGACGGGGGGGTTAGATGTAAAGAGGAGAACATCATTTGGACCATCTCCACTCCACTTAAAGTTAGAATCTTCTACTGGTTGGCACACAACGACGCGTTCCTCTCCAAAGTCAACCTACGGAAAAGAAAGTTACAGATCGATGTTAGGTGCACCTCATGCATGAACAACGAAGAGGACACCACACACATTTTATTTTTGTGTCCTAGAGCGGCCCTTACTTGGGAGGTTCTGTGTAGAGGTTTTGGAGTTCCAGATAGTCCTAGATCAAGTTTACAGGTTTGGGGTAGGTGGAAAGAGGAACTAGTCAGAAAAGAGGATAGACGGGCATGGGATATAGCAGTAGCGGCTACCTTTTGGAGTCTATGGCTGGACCGGAACGATTCGTACTTTCAAAATATTATTTATAGATTTCCTGTCTCAATGCATAAAATTTTTCTGTTCATTCATGATTGGGCAGGATACACATGAGCGAAGAAGAAGCTGAAGCTGGACGAGGGGGAATAGCTGAGGAGCAGCCGGAGGCAAGATAAGGGGTAGCCTAAACCTTTTGTAAGAATAGTTTGTTGCTATTATGATAGCTGATGTAACTTTTGTATCTTCACGTTTTGAGGGTTGGATGTTGTTCTATGTTACGATATGCTACTACTAGGGACTGTATTTTGTACTACTTTGTTTCGTTAATGATCATTAATGAAGCGATGACCGGTGTCATCTTTCATTGAAAAAATGATAAACTCAACAATACAAGGAATAATCACAACTACGCATGCAATAATACAATCACATAAATCATGAATAAACTTCAAATATAACCATGGAAGAAATTCACTAATTAATATCCAACATCTGGAATAAACTGCGGGACAAAACGCTTGAAAACAATGTGCAAAACAAACAGCAATAGTGAAAATAAAAGTTCGAAATAAGAACTAAAAGTGAAGCTAACGAAAAGAATCCGGATTCATCAACTAGAATATCTGTTCACCAAGCCCTTTAGCCAATTCATCTTCTGCACCTGTGAATTCAACATCTAGAGTGGTGGAAAAATGTTCGTTAGAGCAAACACCGGACAGTAAGTAGCAACGAACAGGGAACAAGAAAAACATGCAGGACAAGGACGAGCAACGTGAACAAGGATCATGTAATCAAGCATGGAACATGTAACAAGTGTAGCATGTATTGAGTAACAACCATATTTTTTCATATTTTTTGTAGGACAAAAACTATTTATACACACTTTATATTGAGCAACAACGTTTAATAAATCAAAAGTAGAATTCCATCGATTTTTAACATCTATAGGAAAATTTCTAAAATGTACACCCTTAAGCTTACATCATTCTTTAAATTGTTTAAGCATAGGGCTACTTAAAGCGATAAATTGTACACAATTTCTCATGTTATGTACAAATGGTTCAGCTATTTTCAATGCATCTTGAACGCATAAATTTAAAATATGATATGCATATCTAACATTAAAATTTTCTAAACATGGAGGAGCTAATTATGTTTTCAATGTACGAATCGAAACATTATTGTTAGATGCATTATCAAAACAAATACAATTTTTGTTATCATGAATATGAAAGATGTCATAAACTTCTAAAATACTATGTGCCAAACCATTATGGGAATACAGAAAAGCCGCAAGTGATATGATCCTCTTTTAAATCATCCAGTCACTATCGATCCAGTGACAAGTTATGCCCATCATTGGAATATCGTTAAAACCTTTCCAACAATTGGAAGTTAACGACACTCTACAAGTTAAACTAAACAAAAGTGTAATTAAACCGTCTCTCATTTTGATGTAAACTTTAAAAATCAGATTCGAGTGTATTTCTAGGAATACTTCTAAAATGTGGATTTAGTGCATTTTGGTTAAATTTCTCTACGTTCCTAATCTCAGAATAGAAAAAATGTAACTTCTCCTTAATAACTAGTCGGGCAATTTCCCGTTGAACATTTTCAGAATCATATGAGTGTCTATCTACATGTTTGGTCCTAGGGTAAAATTTTTGTTGGCCGGGTCGGTCTTATAATAGATCTTTGTGTAAATTTTGAATGTGTCTTTTAATTGTACATGTTTCCTCACCCTTCGTCCATTTGTAACTCTTAGATCAAGTTTGACAAATCTTATGTCATACACCCGGATTATCCTTTTCGGGGATGTAGTCATAATATTTGTGTAAATCACTATTTTTTCCTTAGGTTTTCTACTACTAGTGGGTTCGGTTTGTTGTGTTTGTATATCAACATCATGCATTTCTTCTTCCATTTCATTTGTAGGGATATCATGAGTTCCTAACATAGAATTCAGTGTAAATTCGGGTTCTATTTGTGGGACTATTGGAGGCCGGTATGAAGAACCGGTGGAATCTTGTCCACTTTGTATTAGTGTATGTAAGAAACCTGTGGGTTCTATTTGTGGGACTGTTTGGGACTACGACCGCTATCTCGTGATCTAGACATGGTAATAGTGTATGTGAAAAAAAAAACGATTTCTAGTGTTTTATTAGTGTATGTGAATATAAAACAATTTATGAGGTATATGTTAAAAAAAATCTAAAAAATAATAGGAGGGTTGAGAGAGAGAAAAATGAAAAACCAACAAATAAATATGATACAAAAAATTAGAATTACAACAAAAATCAGGACAATAGGAGAGTTGTGAAATTTTGATAACGTACTTCGTGGACAATCATATATAGAAATGAGAGAGAATAATAGTAGAAGTAGACGTAGTCGATTGAGAAATGTAGTAGACGTAGTCATGTAGTCCGGTAGTCGTAGAAAGAGAGAGAGATAGCTTCTTTGTTGGAGGAGTTGAAGTAGATGTAATTGAGAGTTGAATCAACACAATTTGATGCGATCGAAAATTTTCACTTTTTTAGTTAAAAAAATTTGATTGAATTGATAGTGAATTGAGTAGTAGTCGGGAAAGTAAGGGAGTAAGGTGTGGAAAAAAATTAGATTGAATTAAGGGGGTATTTATAGGGAAGGAAAAAAGGAAAAAAAACAAAAAAACAAAACATAAAATAGCCATTAGTTGTAGATGTGTGCAGCCAACGTTTGGCCCGCGGGTCGCGGTCAATCCGTTCGGGTCCAACAGTTCGAAAACCTGCGGGTTTACAAGCGGGTCGCGAACAGGTTTGACCAGTCAACGGGTCGAGCGAGTCGAAATCCATTTTTCGTCGAACCTGGTCGAACTTGAAACCCAGTTAGTAATTCGGGTTCGACCCGAACCCGAACCAGTTAGAAGTGGGTTGGGTCGCTGGTCAACCCGACCCGGATGCCATCTGTAGGACGTAATAATACCTACTACTTGTGTTAGTAATACGAGAGAATATGGAATATCTAAGATTTTTTTTCTCTCCAACTTTTATTGTATAAATAACTTGGTAGTGCACATGTTTTGTTTCTTATTTCTTTTACCGCGCTTGCAAATTTTCGAAGCAACATCTCAAGTTGTTGGAATGCACTGGACAACAGAACAAATAAGAATATCGATGTATATATAATTATATATTTTCTTCACTAAGGGTATAGGAATTTTAATAGCTAAATTATAAGAAAAAATACATGTACCATACAGCTGAAACAATATCTTATAAGAACACAATATCATTCAAATAAAAAACAAACAAACAAACAAACAAAGACACACATACACAATTTGCACTGGTATCGAGTCCTATTGGATCGGGTCCTACACTACCCAGTTCCAGACTTGGAGCCCACCTTCTACGGGTCCAAAAGTTGGACCCAGATCGGACCCGTGAGAACAAAGTTCGGGTCTGGGTCATTGCAAAAATTAGCTACCCATTCCTCTTCGGGTCCGGGTCTGGTTCGGATCCGATTTTTTCTATCGGTTCCGGGTCTTACAAGCATCATGTAACACCTTGAATTTTAAAATACGGAAAATATTCGTTTTTATATTTTTGTAGGGGTGAGAATTATTTTTAAGTTATATTTTATTTTATTTTATTTTTAAATATTGATATTGGTATAGATATTTTTGTTGGATTGATGTAGATGATATATTGGAGTTATGAGTAGAGTTTATTGTGAAAAAATATTGTTTACTTTATTTTATAATTTTAGAGAATTATTATAAGATATTTTATGTATTTTGTATTATTAGTGTTATTAAAAGTAGTTAGGATTTATTTGTAATATTTTGGAGATTGGAGGACTTATATGTAAATATTACATTAAAATCTTTATATTCTTATTATTATTTTACATCACTCCCCCCCCCCCCCCCCCCCCCCCTCCCTCATCCTCTCTCCTTTCCTCTTCCTCTCCCTGGTTTCGATCCCGACCGAAAGCACCGAAACGCCATTTCGGCCGGGACTTCCCCCGCCCTAATCCACCCCATTTCTTCGTCGTTTTTAAATTAATTCGAAGGATAGGCTAATTGAAGGGTTCTCTACATCGTGGTAGCATCGGTTTTTGGAGAGAGCTTCGTAAAGGTATATTAATTTGTACCTTTGATTATTGGATTGTGTGCTTTACTTTCCTTTGCATAAAAATCATAGTAGATGGATGCGTAGATCTTGTAGAACACGCTTAAGGTGAAAGATTTTATTTTTAATGTTAATAATTTGGAAAATTTTCCTAACTTGGAATTTGAGTTTAGTAAAATCATGGCTTTTGTATACTAAGAAATATTAAGATGATGTGTAATTATATGAGATAATTTAGAAGCATCTACGATTAATTTAAGCAATTGTTTGATGATTATAAGGCATTTTTCCGTTACCTATTGATATGAAAATGTTATAAGTATGGGAAAACATGTGTAAATACTAGACTTTATTCCCGAGATGCGTGGGTGAGTTAGTTTCGGGATATAGCAGTTAATTTGGGTTATTTTACCCTTAAAATATTAAGTATTGATTAAGATTCCTCCTATCGAGGGAAAAATTGGGATTTGGTTATTGAACTAGAGAATGGTTGATTTGATTTGCCTATGTATGTTGTATAAGACGTGTGAGCATGTAGAATGTGCATTCATGTGATAGATAATGTATATTTTGAGTAAATGGCTTACGGGTTGGATAATTTTCTTAATAGGTATTAGCAAGTGAAGTTTGATTAGAGACCGGGTGAGCGAGTGTCTTCTGGCTGGCCTATCAGGTGAGTATGATTATACTAGGGATATAGTATGTTTTTGACAAAGTTTTATACGGATTTGATGTGATTTGTGTGAATTATAACCAAATGAAGATTAATCGAAAATACGAAATTTTTATATGTTGAAATTGCGTTATATGGCGAATTTGCGTGATATTGAATATTTGGTGTTATGGGTGATATAGTGGGTATATATATGACGATATGAGGTAATTGGTGTTGATATACGTATGATATACGGAAGATAAACAAAGATGACATATATATATGCAGTATTATGATGTATTGACCAATATAGTGCATGTTTGTGTTATATACGGATAATAATGAGTTGTGGTATCTTAATCGATGAAATGAATGAGTGCATATATGTACGGTATAGTAATGTTCAAGGTGAAACTAATGGGAGATAATATGATATAATCATCTACTTAATTTGATTATTTATTAGATATTATAATTTGATAAAATAAATAATATGGTGCATTCATGACATGCAATATTATGACATGATGGTTTTATAAGTTAAATAACATGGTGTATGCATATATGTGATACAATGAGATGATAATTAATATGGTGGACACCAAATATGCGTTAAAATGTTAAGACAGAAGATGAGATGTTGTGTGGTGATTAAATGAGATAGGGTGATGGAATGAAACTGATAATAACAAATATATTTTGTTGACCAATACCTACAAAAATCTTGGGGGTTTAGGCTAGACCTCCTAATACCTAAGTTATCGGCTTGGGGTGCAGTGTGTGCGTAAGACCCTTGGTAGGCAGCGATTTATGTTTGACGGAGCTATCGGCTCTAGTCTTGTTGGATGCGTAAGATCCTTGGTGGGCAGCGATGCGTAAGACCCTTGGTGGGTAGCGATTTGTGTTTGACGGAGCTATCGGCTCTAGTCTTGTTAGAGGCGTAAGACCCTTGGTGGACAGCGATGCATAAGACCCTTGGTGGGTAGCGATTTGCGTTTCCCTCGCTGGCATAGGCTGGGAGGAAAACGTAGCCTCGGATGCATAAGACCGTTGGTGGGCAGAGGTCCGCGTGTTTACTGGGCTGTCGGCTTTCAGTATATTAGGATACTGTGCCTCACTGGTCGACAAAATAAAATGAATAAATGTGAAATGAAAGGAAAGATAACAAAGTAAAGAGAGAGTATAAAGAGAATGAAATGTAAATAATTACCCAAGCTATCAGCTTTGGGGTGCGATGTATATTACCTAAACTATGTTTGGGGTGCGGTGTATTATCTGAAAAGAATGAAGGTTAAAGTCAATTGTATTATGAGATGGAAAATGAAAAGTATAATACATTGTATTATGAAATGAAAATGAGAAAGTAAAGATGGCGTATGATATGAAATAAATATGAGAAAGTGGAGAAAACATATGATGAGAAATGAGAATGGGAAATTAAAGCAAGTGTATTATGAGTTAAGAATAAAGAATAAAATAAGTTAATTTTGAGATGAGATTAAGAAAGTAAATAAAGTGAATTAATAAGGATAAAATGAAGAAATTGTGTTATGCGAATGAATACGGGAAGTAAAGAAAATGTATTATGTATCATATAAATGATAGTGAAGATGTAATACGAGTGTGATTATTAAAGAAAAATATGTTGTATTATGAGTTCATTGTACCTTGGAAGTGTGTCGAGGAACTACTCGCCCGCTATTTCCGTGGAAATGGTGGGAACTACTTGCCTTAACACAACCTCCAGGGTGAATGGGTGAGTTGTTGATATGATGCCAGTATTGCGGGTTGGAAATTAAAAGTAAAGTAAATTGAAATATGAGTTACAAGGGAAAATGAAAGTAAGTTATAAGAATGAGAAGTAACATAAGTTGTATTATGGTACGAAAATGGATTGTAAAGTAAAATATATGATAAAATGAGAATGAGCATTAAAATAATCTGTGTGATGAAATCTTGATGAAAAGAAGATAGTTGTAATTTATAATGAGAGTGAAAGTGATGTATTGCGAGACGTTATGATGCGTTAGAAGAAATGAATGAATGTGATGTTATGTGATATGAGAATGAGAAAGAAAATATTTACGAATGAAGATGAGTACGAAATATTATGAGTCGTGAGTTTGTAAATGCAAATGAATGGTAAATGAAGTGCGTGGCTATATCAGTATGAAGAAAAGTGGTAGTGGCAATATGTGATTATATATGAAAATAAAGAAATGGTGTTATGATGGTAATTGTGAGAAAATGAATATTTGTGTTAGGGAATTCAAAATGAAAAGTAATGGAATTGTATGTGAATTAACATACTGTTTTGTATTTGAGTGTAAAGTGAAGGAGTTACCTATACAACTTAATATGATGTGGTGCATATGAGATTACTCATGAAGGTTCAAGTATGAAAAATTAATGTGTATAACTCAAACAAATGGTGGCATGGAAAGGAGTACAAGCAACATAGGAAGTGTGTATGTATAATAGATTTATAAAATTGGGCATGTATGAGATAAATTTTGTGTATGTATAATAGAGTTATAAGTTATATTAGTGTGATGCATATAGTGATGTGTGTTAAGTTATAGATATATAGATGGGTGCGAATTTGAAGAGTACTATGATATAAGGTCGTATTTATGATGTTTTTATGTTCAGATTTTATGATGAATCTTCTTATCTTGATATTTGTAAGTTTAATTTATTTTTTTTATATATAGTTTAATTTATTTATTAGACTAGTAAATTATACTCACACCAGAAATGACTAAACCCTTAGTGTTTGGGGGGTTAGGAGAGTCCCAAGACTACCCTAGATCCCCTACCGTTATAGGTCCTCAGCAGTGCAGAGGTGAGGCGTAGATTTTGTGAAGTGGAGTCTTTTACTTTTAAAATTTTGGTATAAGTTAGTATGATGAATAGTGAAATTTATGATTTAAATTGTATTTTAGATGTATAAGCATGTATATGATGATGATGATGAGTATAATGTGGGATTTTACGTTATGTTTTTACCCGTACCCATCTCGTTGTGTACTGGCACTGTGGTGTGGTTTCCAGGGTCTTTTCTAAAAACTTTACTACGTTTTCAAAGAAATTTATGGTTTTTAATTGATAATTGATATTCTATTATGAGTTTGGCCCCTGAGCATGATATTTATATTGCTTGTGTGTTTCTGCTCATTTTGGCCTGGGGAGCCCATGATAATATTGTCTGTGTTATGAGCTACGAAATTTAGAGCAGAATTCCGTAAGCTTTTTGTGTTTCGGGGTAGAAATTTGAGGAGAAACTTTGCCAAAGTTTTATTTGAAATATAACTATCTTAGTTTATATTTAAAGTAATATAGAAATTGAAAATTTTGAATTTAGAGTTATAAAAAAAAATATAATAATAATAAAATAAAAATTTGGGGCGTTAAACGTAACACATCAATTCATAAGCTGTAAAGCATGATAATCTTGGCTCCCCACTAATGTGGGACTAAAAATCTAAGAACATTTGGAGAAATTTCAGAAAACCCCCTTGAACTTTTCTGTAAAAGCAGATAAGCCCTCATTAGTTTTTTTTATTTTTTTATTTTTTATAATATCAAATTGCTCTTTTAGTTATAGCCTTTTTGATTTTGTGGACACTTGAGCATATAGAATTTCTATGAGAATGAAGGAGAGCCTTTGGATACCCTAAAAAACAGTGCATCTATCATGATATCGAGTAGTTTATGCATTGACTGAAAAAATAGGAAATAGGAATATGAAAGATAAATTCCTATATATATTTTTTACAGGGTTAAGAATGGGAAAAAAATAGGAAGTAGGAATAGGAAGGGGAATTTCTATATCTATTGAGTAGATTTTGAGGGAAAAAATAGAAATAGGAACAGGAATATGAATTTCCTATATATATATTTTATTTAATTTTTATCGAAAATACCACCTGGTCAGGTCGGGTTGGGTCGGGTATACTACTACTTGTTTTATATTTTATTGTTTGAGTCTGGGTCGAGTTCGGGTTCGAGTCGGGTCCATTTAGAGATGACCCGGACCAGACCCGAACTACCAACAAGTCTAATTTTAGGACTTGGATCTGACTCATATTAGGTCGGGTTGGTTACGGTCTAATATCAGATACGGATTTCAGGTTTTCTTACCAGTGCTACACAATGTAATTAATTGTTTGGATTGGCAAATGTGGGCTTCTTTTCGTGGTAGGGAGAGTGACAGGCAGGTTTGTAGTTAGAGACAACACTAGCTTATTTTCTAGGGTTTTTATCATATATATCCATAACAAACATTTGAATTTTATATTTATTTTCCACAAATTTAAATTTTTATATTTGCACCTAATAATTCATATCAAGTTTCATATTTACCTCTATATTGTTCAGGTGGGTAGCTAAAAAATAAAAATATATATAATGGTTGTAACCCCTGTTTCCGATTATACGGATTTCCATTTCTTTTCTTTCTTCTCCATGTATTCTTGTATTTCAATTTCGGTATAAATTCTTTCCGATGCATTTAAATCCCTTTGAATCTCCTATTGAAACCCAAATTTATATTCCAAACTAGAATTCTGTCTCTCTTCTTTTTATTTATTTACTTTGAAGTCCAAGTTAATCCATACTATCATTTTATTGATTATTTTGAATTCATGAGAAGCCCAACAATTATCATTGAGTTTATTATATTTAATTGAAGCCCAAACCCAAGCCCATTTCCTATTGGACTCTAACCCTAAACCCAAACCCGCATCTTGTTGGATCCAAACCCAGTACCCATCTATATTTGTACAGATCAATCCTATACACTCACATGTATACAAATCCCTTCACAATCCCCTGTATCTTCATGACCACCCCCCTCACTATCTCCAACTACCCACTATTAATTATATTATATTTATTATTTTTATAACCAATAACCCTTTTCCCCGTTCTCTCTATCCCCCACCTCTTCATTTCTTCTCCCCGTCTTCCTCTCTCTCTCCTCTGTTTCCCAATCAACCGAAAACCTAAACACCAACAGAGAACCCCTTCGTCTTCTCCCTCAATCTCCCGCTCTAGTCTCTCTCCATCGAAGCCCCCATCCTCCATCGAAGAACCCATCCCCAACCTCGCAACTCCGCCTGCACCACCCCTTCTTCTTCCGACAGCCACCTCGCTCCTCGTCCCTCGCCATTGCTAGCCGAACCCAACCTCGACGTCCCTGTGTTCCATCGCCAGCGTAGCGAATCCCTTGCCTCAAGCACTTCTCCACCACCCCACTGCATATCCACCTCTTCGTCACCTCCACACCGCCAGTATCGAGCCCCATTGAAACCCATCACCGCAGTCGACCATCGTTTTGCAGTACCTCACCTGTGCCTCCGTCAGCCTTGTGCAACCACCATTGCCACCTCCGCGTTAGCCACCAACCGCCGTCGACCTCTCCGCGTCGCCACCGACCCTTACCTCCATCGCCGAGCCCGCTCGTCATTGCCACTGAATGCCCCGACATCGCAACCCCCGCAACTCCTCTTCTTCCTCACCCTATCTCCGAGCACTCGAACTCACCTCGGCCATTCTCCTCCCGCCCGTCGTCGCTCCAGTCGCGACGCACCCCGTCGTCGCGTCTTCGACTTTGTCAACCAGTCGTGACCCCCTCGCTGTCCTTGTCTTCGACCAACCAGTCGAGCCGTCCTCGCCTGCCGTCCTCCCGAGCACCGCGCCGCCTTGCCTTGTCGCCTCCAGCTAGCCACCGCGAACCAGTTGCGACCTCCTGTCGCGCCGCCTGCGCCCGGTCGTTGTTCTTTCCCGCGCTCTATCACTCTCTCTCAGTCGATTGGAGAAGAGGCAGTGTGTAATTCGGTGTTTGCTTTGTTGGAGTAGGGGATCCAGGGATATGGTGTTTGGTGTTTGTAAGAAGGTGATTGGAAGTTATGGCGTGGGGTGTTTTGTGTGTGCTGTGTTGTGGGGTAGAGGTCGTGAGTTGCTGTTTGGACTTTTGCACGTGCGTTGTTCGTGGTTCGTCGCCCGGAATTCTGATCCCGTTATTCCTTTTTGCATATTCGAATCGTCTACGAAAGGCAAGTCCACTTGAACTCATTTAATTTTTCTAGTTCAAGTTTATTGACCTCCCGCAAGTAATTCCCTTTAATTATCTTAACTTTGCCTTGTGTACCTTCCGTTGGGAGTATCGAGGGTTTACACGAGCTAGCCTGACGTACTCTTGACATCGTATTATTATCCATTGACTCAAACCCAAACCTATATACACACATGACATGAATAAAATGACTAGAACTTGCATATGAGGAAAATATATTGTGATCGAATACATTGATTGATTGAAATCTTGTGACTTGAACCATGACATGATAAATTGACTTGTACACTGAAAAATTCATTCTAATTGCTGTACATTAGTGTTAATACATTTAATGAGACATTAACCCGTTGATTATCCACTTTGATGAACATATATATGATGACATTTTATGAATTCATGCTGCCTGTTATGTTTTGCACAGAGATTTCGACCCTGTTATCATAAGAATTAACACAAGTTATATAAAGATGAATTGTAGCCCTCAGTGTCTAGTTGCCAATATCATCCAGAATTTTCGAATTTCGAGTTGTAGTCTGAGTTATCGCTGTTTTAGTGTTACTGTGTCGGCTATTTTCAGATTCACTACTTCATGTTTATTATTATGCATTGTATCATGTTGCTGCATTCTTATCATCCCCTGACATTCTTATACATACTTGCATGAACATGAATGACTTAATAAAATACTAAACAAGCCGTGGTTAATAAGGGTTGATTTAGTAGTGGATAGTCTCAGAAAATGTACTCGGTAGGGCCCTTCTTGTTTACATGGAATATTGACATGGAAGGTGGAGAATTACTTGTGAACTCGTGAACTTGTTATCTTGTTATCTTGTTATCGTGTTACACCGAGTACACGCTCTGTAGATCCCACCACTATGTCTAAAACGTACACTGTTTTGCGTGTACCGAACTTGTGGTATGGAACGCAGTAGTACGCACTAGATAGGAAATTCAACATGCTAATAAACCTAAGTTGACACATATATACTTGATCGTGACCCTTATTTATTGACACCGTTATTACTTTTGTAATTTGATCTTGATTCATATTCCTTGATGAACCTTGTTCCCTTACTCTCTGTTTTTCACTACTTGTTGTCCGTACTTGCTCTAAGGACAAATTATTCTTTCTTTTTAGATGAACAAGTACAGGTGAACCAGGAGAATTTTCAAAAGGCATTGGTGAGCAGTTCTTCTACGATTGGAGCAGGAGCTTGCCAGAAGGTATTTGTTTATTTCCAGTTGTTGGTTATTAAATTGGACTATTGCATGTTTAGTCTAAGTATTTGTTTATGTGATTATGTATTTATTCGTGGTTGTGATTATTTTCTTGTCATGTTGTTGGTTAAGACTGGTACAGCTTATGGATGATATGAGTTGGCACACCTGTATCATTCGCTGGGCCTCAGTTACGTGCCTGTGTTCCCATATTCTGGGAAGCAGGGCGTGACAATGGTCAAGTCAGATATAATTCTTTCTACTAAGCATTATATTCACATTTTCGATTGCGTTTAACTTTAGGGATAACTAAAACGTAATTAGAACATTGGCGTGCGGTAAATATAAAAATACATATTTGTGGGAGGTAATTTTATGATATTGAAAAATTTGTTAGGAATATATCTATACTATTATTAAGCAAAGCCCCATTTTGGCGGCTTTTTACTATCTTGCCCTCATAAACATAAAAGGCTAAAAAAATATAAGGTTAATATCGGAGGTCAGAAATGTAATTTGCATGTATTAGGAAAATAATTAACATGCATAGATTTGCATGCCTGTCAGCATAGATTTGAGAAAATAATTAATAGTATAGATTTGCATGTACTTGCATGCACAATTTATTCATAAAAAAGTTTCCTCCTATCAAAACCAGTAGATCTAACACATGCATGTAAATATCAAAATGAATAAATTGTGCATGTCTGTCTGCATGTATGCATGCAACCTCTTCGGTGGCCTGACCCTTCCTCAAAATCATACACACCTTTATAGACGTGCATCGCACGTGCATTGTACTATGTTAAAAATCCTATTTTCTGTTAGATCGATGTATTTATGAAAAATTATTCAAAGTAAGTCCCGCCGCATGATCGGGTCGGGTCCGGGTCTTTTCTAAATTATACCCGACCCGGACCCGGATCAGGACCCGGACCCGAAATAAAATAAGTCTTTCTACAACAGACCCGAACCGACCTGGACCCGTTAGTGTTTTTCAATAAAAATATCCTCTATTTCACTTCTTCCTCCCAACCCGACCCGACTACTCTCTCGACTCTTTCAGTCTCTCTTCCAAAATCTAGGGTTAGCCGCTACTCTCCTCCGTTCTCCTCTTTTCTCTGCTCTGTTCATAATCTCCATAGCTTTCACTCTCAGCTTCTCACTCCAGTCCTCCTTCCACCGTTCTCCATCGAAGACCCAAGTGCCCTCCATTCACCGTTCTCAGCCCCGCTCTCAGAATCGAGGATCTAAGACCCAAGTTCAAGTTTACCTCATGTATGCTCTAGTTTCTCTCTCTCCCCCCACCCACCCAGTTTCACTTGTTGTATGTGGATTTGCATTGTTTTGTATGTGGATTTCATTCCTTTGTTCCTTTGTTGGTCAAATGGGTTTTCTTCTATATGTGGATTTGTATTGTTTTGTATCTGGATTTGTATTTCAATTTTGTTCCTTTGTTGGTCAAATGGGTTTTCTTTTATATGTTATTAGGATTGCTATTTCTCATTATCTTCAGATATTAACCACTCAGACATAATTATCTCCGGTTATTTGTTGCAATTGGGTAAACTTGTCTGACTCCTAAGTGAAATTTAGATTGAAAGAACAAAAGAACGGAAACATGGGCGAAAATTTCTCACAGTATTAAATTGACAGATTTAATTGGTTGAATGATATTTTCCATGTTCTGATGTTAATGTTCGGAGATAATATGCTTCAGAGAACTGCCATTAGGGTCAGGTTGAACCTGTAGCCATCAAACTCACATGCATACAAAGAACTGCCAACTTGCATAAATAAAAGGTCAGTTCTCATCATTTTGATGTTTAAATGGATGAAATTATTGAGTCTTAGAATTGATGTTTAGTATAGAGGAAGATTGTGTTTTCTCCATGAAACATAACGTGAAACCATAAAACTTCGTTAAATTCACATTTAATTTGAAGGGTTGTAGTACTAGTAATCTTCATGAAACTGTGTTGGGATGATTTCATAAGGTAAGTCTTACTTTTCTTTTATAGAAGCTACTCCCAAAACCACATGGAAACAAAAAAAGATGTAAGTTTTTTGTTGTTGTTGTAGCTGTGTTACCGTAAAGTTCCATCTATAAGATTTATACACTTACGGAAGGTTTGATTTTAATCTTTCTTTTGCTTTATTTGTAAAGTGTTAAAATTTGAGAACATTGATTTCATAAAAATTATTTAAAATTAGATTTTGTAAGATCTATCAATAGCAGGCATGCAAGTTTTGTATGATTCTTTTGTACATAATTATAATTCATGCCTTTGTATAAAATTAGATCAGTAGCATGTCTTTGTTTAGCCTTTAAATTACAACACTTATGTTTTCTTTTGTTTTGGTTTTTTAATTTTACAGTTTGATGCTCATGGCTGAGGTACGCCCTTGAAACCCCTCTATCCCTCTCACAGATCCATCAATGGATGAATCCGCCGTAAAGCAGGTAATAACAGCAATAACCCCCGAGCATCATCATCATCATCATCATCATCATCGTTCCCTAACTCAGATTCATTTTAGATCATCGAGCAGCAAGTTCTGACCGTCGTCAAAGCCGTCGAGGACAAAATCGACGACGAGATCTCGGCCTTGGACCACCTCGATCTCGACGATCTTGACGCCTTGAAGGAGCGGAGGATCCAGCAGATGAAGAAGGCGGCCGAGAGGCGCCGGAAATGGGTGGCTCTAGGACACGGGGAGTACACGGACATCAATGAGAAGGACTTCTTCGCCGCTGTTAAGGCCAGTGACCGCGTCGTCTGCCATTTCTACCGCGATAACTGGCCTTGCAAGGTATATCGTATTTATATTTTTGTTATATCGGATAGAGACAAAAGGCTCCAGCCATCAAAAAATATATAAATCAATAATAATGTAAATTATAGACACATCATCAGAGGTTTTACAAGAAGTAAAACAGATTAGATAAACAACAAATAGGAAAAAGAGAAAGAAAATTACAAACTAATTAACCCAAGGTCGACTGAAAAGCACCCCAATAAGTAAATTACAAAACAACAGAAGAAAACCGCCGTACCGGGAGACGAAGCGCTCAGCCCGAAGAACAACGCACGAAAAGGAGCCAACACACCCTCCCTCTCCCACATGAGGATAAGAATCAAGAGATAGCGCCGGGCAGAAACGAAAGGTAAAAAATCACCCCCCCCCCCCCCCCCCCCCCGCCGGAAAAAAATGGTTTATTGGTTCCATTTTAAAATGTTTTGTTAAAGTTATTTGCAATATCTATTTCAAATTAATCATTAAAGTAGTTTAAAAGTTCAAATGCAGAGGAAACTATTTTGAGAGCCCAAAATTGGTTGTGAGGCATGTAGGTTCTTGATTCCGTTTATCAATAACATGGGTTTGGATTTAAGGATTGAGAGGATTATAATGGATTATCGTTTCTGATTGTGAAACTTAAACTTTAATTAGGTAGTATGGTAGTAGTTTATTGAAACGTGTTGGTCTTGAATTAGGGATGTTTTTGAAACATGTGGTTTTCATTTTGGTAGGATGAATAGGTTTTGCTCTGGAGATTTCAATTTATAGTGGAATGTGGGACATTTTATAATTAATCTAAGAAATGTAACTTGAAAAGCAGAAATCTGATAGCTACATCGGAGATTGATGGAGAAATAGTTGACCCACAATGGTTTCTTACTTGAATGTGGGGTTGCAATCCAAATTCCACTATTGTTTTGGGCTTCGGGAAGGCTATGTTTAATACTCCCTCTCCTTCAAAATATAAGTTATTCTAGCCCTTTTTTGTTTTTATAATATAAATCACTTTAGCTTTTCGAGGAGATGACTTGTTATTCTTAAATGTCTATGAATTAATTTTCTACGAGATTTCCAATTTTACCCTTGTCCTTTTTTGTAAGAGAAGTAAAAACATTTATAGAGGAGGGCAAATAGGACATTGAGTCATCAATTATGAGCTTCAAAAATTAAGAATATATAATACTTTTACTCAATCATAGGTTGTTTCTTAATAGTCGTGTAGAAACCTAGAATGACTTATATTTTGAAATGGAAGGAGTACTTTAATATAACTGTGAACGAAAAGTGGTTTTTTTAAACAAAAAAAAACACTGCAGTTTTGAAAAAGTACATTTAGGCTAATTACACTTTTGGAACAAAAAATTCCCTCTAAAAACAACGCCAAACCAAGCCTTAATTTCTGGATTCATTTGTTAAATACTAGAGTTTGCAATGGTGGTTGTTGAGCCAGAAATGTTTCGAGATGGTAGGTTTGGTCTTCGGCAGAATAACTGAATCTTGCACTATGGTTTTTAGTTTTATGGCATGACTTGGGTCACATTTTTTATATAATAAAAATATACGAATTATTTAAATTTGTAAAATTTTATAATAAATGTTGTTTCAAAAGTCAGTACTGACATCCACATTAATTGAACTGTCAAGGCGAGTGATTACGTCGTTTGCCATTTGTATTGCGAGAATTGGCGTTGAAATGTAAATTCAGTTTATTGGTTAAGTTCTTTATTCTAGATTTTTGGGTTATTAATTATGGATAATGCAACTTGAATTAACGTTTTTAATGGCTGATTACGTTGTTTATGTCAGTTTATGTGAAATATAGATGTTTTGAAATGGTTGATTTGGTTTTTGGCAAACTGATGTTATTTCCCCCCATAAGCTTTTTGATTTATGATGATATTTGGAACATATTATTAAAACATCATTTCAGATAACATTTGTTTGATATTTTCCCCAAATTCCTAACACACTAACTTTAAAAGTCAAAAGAAGCCCAAGTTTCAAGAACAAACAGCTGGGGATCTAGCAAAAGGGAATATGGACACGTTCTTAACATGTATAACAACCTTGTACAACATTAGCTGGAAATTGCTCATACTTTCTCCACTTCTAAATTCCTTTCATTTTGTGTCGATTCTGTCTAAGTTTCATCAATTTCATTGCTGTTTGGATTTTTGAATATATAGAGGGAGGAAACTGAAAGGAAAGATTAGGCTGATTGGAAATGAGGTGATTCGTATTAAGTTCTTGTCTTCTCGGGTTCTTTTTAAAATTTTAATCTCTTCCTCTTTTCTCTTAACTTTTTCTTCTTCTTGGGATTTCCCTCCCTAGGGGGGTTTGTCTAATCCTCTGTCTCCTTGCCAAAAATCCTCATACTTAGTATATCTCTTCTCCTTATGTCTCCTTCATCTTTCTCAACTCCTTTAAATTATCTTCTTTCTCATTATCTCGTAAAGCACAAATTGTTTCTCGATGTATACTCATATAAGTCAATATCATGGTTTTAAATCTCGGATTTCACACTCGTCTCGGCAAGGGATATTTCGTCTCGGATCGGAGATATCGGAGATCTCGGGAAAATGTGATCATCTTGAATGTTCATTTTGGACATTCAATAAACATGTTTTTTTTGTTACTGAACAAGATATTATATATTCTACATGTCATATATAAAATATTGTATAATGTAACTAATGACATGAATCAATCACGGTAAATATTCGCAGAATTAACAACATAAAAAAATGTATATAAGTATATAACTAAATTGAATTTGCATTGATTAGAAAAATATATTATTTAATAGACTTACTTGACTTTGCATATACACAAACAATATAGAGATGAAATCATCATATTATCTTAGCTTAAGGCCCTATATTGAAAGACTTATATGCAAAAAGTAAAAAAAAAAGTTGGACATTCACAATAACATTAGTGTCTATTTTGGCTGATATTTCGGCAGTATTTCTGGTAATATTTGGGCAATTTCGGTCGAAATCTAGATGTTTTGGTCCAAAGCGAAATTTCAGTTGTATCGGCCGAAATTTAAAACAATGGTCAATATATCCTCTAGTCCTAATGAAATGTCCTGCTTTCATCCATTTTCACATCCTTGACATTCATTTTAATATCGGTGCTCCTTCCATGCCAGAGAAATGCAAATCAAGGCACGTGGAGTACTTAAGTCTTTTATACAAGAAATAAATACTCCCAAAACCCCAATTGCCAACAGTTGAGGTAAAATAATCCTTATTTCTTTGGAGGAAAGTAACGATCCTTAAAGAGTCAGACAAGTTTAAGTCGTATTAGCGAAAAGCAAGTTTAAGTCTATAAAGGGCAAAAATATTGTCGCTTCCTAAAGTAAATCCTCCATAGCTCATGGTTGGAGGATACTATGAATCCAATCAAAAGGAAAGAAATCCTTTTTCTTTATTGTTTTCACCGCAGAACAAAAGGCAAGAAGCAAGTTTGAGGGAGAGCGAAAGAGATTACATTGGAGATCAATAAACCGTAGTTGTTTGACACAATTGTTGTATTGTTACCACAATTAAGTTTATTTTGGTTGGCCTCCTGCCACTTTCACCCACTGTCATATCCTGAGTCATTTGTGTATACCATCCCTAACAGTTTTCTCTTCCTTTCTCCAACAATTTCTACTGAAGTCAATACTTCTCCCAACCTGGAACATTGTTGAGACATCAAAACTGTTGGTTTGATCTTACTTCCTAGTCATCCTCACTTTTATCTCTACTCACGGACAACCATCAACAACATCAACGAAATCAAATGACATGACCACTTAATCAACATCGATGATGACTCATAAGTCATAACCTTCCGGCCACCAACATCAACGTTATAACACCATCAATCGGCCCATATATCACCAATGTTAATCCACATGTGGCCCTTTTTCTTATTGACTTAACTTGTGTTTTTATGTAACGTCATAATTGATGTCCGTGTACTCCCCGTGCCCTAGAGCCACCCATTTCCGGCCCCTCTCGGTCGCCTTCTTCATCTGCTGAATCCTCCGCTCCCTCAAGGCATCGAGATCGTCGAGATCGGGGGTGGTCCAAGGCCGAGATCTCGTTGTCGATTTTGTCCTTGACGGCTTTGACGACGGTCAGAACTTGCTGCTCGATGATCTGAAATGAATCTGAGTTAGGGAACGATGATGATGATGATGATGATGATGATGATGATGATGATCGGGGGTTATTGCTGTTGTTACCTGCTTTACGGCGGATTCATCCATTGATGGATCTGTGAGAGGGATAGAGGGGTTTTGTGAGGGGCAGAGGTTCTGTGGATTGGAACTCGTTGAAGAGCTTCGCAGGAGAGTATAAAACAGAAGGACAAAAAACAACCTCATAAAAGTATTGGGTTTCGACACATTTCATAAAAGGAGAGCTTCGTAATGTGTCAATGCTACTTCCTCATCATCAATTCACATACCTTGAAAAGTTTTGTTCATCCTTGCGTAGTGACCCCTCATGCGGCAACCTCTATCCAAGATGAAATCAAATAATTAACACGTGATAAGGTGCCATGAATAGAACTAGTAGCATTACGAAAGTAAATGTCACTTTAAGAGTTAATCGAAAGACTGATTTTAAAGAAAGAGTTATACAATTAAAATTAAAGGGCAAAAATCAAAGTATACTCTCCCAAATTTTGACCTGAGTACAAAATGCCCATATAATGTTTGAAAAAATACATTATTCCAATTGCTCCATTAACTTAACCCATTATGTTAACTTTGAATTATTAAATTACATTTCTACCATTACCCTTTAATATCTTAAATATTCTTTTTCCCTTTTTCATCTTTCTTTATTCTCAAATAGTAAACTTTGATTTTGGTTACTCATTATCAAATTGAGCTGGCTTTGAAGGGAAAGCCAATTGCTTGATGGCATCAAACACCTCCGCATCATCATCTTCCTCATCCTTAACTTTTGGATGTCAGCCTCAAAAGCAAGATCCCATCTTTCATCATCAACATCATCAATCTGGCCATTCCATTGCTACCTTCAAACCACAACTGTTTGTTCCTCTCTTCCTGAGATGAGACGAGTGGTTTGACGTCACCCTCTTTGACCGAGCAACCAGATGAAAGTTGTGCGGTGATGTGATAATGTTTACTGTTTGAGAATGAAGAAAGGGGAGAAAGAACAAAAGAGATTAAGATATGAAAGAGTTAGTAGAAATATAATTTAATAATTCAAAGTTAACAGAATATATTAGATTAACAGAGAAATGAGTATAATATATATTTTTAAACGTTATGTTGTAGCGCCCCGAGTTCCACACACTGGGAGCTCGTGACACTTACCCAGAATCTTTACTTCAATGAGTACACAACACAGAAAAAAATGACAGGAAATTAGAAACTTACATTGCACAAGAAAACTATATATTACACTCCGATGCTTTCCGCAGCTCGAGTCCCCTGTCCACGATCAGCGATCCTGCATTAGCAAACTGTGGGCACGTCAGTTGAATACAACTGACACAACGCGGATGAAAACCACAATCTCCAAAATCATCAACAATCAATATTTGATGTAGAAGAAAAATGTGAAAGTCAAACCACAAGTGTCAGTGTATGCCATGATCTAGATTCTAATGCACAACTCATATGCACACCATGCTCTTAATCTAATGCAAACTTGATTTGGAAACGTATGCATCCCATACTACATACTTCCCAAATCGAGTTCGTATTCTTCAGATAATAGGATTCAATCCCTCGCCATACATCCTACTCTTGTACTCCTTCCTGTTTCTGACATTCATCTAGTCACTGGTAGAATCTGCAGCACATGCGTTCTATTTTCGCTCCTGCAGTCGGATTGTGGTCCTTCTCCACTCTGAACGGCAGTGATCACCTTGTTCGTTCAGATCATGGTCCTTCTCCACTGCGACAGGATCGTGGTCCCTCTCCATTCCCGGTCAGGCCGGTGATCATTAGCTCTGCCGGAATCATGGTCCTTCTCCACTCTTGTTCCTACCAAAGTTATCGTGAACATAAGGCGAATCGATAGGGCCACCCTTACTCCGCCCAGAGATTTAGAGTTACACTCTTGCTCCTTGTTCGTATTAATAACCCAGAACATAGACGGAAACTTAAGAGTCCATCTCCAAAGTTCCGACAGGACTTGTGACTTACGTTTGCATTCTGTTCTTATCACTAAATCATAGAAATTAACAGTCGAGACAATGCCGCACGTGTCCTAGACGAGACGACGCCGCACGTGTCCTCTTAACAGGTGAGTACACGCCCAACTGGTGTTTGTCCTTACCAACCATGAGTCACACTACTTAGGGCTAACACCTTTACTCAAATTAGGTCATATCTCATCCGCTAAATTCCTACATTAATCACCACTTGGTTTTTTTGGGTGAAATTATTAGTACTCAAAGTCTCATTGTTCACATTTACAATAAAATATCACAATAAAATATCACTATAGTCTTATTCTCAATTATTGACCCAACTTGGCCCTTATCCGGCCCATAGAAAACAATTACACTGCTCTATACTAACTTAACAAGTTAATCACATTCTTGATTCAACTGTCCTTCCACCTACTAATCTCGAACTTGCATTTTCGTTATTAAGACTAGGTGCTTACTAACTCCTTCAATTTGCTTAATAGCATAACAAGATCAAGTCTATATTTTCAACTTCCTAACTTCTCACTAACAAGACGTTCTAGCATATTTACTTTACTAATTTACTACCAAACTAATCTATTTAACTTACTGACTTACTAACATTACAACTAAGCTTACTAACTCATTAGTAGCTTATTAATACAATGTTAGTAGCTTACTAACACAAAACTAGTAGTTTGCTAACAATGTAAAACTTACTAACAAGATGCTAACTTGCTAATAAAAAGGACTTTAAACATTCAAGCATGAAAAATTTAATTAAACAATTCATTAATTAGACAATTACCGCACAAGACATCACAAAATCATATCTTTATGTTTAATAATAATCAATGCAATCTATCATGCCCAAGAGTCCAAGACATGGTTTTTTATTATTGATCTTGTATAAAAGATTTATTTTTCACACTTATACTATCATTCTTAACACAAAGATTGAAGCTTTATTTATTCACTAATATATTTATGCGTATAAAATTCACACAAATAAACACCCACTACAATTTCTAGCAAGCATAAATCATTCATTCCATATATGAAGAAAAATAATAATATTAGTAACACGAGGTATGAAGAATACCCACTTTGTTTTGGTGAAAAAGTCTTCAATCGCCTTCTCCTCCTTGCTTCTTCTTGCACCAATCCAATAGTAGTAGTAGAGTGGTATAGTAGTAGTAGTAGTAGGAGTGGGTAGTTGTGAAGTAGTAGTAGGTAGTAGTAGTAGTAGTTGAGTAGTAGGTAGTAATAGTAGTTGTAGCAAGCAGTAGAAGTAGTGCAGTAGTAGTACTGCAGTAGTAGTAGTAGTAGTAGTAATATATAGTAGTAGTATGAGCAGCAGTATAGTAGCAGTAGTAGTGCAGTAAAGTAGTAGTAGGAGTTGTAGTATGTAGTAGTAGTAGTAAGGTAGTAATAGTGTAGTAGTAAAAAGCATTCATATAAACAGAGAAAAGGGAAAAAAAGGCTGCAAATGCTGTTGTCTGTTGCCGGTAGTAAGGAAAAAGAGAGAGAGGTGTGGAAGGGTGTAGAATGGCTTAGGTGTCCTCCACTTTTTGCAGCAAGGAAAAAGAGAGAGAGAGGTGTGGAAGGGTGTAGAATGGCTTAGGTGTCCTCCACTTTTTGCACATAACCCCTCAAGCTTTATTTAATTCACACTTTAACTATATCAGGCCTTAAGAAAGGAAGTATTGGGCTTTTAAAAGAAAACATATTAGGTTTTTAAAATATGATAAAAAAATAATAATAACAATGCATATATATATATATATTATTGTAAGAATTTAGGGGTATTACATATGTAGATATTTTGTACTCAGGCAAAACGTTGCTTAAATATGAAAAAATATCGTGCCACGTAGCTTGGATCTCTGATCCGAGCTGCAAAACGGCGAAAACACATGCCTCACAATCTGCGCCTGATCTTGATCAACGGCCCAGATCGTGCCACGTAGCTCAGATCTCCGATCCGAGGATCCGATCTACCGAGCTGCAAAACGGCGAAAACACTCGCCTCACGATACACTCCTGATCTTGATCACCAGACCAGATCGTGCCACGTAGCTAGGATTCCAGTCTGAGAATCCAAGCTACAGAGCTGCCAAATGGCGAAAACACTAACCTCACGATCCGTGCCTGATCTTGGTCAACGGCTCCGATCGTGCCACGCAGCTCGGATCTCCAATCCGAGGATCCGAGCTACTGAGCTGCAACACGGCGAAAACACTCGACTCACGATCTGCGCCTGATCTTGATCAATGGCCCAGATCGTGCCATGTAGCTCGAATCTCCAATCCGAGGATCCGAGTTACCGAGCTGCAAAACGGCGAAATGCTGGACTCCCGATCCGTGCACAAGATCGGAGCATCCAGATCTCGCCACGTCACTCGTCGCGTGATCCGCCTTCAGATCGTTCGAAAAATCGCGCCAAAACCCCGATTAACGCTTTAGATCGCACCACGTCGATAATTACCTAATTAATTCTTTTATTTTAATTATTAATTCTAATTAATTATTTAAAAATTGTGAAAAATTATTAAAATTAATTAAAAATTCTAAAAAATAATTATAAATTTGGGAAAAATATTTTGGGCTCCTGGAAAAATAATTATTAATTAGAATGATTAATTGATGTTTTTTGAAAGTAGATTGTTACTTCGCAAAATTGAATAAATAATTAGAAAAATAATTAAAAAATTGGAAAAAATCAGAAAATTCTAATAATCATTTTGGGCATTTTACAAGCACAGATTGACACCGTTACACCTCGAGCAAGATCCGAATTCCGTTACGAACTCTGATAAAATCTCGTAGGCCATTAGAACAACAAAACTACTCTTCAAAGACTGTTAAACCCAGTCTTCTGGAGTGGGGGCTCGTGATATGGCAAAAAATAAGATTAATTCGGGACCGTTCAAATCGGGCACCAATCTTAAAGCTCTCAGGGGTAAAATAGTGATTTCACCTACAAATGGGTCTGAAATGGAAACTGGGTCTTTCTTCAAAGCCCAATAACCCATAAACGGATCCGTCCTATTGGGCATAGGTAGCAATCCGTTGCAAACTGACCCAGGTCATTTAAAGA
The DNA here is from genome assembly GCA_017893485.1 of Hemerocallis citrina. NCBI lineage: Eukaryota > Viridiplantae > Streptophyta > Magnoliopsida > Asparagales > Asphodelaceae > Hemerocallis > Hemerocallis citrina. The sequence goes on along the minus strand of CM030360.1, from coordinate 235,907,825 downwards.
GTAATTCAAATTCATGATTGTCTCTAAGAGGCGGTTTTAACCACCTCTTATTATGAAACGAGTAAAACTCTCCATAAACGCCGGGAAGTAGAGATAAAACATTATCTTGAAACTGGTCCCTAAGGCGACAATAAATATCCTTCACCCCCCACCATAACGAGGAATCAATCTTTTTCCACTTAAACGCTCTTTCATAAACTTCCTAATTACTGACTTGAGCGTCGGAGGGTTCGTCGCCTGGATCCATCCCGGTGTATCGAACTTTTTGCAGGTCAACGACAGTGGCGAGAAACCAGTCAAACGCCGGTCAAGTTCAGCAGGTTTGCCTATTCGTTTTCTCAAGAATCCATAAATTCATCTGTTTGTTCCCACACCAAAATCAGCAACAACAAGCATCAGAGGGTCTTTGCCCGGGCCAATCCCGATGTTTCAGGCTTTTTTGCAGGTCCATCGGATGCATTAGCAACCATTCGATTATGATCCATGTGCTCTTTCAACGATCCAGATCCAATCACAGATGCTCTAACCACTTTTAACGGCGACAATCATATGTTAGATCTTTATTAGTTTCCTTCAAAATATAAACTCACTATCTGTTTGCTCCGACACCAAAATAAGTACAATGAGCATTTCAAGCATATGCATTATTCTTCCCTTGAATAAGCTTTATCACTATTCAAAGTGTCCCAAAAAAATTAACCCGTTTAATGTCATAGATATGTTCATGCATTCTGCATTTATACGTGAACTTTATGTGAATGACAGGTTAGCATTTATCTGTGAACTTTATGCAGTGTTTTTCTTCTAAATGCCATCTTTCCCTTAAGCACCTTTCAATCTTGTCAGAAATTGCTTACATGTGTCGTTTAAATTGTGTACGATGGTTTACTATTTTCTTTATTGACTTCTGTGTTTATTTATATTTGCAGGTGATGGACAAACATTTGAGTATTCTCTCAAAACAACATATTGAGACACGCTTCATAAAAGTCCATGCAGAGAAATCCCCCTTCTTGACTGAGAAGCTGAGGATCGTCGTACTGCCAACCCTAGCTCTTGTAAAGAATGCCAAAGTAGAGGATTACGTGGTATGAGATAGAAATCTCATTAATGTCAAGTAGTTCATTAGACTAGATTTTAGCACTGCAATTCATGTTCTTTTTCATAATACTAGCCATGAAGCCAAATGTGTTCCCTCATTGTATAATAATTGTCATTATTTTCCAACTCTACTTAAAATTTCCACCTGTCCATATGTCCACACACCATAGGCGTTCCATCTCGTCTGTTGTGTTACTTGTGCACAGAGAAGATTAACCATTTTTAAATAGATCTTATTCTTATATACAAAGTTCTATCTTAAACACAACCACTCTGTGTATATCATGTGTATATGTAGTTTTTCTTCGTAATGCCTTAAACAACCTTATTTATTCTTCGATACATAATATTTCTCGTCAATTCCCAGTATATACTTAAACTGGTAGTACATATACTGGAAAAAAGAATATGCACATACATAAGGTATGTAGCATGTCCATAATTCCACAAAACCATATTTATTTTTCTGGTTATTTATTATATATCAGGATTAATCATTTGTTATGCAAATCTTATTCATTGTAAATTAATTGCAGGTGGGATTTGATCAACTTGGAGGGACTGATGAATTCAGCACAGAAGATCTAGAGGAGAGGCTCGCCAGAGCTCAAGTTATCTCATTTGATGGCGAATCTTCTACGAGTCTGAAATCAGGAACGACGAGCAAGAGAAATGTTCGACAGTCGCGAATTACCAATCAGTCTGACTCTGACTAGTTCGCTTTAGTATTATTTTCTACCATGTTTTAGCCAAAACAAAATTTTATGCTGATTTCACTGAGTGGTTTCCTTCTTCTCTCCACTGATCCATTGGTCTCGAATGAGATAGTTGTGCAAACTTCTTAGGTGATTTGCTGTAATCTAATACTACCTTTTTTTGGTCTGTTGACTGATATCCAAGCAATTTACTGGAGAGTCGATCACGGTTACTGAATCGGATGTTTAGGCTTAATTAAGACAAAGATGAAGTTGGTACACAACCAAATCTCTTTAACTTGTAATTGATTTGATCCAAGTATAGTACAAGAGTTAGAAACAAATATTGTATATAACTAAGGAATATAATAGCACATGCACCAACTTCTTTTCTTGAATTACTATCAGAAAGTACAGATAACGAATGACGGTGCTAGTGTATATGTTATTTGTTTGGCCACTTGCTTAATCAATGTTACTGTTTAAATTAGAATTGTTCAGTCTTAATTTCCTTTGCTGTCTCAGTCCATATATGATATTGATCTACCTTTATTCCTACCTGCTTTTCGGTTATGACTACAAACATGCAGGCATTTGTAGCATGCTTGAATTTGAATGGATGTATAAATATATCCATTGCTAAATAGTTTCAGTAATTTGTACTAGATAGAGCCAGTCATGAGGACAATATCAGGTGAAATGGTTTGCCTTATATTTGTGAATTGATGTTATTGGTTATCAGAGACGTCATGTCCTGCTTTCAAATTCTCAGGAACAATTTCGAATACTAGACAGTTGAATAATTACTAGTATTGCCATTTTTTGGTTTTTTGTGGTTGACATAAAAAGAAACAAGTTTGTTATGAGTGGAGAAAATTAGATTGCGTTTGGTTAGTTATTTTGAAAAACAGTTTTCTGAAAAGAGTTTTCTGAAAACTGTTTTCTGAAAATGAGAGTGTAAAAGCTGTTTGGTAACTAATTTTTTTTTAAAACAATTTTCTGAAAATGAGAGTATTATGTATGTATAGGTTTGGTTGTATGCATATACTATATATAGTATACATATTCTGATACATACATGTTGTATACATATACATACATACTGATATATAATAATATAAAATATTTTATTATAATGAACATATTTAATAATATACATATATATAACAATATATAATATATATGTAATAATAATATATTCAAATTATATATTAAACAATTTATTATAATAATAATAAATTATATAATAATATATATATATAATAATATATAATAGTAATATATAATAATAATAATATATATTATAATAATACTAGATTATTATAATAGTATATATAAAATAGTATATATGAAATAATAGTATATATAAAATAGTATATATAAAATAACAATATAATATAATATATATATAATAATAATATAATATAATAATAGTATATACAATAATAATATAATATAATAATAGTATATATATAATAGTATATATAAAAAAGTATATATAAAATAATAATATATATAATAATAATATAATATAATAATAGTACATATAAAATAGTATATATAAAATAATAATATATATAATAATAATATAATATAGTAATAGTATATATAAAATAGTATAAATATAATAATAATATATATAATAATAATAATATGTAACAATAATAATAATAATAATAATAATAATAATATGTAATAATAATAACAATATATTATAAATATATATATATAACAATAATATGTAATAATAATATGTAATAATAATAATAATAATAATATGTAACAATAATATATTATAAATATATATATATATAACAATATATTATAATAATAGTATATTATATAATACTATATATAATAATATATAATAGTAATATATTATATATTAATATATGTAATAATATATAATAGTAATATATAATAATAATAATATATATATTAATAATATAATATAATAATAGTATATATAAAATAATAATATATATAATAATAATATAATATAATAATAGTATATATAAAATAGTATAAATAAAATAATAATATATATAATAATTATATATATAATAATCATATAATAATAATAATATATTATAATAATTGTATATTATATAATAATATGAAATAATTTATTATAATAAACATATTTAATTATATACATATATATAATAACATACAATAATTATAATAATACATATGTAATAATAATATATTATAATAATATATTAAATAATTTAATATAATAATAATAAATTATATAATAAATTATATAATAATATATAATAGTAATATATAATAATAATAATATATATTCTAATAATAATATAATATTATAATAGTATATATAAAATAGTATATATGAAATAATAATATAGATTATAATAATAGTATATATATTATAATAACAGTATATCAAAAAAGAAAGAGGAAGGGTTAAGAAATGACCCCTTTGGATTTTTCTGAAAAGAGAAGCAAAAAATCGTTTTGAAAAGATGGTAACCAAACGCTTTTTTGGTTTTACAAAACGAAAAAAGGGTTCAAAACAACTATCCAAACACACCACTCTATTAGACTGCCAAGCCCCTGCCATTGTTCTGTTGTATAGTTGTTACTTTCAAAACAGAAGGATGGAGTGATAGATGTTGAAGTTTATACTAGCTAAAGAATCTTACAGTACAGAAATATCTTTGGTTGAAGTTGCAATAAAACTATGCAGTATTTGATAATCAATGAGTTTGAAAACCGCCATTCGGATCGACTTCGATCAATATCTGGATCTGACTAGCTGTAAACACTTGAAAATCTGCAAAAAGCCTCACACCATAAGGTATTTTGGCTTAAGACCCTCCGAGCTCAGTCACAAGAACAATGATCATTAGTACTTTTTAGTGGACAAAATGAGTTACCTTCGACTGATGGAGGTGGTTGATATTTGTAGACTAGCAGTTATGGAAAACAGACCATAAAGGTATGAGTAATGCTAGAGCCACTACCAATTTCACTACATTTCTCTTCACTACCTTAGGTGGCACACTCCAATAGATAGGGAATGATAGAGTAGGTGGTAGAACTCTCCAATAGGAGTATGCCACCTAAGGTAGTGAAGAAAATGGTAGTGAAATTGGTGGTGGCTAAAGCATTACTCTAAAGGTATCTTTCACTGATTTGGCTGGAGTTATTATGGTAAATGGATAGAATTAGCAACCAATATTTGATTTGGGGGATTTGATTGCCAGCTGTGATTGGCTGGAAATATCTTTCTTTTTGGGCATCAAGCAAGCCCTAATTGTACATCTGACTGGGTTATTGGGTCTAGAGGCCGGCCTATATTCTTCTAGTAGGCATGTTCTTGCTGTGAAATTACTGTATCACCCCTGATAGCCTTGGGATGCGTGTTGTGACCTATACAGCATTTTACCCGCCTCATAAGCCCCCCACTCCTAAAGGTTGAGGAACACCAATAGGTATCATGCTCGTCGCATTTTTTTGGCAGTGTCCCCGAAGTCTTTGAGGGGCTCCCCTGTCCTTTGCTTCAACTCCAGTAGGGAAACACTCGTTTTTTTGGTTTTGCGGTTACTGACGAAGTGCATCTGGAAGAGTTCTTCGAACTAGTCGAAGGAAGAGACGACCTTAGAGGGAGACAGAAGTACCATTCTCGTGCTGATATTTTTAGGGTAGCTAGAAAAGTCCTACAGAGGAGTGCATTGGAAGCTCTCTAGATTATCATGAGGATTTTGAAATTCTCATTGTGATCTGCGGGATCGGCTTCACCAACGTATGACTCAAAGGTGGGATGCTTAAAGTTTTCTGGGACGAGGGCTTCGAGAATAGCCCTAGTAAAGTGAGGTCGGATGGGGCGATATCTCCTGCCCCGACGACCCTTGTACCTGATCTGATCAAGGCGGTTCGTCATCTCTTGGAGGCAACGAAGCACCAGATCTTCTCGTCTCTCGGACCGGGTTGATCGTATGATTCTCCTTCTTGCTCAGTCTTGGGCCGTAGACCACTCGTCTGACGGTCTCCATTTGGGGCACCTTAGAGACACCTTGGAGGGCCCTATGGACTTGATTGGTGAAGTTCTAGAATTTAGCTCAGGCATCATCTTTGTTATTCCTGGAAGCTCGCCGGCTGACTAGGGTTAGGCTCCTCACATGTCTTCGTCCTCGTGGCAAAGGCGTTCGATGAGATCTCTATTACCGGGGTGAAGGACTCCTTCTTGATGAAGGTCCGTTTTTTCATGTTGGACGTTGATGACATCGTGGAGGTCTGACCGCTCAGGAGGCGCCAAGGAGGGGATTGATGTGCGGACTGACCCTCGATTCTCGACCGGATAGAGTTCAAGACGAAGGTGTTGAGAGCCCGCTGACACAACCTCGTTGGAGGGAGGCTGTGGCGGTGGTGGAGGAGAATCGCCCTAGCGGCTGGCAGCAGTTGCTGTTTGCTTTCTTTTTGGAGGCATGGCTGAAGGTGTTTTTTGTGGATGAATTTGATCGAACAAGTAGATCTATAGCTTTCCCATATACGACATTAATTCAGTTGCTTCTAATTTTGGTGTGAGTGCAATCAGATATGAGTTCTTTTATTGAGGGAGAAAGCTGGATCTGGACCGTCAATCAGATCTGGATCTGGATCTGAGTTGCTGGAAACGCCTGGGAATCTGCAAAAAGTCTCACATCGGAAGGTATTCTGGCATAAGACCCTCCGATACTTAAGTCAGGCACCATAACGTTTTAGTGGTGAAAATTTGAGTTACATTTGACCGATGGAGGGGAGGGTATTTATAAACTAGAAATCACTTATGGAAGATAGAAATGTATCTTTCATTGATTTTGCTGGAGTTATTATGGTAAAAGGATATAATTAATAATCAATCCCTTATTTGAGGGATTTGACTGACAACTGTGAATGGCTGAAAATGCATATCTTCTTAGGTAGCAAGCAAGCCCTAATTGTAGTTGGGTTAAAGATCAAACATTGTCAGTTCATAAACTTTTGGACGGGAAAATATGTTTTGTGAGGTTAGATCTGGACCCATTGAATTCAACCCTATTGAATGAGAGCCACTTGATAGCTTTCTTTGTGTTTTATTATATAGACTAGATTTGTCCGTACGCACGTGCTTACGACACGTCTTCAGAACGATACAACATATGAAAAACCTTCTAAACAGTAAGTCAACAATTATGTAGCTCAAGTTTGAATAGTATGACAATAATTAGTTGTAAATAAAAGTCCATGTTTGCATATATATATATATATATAGGGGTTGGTTCGGGTGAGAACCAACCCTGGGGTGAGAACCTAAGGGCCTCTCCCAACCACTCATCAAATCATTTTGTATGGCTGAGATTATGCAACTACATAATAAGGTAATAGATCATACTGTACAGAATTTTTTTGTGTGTGACGGTTAAGGCAAATTTGGTCAAACTGGAGAGAGAAATAATTTATTCCCGTAAAATATGGGAGAAGATTTTGTATCCTAAATTAATAGCAACTGCAGAATCATTTAATTTTATTGATATGACAGTCAGTTTTTATTGTTGCTAATATGAAATATTTGTTGCTACGTACAATGCAGTTAGTTGCTATTCCAAAAACATTCAGTTGCTATATGGAAACTAACAGCATGTAATTGATATGACAGTCAGTTTTTATTGTTGCTAAATATGAAATATTTGTTGCTACGTACAATCCAGTTAGTTGCTATTCAAATAACATTCAGTTGCTATATGGAAACTGACAGCATGTACAACATAAGTTTGCAAATTGATAAACAAACAATATATATATATTCCTGCTAAATATGCACTAGTTGTATCTACTTACAATACATTCAGTTGCTATATAGTGAATTCACATCCTGATGAAGATTGTGGTTCGGCTGAAAATATAATAAAAAAGGCAAATATATGTCGCGTAATAATCTGTGACCTTCATTCCTTTTATTTCGCGGTCAACAACGCGTAATTAAAGGGATTCCCATCTTAATGCAAATATTAATTAATCTTATTGCTTAATTAAAGGGATTCCTTTTATTTCGCGGTCAACAGCGCTTAATTAAAGGGATTTCCATCTTAATGCAAATATTAATTGATCTTATTGTTTAATTGAAAAAAATCTTGGCCGTTAAGATTAAGCAGATGAGTGGCTGGGATAGGCCCTTAAGATCTCACCCCAGGACATGGTTCTCACCCGAACCATATCCTATATATATATATATATATATATATAGGGAGCCCTTCCGTTGTGCACCACCTATGGTGCACACGGCGTGTGCACTCGGCCTTCGGGCGTTCATATCGACGATCCGAACCGTTCACATTGATCTACACATCTAAATTAGTCTAAATATGTAAAATCAAATCATTTGAAATTCATTTACCCATCCATTGAAGTGTTACAAAAATGTATCACTGAAAATAATTGTTTTTTATAGTCACATGATAGATGGGCAAATGAATTTCAAATGATTTGATTTTACATATTTAGACTAGTTTAGATGTGTAGATCAATGTGAATGGTTTGGATCATCGATACGAAAGCGGGAAGGCCGAGTGCACACGGAGGGGTAGTGCACAACGGAAGGTTTTCCTATATATATATATATATATATATATATATATATATATATATATATATATATATATAAAGAGAGAGAGAGAGAGAGAGAGAGAGAGAAATAAATAAAGGAGTTGTTTTGGGGATTTGAATTTGAGTTTTTTTTGCGGGGGGGGGGGGGGGGGGGGGGGTGGAGGGGATGTGTTTTGTGAGATTAGATCTGGGCCTTTGATTTTGGGGGGATTGAAGGAGAGCCACTTGATAGTTTTCTTTGTGTTTTATTATATAGACTAGATTTACCCGTGGGCACGTGCCTACGACACGTCTTCGGAACGATACAACACACGAAAAGCCCTGTAAATAGTAAAACAACAATTATGTAGTTCAAATTTGAATAGAATGATAATAATTAGTTGTAAATAAAAGTCCATGTTTCTATTAGTAGATGTTGAAAAATAATTATAAATGAGGGTGTAAAATCCAACTTCTTTGAACTTTAAGTGTGGAAAATGATGAAATTTAACTGTTGAAGCGATATTTGCTATTTTCAATATAACATGTGCAATAAAAAAACATAAAAATTTTGAAAATTTTACAAACCTGAAATTTTAAATTCTAAATTTCTAAGTAAATAAAGAAAAATGGAAGAGAGAGGGAGAGAGAGAAAGAGAAAAATATGAAAAAGTGAAGAGAGAAGAGAGATATAGTAATAAAGTAATGAGTTTTTTAGTTTTGGGGAGAAAAATTTAATTTTGGGGTTTGAAATTTTGAACGAGATAATATGTTTTGTGAGAATCAATCTAGGCCATTGATTTTAGGGGAGATTGAATGAGAGTAATGAGTTTTTTTGTTTTGGGGGAAAAATTTAATTTTGGGGTTTGAAATTTTGGACAGAAAAATATGTTTTATGAGAATCAATCTAGGCCATTGGTTTTAGGAGAGATTGAATGAGAGCCACTTGATAGCTTTCTTTGTAATTTATTATATAGATTTCAAAGCTTTAAAACTTTTTTGAAATATAATATATGCTGTACTAAAACATTTAATAAACATTCACACTAGAAGAAGAAGAGAGAGAAAAAAAAAAACAACGTGATCTCCAATTTTTCCAATGTATGTCAATATTCATTAATCACTAATAAATACCCAACATCAACACGCTCATATGTAACCCTTTAGAGCATCCGCTATCGTTGCCAACAAAATTTGCATATTTAACAATTGGGAAATAGCAATAGAGGGAGAAGTGTGCTATCGTTGCTGCTACATCTGTCAAAAAAAAAAAAAAAAAAAACCAGACGGAGCTTCATCCTCCGTAAAAATTATAATTTTTTTTTTGATAAATGGCATTTTCGTAATTATCCAATGGCAATTTGGTAATAATTATAATTATTTTTTACCATATATTAATGGAAACATGAAATTTTATTTACAACTAATTATTGTAAAATTATTCAAACTTCAGCTACTGTTTACAAGACTTTTCATATGATATATCGTTTTGAAGACTTTTCATAAGAATGGCGCTCTATATATGCCCAAAATATAATTATACTGGTATTATAGCAATTTAAGTACGAAAAAAAATTATGCAAAAACTAAGAATAATAATCCGAAAAAGAAATCCCACCTGTGTGTTTGAATGCAAATTGCCCGGAAAGAAAGAAAAAGAAAGATTGATCCACATCCTTTCCGTATATATTTAAAACCGACTCCCCAACCAACATACTTCACAAGCCTCACCTCACTCTCCTCTAAAAATTTATCTTTCCCATTTCCAAGATTCATCTCATCTTCCTCAAATCAATCCCTTTCTTTCAAACCCACCGCCATTAATTCTTGATTCGTTTTTGTTGTCGGTGAGTGTCGAGATCCAGAAATAGATATAACTATGTCGCGAGTGGATCTGGACGGGAAGCCGATAAAGGCGATGACGGCTTCATCGGGTCCCACCTCTGTGAGAAGCTCATGTCCGAGACCGACCACACCGTCCTCGCCCTCGACGTCTACAACGACAAGATCCGCCACCTCCTCGACGACGAGTCCAACTCCTCAGGTGGGGCCCACCCCTGGTCCGGCCGCATCCACTTCCACGGCCTCAACATCAAGCACGACTCCCGCCTCGAGTCCCTCATCAAAATGCCCGATCTGGTCCGTACACTTCTTGATTTTCTTGATTTTCTTTACTTTGGGTAGTTCTTGATGTAGATCTGCGTGTTTTGATTTTAGACGATCAACTTGGCGGCGATCTGCACGCCGGCGGATTACAACACGCGCCCGCTTGACACTATATACAGAAACTTTATCGATGCGCTGCCGGTGGCGAGAATTTCTTTAAGATCTCGGCATATTTGTTTGTCGGTGCAGATCTTGGATTTATTAGGGTTTGATTGGTGTAAATTGTGACGGTGTGCAGGTTAAGTATTGTTCGGAGAATGGGAAGAGGCTGATACATTTCTGGACTTGCGGGGTGTTTGGGAGCTTCCTTCCCAAGGACCATCCTCTGCGACAGGTGACTATAACTCATTCAATTCCGTGTCAGTGCGTTGTGTTATGTCGTTGTCTACAGCGAATGAGCTGTATAGTAGATTTATACTTGAACATTTCTTACATATGGTTTGTGGATCCTAGGAAGAATAAAATATTAAACTCATTCAACAAGCACTGAATTGATAGCCAAAACAAGGAAGAAATTTAAAAATTAACACCACCATGACAATGTATATTTTCCTTTTCCAGGGTTCAAAACAAAGATTAGAATCTAGTTGTAACTCAAAAGAAAACCTGAAAAGAAAGATGAGCACATACAAATTAATAATGAAAATTACCATGCTATTAGGGCTTATCTATATCTAATAAAGAAGAAAGAGAAGGGCCTACCCCTTGCAATCATTTGTGATCTTTAAACCTCAAAAAACCCAGTTTGCTCCACCTCAAACCAAGATCATACACATAAATAAATAAAAAAACCTCAAACCCACAAGGTTAAAGATACTGTTATTGATTTCCAAAGAGACCCAAGAAAGTAAACAAACCTGATTAGATTAGTCCAGGAATCGAGGCATGGAACCTAGTAAACAACTATATTTCCAAAGAAGGGGAGACAAAGATGGGCTGACTTGCAATTTCAAGAATTTCAGTGGAGTTGAAGGAGTTGAGGAGGAACAAGAAAGCATGGTTTGTGCGGCGAGAAATCTGCAACGGTCGGAATTTCGATTTCACAGAAATGCGAAATTACAGAAAGCCACCAAAAAATAAAATAAACCATATATTTTACAGAAGGCACCTTTCTTAGTGTTATATTTTCAATGATTTTCCATTTTAAAATCGATTTTGAATATATGAGGATCTGCTGTAGTTTATGTTGCAGGAGAAGCCAATATAATTCGTTCTTTGTGTTGCTAGTTGTTGTAACTGGAATTGAGAGGATGTGAAGTGGCAAGGTTTTAGAGATTGATAATATAAGCCGGTAGAGTGATGTGAAATTGATTTAAGCACCGTGTGGTGCACGGGTGATGAGAATCAGCTCAACAAGACAAACGAATAGAATTACAGTCCCATAAACAAATGAAGGAATTTTACATATTGATCTTTTTATATCTTTCAAATTTCAAAGTGTCTCATTTTTTGTATTGCATATTGTGTAAGTTTTTCATAATAGTTGTTTCTTTTATAATTACTAAATATCCCAAAGCATTTTCTTACACGTTCAACGTGAATGATCAAAGATCACTTATTGTCTAAGATGAGCATACTAGGGTTCTAGAGAACTCTTTCAGTAGCCCAAAGTGTATGTTGCGTGTCTACCATGGATAATCAAAGATGAGTTACTGTCTAAGATGAACATACTAGGATTCAAAAAAATTCATTTCAATACAATAAAAAAAATTGTAGTAAGGAAAAATTTTATAGATGATGATTTAGTCTCTTTAAGCCAAATATATTGGGTTGATAGACATGCATCTCAATACAACTATATATTTCCATGCTAACTAAAATTAGAACTTTGGAGATTTTATGAACAACAAGATACTTGTCAACATGTTGTATTGTACTGTAAATTATAAGTAAGACTGTTAGAGAAGAAACACCTATAGTGTTTTCGTAACTTTTTTCCCCATTCAGGTGTAGCTTGTAGACATTGAGAAGAGATAAAATTTATTTGATGAAACACTTAGTGTTTTTTTAACTTTATTTTTTTCCATTCAGGTGAGACGAGTTAGTCCTTTTTTTTCTATCATTTTTTTATAAGCCTACCATTTTCATTTTTTAAAATTAATATTATATAATTCTTTTTATTTGTTAGATTCCATTGGATTATTTGAAGAAACCAAATGGGCCTGGATAAGTATTATGCCATGTTAGGATAAACGGCCTGAACTTCCTTAAATCTTCAAGACTTTATGACCCTTCACCTCTACGTAAAGAGAGAGAGAGAGCACGATTTGGAAAGTGCACGCAAGAGAGAATACAATACATAAATATTTTGCGTTTATTTATACAAATATACACAACATTATAATATATTCTTTATTATTTTATCATGTATTATTAATAACACAGCATTTATATTTTCATAATCTAAAATTAATTTATCTTTGTCAGACAAGATCACAAAGAAGATAATGAATGGCCAAGAGAGCGGATCAGAGAATCCGACGTAATGGATCTTGGAAATCAGTTATCAGGTAGTTACCGTTAGCCTACTAATATCATTCGGTAAATCTCTCCCCATTGATCTACTTATCGAGTAGTAATTATATATTTATCTACAGGGTAATAATTGTCTTAAGCTACTGGTTAATGATCTGTATGTCTATTGGAAAATATTAACTTAACAATTCTCCACTATCCATAGGTAAATAATTAAACTGTATTATAAATTCATGATCAATCTCTCTACTAGGAAATCATGTTGTCTACTGAAAGAAAAACAACAAAGCGCCAAATTCTTTTGAGAGGGCTACATAAATCCTTTTGCAATTGTATTCTACTATCTCTCTGCACAATATTAAGTCTCCAATGCCAAACAGGACCATCTGCTCTGGGTAGACAAACCAGCCCATTGTCTTATATCACTGATTCAATTTATCTGTGTGTCCGTAATCATTCTGCACTCCATATTATCTAAATCTTAATAATTTATTTATTTATATATCTGTGCCGTGACTGTTGACTTTCTCTAGTTCACACTTCACCATACTATCTATATCATGTCTAGTTCATTATACTATATAAGGGTGGGGTGGGGTAGGCCCCGTGGGCAGAGATACATTAACTTATGGAAAGTTTCAACAAATGCTCAGTCACTTGAATCAGTTAACTGCAATAAGATTCATACAAATGCAATGACAGTTATTTTCACTTTTCCAATGCATTAAAAGAGTTATAAATACATTATTCACATCAAACATTATTCACATTAAAAGAGGCCATGTAAGAATTTAAAATACATTATTCACATCAAACATTTGTGTGTTAAAACTTCACTATTATAACCCCAAAATGTGTAGTGTTCTTGTACTAGACTTGTGCAGACTCAAAATGTACTCAAGAGAGAAAGAGTATAGCCCACACCAAATTAACTAAGGTTCAAAACATAACCTAGCAAAGTGCATTACAATCTATAGGTGAAAAGATAATAATGGTTTTATGCAAGATATATGTATTCCTTATTCCTATTAGACAATGGGCCAAAAAAATAATCTAGCAAGTACATATATCCTGCAAAAAATAAAAATGCACCTACAGTTTGAAAATATAATTTTGGAAATATTGAATAAAATGTGTTAATCTCAAAGCAATTTTTTTCTTTCAAATTTCATGTTTTTCTCCTTTCCAGCAACCTTCAATAGATGTTTTAGTTTTATGGAGAGTGTCCTAGCTGCCTCAAGATAAATCCGAAGTCAACACTCAATACATTCAAAACAGCATCGAACAGACCTTAGATGTTGCATGTCGTGGTCAGGTTTAGGGAGTAGTTAACAAAAGCATTGAATTTCCGAGACAATTGATTTGAGAAATCCATATGTACATTTTGTGGATTGTGTTGATTTATCATAATTATTAATCATCTGGTCTGCAGGGTACTAAAAAAAATTGAAATTCAGCAGACATCAACAATGAGGCAAATTATTTACAGTCAAACATAGAAACAACTCATTTGCAATCTACAAAAATTGGTCCGATATGCTTACTCTTGCTATATAACTGATGTAAAACATAATCCTAAATAGAAATTTCCAAGAATCTTAAAGGATTAATTTTACTAACATGTAATACGGATCAAGTTAGAAATTAAAACAGTTAATATGTTTCAAGAATTGAATTATGTTTAATAATCCCAATTAACAATTTAGTTCTAATAATCAATGATTATATCTCTAAGCGCCCTAACAAGTAAAAGATGCAATATTGATTTGAACTCTAATTAGCAAGTAGAAATGCTCGCTCTCAATATTTGTGGTCGATAAATAAATTAAATAATATAATAGAGATGATAAGGCAGTATGACACAAATATTTGAAAAGTGGAAACTGGAAAGAGTATACCGGGATTCGAAGCAACTGTACTTGGTGCTCGGGTGGCAACAATGGCGAGACAGCAAGGGGGGAAGACGGCAGCTGCAATGGGGCGTCAGGGCGCGCAGTAGAGTCGGCGACAGGGGCTGTGCCGGTGGTAGTCGATGACGGCGAGGGTGAAGTGTGGGATTGATGGGTGTGGGAAACTAGGGTTTCGACCTGAGGTGGTTTTGGGAGATGGAAGCGGTGGTAGAAGGTGGAGGTCGACGAGGAGCTTCGGGGTGAGGCCGTCGAGCGGTCGGATTTCGAAGGCGGGGATGGAGGACAATGGGGCAGTCGACCGTGGTGGTCGAGGAGTTAGCAAGGGCGAAGACGATGAGGATGAAGACGGGGCGACAGCGGGAGGCAGCCTTGACGTGGTCGTGGAGGTGGCTGACGGGTTCGGAAGTTGTGCGAAGGAGAAGTCGGTGGTGGTCGAATAGGGGGAGGAGAAGTAGCTTTCGGTCAAAATTGCCAAAAACAAATATGGTACTGAAATAAAATACTAAACTAAACAGAATAGATGTCCTTATCAATAACACTTTGCATGACTGGATCTTCACCCGTACCAAAGCGAACTTCAGATTTACTTAGTATCAATATATATAGTCTATCACACTAGCTTTGTGATGCCAATTCCATCTACTTCTTGAACATGGCTGTTCATTACAGCGGCATAGAAATGTGTATTATAAGTTACTAATTAGTTCATAATTAGTATATATATTTCTGGTAATATGCTTAGTTACTTAGTAGTTAACATACCTAACGCTTAATCAGTAATATGCAAATATGTAACTGATTCAGTAATAAGAAATAACTATACATAATAAAGAGAAAATGGGTACTATAGTAACTAAAGCCAGCAATTCACATTTAAGCATTAAACATCAATCAAATCATGAAATCAATAAGTACTAAATAGTAAATCCTAACGAGTTAGTATATAATAACTAAAACAAATCAACACACACACACACACACACCACTTTTTACTCTGTTTTTAGCCTTTTTGATGCTGCTTTTTAATGGTTTTAGAACTTTCTAACCCTTTTTAGTGTTTCTACCAACGATTACTTCATGGCCTGAATTCGCCAATTTAAGTGCCAGCATGTTAGTTACCGCTTTTGCGCCACTTTTTACCAACTTTTGCCAGTTGAATGTTGAACTCTTCTCGACAAAAAATGTCAAAACTAATTCGAATACAACAAAATTTCAAGTAGTGGAAAAAGTATCAACAACCAAATCCTAGAGAGGATTAAATCTCGTTACATAAAGCTAACCTTCCAAAGCAAGAAAGTTAACGACTGCATGAAGATGCCAAAATGCAAAATAATAAGATTACTTCCAAAATATTCTCTACTTCCTCAGCATCCTTGTGTCTAGTCCACGGAGTATGAGACCGTGTGTGTGCGATTTTTACTCTTTTAGTATCTATAAACTATACGCTGTTACCTACTCTACAGTTAGTTGGACAGTAAAACGTAATTCATAAGAACAAAATTTTGTTCATCCAAAACCCGCTTCTCAAAGAGCGAAGCAAAATGATGTGGTCACCTGTCACAATGGGCCACCTTTACGAGGAAGCTCCCCATTGTCTTCCCTCAAACTTCGCGAACGTGCTAAAGTCTAAATCTAGGTGGTTATAAAATTGTCACATAAATAAAACAAAAACTAGAATATTCAAAAGTTAAATATTACAAGAAGATGCCAATATGCAACAACAACAACAAAATTAGATTAGTGTCTTGTTTTTGTCCTTTCATAAGGTGAGTCTTTGAGTGTATAGGCCAATATTTAATTTTCTTTTTCAAAACTTTTTCCTTGACTATATATGATATGTTGCATAATGATTTCAATGCTTGGTTTCAATTCTTTGAAGTCTTTTACTTAAAGCGAAAGATCCCTTCTGGGTTTACTTAGTTGTTTGTGTTAAACCAATTATGACTAGTTTTATGCTGTTGAGGAAGCAGGGATGAGGTTGATTTTTATATATTAGTTGTCTCTTAAGTCTCAAGACTAATTTCATTTTGGTTAGAATTTCTCTCTGCAGTTTCTCTGTTATTTTTGAATTGGATCATCTATATTAATGTGTTGTAAAGTTTAAGGTCTGAGTCTCAAAGTTACTAACATAACTCAAAGAATACAATATGAATACTGTACACTTAAGACTATAACTTTATGTGTGATTTCGGTACATCATAATTCCATCTAAAATGTTGGCCGACCTTTGCTTTTATCTTGTCTAATCATGATCTCCCCTAAAACAAACTAAACAATGTTGAAAATAGGATTGTCATTGAGATTCAGGCAATGCTTATCCAAACATGATCTTACATTATCGTTTATGAGGATATAGATAGTTTATCACATAATCTCTTGACTGGGGAACTATGTTGGTACAGGCCATTGCATTTGGCATGTTATATTCATCTTCAACAAGATAACTAATAATTATTAACTTGTTGAATGTTTTTTTTTATTTATGTTTAGGGGTCCAAAGAGGTAATTTTCATTTACATTTTAAACATAAGAATCACCAATGATCATTTATTTGAGATTTCATCAAACTGGAATCTATAGATCTTTTCATTCTACTTGTTTCTTGGATGTATATACAGAAAATTAGTCGTACCATGTCTCGTTAACGGCTTCTTTTCTGATTTGTCATGATGCGAGTCACATGACTCTCATGAGTCAAGAATCTTACGAGACATAAATACTATTATTTTGATTATGCAACTTATATTTGCAAAATTTGAACTTTTTACTCTAAGTGATACTTGAATATGGCAGGTAGGTGTCTTGAAGCTCTGACTAGAAGAAATCAACATAATGTTACTAGCCATGAAACTTGGTAATTAATCTTCTTTTGTTACATGTATGCTTTATACTACTAAATTACTGTATTCTCCTTATAATGAGCTATCATCTGCTTACTATCCCATTTTAATTTTTATGAATTTTGTAGTTGTGGTATTTTCTTTATTTGTTTAGTTGTAGGTCTGAATATTAAATGTCTTTGAAGCAAAAAATAATAATATCTAACTACTTCCCATCTAAGCTGATCATATTTCCCCATTGTTACATACTTCTTTCAGGTTACAATTGTTCTTTTATATTATTTATTGCGATCAGTTTTCTATTTACTGGTGATTATATATTGATTATACTTACATATTGACCTTGTAAATTTTGTTTAATATAGTTGTCGATGCCATGTTGCCAATCTATTGTGTTAGTCCTTTTTTCACTCAAACGATTCTAAGTATATTTGTTTTATATAGATTTCTTTTATTGAAATATTGCCTTCTCTTATCAATATTTAGCTCAAAATAAGTGACCTGTTTATCATCAGGTGATTTACATCTTATGTATGTAGTTATGCAGGCCACATACTACTTTCAATTATTATACTATGTGATTGGGTATCTTGGCTCATATGCTTGATTATGGAATTAATTTTGTTAATCTTAGTATGGTTTACTTATTAGGATATATGTATGCCACCAGACTACTAATTTTTTAAAAAAAGACCAGACTACTATTGATATTTTAAATATGCATATATCTTTACATGGTACTTCCAACAATAATTAAACTTAATCGTAAAACTCGCTAAATAAATCCTGTTCCCACTTTCAGCTACGCTGAGGCCCATAGCGTAAAGAAAACTTGCCAATAACTCATCAACTTGCATTTTCAACTCAGCATGTTTCGTTGGATTCATCCGATAGTGTGGCAAGGTAGGAAGATTCGCTCTCAGAACCAAATCAATAGTGTATTTGATGTCACGCAGCGGGGATAACTGGTTGGGGAGGTCAACATGAAACGCATCTGCAAATTTCTAAATGACAGGAGTAACTTGAGGATGGATGGGTGACGTAGGCTCTTTAGGGATTTCTCTCGATGTGAGTAGGAGAATTGTCGTCCCTTTATCAATTACTTCTATGAGTAGGTGAATTGTCATCCCTTTATCAATTTCTTCTGTGAGTTTCCTTTCACTTATATACACTGCTTCCTTGCCCCTTCTCGAGGGAGTTGGTGTTTTCACAGACATATTAGTTTGTGGTGTCACGGGTATGAGCTTTATCTTTAATCCATCGGGAACACACATTGATTGAATCGATCATATATTGTCACATCGTTGTCATATAACCAAGGTCTCCCTAAAATTACTCGCCCAACATCCATTTTTAGCACATCACACCAAATTTTTTCATTGTACTCTTTGAAATCTACAGGGACCAAACAACACTGTGTTACTTGGAGGGTTGTCGCATCAATCCAAGATACCTTGTATGCTAGGACCGCTGAAGAGACAATGTTTACGCAGCTCCCACTGTAACAATAACCTTGCAGTTTTTGCCACCTATCGTCGTGAATGTGTGAAATATAACAGTGCGCTTCCAATCATCTTCTTCTTTTTGTTGGGACAAAACACATCTAACTACATTCAAAGGAGGCGATTGGATCGACCGAATACGGTTAGGATACTGGTCATCCTCTTCTTCGTCGAAGTCATCACTTTCATTAGGCTCATAGAAAAATTCATTGTCAGAATCATCAGCAATGACAATGGTACCTTCCACTATATTGATTTTACTGGGCCTAGGACAGTTATCAGCAACATGGACGTATCGCTTGCATTTATAACACTTAGTGAAAGGATCAATCTTAGAGTAGTATCTTTCAGTGTTCTTATCCTTGTTGTCATTTCTAGATGTATAGGAATTTGAAGTGGGCTTGTTTGGGTAAGACTTGTTGGGGTACTCGGAGGGCTTAGGTCTAAAGGGATCTTTGGAGGTCATTCTAGAGGAATGATCTCTCGAATCGCTGGACTTGTAGGGGAACTTGCTTTAAGGGAATCTATATCGAGGACAAGGGCATAAGCTGCATCCAAGAAGTTCACATTTCTATGAATAAGCTCATTTTTAAGATCGACTCGTAGTCCAGCTCTGAACCTAGAGAGAGTTTGTTCTTCATTCTCTTTATCCAAGGCATTGCACCGAATGAGGAAGTCATTAAACTTATCAACATACTCTTGGGTGGATTCGTTTACTTGGTAGAGTTGGTTCCACGAATAAACTTATCAACATACTCAATATTTGTGGACAATAATAAATTCAGATAATACTCTAGAGATGATGTCACGCCCCGCTTCCCAGAATACGGGAACACAGGCACGTAACTGAGGTCCAACGAATGATGCAGATACATCATTCATAAGCTGTATAGTTAACTCAACAACAAGATAACAATATCAACCACGCAAGCATTTAAAATAATAATAGGATAACAATAGTACATAACATAATACATGACATAACCAATAACTAGAAAAGAAACATAGTTACGGGTCAAACACGCCCGGATTACAACAAAGAGTACATGAATAAAACAAGAACTAAAATAGCATGAAAATAAACAGTACTAAAATCTTTGCTCAGCAACACTTTCGGGTAATTCTCCATCTGGAGCTGCAAGCATATTATTACAAAAGAAGACGAAACAAGGAGGTACCCGTTAATGCAAGTCACGGGCCGCAAGTGGTACAAGCTAACGGGATAAATATAAAAACAAAACAAGAAGCAAGAAAAAAAGCAAGGAACCAAGAATCATGTAATAGGACAAATTCAACATGCAACAGAATCATGAATAAGACATCATGGAACAAGTGACATGCATATGAATAAGTAAATAAATCCATAAGAACATGTACATGTAAACGAGTAAGCTAGTAACGAGTCAACATGAACGCGTAACATGTAAACAAGTAAGCAAGTCATTATGAACATATAACATGTAATTGGATCATGCAAGTGTACATGTTAATCTCATGTCTTTTATTAATCTAACTAGGTAGCACTTCATGCGTCTCATACCACATGGTTACTACTCACAATCAAGTGAACGTTTAGACTAGTGGTGGATTCTATAAGTCACGTACTCGGGAAATCATGTCAATAGTATCTTGTATCGAGATACGTGCAATGTGGAACATAGTGTAACATGTAGCGAGAAACATAGAACATACAATTCGCAAACTTGCAACTTGTAACTTGCAATTTGCATCGGGAAACCACGAACTCCCGTCCGAGTATGCTCTTTTATATATCCCACTACTAAATCTTTTCTCTTTATACCCCGGCAACAACAAGGACGGTTAACATGACAGGGTCGAGTATCAAGGCTTATGCAATGCAGGAAAACATATTTCAGAGTTTATAAAACATGTGGATGTGATCAATGGCATGTATAAAACTTAATCAAGAATAAAAGATATTATAACAACATGCAAACTAGTAACAAGCAATTCATGCACAACATCCTATATAGTTCTAAGGGTATATATGTGTGTATCGTGTTCATGTGATGCATATGGTGACAAAGTATTCGCGATCATGTACGAATACGGGATCAATGGATTATGTATAATACGAATAGAGTCAAAAAGATACTTGCGGTATTTTGCAAAGGAGCTTGTACTAGAATAAACGAATTGTATAAGAGACACTTGCCTGTTAGTTGACGACGATGATATTGAAAACAAGAATAACAGGATCAGAATCCCGGGCAGCAGAACACGTGCAAGATATGTGGCAGCCATGCCAAAATAGCAAACTCCAAAACAGCAACAACTTCCTTTTCCAAAACAGTAACCACACAACCCAATCCACTACTCCATACACAGCAACACCAATACACCAACACCAATACAATAATCCAATCTCCATACACCAAACAGCAACAATAATCCACTTCACTACAAATAGGATCTAATCCCCAAACTCCAACACAACGCCAATCCACCAATAAAATATCCAATCCCACAACAGCCAATCAAAAATCTCCAATTCCTGTTCTTTTCTTCACCTTCTTCGACACACAGAGAGAGAGAGAGAGAGAGCGGGAAAAGGGAACGGCGACCGGGGTGAAGCCTCAGGTGGCGGCGCGCTTAAGGAGAAGCGACGCATAGGGGGCTCGCGACTCCGGCAAGGAGGAGGCTGCGCAGGGAAGCTACAAACAGCGGGAGGAGCGTAGGCGATGCTGAGGTTGAAGATGAAGAGAGGTATGGGTTCTTCGGAGGTTGATGAGGAGTGTCGAGGGCGACGGGATGAGAGCGAGAAGGTGGAGCGATGAGCTTGAAGACGTGGGGAGGCTTCAAGCGAAGGCGGCGAATGGCGGAGAGCGGAGGTATGGAGTGCGGCGGCTGAGTGAGAGTGGAAGGAGAATGGCGGAGAGCGGAGGTGGAGCTCTGACTTCGGCAATGGCGTCGACGAGGGGTGCGACGGGGATTGGTGGAGACGGCGTGCGATGCAACTGGGGGCGAAGCGGAAGACGAGGGCGGAGCATCGAGGAGCTCCGGTGGCTTGCGCGATGTTGACAGCGGAGCGGAATGGAGGGCGACGGTGGAAACGCGATGAGGGAGGGATGAGGAAGAAGACGATGGCGGAGGCTCGATGTGGTGGTTTCGCGAGGCGAGGACGAGGAGTAGCGGTGTTGGAGCGAGAGCGGATGCGGTGGAGTGGCGACGGAGCTCGAGCGGCGAGGAATTGGACGAAGGAGAGTGGCGGAGCTTCAGGACGATGGGGGCGTGACTGGATGTTGCGGTGCTGTTGGCGAGGCGGCGACAAGTCGACGAGGGCGAGTTCGACTGTGGTGCTTCGAGGGGGAAGACTGCGGTAATGGCAGAAGGCGTCGGGAGGGAAGATGGAGGAAGGAGAGGGAGAATGAGTTCTGTTTTTGGTTTTGGAAATCAGAGGAGGAGGGAGAAGAGAGGAAACGGGGGGATTAATATAATAATATATTAAGTAATGAAGTAGTGGGGTGAGAGAGAGTGGGGGTAGTTACGAGGAGCATGGGGGAATATGCAGGTACAGGAATTGAAAAGTGGGAGTACGGGACAGAAAAGTGGGAGTGTGAATAAATTGTATACGAGTAGGTGTAGGATAATCTGCACAATTATATGGGTTCTGAGTTTAGTGAATTTGGGCTTGGTTCATGGGCTCAAAATATTTAAACAAAACAATTAGGGTGTTGGGCTAAATTTTGGGCTCAGATTAAATATATAAATAAAATAGAATCAAAATATGGAATTGGGCTTATGATAATAACTGGGCTCATAATTAATAAAATCAAAATGCAAACTTGGGCTTATAATAAACAATTGGGCTCCAAAAATAGTTTTAAATAATAAATTAGGGAAAAATAGTTATAAGATACTGAGAATTTAAATACGAAAAAATACTTTAAAAATACGTATTAATAGAAACAGGGGTTACAGATGATATGCAGTATCACAAATAACGGAGGAGATGAAAGAGTTTACAGAATCACAAAATATGCAGTATCACAACTAAATTGAGAGTTGAGAGTTGGCAGATTGAGAATCGAGTGAATTTGTGAAGAAAATGAGTGAATTTAGTGGGTTTTTATAGGAAAAAATTCCAACAAAAATAAAAAAAACGGAATAAAAAGGCAGTAGCAACGGGCGACCGTTTGACCCGTCGGCACCAACCGTTGGACCCGGCGGGTTAGCCTGCCGAATCGACCATTGGCAACCTAGCGGGTTGCAGGTCGGGTTTGGGTCAGGTTTGAGTGGGTTACGGGTTAACCGACTCGGGTCGAGCTGGTTTTCTACCCCAAGATTTCAACCCGGTCCGACCTGATAATGTAGCGGGTCAAACTGGTTCGGGTTGGTGGCGGTCGGACCCGGGCAGGTCACAGGTTGACCTGACTTGGTTGCCACCCCTAATTAGGACCATCATGGATGGAACCAAAATTGAAATAGAGGAAAAATAATGATTGAAATGTGCTATTGAGGGGTATTTCCATTTAAAATTAATTGTTTAAATTCATATATAGTTTTGGCAAAAACACTCCTATTGGAAGGTACTATTTTTAACATAGTACACCTTTTTTAAAAAATACATTTTGTGTTAGCATATTATTTTTCTTTACAGTATATTGCAGTGTCGTCGAAGGCGTAAGGCGTAAGTAATTTCAATTCTTCGTAAAAAGTCTGAGGTGCAAGGTGCAATTTGAGGCGCAAGCCTCAGTTAACCGAGACACACTATTACTTTTTGAAATGTTTAAAATTTATAAATTAGATTATATAAACAAGATAACATCATGGCAACAAAATATATTATACAATGACCGTATACTTAAAAAGTAAGGTATGGAAGACGTACTTTGTAAATGTAACTTGTAAGTGTAATCGTGTAAGGTGTAAGTGTAATTTGTAAGTTGTAACTGTGTAAGTTATAATTTTTGTACATTCAACATTTTTTTTAAAAATATCACAGTGCAGTATTAGTATTACACTATTACAGAGTATTACAATATTACAATTAAATATTAAGTATATTCAAGTATTCAACAATTAATTATTACAATAAGTTTCATCCAAATAGCCTAATAAAGTAGTAAAGCAAAACCAGCCTAATAAAGCAGTAAAGCAAAAGCATTGCATAACTAAAAAGCAAGAATACTATTAAAAAAGTAAAATAAAAAAGATAGAATAATTTAAATAATAAAAAAGAGCATGAATATAAAACCTATCTAAACACTCAACTAAAAAAGAAAGAATACTTAAATAATAAAGAAGGGGAAAAATAAGGGAAAAACAATGTTGAGGCGCGCCTTTCGTCGAGGCGTGCTGAGGTGCACGCCTGACCAGCACTTCGAACAAAGGGTGCGCTTCAACTGAGGCTTGAGGCGCACCCTGGGATTTCGCCTGCGCCTGAGGCGTGCCTTCAACATCACCGGTATATTATATTATATGCAAATAGACCCTTTTATGAAGCATGTTGTTTTTGGTTGGAATATTTTCATTTGAGATATTTAATAACCAATTCCACTATGAGGAGTATAAGCCTAAACTGTCGGGCTGAAGCTAGCCATGTGCCATGTTCCCCTCATTTTTCATAACCCCCTTATATTTTTTAACATTTACCTTTTAGCCACTCCCAAAATTTATTAAAAGCTCGTCATATAGATATGTTGCATGCATGTGATACATTGGACAACTAACCCTTTTAAAGATTTTTCAATTACATATATGCAACATCATCAATTGCTTATTTACTAAATGAGCAAGTTGCTCATACCCCTTTCCCCCCTTTTTAAAAGAGTTTTTGTTATTTATTAAAAGCCCGCCATATAGATATATATTAAAAACCCATAACCCCTCCGACAAAAATATTCTAGTTTCATCCCTGCTAAACTGGATATGTATTTGGAGAAGTTAAATAATCTTTGGAGAAATAGGCTTAACTTAAAATTACATTATACTACCTAACAACCCAGTATAAAGTAACGAGATTAATGAGTGACCATTTTTTTTTAGATAGACAGAATGTGAATGGTAGGAATATAGCCATAATTGTTAGGATTCAATTGGGTTGAATAAACAAACATTATATACGCATTTAACAATGATTTTAAAATTTAAAGGGGTGGTGGTCGCCTCTGCACATCACCCCCTATATCAGTCCATGAGGACCATTAAGTTGAATGGGTTGAAATGAGAAAGCATACGCATTGCGTCGACCAAAAAATTTGTGCTCTACAACTAAACATCATTACATTTGGAAACTATATGTAGATCATGCCTTTTTCTCACGATTGGAACAATAGAAACACAAATAGTGTGTTATCAGTTTATAGTTTATAACTTATAACCATCTTTTGTAAGCATCATTTCCTCAAACTAGAATTTTTTTCAAAGAGTTTTTGTTTTTTTTCTTCTGTATTATGCTTATTCTATTTTTGGCGCTCTTATCTATACAAAATATTATGCTAAACCATTTTTGGTTCAATGGTTTTTCTATTTCTTTTTTCTTTTTAAAACATAAAAATAAGAGCAAATGTGGGAAGCAGCCCCCCACTCCCATCCAAATTTTGAAGTGCAATCATATCCCTTAATCAAACCTCAAAAAGCGTGCAATATTGTATATATATTATTAGAGGTATTTTTAAAAAAAAATAGTTTTGTTATTTTCTCATTTTATTTTTAAACTATGTGCAATATATTGTACAGGGTTATACTAGTACCTTTTAACTTAAAGTCGAATGAGATGTTGGGGAAAATTAAATATTCTTCTTTCTTCATAATGCATGTTCTTCACCAACACATTGAAAAAGTTGATTTTCTTTAAAAAACTAACTATTTTGGTAAATGCAAAAATATACTCACTCCACTCCATTCTTCAAACTGCATGTTCTTCACCAACATATTGAAAAAGTTGATTTTCTTCGAAAGCCTAACTATTTCGGTAAATGCAAAAATATACTTACTCCATGTTTTGTGTCTGTAAACTCAAAAGGTATTGTGGTAACCACCGCTTGTACTCACTCCATGTTTTGTGTCTGCAAACTCAAAATGTATTGTGGTAACCACCGCTTGTACAGGCATCCAATCGTCTTCATGCTGGTAGGAAAGATGGTCAAATAACTGGGAATAATGCCATTACCAAATTGCCAAATGAATGGAACGAAAAATATGAAAATGACACCACCTGGGATGTATCACCAACATATTGAAAAAGTTGATTTTCTTCGAAAGACTAACTATTTCGGTAAATCCAAAAGTATACTCATTTCATGTTTTGTGTCTCCAAGCTCAAAAGGTATTGTGGTGACCACCGCCTGTATAGGCATCCAATTCAAAAGTATACTCACTGCATCTTTTGTGTCTCCAAGCTCAAAAGATATTGTGGTGACCACCGCCTGTACTAGTACCTTTTAATTTAAAGTCGAATGAGATGTTGGGGAAAATTAAATATTCTTCATTCTTCAAACTACATGTTCTTCACCAACATATTGAAAAAGTTGATTTTCTTCGAAAAACTAACTATTTTGGTAAATACAAAAATATACTCACTCCACTCCATTCTTCAAACTGCATGTTCTTCACCGACATATTGAAAAAGTTGATTTTCTTCGAAAGACTAACTATTTCAGTAAATGCCAAAATATACTCACTCCATGTTTTGTGTCTGCAGACTCAAAAGGTATTGTGGTAACCACCGCTTGTACTCACTCCATGTTTTGTGTCTGCAAACTCAAAAGGTATTGTGGTAACCACCGCTTGTACAGGCATCCAATCCTCTTCATACTGGTAGGAAAGATGGTCAAATACCTGGGGATAAGGCCATTACCAAATTGCCAAATCAATGGAACGAAAAATACGAAAATGACACCACCTGAGATGTATCACCAACATATTGAAAAAGTTGATTTTCTTCGAAAGACTAACTATTTCGGTAAATCCAAAAGTATACTCACTCCATGTTTTGTGTCTCCAAGCTCAAAAGGTATTGTGGTGACCACCGCCTGTACATGCATCCAATTATCTTCATGCGGGTAGGAAAGATGCTGGTGGGAAAGATGGTCAAATAACTTGGAATAAGGCTATTACCAAATTGCCAAATCAATGGAACGAAAAATATGAAAATGACACCATCTGGGATGTAACGAACGGAATAGTAGATAATTATCTTTCGTGTCTGAGTTGAAGTCAATTGTTAAAGAAATGAGGTGTTAGATCCCAGTCTAATGGGCTCATGAGCTTACACCTCTAAAATTAATTGATTCTTCCTATGTTTTAGCTAATTTAGAGGAGTACATGTTGACCACATAAAATCATGAGAAACGAACATCATATATGGACAACTCAGAGCAGAAAGTCTTCTTAACAAAGATAAAATAAGATATTATTTATAAACTAGATTTAATCAATGGTTTTAAAAAAATTAGAAGAATATAATCAGTTTATTTTGAAATCTAATCTACCCTAATCAATGGTAACAAATTCCACCAAACTAACCTATTTTTTATTTATAGTCAGTCTCTTTCATTCTTTTTCATTCTTCTAAATGTTTATTTCTTTTCTATTATCTATATTCTTGATTTAAAGCCAATCTCTTTTATTCCTACTTTTTTGAATAGATCATCATCATCCAAAACAAACGGATCCATAAGAAAAAGCAGCAGAGTTTACATTTCTTGCACTTCTTTATCTAATTGGCTTCTTTTTGTAAAGATTTCCAAACTCTTAATCATTAAATAAGATTAGATAGGCATCTATCTCTGATTTGTTGCTTTTATCGGGTTGGCTGGGAATTTGTATAAAGTAAGTTTACCTCTGTGTATTAGCTATTAATATACACATTTTTGTATAAAATCTTTTACAAATGAAATATTATTATTTTTGAATAAAAAGTGGCGATACTTTATTAATGAAAGGTTAATGAAACAAGTGGTACAACACACAGAACACCTTCTAAGCAAATACAAAAATAGTTCAACACTATATAAATTTCGTGGTGTCAAAGCAACCACAACTACCAAAGCTATAAGTTTTTTCCAAAAGTGACCCTAAAACAATACAAATGAAATATTATCTACCCCTTTGAAAGTTATGTAATCAGTGTCACCATCTATAAGTCTTTAGGCTCACTATTCCAGGCGCCACCCACATCCCACTTCACCTTTACCAACACCATCCCAAAGTTTTCTATGCAAACCCCAACAGTCAATTCCAATATCCAACCCCAACTCCACTTAACCGCTCCAAATAATTTTAAGCAAAACACAAACGTTGTTTTTTGTCGTACTACATTGTATACGAAACATTGCGTAAAGACGAGAGATTAAAGTGGTTATTGCTGCTGATTTCTGGTGTGGGAGCAAACAGATGAATTTGTGAATTCTTCGAGGAAACAAATAAGCAAACTTGTTGACTTTCGCCTGTGTGTTGAGTGGTTTCTCAATGCTGCTGTGAACCTGCACATAGTTCGATACACCGGGATGGATCCCGGCGATGAACCCTCCGATGCTCTTGTCAGTAATTTGAAGGATTATGAAAGAGTTTTTGGTAGAAAAAGATTCATTACATTGTCACGGTGGGGGAGAAGGGTATTTATAGTCGCCTTTGGAACTAGTTTCAAGATAAGGATAAATCTCTACTTCCGGATGTTTATGGATAAGAAGAGAGTGACTTGTCTCATGATAAGAGGAACAGTTGAAACTGTCTCTTAGAGATAAGCACGAATTTGAACCACTCCTTATCCATCTGGGTTGGTTTGTAGCGGGTTGCTACCCATACCCAGTAGGACAGATCCATTTTTGGGCTATTAGGTTTTGAAGAAAGACCTTGTTCCCCATTCAGACCCGTTTGTAGGTGAAATTACTGTTTTGCCCTTGAGTGCTTTAAGATCAGTGCCTGATTTGAACGATCCTGATTTAATCATATTTTTAGCCATATCACGAGCCCCCCACTCCTGGAGACTGAGTTTAACAGTCTTTGAGGAGTAGTTTTGTTGTTCTAATGGCGTACATGATTTTATCGGAGTTCTTAAGGGTGTTTGATCTTGCTCGAGGTTAAATTGAGCTTGCAAAGTGCCCAAGATTATTCTCGGAATTTCCTAAAAAAAAATTCCTAATTTTGTAATTATTTTTCGAATTTTTTATTCAATTTTGCAAAGTGATGATCTATTTTTAAAAAGTATTAATTAATCGTTCTAATTAATAATTATTTATCCCGGAGCTGAAAAATATTTTCCTGAATTTATAATTATTTTGTAGAATTTTTAATTAATTTTTCTAAATTTGTAATCATTTTTCGCAATTTTTTAATAATTAATTCAAATTATAATTTAAAAAAAAGAATTAATCATACGAATATCGACGTGGCGCAATCTGGAACGTTGATCGAGCTCTGGCACGGTTTTCGAAGTGATCGGGCGGCCCATCAGAGACTTGCGCTTTCCTTGTTTTTCGTTCGGAACATCGTCTGTTCGGCATGTAGCGGCGAACGTGGCGAACGATGCGTCGAACGTCAGGCGAGCGACCCGTGGCTTTTTTTAAGCCGTTGACTGGTCAACATCATTTTGGCTGTTTTTCGTTCGAAATATCGTCTGTTCGAAATGTTGTGGCGAGCGTGGCGAGCAATATGTCGAACGATGGGTGAGCGAATGTCGAACTACAGGCGGGCGACACATGGCTCTAGACCGTTGACTGGTCAACGCCATTTTGCCCGTTTTTCGTCGGAACATGTTGTGGTGAGCGTGACGAGCAATATGCCAAACGATGGGCGAGCGAATGTCGAACTACAGGCGGGCAACACATGGCTCTAGACCGTTGACTGGTTAATGCCATTTTGCCTGTTTTTCGTTCGGAACATCGTCTGTTCGACATGTGCAAGCAAATGTCGAACGATGAGCGGGTGACATGTGGCTTTGGACCGTTGACTGGCCAACGCCATTTTGACCGTTTTTCATTCGGAACATTGTCTGTTCGACATGTTGTGGCGAGCAAATGTCCAACGATGGGCGGGCGACACGTGGCTATAGACCGTTGACTGGTCAACGTCATTTTGCCCATTTTTCGTTTGGAACATCATATGGCGCGACCCGCTGTCATGGTCGGGGAGCATTTGTGTTGCTTTGCATTCTGACTCCTTTGTTGTTTTGCATTCCGACTGCTTAGGATTCCACGCCTCTTGGGCTTCCTAAGGGCCCAATACGTTGTTGGCCCAAACCCTGCAGGGTTTTTTAAAAATCCCCCCTCCTCATTTTACCACATTTCCTCATTTTCACCTCACCTGAGAATCTCTCTATTTAGTGCTTGCGGAAGGTTCCGGTGGTATTTTCCGTTTTCCGACCGAAGTTGTCACATCAGCAGGTAATTTATTTTTATTTTAAGAGGTGTCTAGGGTACCCTCGGGTGAAGAGGCCTCCCTCTCAGGTCGAGCCGAAGTGCCCCCTTCGACCTCTTCTTCTAAGGTCGACAAGGGGAAGGGAGCCATGGTTCTGTCTTCGCCGATGGTGGAGAAAATCGCGGAGAAAGATTCTGGGATCGACGAGGGGAAGGGTGTAGTGGTTCTGCCCTCGCCGGTGGTGGAGACCATTGTGGAGAGAGATCGGAGGATGGGCGAGTTCGGAAGGCATTTGATTGCCGTGTCTACCTTGGGAGGGGTTCGCCAGTACATCGCTGAAGAGTTGAGGCGTGTGGAGCATGGCATGAGGCAGTTCTATGAGGAGAACGAGCCACGAGAACGTATAGAGGCGAACGACATTGTCACCGTGCTTACAGAGGCGGACCTGCGCACCATTAGGAAGTGCTATTTGATCCCTCCTGTGTTTGACCTCATCCTCCCTGGCCCCGGGGTTAGATCTTGTTCGTCATTCTCCTCTGATCTATGTGTGTTTCCCTTCGACGCCTTTACGCGGGACTCCGCCTTCCTCTTCATCCGTTCATAAAAATAGTGCTGCAATAGTACGGCTTCGGTCCATCCGGCTTATGCCGAACATTTGGAGGCACATCACAGGGTTCGTGCTTCACTGTCAGGCTGCTGGGATCAAGCATCAACTCAACGTCCTTCGTAGGCTGTACAAGATCCATCAGAAGTGTTATTTGATCCCTCCGGAGCTCGACCTCATCCTCCCTGGCCCCGGGGTTAGATCTTGTTCGTCATTCTCCTCTGATCTGTGTGTGTTTTCCCTTCAACGCCTTTACGCGAGACCCCGTCTTCCTCTTCATCCGTTCATAAAAATAGTTCTGCAATGGTACGGCTTCGGTCCATCCAGCTTATGCCGAACATTTGAAGGCACATCACAGGGTTCGTGCTTCATTGTCAGGCTGCTGGGATCGAGCATCAACTCAACGTCCTTCGTAGGATGTACAAGATCCATCAGAAGACGCATATAGAGTACCGATTCTACCTGACGACCTGAAAGGGTGTTAAGTTGGTCGACAACCCTGACTCAGTGAAGGCGTGGAGAGAAAAGTATTTTTTGATTCGGGGTAAGAAGCCATGGGACATCCCAATGATGTGGAGAGAAGATGTGTCGAAGAGGGCGAAGATGGAGCCGACCCTAAGCCCCGAAGAAGATGAGATGGTCAGGATTCTTTTGGACCGACCCATGCTGCATTGGAGAGATATCTCGAAGGAAGAGTCTCAGGACAAGGTGTAACGCCCCTGCCCCTAGTTCAGACAATTTATACAATTTATAAGACAAATTAGATACTATGTAGTACAACTGCCCACCACAGAATGCCTCTCAAAAGTTAGTTAACCGATTAGGTGACTCTTAATCATAGGCTATTATATTTATTATTATTTATTTGTATTGAAATTACTGATGTGGGACAAACCCTTACCTATCTCCTGTTTTACAAACTCCCACGTCAGCTACAACTCATGCCACACACACAAAGCAACAACATCATTTTACATATGCAGTTTCATTCAAAGTGGGGGCCCCCAAATCACATTTCATTCATGTACCATTCACATTTATCTTAATATAATGCCATAGCACATTCACATTACCAACAACCAACATTATACTACTTTTTTTTAATATATTATATATATTTTTTATAACTTCGAAAACTACGGGGTGTTACACCCCCCTCCTTCAGAATTCAGCGTCCTCGCTGAGCACGGGCATGCACAATCTAGTGCATGATCTCCTTTCTAGCTTATGTTGAGTGCAGTACCCTGATTCTGCGGGTGGTCCACTATTTCAGGCCATCACCTCGCTCCCTCTCAGGCATACCCGACGTACATCTGCTAGCTCCATCTCAGGCCTACATCTTGCCGACTCTTACCCACACTTGGTGTCGAAAGTCGACTATGATACCATTTGTAACGCCCCTGCCCCTAGCTCAGACAATTTATACAATTTATAAGACAAATTAGATACTATATAGTACAACTGCCCACCACAGACTGTCTCTCAAAAGTTGGTTAACCGATTAGGTGACTCTTGATCATATAGGCTATTATATTTATTATTATTTATTTGTATTGAAATTACTGATGTGGGACAAACCCTTACCTATCTCCCGTTTTACAAACTCCCGTGGGTGGGCCCCACACAATGCCACGTCAGCTACAACTGACGCCACACACAGAGAGCAACAACAACATTTTACATATGATGTTTCATTCAAAGTGGGGCCCCCCAAATCATATTTCATTCATGTACCATTCACATTTATATTAATATAATGCCATAGCACATTCACATTACCAACAGCCAACATTATACTACTTTTTTTTAATATATTATATATATTTTTTATAACTTTGAAAACTACGGGGTGTTACACAAGGCCTCGATGGAGCACGAAACTGTGGGTAACTCGGCCTTGGAGATTGCGAAGGCGCAAATGACAGTAAGTTGTTGGTGTTTTGCTTAGCCATATGCCTTACGTTGTAAACTTTCCTTAGTCCTTTACACGAGATTTTCGTTCATCTTGTTCTCAACCCATGGTTCTTGCTTTCTCGCAGGCAATCTGCCACTTTAGCTACCTGCTGAGGCAAGTGGCGGAGCAGGAGAAGGAGTTGAAGGCCATGCAAGACTGGGAGAAGGTCGAGCGGTCGAAAGAGAAGAAATATTCTGAATCGGCTGCTCTCTTGGCAGAATCTCAGGTCGCTCAGATCCCTCTGTTGGTGGCAGCGCTGGCGAAGGCGAAGGAGAGCGCCGAATCGGAGAGGATGGAATTCGCTCGAGAAAGAGCTGTAGAGAGGGAAAAGGCGGCTCAGGAGAAGGACGCTGCCGTGCGAGAGGCAGAGGCCACGGCAGAGAGGAAGGCCATCAGATACTTGGAGAAGAACATGCGGAAAGCATACGCCAAAGCTTTGAACGACGTTGGCAAGCGTTTCCCTGACTTTGATCGCTCGGGGTATCGCTTATTTCCTGACGAGGAGGAAGAGGGCGAGGAAGGAGAAGAAACGGGTGGCGAGGGGGGAGAAGAAGATGCTGTGGCGGATCCCCAGACGGCCATAGTGACAATGCCGGAGGCGGTTGAGGGGAGCGGCCACACGCTAGCACCCCTCGCGGATTCGTCAGCCAAATGGACACTTGACTCCCTTCGTAGCTTCTTTTATTTCATTTTTAGTGGTAGATCTCTTCGTTTCCGGTTGTAGTGATGCCTAATAGCGGACCGGCCACCGCTTTTGTATCCCTACTAAGTAATGCATACCCTTTTTTGTGTGGCAACACTCGTGACTTTTGTTAATCATAGAATTTTTATTCAACGTACTATCATGTAATCCTATTTGGATATGGAGTCACGTTTTTTTATTTGTCTCCATCTAAGAGATTTTTGCCTCTCTTTTGTCGAATTTTCCAGGATAGCGAGGTGCCTCGTCTCTGTTCTGAACTCGGCATCAAGTTGGGGCTAGCTCGGTACCGAGAGATGCTGTATAAGACCGAGCGAGAGGTAGGTGATCTAAGGGTGATCCTGGCTCGTCGGGACATTCAGATGAGGCACCTTGATGAGAGGACTCGTGAGGTGCCACTCGAAGGCGAGGATTCGTGCCCCTCGATGGCCGTCAGTCAAGGCTTGAGACTTAAGTTCCCCCGTCACTCCCTATTCGAGGTGAGATCCGAGTGGGATGAGTTGAAGAACGTGGTGCTAGAGAAGAGTCTGGAGGCGGCGGCGCACCTTCGTAGGACTATCTCCGATGTTTCCTGTGGGGGCGGTTTGGGCCGAATGCTTGAAGATTAAAGTAACAGACGACTCGTTAAAGGAGCGGGTCATCGAGCTAGAGGCGGTGATGAACCTTCGTCTGCGGCGGCTTTCTGAGGGGAGTAATGTCAGAAGCACTTCCTGCCCTCGGGGTGAGTATGCTTAAGGAAGGTCGTTCCACGAATTGGCGCTTCGTTAACCAACCGTCTCGCGACACCCTAGGAACGCGCAAAGCGGAGTGGCCGGCTCTTCCATGTCCTTTGCACTCTCTTTCCCCCAGGTCTTCAAGTTGATAGGTGCCAGGTCAGACAACTTTGAAGATCCTGTCTGGCCCTTCCTAATTAGGTGCTAGTTTGCCTTTCTTGCTTGGAAAAGAAATTGATAGCTTCATGAGCACTAAATCTCCTTCTTTGAGATTAGTAGGGCGGACTCTCTTGTTGTAGGATTGCTCTACCCTACGTCGATAGGTTTCTTGCCAAATGAAGGATCTTTCGCGGATCTCATCGATGAGGTCCAAGTTACTGCGAAGCTCATTCGCGTTTTGTTCTTTGTTGTAGGCGATCAAGTGGGGTGAAGGTAGACCGACCTTAAGTGGGATAACGGCCTCAGAGCCAAAAGTGAGGTTGAAAGGAGATTCTCCCGTGGGGGTCCTCTTTGTAATGTGATAGCTCCAGAGCACATTGTGGAGCTCAGTCTCTTTTTCAGGCCGGAGAGAATTTGCCGGTTATCGTTCTCTGTCTGACCGTTGGACTGTGGGTAGGCAGAGAGGAGAATCGTTGCTGAATGCCCAGGTCTGCGCAGAAAGTGCGGAAGGCTGTCCCCGTGAACTGAGTTCTATTGTCCGTCACCAAAATTCGAGGCACACCGAATCTACAGACAATGTTTTTCCAAAAGAAGTGCTGCATTCTTTTCTCTGTGATTGTCGCCACGGGCTCGGCTTCAATCCATTTAGAGAAATAGTCGATCTACTTGAGTGTAAGAGTGTTTGTACATCATGACTCCCTCGATAAGTGTGCATCGCTCTGCTCTGGTTTGGATTTTTCGAGCCTCTTTAGGGTCTAAGGGAAGGATCCCATCTCTGAGGAACTCGAGCAGGGGCCTCATCCAATTCTCCCCGAGTTGTAAGGGTAGCGTCTCCATTGGCTCGGGATCTTCTTCCACTATGTTGGGCTTCAACAGAACTTCTATTAAGACTGTTTGTTCGAGCCCTTGGAGGGAAGAGGAAGCTAGCTTCGAGAGGGCGTCCGCCCGTGCATTCTCTTCTCGGGGAATTCGCTGGAGTTATGCATCCTCGAAAGAGACCATCAGTTCCTTGATTTTGGCCAAGTACTTGGCCATGCGACCGTCTCGCGCTTCGTATTCCCCTGATACCTGGTTCACCACCAGCTGCGAGTCACTAAATATCTTGACACGTTTGGCCCCGGCCTTGCGAGCCATGCACAGACCGGCTATAAGGGCCTCGTATCCAGCCTCGTTGTTGGACGCCTGAAAGTTGATACGGAGTGAGTATTGGATGATGAAATCATCTGGGCCAGCCAGTATGACTCCTGCTCTACTCCCATCGGCGCACAAGGACCAATGAGATATAGGCATGCCTTAAGCAGTGGCTGCAAAAACAATAATCATGAATCCGTGAAGATACTGAGATGATGATTATGTCGAAGGCAACACAACACATAGAGAAAAAAATCTATTGGAAGGAAGTTGAAGTCAAAACTTAATACGGGGTTCGAACATGATCAGATTCTGCACGAAAAACTATTGCACAATGTTGATAATCATGAAGCTCCTTAGACATCTCTCCACCAAAAGGTTGACGAAAAGCAATTTCATAAAAATCTAGCATGCAAGTTGCAAACACTCGAGAACATGATCAAGAACTTCAAAAAATGCAGACATACCTTTAGCTGTGGGTGCGCAAACAATGATCATGAATTCATGAATAGACTGAGATAAATGGTAAAGGCACGACAACACATAGAGAGAGAGGGAAAAGGAAAAAAGAAAAAAAAACTATGTTGTAGTATCTCGCTACTCTTTTGGTATCAATTCACATGATGACTTCTACAAATGATTGACAGATGATTTAAGATCTTTTCATTTTGTTACTTGCCTATCTTTATTTTAACCAAGTTGTTAATGATTAGATAAAGTTTCAGCATATAGGATAGACATATGGTAGTTTCCTACAATACATTATAGCAAGCAGCCAAGCACTATGCGATCACCTTCTTAATATGTGGAAATCTTGGAGGACTACTACACTGCATGAGCTTCTTAATATGTAGAAAAATGAACTTCTATCTTTTTACAGTATTTTTATGAGCTGATGTTGCATGTTATTCTGATATTTCATGTTCAACAAAACCTTAATCAATATCTCCTTTGCTTATGCTTGCAACTTTGAGGACACTTCCGATTTCAAAATAGTAAATGTGATGTTTGACATGTACATTCTGAACCTCTTAGTGCTGAACCTGTTCATGCTATTATCTGATTTGTCATTCATATGTGCATTAGTTTTGTTTGCTCTAGTATCTTCTTTACGCTACAGAGTTTTTGAAAATCTCACTGATGTGTGTTCTTCCCTTTTTCTTTGTCTTGTATATTTAATA
Organism: Hemerocallis citrina; assembly: GCA_017893485.1. Taxonomy (NCBI): domain Eukaryota; kingdom Viridiplantae; phylum Streptophyta; class Magnoliopsida; order Asparagales; family Asphodelaceae; genus Hemerocallis; species Hemerocallis citrina. The sequence goes on along the minus strand of CM030360.1, from coordinate 235,870,802 downwards.
AACCTCATCAGGTATGCATCCATTTGTTTGACATTTGCAAAGATATTTTGTTCTTAATAGCAGGATTCATTTGTTAATATTCACATTAGCTTAGAACTCACAAATAATTAAGTTTCTTTCAATTTATTTACTGTGGAGAATTTATTAAAGAAAATTCTACTATCAAGTCTCACTTTAGTTGTAATTATGTGAATGCTTAGGAAGTTCACTAGAGAAAGGCTTACAGATTGAATCATTTGTATTTTTATCATTTGTATTTTTCTACGACAACTTTGAGGTTCAGAATGTAGTGTTTGGTTATGTGTCACTCTCGTGCATAGCATATGATCATCTAGTTCATTATTTGCCATTCTCTGTTGCAGTAGTGTAATGGTGATCCTGTATATACTATTTAAGTTTTATGTTCTAAATTCATTAGTTTAATGTATAATTACCTTGCTAATATTTTAATGTGTGTGACTTACACAGTTTCAAAATAGAGTTCCAACTAACTCAAGTCGGGCCAATCCAGAGAATCGAAGTGAGCATGATGGAAGCAACGAGGATGTAGTGTTTGGTTATGTGTCACTCTCGTGCATAGCATATGATCATCTAGTTCATTATTTGCCATTCTCTGTTGTAATGGTGATCCTGTATATACTATTTAAGTTTTATGTTCTAAATTCATTAGTTTAATATATAATTACCTTGCTAATATTTTAATGTGTGTGACTTACACAGTTTCAAAATAGAGTTCCAACTAACTCAAGTCGGGCCAATCCAGAGAATCGAAGTGAGCATGATGGAAGCAACGAGGACATAAGGAGGTATACCCATTAAGAGAATCTACTAATTGCAATAGTATTTTGTATGTGAAACTTGTTTGAACTTTTTTGTAACCGAGATATGTGTAACTTGATACAGAAACGTTGGATTCTGGATTTTAGACTGCAGAACTTTAAACTTCTTCAGCTGTGTTTGTTGTTGTTTGGAAAATATATATATATAATGAATTTTGTTTTTTATATTTTTTATTGTGTTATTGTGGATTATTGAAAATTACTACAAATATATTCTGTTGCAAAAAGGGAAAAATTATACAGGTTTTCAACCGTATGGAAAACCGAATATAACGAAACTGATGTTTGTTTAAAGAGCCATACACCTGCGTTTCCAAAACACCGGTATATGTTTAAAAAAAAAAAAAAAATGACGGATACGAAAATTTCAAAATTGATTGCAGTATACCCCGGTGTTCTACAAACGCCGAGGTTTTCTAATTTTAATAGTTTTAAAATATTAAAATGGTTCTGCAACTGTGCTTGCCAAACGTCAGGCAAAACGAAATGTACACCGGCGGTTATCCAAAACGCCGGCCGAAAATCCCCTGCACGCGTAGCAACGGCATTTGCTGTGGCGTTCGTTGAGGCGCCGGTAGGGTAATCCCCGGCGTTTTTAAACGCCGGGGAAGCACTGAAAAAACGTCGCTGAATAGTTCAGCCGTTGTAGTTCTGAATTATTAGTGTCTGTAGCACGCGCGTGCCTTTTAACTTCATAATCCTATATAAATTATACATTCACCTGGATGACAGTTACAAAATCATGACTATCCACTAATAACCTTGAGCCTTCTTCCCTTAGAATAAACCATAGCATTCAATCTTCATGGGGAATTATGTAGCTGACCCCAAGGATTTCAGACATAAAATATAAGACAGATTTAAAAATATTAGTAGTATTTTGTTGGCTTATAAAGATCCTAATAAGCACAACATATGAAGAGAGACAAAATTAATTCTATAATCAAGCATATGTGCCAGGATACCATATTACATATTGTAATATTTAACAAAACTATATTCACCAATAATATTATTCTTTTGTTGACTGAAGAAATACTCATTCCATCCTGCGCAGCAGCATAACTACATTGATAAGGTGTAGGTTTCCTGATGATAAACTAGTAAGTTATTGGGTTATTTTCGTAGAGGTCACCCACAATTTTTGGCAATTTCAAATAAGTCACTCACAAATCTCTATTTTCATAAACACCCCAACAACAATATAGGTTATACTCCAAAAAAGTAACTATGCAAGTTTTTAAAGTTTAATCTCTAATATTATAATGAGAGAAGGCTTTAGTGTTATTTGTAAATCTATCAACACATGTGACGCACGTACATAACTAATATGAAGGATGTTTCAGGTTCGGGTCCTCACTACGTCAGAGTTTTTATTTTTAATTTTTTTTATTAAGACGTGCATTGTCCGTGCATAGCTAATATAAAAGAGGTCTCAAGTTCGATGTCAGACTACGTCAAAATTTTACTTTAAAAAAATATATTTATTAAGACGTGCATCGCACGTGTAAATTACTAGTTCAAGCTAACTTGCTTAATAATTTGAATTGGTGCAAAAGCCACCAATAAGATCATATTGACACCATTCATAATCTTATGTTTAATTCAATTTTTTGAAGTGGGGTTCACATTATTAGTGTTGTTTATGGACATAGAGAATTGTGGGTGGCTTATTTGGAATTAACAAAATTATGTGTGGCCTGTATGAAAAAAAACCTAACATATTTTGGCCTAATATTCATAAGAGAAGTATTTCTCGAAAACAAATGTATATACATTAAATCTACTTAGAATCCCTCGAGGAGTGAAAAATAGAACTAACACAATAGATTGGCGATATTGCATCAATAATTATCTTGAGAAAAAATTGCAAAGTGAATATGTACGTATATAATCAATATAATTAATGGATATGTGGAAAATTGATTCAAACAAATAATATTAAAAACATATATCTCTACTATTTTAATGGGAGAGTTTGGAACCAGACACACATGCATTGTAACCCAACAAACACGTGCAATGCACATTCATAACTAATATAAATGAGGTCTTAGGTCCGATGCCAAACAATGTCAGATTTTTAAAATATATATATATATATTTGTAAATACGTGCATCGCACGTATAAATAGTTTAACCTTAACTTGAAAGAAGTATAAGGCACGTCTTAATAAATATATATTTTTTAAGTAAAAATTTCGACGTAGTCCGGCCTTGGACATGAGACATCTTTTATATTAGTTATGCACGAACAATGCACGTCTTAATAAATTATTATTTTGAAAAAATAAAAACTCTGACGCAGTGAGAACTCGAACATGAAATCTTCTTCATATTAGTTATGTGTGTGTCGCATGAATTGATAGATTTACAAATGACACTAAGGCCTTCTCCCATTATAATATTAGATATAGAGATTATAGGGACTTCTCCCATTATAATATTAGATATTATTATTATTATTATATTAGAGATTTAGTATTCGAACATGCAACTTAACAAATAAAGAAAATATCACATTTACAATATTCATGGAAATTAATTTCAAATAAGATGGAAGTTTCTACGATAAGAAAGTGATTAACTCACCAAAGTTTCTACACAAGAATAAAGTAATTTGGAGTAATTTGGTAGGATAAAACATAGACGCAACAAAAGCAGACTAATTTACCAAATTTCATGGCTTGTAAACACTAAACTGATATCTGCAAGTCGTAGCTTTCAGTACACCTACCTGCCATATTTAAGTATCAGTTGACTAATATTAAACTTTTGCAAATATAAGTGGCATAATCAAACAGTAGTATTTATGTTTCATAAGATTTTTGAGTGACGAAACTTGCATCATGACAAATCACATAAGGAAACTGGAGCTAGACTAACTACAGTAAATTGTGAGCATTTACATTCAAGAAACATAAAATGGAAGAAGAAGAAGAAAACTATATATAATTTTTAAATTGATGAAATTTAAAATACATGGTAGTTGGGGCTTTTTCTGTTAAAAAAGGTATATGTAAATTATTTCTTCTCCCCGAAACATCAAAAGACCACATTCAAGTAGTCAAATATTAGCTATCATGTTAAGGATGAACAGAACATGTAAATCCAACAGTCTGTACCAATGTAAAATCCAATCAACAGACTATGCAATAAAACGATCTATATTCCTCATAAAGGATACATGTAAGATCAAGTTTGGATCTCAATGACAAACTTATGGAGCATCATATCTATAAATGGCAAAAACAAAGGATGCCAGGCCATTATTTTAGAAGGGAATTATGATAATATATCAAATTCACGCAGCATAGTTTAGAATGTGCAGTATCTTATAGCTAATATACTGTGAGTTACACAGTAATTTTCAGACTTTAAATTTTGCAGCAACACAGTAAACATAAGGTTATTATCTCTGCTCAAAATATACATGTACAATAATAAACACATGGGACAAATGAACTGATCAATTCAACAACTTCTTTCAAAACAAATAAAAAACAGAAACAATGACACCTGAATGAATACATTCCCATAAGTGAAGAAATACCAGCTATCATGCATTCACTAATTTCCAAACAGAAAGTGGTCGATATTCAAACAAAAATGACATTACTCTCAAAATTCAATTAATAATCTATTATTAAAAGAGACAGCTGAAATATAAAAACAAACACATCCCAGAATCCGCATCCCCTATTTCCTCAACATCATAAAACTAGCCATAGATGGTTTAACACAAACAACTAGGTAAACCCAGAAGAGATCTTCCCCTGTATGTAAAAGATTTCAAAGTATCGAAACCAGGCATTAAAATCAATATGAAACACATAATAGTCAAGGAAAAAGGCTAAAAGGGGAAAATTAATTAATGGTTTTTTTTTAACTCATTCATTCAATAAGCACTGTATTAATAATAAAAACAGGGAGGAAATTAACATCACCCTAATCTACAGTTTCCTTTTCTTGGATTCAAAATACAGAGAAGAAACTATGCAAATTAACTGTACAATATTGCACAGAGTTGTACTATTGTATGATTTGGCAAATGGTAGGAAAATTAAAATTGAAAGATTATGCAAATAATGCAAAAAAAAATCGGTGAAAAGATAATATCCTGAGATCTAATGAATACCATAACATTGGATAGGTAAATGAACGAGGGATATACACAGAACAATCTTTATTTAAATCTTTCTTTGAGGTGTAAAATCTTTATATAAAATTGTATAAGGAAACGAAGAAAGATAATAACAATAAAGTCTCGTGACTTCGATACCAAGCAACAAATCATACTGCAGATATTCCCAATATTGAGCGTCAAATCTCAATAATTAATTTGCAGATTTTGATAATAATTAAATAATTTGCAGAATGAAATTTTAAAAAGGGGTTCTTTGTAATTAATTAATTAGGGTTTAAGATTAACAAACATATCAACAGCGGCGCTCATTAATTAATCCGAAAAGAGATCGAAGACCTACCATCAAAACTACATACTTCACATATTGTAATAAATACCATATATATACTCTCTCTATATATATATATCTTTACAAACCCTAATAAATAATCTATCTGCAGATACTCTCTCTCTATATATATATCTTTACAAACCCTAATAAATAATCTATCTGCAGAGTTTCCAAACCTTAATTTTCTTTCTCTTATTAATCACCCCTGCCTGCCTATCTTTTATTTCCTTGTAAATCTTCTCTCAACTCTCTCTCTCCCCCATCATCCAATATTTCCAATGCCTCTAAACTCAAACAACTACTCTCCCTCCTCCTCTATTCCTCGTCGACAGCGATCCTATGGCTTCAGGGGTCATCCAGGACGTCCAAGAATTTATTACTACGTCATCGACGGGACATTGACACTGAGATCATGACAAATCGTGGTGCTTTTTCAAGCAGTTATCGTATGATTGACGAGACATTGGTCTTAAACTCCTCCAACATTGAACCAGGACAGAGTTCCAGAGGTGGCCCTGGATCGACTACCACACGATACCAGGACAGAGTTCCAGAGGTGGCCCTGGATCGACTACCACGATCATGGGAAATCATGGTGATGCACCAAGAAGATACGCTGCATCAGTTGCCGAGATCATGAGAAATCTTCAAGTGATTTTGTATGACGGGACAGGGGATTCTTACGGGCAGAAGGAGTGTTGTATCTGTTTTGAGGATTTGTTTGTTTGTGAAGGTGTGATCGGGAAGGAGTGTGGTCGTATGCCATGCGGCCACATATTTCATCATCATTGTATTGAGGAGTGGTTGAGGTTACACAGTCGCCTTTGCCCACTATGTAGGCGTTCCATTAGATGATCGAGTTTACTGAGATCTTTTAATCTATCGTTATTGATTTGCTCCTTTATTTCATGAATTCTTTTTAGTTTATTATGTTCTGTTCAATACTGAGGCAGTGCAGAAATTTACAGTTTCGTTCTGTAATTAGTTTAACTATTCAGTTAATTATATTTTTAATGATAATCATTACACATATAAAACTTCAAAGAAAATTCAAAATACAGAGGAACCAGTTTACTTTATCCGGATTCAAAATACAGAGGAACCAGTTGAAACTTGAAAGAAAATTCAAAAAGAACGACAAGCACATTACACATATAAATTAACCAAAAAAAAAAAAAAAACCCTAAAGAAGCAATTTTGCTCCACCTGATATAAAACATATAAGAAAATGTAAAACTAACCTGATTAGTGATCAAACACATATCTAAAAAAACATACTCAAACCCACAAACTAAAAGAAACCCATATAAGAAAATGTAAAACTAACCCGATTAGTGATTAAAGCATAGAAAGAATAAAATTAAAAAAAGGGCAAACGGGCAAAGAATTGGGAATTGAAGAGGAGAAAGATGGTGAGAATTTGGGAATTGGGAATTGAAGAGGAGAAAGATGGTGAGAATTTGGATTAATCCAATCCTTCAAACCAAAAGGTTTCTGGACGTCCAATACGGAATGAGTTGAAATGCAATTTCGATCATTCGAAGGGGTTAAAGAGTTTGAAAGAAAATTAGGGCAAATTTTCGATTTTCGACTGCTTCCCAAAATACTTTAAATAAATTGAGAGGATTAAGGTTTTGAGGAAGAACAAGAAAGCAACAAGAAAGCAACAAGAAAGCAAGGTTTGCGGCGAGAGTTCTGTAACGGTCGGATTTTCAATTTAAAAGGAAAAAAAAAAAAAAAATGGAAAATTACAGAAAGCCACCAAACAATAACAGAACATTAACAGTGCTCTTTTGCAGTAAGAACCTGTGTATTATAATTTCAAGTTGATCCGTTAGACCAACTCCAACCTAGCGCCATTTTGGCCGTAAAACAGTCATTTTTGGCGCTGGATGGAGCTTCAATCGAGCACCATTTCCAGCGCCAAAAATGACGTTTTTGGTGCTGGTGAACAGTGTTCCGCCAATTCTGGTGCGACACTGTTCATCAACGCCGATTTTTTTTTTTGAAATTTTTTTTAAATTGTATATTTTGTAAAAAAGTATCATAATTTTAGATAATTGTATGTTTTGGACACAATTGTCTTAGTTATAGGTTTATGTTTTTGCCAATTTTACTATTTTAACAATTTGTAAGTTATTTTGAAAGTGTTCTATATTCTATGTTGGTCTAATAGTTTTAGATTTGTCACTTTAGATCATCTGTTTTCTAATAATACATTAATTTTTTCATTTTATATAATAAAATATAATTTACTCATATTATATTTTGTTTAAATTTTTGAATAATTATGAAACTTATCATATGATCAATACTTAATAAAAATTTGTATGTGGTGAATTGATGAAATAGATAGGAAATAAGGATTTTAGTAAAAAGTTATATAAAAAGTAGGTAGAGAAGAATACTAAGAGAATATTCTGTTTTGGTGTTAGAAATAGTGTTATTGGTTTATTTTGGTGAAAACTTGCACCAAAATAGTGTTGAGTTGGAGATGGTCTTACAACACGTTAGAAGTCGCTGCCAGGGAATTTTTAATGATATGATCCACTGCAGATTGTATTGCACGAGAGAGGTATACAAATGGTGTCATATATCGCCAGCTGTTCACTAGAACTGGGATGTGGTGAGGTGGCAAAGCATTTGATGCCTGATAATGTACAGGTGGAGTTATGTGGATTTGATGCAAGCACCGTGTGGTGCACGAGTGAAGAGAATCGACTACTTAGCTTTTTCTTTACATGACAAGCAAATAGAATTTCACTTGCATACACAAAAATAAAGCACTTTACATATTAGTTGATATTAGTTGTTTCAGAACTTCAAATTTTCAAAGCATTACCTTTTTCTTTAAGAAATGAACACCTCATATTTATAGGAGAAAATTTTACTAGTTGTACTTGTATAATGAGATTTTAGATGGACGATTCATATTGTTCATTAAATTCATAGTGTCATATAATGGCATATACTATATATATATATATATATATATCTTTAAATGAAAAAAAAAACATATACAAGAAACAAAAATTAATTCCATAATCACAGCATATGTGTCAACATACCGGATTACATATTATAACTAACAAAACTATATTTCACCATTCTTTTTTCTATTGGGAAATGTTTGTTCAAGCTGTATGAAATCAGCATAAGTTGATAAGGTGTGAATATCTTGATGATAAACAGTAACTTATTTTGAGGTAATATTCATTAGAGAAAACCATATCCAAACTAAAATGCATATAAACCAAATCTAATTAGAATCTCTTCGGGAGTGAAAATTAAAACTAACACTATTTGTTGGAAATAGGCACCAATAACAGACTTGAACATAAGTTTACGAGGTGAACTGGTGAATATGTAAATCAGTACGGGATATGCAGAAATAGATAACATATGATTTATAATAAAAAAACCAATCATAACCAAAAAATAGTCAGCAAGACCATCTGTAGTTGTTTGAATTTAAAATTCGGGTATTTGACATTTAGAAATAGAAATTTTAGGTTAGCGTTGTAGTCATTTGAACCCAAAAATTTGGGTTTTAATTTTATTAAATTAAAAAAGTATTGAACGAGAAATCATTTCCCATCAAATTATTAATTTTTAATTTTAAAAAAATCGAACGGGAAATCATTTCCCGCCCGAGAGCTTTTTGGATTAAAAATCTTAATTAAATCTTAATTAAATCCTAATATGTATGCATAATAATTCTATAGGCCTAATTCCATAGAATTTTGTAAAGAAAGATCACGGACAGAAAATGATTTCCCGTCCGATAGATTTTTTAATTTAAAAAAAGTAAAGATGAAATATCATCTTTCGTACGGTACTTTTTTTACGATAAAAAGTTGAACAGACGAAAGATGATCTTTCGTTAGCTATATTTTGCAAATTGATATTTCTCCTCCCAAATATAGCCGAATACTGTTCATCTCAAACACAAATTTTGGATATTTTGGCAATGACTGCAAGACATTTTCTCTCTCCAAATTTTGAAAAATTTGACAAAATAGCCAACGAACTAAAGATGCTCTAAGCATCAAGAGATGAGATGTGATCACGCTAAATGGGTAATGGGTGAGAAAGCATATGCAAGTATGGGCCAAAATAGCTCTATATTCGAACATCATTACATGAATTTCTTTTGTGTTCCAAAATATAAGTCATGCCTTTTTTCACTATTGAAACAAACGCAACACTAAAAATGTGATATCAATTTTTAACTTACAAGATATAACTATCATTTTTTAATGTCATTTACTTGGGGGTTGTTCGGTTCAAAAGTATAAGTTATGGAAACCCATAAAATAGTTTTCTGACATGTTTATATTTTAATTTGTGTTGTTTGTTTGACTTGAAAATAAATAGGAAAACGTAAAAAATCAATTCTTTTGTTTGGATGTCATTTTTAAAAACTAGAAATTAGTTTTCTAAGTTTTCCATAATTGTTTTTTCCTTGATTGGTGGAGAAAGCTAAATGAAAAATATCGTAAAAGTACGCTATGGAAGGTAAGTACAATTATTTTAGCTTTCTATCAGAAAAAGTATAACTACACAATCTTTTAAAAGATTGTGTTTATCAATTTTCGAGCTTTTTCCTTACTTTTTAAAAGGAAAGCATTTTTTCTTTAAATTTGATGTGACACATTATTTTCATGTCAACTTTTCTTTCCAAGCAAAGATTAAAAAATATTTTCTAACAGAAAAGGAAACCAAATTAGGTACAAAAATGAGATTTCCGCCATATTATGTCAAAATGAATTGCCTCGTACAGAACATTTTCTTAAAAGAGTTGTCATTTTTTTCCCCTTCTACTTATTCATTTTATGGTTCTCTTCTAGCTTTTAATGGAAAGTCAAATGAGACATTGGTGAAAATTAAATAATTATTGTTTGTATTAATTTGATGCATAAAAGGTTGTTTAGCCAATTTCTTCAACAATGTTGTTAATAAATAATTATTTTCGTAGACTATAACAAATAGAAAACAAAATCGTTTGTGAGATTTATATAAGCTAACTATTTTTCATGTCATGGCCTATTTTAACTAATTTATAATTTTAAATGAAGTAGTTGTTCGCCAGTGTTGGTCTACTGATATGGTGCATTGATGTAAAGTGCCGAACCACAATGAGGTGACATTATAGATTATTATACATTTGAAAAGGTATAATCTTTTGGAAACTTCAAACCCAGTCGACTGTTCTGCGAACTTTTGGAAACTTCAAACCCAGTCATTTAGTCGACTGTCTTTAAAGAGTCAGTCGACTGTTCTGTGAAGTTTCTAACAAATGTATTGATGCAAAATTAAGGTTCATCATTCAGCGTTTCATCCTCACAGTGATGGATTAGTCTTGAGTAAATCTTGAACCTGCTTCATTTAGTTGCTTTTAGGCTGTTTCCTATGGAAAAGAGAAAAGAAGAATAAATTACCAAAGATAGAGAGTTTAATTGTCTAATTGCATTCAGATTATTGATCCAAAATGTGGACATTAATAGATTTATCAGGGCCGGGCCGGGCTGGGCTCAAGCTTGGAAACCTTGGCCCGGACCTGGCCCACGGACCCAAGTGTGGGGTCCGGGCCGGGCCCATGTGTAACACCTATACTTTAACTCCTCTATTTTATAATTTCAAAATAGTTGTTTGTATTTCTAATATTGTGAGTAGATAGTATTGTTATAGTTATTATTATATACAATTATGCAATTCTATTTGTGTGTGTGTGTGTGTGTGTGTGTGTGTGTGTATATATATATATATATATATATATATATATATATATATCCTTTAATTAATTTATTTATTTGGTGGACTTGGTTTTAATGGAGTTTATTTTGAAAAGATTAACTATTAGGACATAAAAGTAATTGGTTAATACAAGGGGGGTTTATTATAAATTTTCCATTTCTTTTCCCCCACCTAATTCTCCTCTTCTTCTTCACCGTGCATTCTTTCTTCCCTTCCCTTAGTTTCGGCCGAACCCATTTCCCCTAAGAATTAGGGTTTTGAATCCCTACCCATTTTCAACTTTTACTTTGTATTTTTTGGGGCTTCTAAGCTAGTTTTGGACGTTCTATCGCGTGGTGGGTTTGGTTTTCTTGGAAAGCATCGTGAAGGTGGATAAAGTTGAATTTCGATTGGCTACCGGACGGACACGAGACTTCGTTTACTCGATTCGTCAAGTGAGTATGTTGTATTTATGTATATTTTATGTTGTAGCCAAATTTCGTGACTTTTGATGTATTTCGTAGAAGTTATGCTAAAAGCTGATTTTGAAAGAAAATACGGATTTTTAAGGGTCCGAAAATGAGTTTTTGTGATATTTGAGGAAATTAACTATTTTAAGTATATAAAACCTATATTATGGGTTAATGCGACGTGTTGAAGTGTAAAAATTAAATATATTAAACGGTTTATGCATATAATTATCCCGTGCATGTTTTGTGCATGTTTTTGGGTGAATAAGCCGATATAGGTGATTTGGTATATGTGGATCCTTGTGTATGGGCTAGCATGCTATGGATGAATGTTATAAGATGTAATTAGACGAAATTAGTGATTGTGGTCATGTTTTGGAAACCCATGTATATATAGTGCATGTTTTGTGCATATTTTGGGGCATATAGGCCCTTATAGGTGATTTTACATACATAGAGCATTGTGTATGAGCTAGCATGCTATGATTGGTTGTTATGGACTTCAATTAGAAGAAATAAGTGAGTGTGGCCCTATCTCTTGAAAACCCGCAAATGTGATGTATGTTTATGATATATACAGATGATAATGGCTCGTGATGCATTGAAAGGGTAAGTGAGATGGTGATCATTGTTTATGTGAATAAGTTCAAATAAAAGATGAGATGCTATGATGATAAATGGAGATGAAAACATGAAAATAAAATGTTAATAGCAATAAATTCGATTGACAAGAGTTGATACCCCAGGATAGACCTGGGAGAGCAGATACCTCCGGATAGACCGGAGAGAGAGATGATACCTCAGGGTAGACCTGAGAGAGAGTTGATACCTCAGGATAGACCTGGGAGAGCAGATACCTCCGGATAGACCTGGGAGAGCAGATACCTCCAGATAGATCGGAGAGAGAGTTGATACCACAGAGTAGACCTGAGAGAGAATTGATACTTCAGGCTAAACCTGGGATAAAATGAATAGGATATGAAATGTGAATGAGAAAGTAAAGATGGCATATGATGTGAAATAAATATGAGAAAGCGGAGAAAACATGTGATGGGAAATGTGATATGAGAATGAAAAAGAAAGAAAGTATTCGTGTATTGTGGGAATGAAATATGTAAGTAAAGAAAATGTCTTATACATTATATGAATGGAAGTGAAGCAGATGTAATATGAGAATAGCTATGAAAATGGTTAATATAGAGAAACCTGTTGTGTTATGAGTTTGTTGTACCTTGGAATTGTGTCGAGGAAATACTCGCCCGCTATTTTCTTAGAAATGGTGGGAACTACCTGCCTTGGCACAACTTCCAGGATGGGTTGATGGGTTGTTGATAAGATAGATGTGTTGTGGGATGAGATTAAGAGTGAAGTAAATTGTAAGATGAAAAGAAAAGTAAAGTGAAGTAATAACTGAGTTATCGACTTGGGATGTGATGGGATATTACCCAAGTTCTACTTGGGGTGCAGTGATTATTACCTAAGCTATCGGCTTTGGGGTGCGGTGCAATATTACCCAAACTATGTTTGGGGTGTGAAATATTATCTGATAAGAATGAAGGTGAAGTAAATTGAAATATATGATGTAAATGAAAATGAAAGTAAGGTATATTCTCGATAAGAATGAGAAGTAACATAAGTTGTATAACGGGAGGAATGTGATGGGATGCAATAAAACAAATACTTGTAATGAGATGCTATGGAAATGTGTGTGTTATTATTGGTTATACGGATGTGAAGATGATTGTGAAAAGAGGAAGATTTATGTTATGGAATTTAGAATGAAAAGTGATGAAACTATAAATGAGTTGATATAGTGTTTTATATTTGAGCGTAAAGTGAAGGAATTACTTATACAAATTAGTATGATGTGATGTATATCAGATTAATTATGAAGGATTCTGTCAGAAAAATTAGTATGAAAAACTCCAACTAATTGTGGTACGAAAAAGAGTACGAGAAGTAAAGAAAGTGTGTTCGTATGATATAATGTTATATGAATGAAAAGTTGAGTGTACGTGATACTAGTGTGACACATATAGTGATATGTGTTAAAGTGATGGATATGCAGATGGATGCAAATTTAGAAGAGTACTCGATATAAAGTTGCATTTATGATGCCTTTATGTTCAGATTCAAGGTTAAATTCTTTTCTCTTGACATTCGTAAATTCATTCTATTTTCTTTATACAGTTTAATCCATTCGTTAAGCTAGTAGATTATACTCACACCAGACATGGCTAACCCCTATTGTTTTTTGGGGGTTAGGGGAGCCCGTCCCTAAGGGTGGACAACCTTAACTCCCCTGCAGGTTTGACAGCTGCGAGGTGAGGTAGCGATATGGTTTTTGATAAGCTTTTGATTGTAGTTGTTGGATTACATATATATGTCTATATGATAGGTAGTAATGGGGGTAGATGATGTATTATTCAATATTATGGGAGATTATGTGTATGACTGTAAGGTGTAATTATATATCTAGTGCTGTGATGAAGTCTGAAATCCCGTACCCACCTCGTTGTGGAGTATTGGGTTCTGTGGTTGATAATTGAAAGGGTTTCTGAAAATTTTTTCAAGAAATCATATATGTTTTCAAAGAAATTTATGGTTTTTATTTGATATTTGATATTCTGTTATGAGTTTGGCCCCCAGAGCACGATATTTATATTGCCTGTGTGATTCTGCTCATTTTGACCTGGGGAGCCCATGATTATATTGCCTGTGTTGTGAGCTACAGAATTTAGAGTAGAATTCCGTAAGCCTTTTGTGTTTCGGGGCATAAATTTCAGTGGAGACTCTGCCAAAATTTTATTTAAAATATACCTATCTTAGTTTATGTTTAAAGTGATATAGAAATTGAAAGAATTGAATTTAGAGGTTTAGTTTCAAAAAAAAAAAAAAAGGTGTTACACCATGTTTAGGGATTTTTTTTTTGTAAAATATTATTAAAGATCAAAGTATATGGATTTGTAATTTCATAACAATTGCAAATAATAAAATTTCATAAATAATTGAAGTACATGATTTAATAAATTTGAACTTCTTGAATAAAATGAAGTACATGAATAAAATTCATACAAATTAGTCTATTTAGATCGAATTACAAATCAAGGGAATTACTTGAATTTAAAGATCGAGATGGCCTCAACTTAGATTCAAGAGAAGGTATTGGACTATTGTCGTGCACTTCAACTTAACCTAAATATAGAATCTCATCGCCCTAAATTTCCCAATTAATTACAATTTATTGAACAACATTTTAATGTAAATTAACTAAATGTAATCGTTCATTCATCGCTACTTGTTGATCCAGCTCCAGCTTGTGCTTCGAGTAAGTCTTGGGTCCTCTCTTCCGCTTTCATCCAATCTTCGGTGCATACTAGCATCTCCAAATTTTTGGCTGTCAATCGGTTCCTGCTCGGGCTCATTATCCTGCCACCAAGACAAAAAAGCACTTTCCGATGCAACAGTTGACACCGGTGTTGTTAGCAGATCTTTAGCCATACGAGAAAGAATATTAAAAATTGCTTCATTACTCTTCCAAAATTGTAACACATCTTCTACATCTTCAGCTGCACTTTGTGCATTATACCAATTCAACTCATTTGGTGAATTGGTTCTTGGCTTTTTTGATTTAATAAGATTTCAAACACCAATACTAGCTTGACTCTTTCCTTTTGCTAATATGGAGGAAGAGGAAGAAGAAGAGTCAACATTTTGCGTTTGTGTTTGTGTTTGACTAGTGTTAGATGAATAAATCCTATCATAAGAATCATATAACCTAGTGAAAATATTCTCAAATGTACGAGTAAAAGCAACATGATCAAAATCTAGTATTGCATCGTGTGGGGCATAAGTGTAAAAAATTTCATTTAAAATTTTTGTACCATCTAATTTAATCATAGGATTCATTACACTAGCTACACAATATAACATAGGAATTGGATGAAAATATTTCAAAATTTTAACATATGCCGCATTAACAATATCTCCAATAAAATTGTGTACTTCGGAAGTAGTCCCTCTTGTTTTCCTTGAGTTTAGAGAAGGACCTTGTTTCGATGGTTGTGGTTCTACATGATCTTCTATTTCTATAGGATTTGAGTGTGTTTCATTCAAATCGGGAAAACTATCATAATTCATAAATGTTTCTTCACTATCTATATATTGGTTAGGAATGGAAGGATTGTGATGACTAGTAGATTCTTGACTTTATGTCTACCACCACCGCGTGATCGATTAGAGGCCATTTAACTATAAAAAACTAGCATATGTAAAAATTAGATAGAAAACAACAACTAAATGTATGTCAACTAATAATTAAAAACAAACAACAATCTATCTCAATTAAAAATTAACAACAATATCAAGAACTAGTGAGTGAGTAGTGTATGTTTCTTTTACCACTTTACCAAAATTAAAAATAAAATCTAAAAAAATGAGAGGAAGAAGATCAAGAAAACCCAAATTATATGAGAATAATGAATAATCAACTATGTTAATTCTACAAATTAATATTATACTAAAATGAGAGTTGAGACTTGAGAGCTAGGAGTAGAAGTAGTATTGATTGTTGTTGTTGAATGTTGATGAGTTGATCACTTGATTGTTGTTGATTTTTCTTCCTTCAAAATGTAGAGAAATTTGATCTTGATCACTTGAGAGAGTGTTGATCACCTAATTGATGTTGTTGATTGGAGAAATAGTAGAGAGAATGAGATATTTGAGTGAATTGGTGAAGAGAAATGAAAGAAATGGTATGGTATTTATAGAAAATGCCATTTTTTTGATTTCCTAAAGTACCCCCCTAAAACTAGCCAGTATAAATCCGTTGGGGGGTAGTTTTGTAATTTTAATTTTTTTATTTTCTGAAAGGAAAAAAAAATCTGCCAACGGTCGGCCCGGACCGGCCCGAGCCCGGGCGGGCTGGTTCAACCGGTCTCGGGCCTCGAGCGGGCCGGGCCTAACCGGGCTAAAAGTTGAAAAAGTAGGACTGAACCAGATCGGGTCCCAGGGGGGCCGGTTCACGGTTCAGCCCGAGTAGGAGGGGGGCCCGGCCCTGATGCCATCCCTAGTTTTTGCACACTGTTTTGGCCGAGTCTCTAATCTTCGAACTATTGTTTCTTCGAATTTGCAAAGTTAGTTTCTCTGACTTTTGGCAGTAATTGAATTCAGATTTCACCACTTTCAGAAGGTATGTATTCTCAATCTTTAATAAGTGTTTAAATCCTATTTACATGGTTTTGAAAGTATATGTTTTCGAACTTAACGAGTATTCTATTACAGGTTCATTTTTCCACTGTTTGTTTCAGTTTTGATTGAGTTAGTTTCGGTTTTATTGGACAATTATGTGGATATGGTTGTACTTGGAGGTACTTAATTTTGACTATTGGATTGAAGGAAATTCTCGTGATGAGTTATATGATTTTTGGTTTTACATATTTCAAAGAAGTGTTTGAACTAAAGTTTTGGGTTTTGAGACTCTAGAGGTTGAGTGGGACCCTAGCATGCCGGTGGTTGAGAATTTTTTGGATATTGGCCAGTGGGGATATTCGGCAGGGTACACCAACTCTAGAGGGGAATTGTGACTATATTAATCAAAATAAACCTAAGGGCAGAAAATAGTTGGAGTTGTGATGAAATGGGAGCAAACATGGGTATGGGGCCCTCATATGATCTGTGGTATGAGATAATCCCCGAAATTATCGATGTGTGAGTGAAATAGTCTCGGGAATTACCTGCGGTGTGAGATTGATCTCCGGAATTATTAGGATCGAGACGATGCTCATGGGATATTCGTGTGATGAGGCGCCATTGCTTGCATGTGGGGTATTCTCGAATATTCCCAGGTGTGACTGAAATAGTCTCCGAAATTATCCATGGATAGAGATTGTGTAACACCCCGAATTCCAAAATACAACTGAATTCGAAGTTCCACAGGATCTTTACACTTCTTTCGTACAATTTTACAAGGGAATAAAAACATTTCTTACATCAGAGTTACATTACACTTTTACATTGTCACAGCGAAAGCAGTTTTACAACAAATTACATGAGACAACATTTAAATCAATCTTTGAGCACCATGAGTACTTCAATTTGTCAAGCATCTTTACCCTGCATATAAAACTGTGGGCGTGTCAGTTCATTCAACTGATGAAATATTATACACGGCCATCCTCTCTATGCCGGAAACAGTATAACGATTCTCAATACTTAGCAAACCACAAACTTGTTCACAAACAAAGCTAAAGGGACTATCCTATTGATGTCGTGTTGTGAATATGCACTTAGTCCTTAATTCAATTATTTGTATTAAATGACACTAATGCGCACTTTTTCAGAGTCTATGCAGCCCATACTACATAGGTCCGAGGGCAAGCCCTTAACCGTTCATCATCTTGTAGGGTTCAATCCCTCGCCATGACTTAATCTACTACTGTAACTACGGTAAGTATCCTAGATGATTTCTGACCTACGAACTCATGTCTAGGCGCCCTGGAGGGAATCCCAATGCACTGTCACATGACTCATCATGCAGGCATCCCGTGGTAATTCAGCTCCGACCATAGACATGACACCACCCGTAGTCGTCAAACACCCTAAGAATGTCGCTACCGGGACGGTACTCTGGAACAGTATCCACGCCCTATCATGACGCATCATGGGACATCCTGTGAATACTCTCACGCCGCCAATCCAATGGCCCTCGAACTCAATGTTTTTCTCTTACTTTCATCACATCTTCACTATGTATCTAATCCTTAGTTTAATTGAATCATGAATAAAATCAACCTTTAGAGTGTAGCACTCCCACTATACCAGTCTTATTCATTTAATTCATATGACCCAAACCTTGGTCTTCTCATTTCAAATATCCTTTTCACATTTCTTTTATTGCAGGTATAAGGCTTGGCTATACCCTAATTCTTAATTTCAACACATAATTACAATATCGAGTTTTTCATACTCATAAGATCCTTTCATAATTAATCACAATTCATGTTTCATAAGCATAGTATTCATGTATTCACATCTTTCATAACTGATCACAATCAATAATTCAACTTCACGTGCAATTTATGTGTAAGAATAAATTTCAACTAGTAGTAATCAATAATTCATGTATTCCACAAATCAATTATTCTCATTTCGAAATCTTACTACAAGCACACATTAGAAATCCAATTAATTACACCAATCACACTTTCAAAAAATTCCTCATTACTAATTTTTCATCTTTAATAGTCAAAATTTTCTCGTTTATTTTTCCTTTATTTAAAAAGACAATTTGATTTAAAAAAGAAGTCCTTTCTTGCAAAAAAAAACTCCAATTTCTTAATGACACTTTATCAAAAGTTATATAAATTTTCTTATAAAGTCCTAATAATTTTTCAGTAATTAAACCATATTTTCCTCAATTTTTATCTATTTTTAAAACTCAATTAATCAAAAAAAATCCCACAAAAAAAACATTTTTTTTAAAACTCAAATTCGAAGTCTTACTACAAGCACAGATTAGAAGTCCAATTAATTACACCAATCACACTTTCAAAAAATTCCTCATTACTAATTTTTCATCTTTATAACTCAAAATTTTCTCGTTTATTTTTTCTTTAATTAAAAAGACAATTTGATTTAAAAAAAGAAGTCCTTTCTTGCAAAAACCCCGAATTTCTTAATCACACTTTATCAAAAGTTATATAAATTTTCTTATAAAGTCCTAATAATTTTTCAGTAATTAAACCATATTTTCCCCAATTTTTATCTATTTTTAAAACTCAATTAATCAAAAAATCCCACAAAAAAAAACATTTTTTTTTAAAAATCAAACCCACAACCGGATTCGAACCCACAACCAGCGACCACACAGACAGCGCACAAGACCAACGCACCAAAGCCGCCAAACGATATAACTGGGGGTTATAATCCCTAAGTATCGTCTCTCGGCTATTTGGGTTTTTAACAAAAAAAATATAAACAGAGCCACAGTATCGAACCCGAGACCTCCTCCTTACTGTAGCGGACAAAGCTCTACCGACCAATTGGTCTAAGTGGTCAATTCGTTTTGATAGTAATTAATTTGGGTTTTGATTTTGCTCTCTATTCATAGTTATAATTCATGAAGTCTCAAAATAAAATTGTCTCTTTTTTTTTTCTCCTCTTTTGAAACAAAATTTTCCAGAATTAAAATACATTCAATTCTACAGTAACCAATATTTTTTATGAGTATTTTTAACCCTTTAAAACATATACTTTAGTCTTAGTTTGTATTCCATGATCATAATTTTGACATTCGAGAACTAAAACATACTTCTTCATAATTAGGGATAGGATCCCACAAAAAATCACCACATTAATGTTCTCTTACTTATTGACAACTATGATGTTCTTAGAACACAAAATCATCTTTCTTAATGAATAAAACTTCTATTTTACCAATTAATTTACACATGATGCATTCAATCATTTGTTTGCAAAAATACAATCTTTTCATTTATTCTAACACTCATATGGCATACAAAATTGGATAATTCTACTACAAAAATTAACAATTATCTCTTAGTAAATCATTCCATCAATTCATCTTTAATATACCATTCTACTTTAATACTTTAATTAACAAACATGGTTCCAATCTCTTACTAGTTAATTCATATAACTGTATTTAAAACATACATAGCATGCATTCTAATATTAGAAGCAAATGAGAAATATTCACTTTCAACCATGATTAATAAATCTATTAACCAAATTAACACACATTTACTAGTTCATCAATTCTCCTCTAATTAGGCAAACATGTATTTCATTTCAACTAGTTGCTTTTTAATAACAACTCAATTCATTCCTAACATGATTTCTACATTAGAAGTCATGAGAAACACCCACCTCTTTGGAGAAAAAGTCAATTAAAAGCTCCTAGAGTCCCCTAGAATGCGAGAGAGTGCCTTCTCCTCCTAGATTGTGATGCAAAAGAACCTCCTTCTTGTTTCCTTGCCAAAACCGAGAGCTCTGTGTGGGGAAAGATGGGCCGGCCTCCAATGTGGGAACACACACACAACTCACACTCACTCTAATATATTTCTCCTATATAAATTCTTTCTTTCAATAATTTCTTAGTGTAGAATACAAATAGGTAGGGGGTATTTTTACTAGTTCTAGGGTGGATTGGAGGGCTATGATTCATTAGATGGTTAAAGGATGGATGGCTAGGATAGGAAGGGAAGTTGTAGCAACCACCCACACTCAAATAAACTACCCATGCACACACACACACCCACTCCCCATGACCCCATGCACAATCTGGCCTCCACATGGTGTGCATAGCACACTACGTGTATGCACGTGCCCCCTGGTACCCCCTATTTGAAGTTTGTACAATTTTTAATTAATCAATTGTTCACAATTTGTGTCTACATGACAAATGTGACCATTTAAATGATTAATTAAATTTGTGGGATTCACAAATAGTGGGCTTAGACTTGTGGGCCAAAATAATAAAATAATAAATTATTAAAGTGGGCTCAAACTATGAAAATAGTGTTTTAGGCTTTACAAAATAGGCTTTTAGAAAAATAAAGGAAGAAAATAATTGTTCATACTACAAAAGAAAATTTATATATAAAAATAAATAAATAAATATACATATGAAATTTGCACGTGCACAACACGTGAAAATTAATATTTTTATTAAAATGAAAGTTTAGGGTATTACAGATTGACCTCTGAAATTATCGGGGCATGGGCTAGATACTCACAGAATAATCTAATTCTTAAAGTAATCACTGAAGTAGGTTAGTTGCATAACGTGGGATTGAACCCAATAAAGTGGAGAACGATAGGGGCTTGCACTGGACCTATGTAGAATGAGATGCATAGAATCCGACAAATATGCATTAAAAATCATCACAGGCATTTGTGTTTTTCTTGACTTTTTTTATGCATGCTTACTTTCTGTTTTCTTACACTTGACACTTAGCCCAGCTTCACTTTATGTTTTATGCTTCATTTATTGTTGTTTTATGTTCCATCTATTATTGCCATGTTGCTCATGTTCTATTATTATTTTCATATATTAATTATTATTGCTTATGGTTGTGAGGATGGGAAGTATCACTATTACTATAGTTGACGTCAGTTACATTTAACTGACGTGCTCACTTTTCATTCAGATTTTTGCAGGTTTCCAGTTATGGATAAAATTGATTTAAGAAAGAGCTTGGAGTTAAATGAAAATTGTAATTTATCATGTTGTAAAGGATTGTAATTCAAAGTGTTTAAATTCCGTTGTGCTTTGTAAAAGAGTTGATGTAATAAAAAGTTTTAATTTCCCCTGTATTCGGATGTTATGTTTATGATTACAAATGAGGTTGATTCTGGAATTTGTACCACATATTTCTATTTTTTTTGATTGGAAATTTGGGCCGCTACACTAATGCATGCATTACACTACGATGACACTAATGCATACTTGTTTGGATTCTATGTATCCCATACTACATAGGTCCGAGGGCAAACCCTTATCGTACTCCTCATTATAGAGTTCATTCCCTCACCATGCAACCTACTACTATGACTACTACAAGATTTAGACACTCTGTAAGTATTGATTCTCGCTCTGGAATACTGAAGATCAATCCCATTCGGTGGATCATTGTGTGACCTATTTCATCCATCGTCCCGGAACACTGGAAATTGTCTCACTCCGCGAGTCATCATGGGACCCTCATTGCACAAATGTCCCATGAGCGTCGCTCTCGTCCCGGAATACTGGAGATCAATCCCACTCCGTAGATAATTCTGTGGCATATTTCATCAATCGTCCCAGAATACTGGGATAGTCTAACTTCGCGGATTTTTTCTGGCATCCATAACTCATGTTTGCTCTTGTTTCATCATATCTCCAACTAGTGTTTGTCCTTAAGTTAAAATTGTACTTATTAAGACCTAGAGCTAGCTTACTCACCGGGCTTAAACCAAAACATTGAGAATGTTAGCCCACACTGGCTACTTCTCAATAGAAAGTTAACCCACACTGGTTACTATAGAATAATGGCTCGATTCTGGTTCAGTTTGTTTATATCCATCGTATCTGCAGTGATCGAAATTTCCAGTATACCAGTCGACTGTCCATGGGTATCAGTCGACTGTCCCGAAGGAATTTTCAAAGGAGCTAAGGATACAGCAGCAGGGTACACCAGTTGACTGAATATGAATCTCAGTCGACTGTTCCGAACTAATTACCAGTCGACTGATAAGAAGACCAGTCGACTGTCGGCGGGTTTGTAAACCAGAATAGGCCCATTTCGAAAGGCCCAGTAGTTTTCCTATAAATACACCCGTTAGGATTTTGTAAAGTGTAACACCTCTATTCGGATTTTGCAGCCGTCATCTTTGTAAGGGTTTGTTTTCGCCCATTGGTGATTATTTGAAGAAGAAACCCCAACCGCCCTGTGGATGTAGGCACTTGTTTGCCGAACCACGTAAATCTTTGTGTCCTTGTGTTTGATTTGTTTCTGTTTTTTCGCTATTTCTCTCTTTGATTGGTGGTTAATTCGTATTCCGCATTCGTATTCCGCACAACAAGTGGTATCAGAGTGTCGGGTTCGACCTAGAGGGAGATGGCGAGTGAAGCAGATGCAACCAAGGATGTTGCGGGATCAAGTTCTTCCAGAACAACGATTTACAACGCAAAATTTGAAGTTGAAAATTTTGATGGAACAAACAATTTCGGGATGTGGCAGTGTGAGGTGTTGGATGTTCTGGTTCAACAAGAACAAGATGTTGCTTTGGAGGTAGAAAAATCAAAGAATATGTCCGAAGCAGATTGGAAGAAGTTGAACCGAGTTGCGTGTGGGACTATTCGGCTCTTTATCGCGAAGGCTCAGAAGTACGATTTGATGAGGGATACCATTGCTGCGGTGTTGTGGAAGAAACTCGAAGACAAATACATGAGGAAAAGTTTGGAGAATCGGCTGTATTTGAAAAAGAGACTTTTTCGCTTCACCTATACTGAAGGTATGTCTATGAATGCTCATGTTGAATCATTTAATAAATTATTGGCTGATTTGTTAAATTTGGATGAGCAAATTAAAGATGAAGACAAAGCCCTAATTCTGTTGAATTCATTACCCGAATGTTATGATCATTTAGCAACAACTTTAATATATGGAAAAGATACTGTTAAATATGAAGATGTTGCAAATGTTCTGTTGAATAATGAAACTAGGAGAAGGGATAAAATGGTTGATAGAGAAACTTCTGAAGCATTGATTGTAAGGGGCAGAACTGAGACCAGATCTGAGACCAAATCTGGGAATAAAGGAAACAAATCTCGTTCCAAATCGAGAGGAGTTTCAAAGGACAGAAAGATACCGGCCAGAGATGAATGTGCTTTCTGTCATGAAAAGGGGCATTGGAAAAAGGATTGTCCGAAGCTACGAAATAAGGGAAATTCGACTGCAAATGTGACTGTTGATAATTTAGATAGTGATGATGATTTTTCCTTTGCACTTGCTGCTAGTCCCTCACTTTATCAAGAAGTATGGTTTCTTGATACAGCAGCCTCCTATCATATGTCTTGGAAAAAGGAGTGGTTTACTTCTTTAGAGTATATGGATGGTGGGGTAGTTTTGATGGGAAATGATGCACCTTGTAAGAAGATAGGAATCGGGAAGATTGAATTGCTAATGCATGATGGTCTTATTAGGGAGCTTTCAGATGTATGGTATGTTCCAGATTTGAAAAAGAATTTGATTTCACTTGGTGTTTTGGAGGCCAGTGGATTGAAATTTGCTAGTGAAGGTGGCAATCTGAAAGTGACTAACGGATCACTTGTGGTGATGAAAGGGCAAAGAAAAAGGAACTTGTTTTTCTTGCAGGGAAAAACATATTTTGGTCAGGCTGCCAGTGTAACTGAAAGGCCTAAACAGGTTGTTCCCGACTCTACTAGGTTGTGGCATATGCGACTCGGGCATGCAGGAGAAAAGGCCTTGCAGGGGATTGTGAAGCAAGGGTTGCTTAAAGATGCTAAAGGTTGCAAGTTGGAATTTTGTGAACATTGTGTGTTAGGTAAGCAAACCAGGGTGAAGTTTGGTACAGCTGTACATCAGACAAAGGGTATCCTCGATTATGTGCACACAGATGTTTGGGGCCCTACTCAAACACCTTCTATGAGTGGTAGACACTGGTTTGTTACATTTGTTGATGACTACTCCAGACGAGTTTGGGTATATACCATGAAACACAAAGATGAAGTTTTGACATTGTTCACAAGCTGGAAGAAGAAAGTTGAAAACCAGACTGGAAGGAAGATTAAGGTTCTGAGGTCAGATAATGGAGGGAAATACAAGAATGATCCGTTTCTGAAATTGTGTGAAGATGAAGGGATCCAGAGGCACTTCACAGTTAGGAAGACTCCACAGCAAAATGGGGTTGCAGAAAGGATGAACAGAACCTTACTTGAGAAGGTGAGATGTAAGCTAGCACAGTCTGGATTGAAGAAGACATTTTGGACAGAAGCTGTTATATATGCAAGCCACATTGTCAACCGTTTACCATCGGCAGCACTTGAAGGCAAAACGCCTATTGAGGTATGGAGTGGTAAACCTGCATCTGATTATAGTTTTTTGCATATATTTGGTTGTCCTGCTTATTTTCATGTAACTGAAACTAAACTTGATGCAAGAGCCAAAAAGGCTATATTTGTTGGTTTTAGTACTGGTGTCAAAGGTTACAGGTTGTGGTGTCCAGAACAGAAAAAGTTAGTAATCAGCAGGGACGTTACCTTTGATGAGACCAGCCTGATCAGCTCGGGACAGTCGACTGACAAGTGCTCTCAGTCGACTGGTGATCATGAGAAGCAGAAGATTAGCTCGGGACAGTCGACTGACAAGTGCTCTCAGTCGACTGGTGCGAGAGTTCTCCAACAGGTGGAGTTAGAAAAGCTTTCAGTTGAAAATCCTACTCCTGCTCAAAATGAAGATGATGTGGTTGATACTGAGGATGAGGAAGAAGTTCCTATCCAAGACCCTCCCCAGTAGGAAGAATCAATTGCAGCAAGAAGGCAAAGAAGAGATATCAAACGACCATCTCGCTTTACAGAAACAGTTGCATTTGCTCTTCCCATTGTTGATGATGAAGTTCCCTCCAACTTCAAAGAAGCCACTAGAAGTTCTGAAAATGCAGATTGCAAAGTTGCTATGGATGAAGAGATGAACTCTCTTCATAAGAACAAGACTTGGGATCTAGTGCAATTGCCAAAGGGGAAGAAAGCCATCGGTTGCAAGTGGGTATATACGAAGAAAGAAGGTCCAAAAGACAGTGTTCGGTTCAAGGCTAGACTAGTTGCAAAGGGGTATGCTCAACAGGAAGGAATTGACTATAATGAAGTGTTCTCTCCGGTTGTGAAGCATCCTTCTATTCGGATTTTGTTGGCATTGGTAGCACAATTTGATCTTGAATTGACACAGATGGATGTGAAGACTGCATTCTTACATGGGAACCTAGATATATGTTGCAGCCAGATGGGTTTAAGGCTGCTGGGAAGGAAAATTTTGTTTGCAGGTTGAAAAAGTCTCTCTATGGGTTGAAGCAATCTCCAAGGCAGTGGTATTTGAGGTTTGATCAGTTTATGAAAGTGCAGAGATATTCCAGAAGTGAGTATGGTCATTGTGTCTATTTCAAAAAATTGCAGGATAGCTCTTTCATATATCTGTTATTATATGTGGATGACATGTTGATTTCCTCTAAAAATGCTAAGGAGATTCAAAATTTGAAGAATCAGCTGAGTTCTGAATTCGAGATGAAGGATCTTGGTGAAGCCAAGAAGATACTTGGGATGGAGATAGCTAGAGACAGAGCAAAGGACATAGTGAGTTTGACACAGAAGCAATATCTCTTGAAGGTGCTGAAACGGTTTGGTATAGATGAGAAAACTAAACCTGTCAGTACACCCTTAGCCACTCATTTCAGAATTAGTGCTTCTCAGTCTCCAAGTACAGATGAAGAGAGACAGTATATGGCTAATGTACCTTACACTAGTGTGGTTGGCAGTTTGATGTATGCCATGGTTTGTACTCGACCAGACATCTCTCAGGCGGTGAGTATGGTTAGTCGATATATGCATGATCCAGGCAGAGAGCATTGGCAAGCGGCAAAATGGATTTTAAGGTACATAAGTGGCACCACAGATGTGGGTTTGAAGTTTGAGAGGGATGACAATATTAGCAGGTTATTGGTGGGTTATGTTGATTCTGACTATGCAGGTGATCTAGATAAGAGGCGGTCTACAACAGGCTATTTGTTTACTATGGCTAGGGCACCTATAAGTTGGAGGTCCAATTTGCAGTCCACTGTAGCATTGTCTACTACTGAGGCTGAATACATGGCAGTTGCTGAGGCCATGAAGGAAGCCATTTGGATTCATGGACTTTTGAAGAGCTTGGGAATTCATCGGGAGAAGGTGGAGGTACACTGTGACAGTCAGAGTGCTATCCATTTAGCGAAGAACCAAGTTCATCATTCGAGGACCAAACATATTGATGTCTGTTATCATTTTGTGTGTGATTTGATAAAGGATGGTGATATTCTTCTGGTGAAGATTGGGACAGCTGATAATCCTGCTGATATGTTGACCAAAATTGTTGGGGCAGCCAAGTTCAAGCATTACAGGAACCTGGCTAATATTTTGCATGCTTGATGATTTGGAATGGGCGGTTGGAATGGTGCTTCGCTATTTGTTTGCTTAGTATGTGATATCATACTAAGGTGGAGTTTGGGTTTGTTGTTACATTTGGTGATGAGCATTTGTTTTGGAGGATTTCTGGAGATTGCTTGGGCTACTTGGAAGATCTCGCCAAGATGGAGATTGTAGAATAATGGCTCGATTCTGGTTCAGTTTGTTTATATCCATCGTATCTGCAGCGATCGAAATTTCCAGTATACCAGTCGACTGTCCATGGGTATCAGTCGACTGTCCCGAAGGAATTTTCAAAGGAGCTAAGGATACAGCAGCAGGGTACACCAGTCGACTGAATATGAATCTCAGTCGACTGTTCCGAACTAATTACCAGTCGACTGATAAGAAGACCAGTCGACTGTCGGCGGGTTTGTAAACCAGAATAGGCCCATTTCGAAAGGCCCAGTAGTTTCCCTATAAATACACCCGTTAGGATTTTGTAAAGTGTAACACCTCTATTCGGATTTTGCAGCCGTCATCTTTGTAAGGGTTTGTTTTCGCCCGTTGGTGATTATTTGAAGAAGAAACCCCAACCGCCCTGTGGATGTAGGCACTTGTTTGTCGAACCACGTAAATCTTTGTGTCCTTGTGTTTGATTTGTTTCTGGTTTTTTCGCTATTTCTCTCTTTGATTGGTGGTTAATTCGTATTCCGCATTCGTATTCCGCACAACAGTTACTTCTCAAATTTCATATATCAAAATCTGATGGTACTTTGGGTATCGCTCGCTCAAGAACAAACAACCATCTCAATTAAAGAGATCACATAGGTTACATCTAATCTCATCATAAACATCTCATTCATTATTCATCATTCATCATTCTTCTTTATCTATTCTCTTTATGTTTATTATCTCAATGTAAATGAGCACTTGATCAATTTCTTGTAAACAAACACTCAGTTGATATTTCTGATTTATCACTTAACAATATTCAACCACTTTTAATTGATAAACTCTTTGCAAAACGTTGCATGATTAATATTTCAATCTATTTGCTTTTATTATCTTTTAATCTCTCATATAGAACCCTTTGCATGAGTTTCTAATTTTGTATTCTATTTCCATAATTTTAAATCATTTTAACATAAGCAAATATCCTCAAATTTTGATGAGAAACGAGATTCATCTTATACATCGTCTAATATAAATTTTAAATCTCCAAAATATATCTAAAAATAGTGTAGAATTATTTCCAACCATTCTAATAATATTCTAAAATATTTCTACAAATTTTTTCCAATTTGTAAAACTATGAAAAAGCCCCAAAAATAAAAAGAAACAAAATGTGCACACCCAGATTTGAACCCAGGAAGCACAGCAAACCCAGACCACAACCCAAGTGCACCCAACAACCGAATAGTCCACTTGCAACTAGTGCAAAGTTCTAAACTCAATTTCCTTATATGGTTTTGTCTACTATTATTGGTAATTCTTTTTTTTTTTTTTGAATTTAAGAAAAAGAAAACCCCCACTGGAGTTCGGACCCGTGACCTCTGATTGATGTTCGTAACACTCGAAAACATACCTGCAAACCAGGCTCTCTAGTATCTTCATCTGATATTATTACTATGGTATTTCTTTTATTTCAACTTTTTGTTTCTAATTTTCTTTAAAATAAACTTTGATTTTGCATTTGCTATACATTATTATTTCTAATCATTTCCAGAGTGTAAGTTCCTTCAACATTAATGTATTAATCCGAAATAAATCCTATAACCATTTATTCTCAAAAATAAAGAGATATATTATCCAACTTGTATAAATTATTCATAGTTCTACAACTTGAACTATAAAAATTAATGTTCTCTATAAAACTATATATTTTTGGGAAATCTTCACATTACTACATTATATATAGATAAATCTTATTCCATGGATTTATTTTTATAAATTTTCTACTAGAAAGACATTTTATAAAACTCCTATTAATTCAATTATCTACTACATTATTGTAATTAGCATGTATTAATAAATTTTGCTAGAGATGTCACTTTACACCCACATGCCAATTTCACCATTCCACTCCCTATTTCTAACATGCACAATTACTAACATTTTAGAAAAACACAAAAAAAACTCCGCACATTCACATGCTAATTAAGTATGATTAAGTATCTGCAAGTCGTAGCTTTCTAGTAAACTGATATCTGCCATATTTAAGTATCAGTTGACTAATATTAAACTTTTGCAAATATAAGTGGCAAAATCAAACAGTAGTATTTATGTTTCATAAGATTTTTGAGTGACGAAACTTCCATCATGACAAATCACATAAGGAAACTGGAGCTAGACTAACTACAGTAAATTGTGAGCATTTACATTCAAGAAACATAAAATGGAAGAAGAAGAAGAAAACTATAATTTTTAAATTGATGAAATTTAAAATATATGGTAGTTGGGGCATTTTCTGTTAAAAAAGGTATATGTAAATTATTTCTTCACCCCCGAAACATCAAAAGACCACATTCAAGTAGTCAAATATTAGCTATCATGTTAAGGATGAACAGAACATGTAAATCCAACAGTCTGTACCAATGTCAAATCCAATCAAGAGACTATGCAATAAAACGATCTATATTCCTCATAAAGGATACATGTAAGATCAAGTTTGGATCTCAATGAAGAACTTATGGAGCATCATGTCTATAAATGGCAAAAACAAAGGATGTCAGGCCATTATTTTAGAAGGGAATTATGATAATATATCAAATTCACGCAGCATAGTTTAGAATGTGCAGTATCTTATAGCTAATATTCTGTGAGTTACACAGTAATTTTCAGACTTTAAACTTTGCAGCAACACAGTAAACATAAGGTTATTATCTCTGCTCAAAATATACATGTACAATAATAAACACATGGGACAAATGAACTGATTTTCAACAACTTCTTTCAAAACAAATAAAAAACAGAAACAATGACACCTGAATGAATACATTCCCATAAGTGAAGAAATACCAGCTATCATGCATTCACTAACTTTCAAACTGAAAGTGGTCGATATTCAAACAAAAATGACATTACTCCCAAAATTCAATTAATAATCTATTATTAAAAGAGACAACTGAAATATAAAAACAAACACATCCCAGAATCCGCATCCCCTATTTCCTCAACATCATAAAACTAGCCATAGATGGTTTAACACAAACAACTAGGTAAACCTAGAAGAGATCTTCCCCTGTAAGTAAAAGATTTCAAAGTATCGAAACCAAGCATTAAAATCAATATGAAACACATAATAGTCAAGGAAAAAGGCTAAATGGTGAAAATTAATTATTGGTTTTTTTTAACTCATTCATTCAATAAGCACTGTATTAATAATAAAAACAGGGAAGAAATTAACATCACCCTAATCTACAGTTTCCTTTTCTTGGATTCAAAATACGGAGAAGAATTCCATCAAAAAAAATACAGAGAAGAAACTATGCAAATTAACTGTACAATATTGCACAGAGTTGTACTATTGTATGATTTGGCAAATGGTAGGAAAATTAAAATTGAAAGATTATGCAAATAATGAAAAAAAAAATGAGTAGAAAAGATAATATCCTGAGATCTAATGAATACTATACACAGAACAATCTTTATTTAAATCTTTCTTTGAGGTGTAAAATCTTTATATAAAATTGTATAAGGAAACGAAGAAAGATAATAACAATAAAGTCTCATGACTTCGATACCAAGCAACAAATCATACTGCAGATATTCCCAATATTGAGCGTCAAATCTCAATAATTAATTTGCAAATTTTGATAATAATTAAATAATTTGCAGAAGGAAATTTTAAAAAGGGGTTTTTTGTAATTAATTAATTAGGGTTTAGGATTAACAAACATATCAACAGCGGCGCTCATTAATTAATCCGAAAAGAGATCGAAGACCTACCATCAAAACTATATACTTCACATATTGTAATAAATACCATATATATACCATTAAAAAGTTTGATCCTTTTCGTAGGATATTT
This sequence comes from Hemerocallis citrina, assembly GCA_017893485.1. NCBI lineage: Eukaryota > Viridiplantae > Streptophyta > Magnoliopsida > Asparagales > Asphodelaceae > Hemerocallis > Hemerocallis citrina. Next base: position 235,839,570 of record CM030360.1, on the reverse strand, counting down.
GGTTGATAACCATGACGAGACCAAGTAAATAACTTGAAAAAGGTAGGCTAAGACATCTAAATATTCCCCATTTCCACAAATGGAGGTAAGGTAAGATAATCAATGGCAGCTGGAGGCATCAAGGTATCTCTGGTTGACTATTTGGGAACTTTTTCAGAGTTGATTTACTCTAGAATAGACATTCTAACTTTCAGGGCCGCAAAAATTATGGCTATGTTTCGGAACAAAATTATCTTAACTTTAAAGATACAAGGTATGCTAACTTTGGTTATCATAGCTTTATCTCCAACACAAAGTAATCTTTTAAGGTTATGTTAAGGAACAAGGTTAAATTATAATAATTGGAGTTATCTCACTTAACTTTACAAGACTCTAGTTATCCTAACTTTGATCTGTTTGGACTCATTCTCATTTTACGGTTAAGATAATTGCAAACTATCCCACCCCAGAAGTTGAGATAACCGCAGTCATCATCTTATCTATTTTTTCTTTATCTTGGTGGTGCCAAGAACTAAGTTACAAAATAACTTTAAGTTGGAGAAAACATAATGGTAACTAAAGTTAGCATACCATGTACCTCAAAAGTTAAGATATCTCTGTTCCCAAACAAGGCCTAACTTGGTGTGCGCCACACTCTAGGGAGTTAGATAACTATAGTTATCTCAATTTTGAGGGTGAGATGACTGCGGCTAGGATAACTAGAGTTTTGTAAAGTTATTTGAGATAACTCCGGTCATCCGAACTTAACTTTCTTCCCAACCAAGACCTGGGGTATTTCAGCTATATAAAAAAAACAAGGCAATGCTAATTTCTACCAATAGCCACCCAAACTGCGTTTCCAAACAACGGACCTAATTCAATTTTTCAACAGCATTCAATAAACATACATAGTAGTTTAACACTTGACACAATCTAAACACCCATCATAATAACGCTTGTGAGATCGCCGTAAAATCACAATTCCCCAAATTCAAGAAGTCCAACACTAACAACAATGCCGAATTTGGAGTGCGCAACACATATAAAGTCATATTCAACTGATTTTTTTTTCTTTTATCCAGTCACAAAACCCTAAGATGGAAACAGTAAATACGAAACCCTATACTTAATTGCAAAGAAAGTAGGATTACCTTCGACCGCCTCAGATTCGGCGGCGACGGAGACGGAGACGGAGAAGGAGGCGGATGCGGGTGCGGATGCCGACGCTGAGGGCTTGTCTCGCTTGAGAGCACTCTTGAGTGCGGGACGGTGATACACATCGCAGCAAGGCTTCAATGGAGTAGGTGAGCTCAGAAGATGGACATAGCTGCTGAGAAGGAAGTGAAGATGCATTTAGAACTGGGAATGTATCAGTGTACATGTTCAAGTGTAATAAATAGAATAATAGGGGGATTTGTGTAAATAAACATTGTAACTGTCTAACTGTTCAGTTTCATTTACGTGCGTTGTATGTAAAAATGAATATAAATAAAGGAGAGATGGCGCCATTGAGGGGGTCGATCATTTGCTAATTCTGTTTCTCACTTTCTTGAATTCTTGAGATCTTGGGTCTCTTTCCCCAACCCAGACTCTTCTATCCTCTTCCTCATCTCAATTCTTCTCAATTCTACCCTACTCCACTATTCACCATGGCCAAGAAAGCTCCAAGAACTGCAGCATCAATGGTGGTTCCAACAGAACCGCACCAATTGGTATCAGAGCCATTCGATCCTCGGGCGAATTTAGATGATGAGGAAGATGACCAGACAAGGACAGGACCAAGAATCAGTAATGGAGTTTTGGGAGGAGCTCCGGAGTTAGATTTGCAGCAAAGGCAGCGATTCTTGGAAGAAAGAATGCTAGGAGTTGAAAATCAAGTAGAAGAGATTGCAACGCAATTACCATCAGTCTTGGCTCAATTGCAACACCTGGCGCATCAAGTAGGGAGTTTGATTGCATCTGGGAAGCTAAATCAAGAAGACAGTGGTCCATTAGGGCCAATTCCACCGTATAGAGTAGGTAAGCAGAATCTTGATCAGATTTCATTTGGAACAAATCTGGAACTGGGGCATAAGGGTGTGGGTTTTAATGAAAAAGGAAGGAGGTTTGATCAATCTGGTGAGGGAATTTTTTTTCACAAACCCCCAAAGTTGGAGGTAAGTCCTTTCTCTGGTAATGGTGATGTCTTGAATTGGTTATTTCAAATAGAACATTACTTTGATATATACCATATTGCGGGTGATGAGAAGGTGCGAGTAGCATATTTTTTCCTTAAAGAAGAAGCTGTACAATGGTGTCGTTGGTTCTTAAGATCAACGAGGGGGTTGTAACTTGGAAACAATTCAAAGAAGGTATTTGCAACAGATTTGATTCAGGGGTATATGAGAATGCAGTTAAAACACTTTGTAGATTGGAACAAACCACCACAGTCTTGGAGTATCAGCGTAAGTTTGAGAAATTGCAGTGTTTGGTTGAAGGGGTTAATGAATCTTACCTAGTACAGCAATTCATTAGTGGCCTTAAGGAGGATATTCAACATGATGTGTCCATGGTTGAACCTCAATCCCTGGGAGAAACTTTTAGAGTTGCACTTAAGTATGAAAAGAAACTAAATTCTGTGAAGCAGTTGAATAGAAGTGCTTTTCGACCTCAGTTTAGACCAACATACTCACAGAGTGTTACTCCTCTAACCACACAAAGTTCATCATCATACCCACCACCGAAGTCTCAATCAACTACTGCTATTCCAACTTTGAAGAAATTAAGCCCAAATGAGATATGGGAAAGGCGAAGGAAAGGATTGTGTTTTGGCTGTGAGGAAAATTTTTTGCCAGGTCATATTTGCGAAAACAAAACATATATGTGCATAGAAGGGGAGTGGGATTTATTCTCTATTCAAGGTGAAGAGGAACTAACTCAATTGTTAGATGCAGATAATGACAATGATATGTCAAATGAAATGCAAAATAACCAGTTATGTGCAGCTAAGAGTAAAGGAGTTAATTCTGAGTGTCTCATCTTGAAGGGGCAGCTTAATGGGCATGACATACATATCCTATTGAATAGTGGAGCAACTCATAACTATATTGATCCATTCATTGTGGAGAAGGCAGGATTGAAGCTCTCTATTAAACAATCTTTCAATGTGAAAGTTGCTGGAGGAGGTGAAGTTGAGGGAAGTGGACTATGTTCAGGGGTTAAGATAAACTGCCAAGGTTATGAATTTGTAGATGAATTCCTTGCTTTTCCTATCGGGGGCCATGATGTGGTGTTGGGAGCTAAATGGATTAAACAAGTAAAGGAAGTCACAGTTAATTTGATGGAGAAGCAGCTTAAATTTTTTCATCAAGAAAGAAACTGGGTTTTGAAGGGTCTTCACCCTACTCCTACACAGCTGTTAACTGATAAGGAAGCTAGTAAAGTTACTTTTCAAATTCATAGAGGGTTTGTGCTATATTTGATATCTTCAGCAACAAATAATAAGATCAAACAAGTCTTGCCTGCAGAGCTGAGTGCATTACTGGGAAGTTATGAAGATGTGTTTGAAGAACCAAAAGGTCTGCCACCGAATAGATCATGTGACCACCAAATTCCTTTAATTGCTGACTCCAAACCAGTTTGTATAAGGCCTATATCGACATTCTTTTGAGCAGAAGAATGCTATTGAGAAGTTAGTTGAGGAAATGCTAAACCAGGTTGTTATTCGACCTAGTACAAGCTCCTACTCTTCACCAGTAGTTTTAGTTAAGAAGCATGATGGATCATGGCGTATGTGTGTTGACTATAGACAGTTAAATCATCAAACCATCAAGGATACGTATCCAATACCAATTATTGATGATCTCTTGGATGAATTGCATGATTCAATGTTTTTCACTAAATTGGATTTGCGATCAGGTTACCATCAAATCAGAATGTCAGAGGATGATGTTCCAAAGACAGCTTTTAGAACTCATAGTGGACATTATGAATTTTTGGTGATGCCATTTGGATTAAGTAATGCTCCATCTACATTTCAATCATTGATGAATGATATATTCAGGCCTTATTTGCGCAAATTTGTTTTAGTATTCTTTGATGATATACTAGTGTTTAGTCACACTTGGCAGGATCATCTTCAACATATTAGCATGGTTTTAGATGTCATGCGACAACACCAGTTGTTTGTTAAAAGGTCTAAGTTTGATTTTGGCAAATCTAAGGTAGAATACTTGGGTCATGTGGTCTCTAATGGAGGAATTGCAGTTGATCCTAGTAAAGTAGATGCAGTGCGGCAATGGCCCAGGCCAAAGAAAGGCATTGCGGGGATTTTTGGGTCTCACTGGATACAATAGGAAATTTATTCGCAACTATAGGTCCATTGCAGCACCCTTAACAGCTCTGACAAAGAAGGATGGATTTGAGTGGAGTAATGAAGCCCATATGGCATTTGATCAATTAAAATTGGCATTATCCACAGCCCCTGTATTGCAACTTCCAAACTTTGAAGACACATTTGTAATTGAATGTGATGCATGTAAGGAAGGGATTGGAGCTGTTCTTTTGCAAAATAAGCATCCTATAGCTTATATTAGTCAAGGCATTAAAGGAAAAAGTCTGCATTGGTCTGCATATGAAAAGGAGATGTTGGCTATATTACTTGCGGTGAAAAAGTGGAAACAATACTTGTTTGGAAGGAAATTTATCATTCGTACTGATCACCAACCACTTAAATACCTATTAGATCAGAGATTGTCTACTGAAGCTCAAAATTCCTGGTTAGTTAAGCTGTATGGGTTTAATTTTGTGGTTGAATATAAGAAAGGTAGTGAGAACATACCAGCAGATAGGTTGTCAAGAAGGGATCTGGATTGTTACTTTGCGCAGCTCTCATTATTGATTGCAGATTGGTGGAAGGAGATAGTTAAGATGAATGAAGAAGATAGCTATTTTAAAGACTTAGCTGCTAAAGTTGCAAACTCAGCAAACAGCAAGTTTCATCAAATTAGAGGAGTTTGGTACAAACAATCAAAGGTAATAATTAGTCCTACTTCTCCATTTCGACATATGTTAATATATGAACATCATGATTCACCCATTGGTGGTCATTCTGGCTATGACAAGACATTAAAAAGAATTCGTAGGTCTTTTTGGTGGAAGGGAATTAAGGAAGATGTTAGAACATATGTGCATGAATGCACAATTTGTCAAACCAGTAAGTATGTTCCACAAGCCCCATCCGGTTTATTACAACCTCTCCCAATTCCTGATCAAGTGTGGCAGCAAGCAAGCATGGATTTTATTGAAGGGCTTCCTATCAGTCGAAGATACTCAGTTATCTTGGTAGTCGTAGACAGATTGAGCAAGTATGCGCATTTTTTCCCTATTCAGCATCCTTACACAGCAACTACTATTGTGCAAGTTCTAACTGAAGGAGTATTTAAGCTATATGGGATGCCAATTTCAATAGTATGTGATAGGGGGCAGTATTCACTAGCAACTTGATGAAGGAAACATTAAAACTGCAAGGTACCAAGTTGAAATTCTCAACTGCATATCATCCCCAAACAGATGGGCAAACCGAAGTTGTTAATAGGTGTTTGGAGACCTATCTTCGTTGTTTTCGTCATCATAGGCCAAAGGAGTGGAGCATTTGGCTGTCGTGGGTAGAATATTGGTACAACACAACCTGGCATTGTGCAACTAAAACCACTCCATATGAAACCTTATATGGTAGGCCTCCTCCAACATTGATTTCATATATTCCTCATACAGCCACTAATCCTCAAGTAGAAGAAGCAATGCTCTCCAGAGATGTGCATTTGCAATTACTTAAGGATCATCTGTTAGCAGCTCAACAGAGAATGAAAAAATATGTTGATGCTCATAGGGTGGAAAAAGAATTTGCAGTGGGAGAATTGGTATATCTCAAGTTACAACCGTATAGGCAAACGTCAGTATCTGCAAGGTCCATTCAGAAGTTAGCACCACTGTACTATGGTCCATATAGAGTTCTCCAAAGGATTGGAGTTGTTGCCTATAAGCTAGATTTACCATTAGATGCAAAGATCCATCCAGTTTTTCATATCTCTCAGCTGCAAAGACATTTGGGACCTACGGTGGAGGTCCAAAGGTCTGTTCCTTCTGCTGTCTACAAGGTGCTCTTGGAACCTGACTTGATACTTGATAGACGAGCTGTAATTAAGGGAAAGAAACTAGTCTCAGAAGTTCTGATCAAGTGGAAGGATCAAGCTGCAGATTCAGCTACATGGGAGTCGTATTGGGACTTAGTGCGTAGATTTCCTTTATTCGACCTTGAGGCAAGGTCCAAAAAGATGGGGGGTGGAGTTGATACACATCACAGCGAGGCTTCAATGGAGTAGGTGAGCTCAGAAGATGGACATAGCTGCTGAGAAGGAAGTGAAGATGCATTTAGAACTGGGAATGTATCAGTGTACATGTTCAAGTGTAATAAATAGAATAATAGGGGGATTTGTGTAAATAAACATTGTAACTGTCTAACTGTTCAGTTTCATTTACGTGCGTTGTATGTAAAAATGAATATAAATAAAGGAGAGATGGCGCCATTGAGGGGGTCGATCATTTGCTAATTCTGTTTCTCACTTTCTTGAATTCTTGAGATCTTGGGTTTCCTTGCCCAACCCAGACTCTTCTATCCTCTTCCTCATCTCAATTCTTCTCAATTCTACCCTACTCCACTATTCACCATGGCCAAGAAAGCTCCAAGAACTGCAGCATCAATGCTGGTTTCAACAGAACCGCACCAGACGGGGAGGTGGAGGGGGATCAGCCTTGGATGTTGGAGGAATCTGAAGATGATCATTATTCGAAGAAGAAGGAGGGGGTAAGCCTTGAAATAGATTTTCCGCCATTAATCGAGAGAGCGAGCCCGCACTTTTTTTCCCCTTTTATTCTTGTGTCGGATTTCTGAATTGAGCAGGACGACTCCGGTCTTCTGCCATTGCGGATTTTGGGATTTGGGCTTTGGTCTTCTGCCATTGCGGATTTTTATATTTTTTTTATTGTTATGTTACATTGAAAATAGCAAATATCTTCTCAATAGTTGAATTTCATCATTTTTCACTCTCGAAGTTCTAAAAAGTTGGATTTTATACCCCCATTTATAATTATTTATCAACATATACTAATGAAAATATAGAATTTTGTTTACAACTAATTATTGTCATACTATTCAAACTTGAGGTACATAATTGTTGTTTTACTGTTTACAAGGCTTTTCATATGTTGTATCGTTCCGAAGACGGGATGTAGGCATGTGCCCACGGGCAAATCTAGTTGCTAAAAAAAATACAAAGTAACCAATACATGCAAAATTTGACCGTCAGTCCTCTTGCCAACTAGGATTTGCCAACTGCTGAAAGTCCTTACTATTGTATTACAACGATGCTCGCACCATATTTGTAAATTCACCTTTTTTTTAATCAATGAAGATGAGAGTTGATTGCAAGTATCTTGCAATTGAATATTGAATAAATAAAAAGTTTGAACTAAACTCATCATTGGAAAAGCTACACTCGTCATGTTCCAACGGCGAGAACAACCAAACTCATTGTTGAAAACGGTGAGTTTAGTTGTTGAGTCACAAATGCAAATACTTTGACAACTATCCTCTTTCTGTAAATAGTTTCAAAAATTGTACGTGTAGAAGTACAACACAAGGACTTCTCAAGAGGCAATTCATCGTAGTACTTCTCTCGCCCAAGCCTGCTAGCCATATTATGCATAAAGCCATTGTGATTTGCGACCATCAAATGGATTACAGTTTTAACTTATTAGAGCTAAACTACAGCAAACCAAGCAAAGAAGAGTTCTTTACTTATACAGCAGTATGCCACTAGTAGTTTTTAACTTCGAGGCAATTAGCAACGAAAGAAATGTGGGAAGAAAAAAAATCAGCAATTTGTGAAACCCTTTAAAAGCAAAGTACTACCATGCATCAAAATACATCAATCCCTTTGCTTTAGTAAGAACAATTATCAGGCATAATACCTCAAACCCATCAACAAAGAAGACTTGACATAATGCATCTATTCCTTCTTTAAACAATTTATATTGGGACTGATCACATCCACAGACTGTTTCAGAGTTTCATGCACAGATTCCAAGAACATAAATAATCGGCAATGTTACAACAAAATCACACCATTTAGTCTTTTGTTGGGATATCATAGTCAGTATAGAAATTGAGAATAATTAGCTGCTTCAATTTATGGGAGGCCAAAAATATCCATTCGTATAAATACTGCAGATGGTAATGCTCACTCTGGAGGCTACTGCACTTGCGGGTTCTTCAAGAATAGATACTGCAGAGAGAGAAGAGAAACAGTTCAAGCAAAATGATAATGAGAGAAACGAGTGGTAATTTAGTACATTACATTACTGAGTCTGGTTGGTATTTACCTCGAAGGACTTGCCAGAGCTTTCAAACTCCAACATACTGAGAGCAACCTCACAGCTCTGAGACACTATGGGCTCAGGGTCCTTCGCAAACTCCTTTAGAAGTGCAACGCTTTCGCCATCTATTACATGATAACAATAACTATAAGAAACATCACGGACAAAAGTATCGTAATAGTTGAACTACCTAGAGGCAGTCAAACATTTTCAAAATACCTGCAATAGAACCGAGAGCTTCAGCAGCTTCATGTCTAACCATAGGGTGCTCGTTCACATTTCTGAGGATCTCAGATAATGCATCAGCAGCAGCTTTATCTTGCAATTGACCTAACACATATGCTACCTGCACAAAGATATAGAATAAATCGATCAAACTAAACCAATCTTTGTATAAAATCACTTTTGAACTTCGAAGCATCAAATACTTGAACGAAAGTTTACTTTTATTTGGATGTTATATGGTAAAACCATTATGGTGAGAGTTAATTTGGTGGCTATAATTTAGCAAAACAGTGAATTATAATTCACAGAAATTGCACCAACAAGAGTTTTTTTTAAATAGGTAAGGTCTGGTAAACTATGGAGAATCAATCCACACAGATAGGTGACTGGTTTTTAATCTTGTTTTATAATCAGGCACGACCCAAAACTCAAATCTTATCTTTTGAGTTCTTTCAGCTAAATATTTGAATTTGACGGTTTTGAAAATCTAACCAATTATTTTCTAAAAAGAAACAAAATTTAACCAATTGTAGCAAACCTCCTTCGTCTGCAATTTAGCCTGATCTGTTCTTCATACAGCTCAATCTTTTTGTTGAAGGAACATATAGCTGAAACTAGGGCTACAAACAAGCCGAGTCGAGCCGAATACCTTGAGGCTCAAGCTCGGCTCGTTTATCTATCGAGCTCACTTTCAAGCTCGAGCTCGACACGAGCCGAGCTTTGACCGAGTTCGAGCCGAATACTCGCAAGCTTCTGCCTAAAACCCACGTACCTTCAAGCTCGAGCTCGCCTCGTTTACGTATCGAGCTTGCTTTCGAGCTCGAGTTCGGCTCAAGCTCGACACCAGCCGAGTCAAGAGCCTTGACTGAGTTTTGACCGAGCTCGAGCCGAGTAGCTCGCAAATAGCTCGGTTCGTTTGCAGGCCTAGCTGAAACTTCTCATTGAAATGAGTGTTTGGTTGGATGAAAGAGCAATGGGATATGATAGTTGGAAATTTTCCTGAGAGAGAAAGAAGGGGGATTGATGGATTTGCAGAGACACACATACACGCATACTGATACTCTTATGTAGATACATGTTAAGACTACTGAAAACTTTTTCAGTGACGTTTCCCACAGCATGCCACATTAGCCATCTCTTGGAAAGTACTTCATGCCAAAGAGGAGGATAACAATGGAAGAGCTCTTTGAAATGTCATCCCTTTCCTTACTTTTCCTTTCTCTTACACTTAATTAAACACCCAACACATTGAAGTGAGGATATAACAGCAGCTTGCAAGCTGCAGCTTTCCATAGCGAGGATCAACGTTCAGGTCCATGGTCAGGGCCGGCCAAGGGGTAAGCCCAACAAGCTAGCAGGCTTGGGCAACCACCCTTTCATGGGGCAACAAAATTTTTTAAGGTCCTGTGTATGTATAACATATAAGGGCAACAGAATTGGGCTTTAACAAGTCAGTCCAATCCAACCTTTAAAAAAATTAACTTTTACTTTTACTTTTACTTTCTGTTGTTATTATTATAAAAAAAATTACTAAGGGGCAACAATACATGGGCTTGGCTAGGGCAACCCGGATCTCTGGGTGAGGCCTGTCCATGGTATCTTAATCCTTCCAAGTTCCTCCATGGTGAGTTGTGAGTTGTGAGTTGTAAGCCCCCTTTTCTCTTCCTACCTCCTCTGTCTCTTTCTCTGACCTTTATTTTCACTTGGGATCATTATATGACTATGCGGGTTGCACACATCAGTACATAATCTTAAGCTTTATTTTATTCTAAGAAAATAGGGAATTTGTAGATCTCATTGATATTTTGGTCATCTCTATATGAATATATTACTTTCTATAAGGTTAACGAGCTGAAAATGATCAAGGCGCATCATATTTAACTTCTAATGTTTCAAATCTTCACTCATGTGAACCAACTCACATCAGTTTTGCAGCCACGATAAAAATAGTTTAAGATGAGTCATACTTGTTCAACTGCAAACAACTTTCAAAAAAGTATAAGCTATAAGTATAGAATATATATTTTAATGGAGCTTGTGAAATCATATTGTAGTTTTGGAGTCATTTGATAGTCTTGGTAGAACTTTTTAACTGATGTGGCTCGATCCAGCTAAGTACAATACTTGCCCAGTCTTACTAACATTAGGTTTAGAGGTGTGGTGAGAGTAATTTCTTTAAAAAGGCTCTCTATATACTGAATATATCTGGAACGAAACATTGTAAAACAATATCAGGTACTCAAAGAGCATAACGGTGGCGGCGGCGTGCGGGCGGGGGGGTTTGTAATTGAAATTGCACAATAATTTATACTACAAAGTGGAAAAGAAAATGTGTATAGGATGCAAAGATAATGACAAGCATTGAAAACGTAAAAAATTTCGACCTCATGACGCAATAGGGCACTGCTGGCACCTAATGATGCAATTATAGCACTGGTAGCTGCTTCTTCTCCAAGATTCCGGAGTGCAAATAGTGCGGCGTACCGCTCATACATTCCCTCTTCTTCGTTCAGAAGAACTTCCCTTGATGAGGAGGAATTAAAATTAAATGAGAACGTATACAATATCACAACAGGGAATCGCATTCACAATATGGAAATATACCTTAGCTGATCCAGTGAAGAACAGCTAGATGCAGGCATAGCTGGATCAACAGACAAGTAAGGTGAGGACCCTACTGAAGATGTTGTTTCATCACTATTGTCCGTGTTTTTTTGTTGTCTTATGCGTCTAAGAGCTAATTCACAAGTTTCTTGTACCTCTTTAGCTGGATCAGATGCCAAACTATGTTCCAACTGGGGAATAGTGCCCTCTAAACCAATTGCTCCAAGGGCCTCAGCTGCCTAGTAAATAAACCGTATTTGTAATAAGAAGTATTAAAAATGTAAGCAAATTAATCCTAAATTAATAGTGAAATACAATAATGATGATCTACCTCATGACGGACAATGGGATGCAAAGAAAGATCTTTGAGAATAGACTCCAGAGCAGGAATAGCTTCAGCATCCTGCATTTGACCTAGTGCAAATGCTGCCTCATGTGCAAGCAAATTTGAAGAATCTCTCGCAGCTGAAAGAGGAACATATATTATGAATGACAAAAGAACATTATAGACTGCCTTTATGTTAACTACAATATATACAGATAACTGTACCAATCACTTAAATGGGGTTAATATTTTTCAATAAGGTATCATCAACAATCAAAATGGATACGGAAGCATTGAGGAATACATAAAGCTAACAGATCGTGCTACAAAAAGTAAGTCTTATATAGCATATCTGATTAGGTAACATCGTGGTTCTAATTGATTCTCTGACTTATGTAGGCTCCAAAAACCAAGAAGTGGTTCCTTTGAGCAACTTAGAAACATGGAGAAATAGACACACCAGCACGCATGATCCGACGGAAAATCACAGGACACCCACACATGCATAATTTATGAATACTACATGAAAATAGGTAGTGCCGCGTCATACAGTTTTTACTTTTTAGTCCACAGTTTTCGGTCGTTTTTGTGAAATTTCGTATTTCATTGTTTTCCTAAGTTTTGTGAGCTACAAGTCCACAGTTTGCGGCCGTTTTGGCGAGATTCCGTATTTTATTGTTTTGGCCAGATTTTGTGGGTTAGTCCACAGTTTTTTGCCATTTTCGCGAAATTTAGTATTTCAGTATTGTGTCCATATTTTGTATAGTACATGTCTACAGTTTTCGGCAATTTTAGCAAAATTCCGTATTTAACTGTTTCACCCACATTTTGTGAGCTATAGTCCACTGTTTTCGATCATTTTTGTGAAATTCTGTATTTCACTGTTTCAAACCGATTTTATGGGCGTGAACAGTTCTCGACCGTTTTCGCAAAATTAGGTACTTCACTGTTCTAGTCAATTGTTGTGGCTAGTCTACAGTTTTCGGTTAGTTTTGTGAATTCTGTATTTCACTGTTTTGGCCAAGTTATATGGGCTATATAGTCCATGGTTTTCGTCGTTAGCGAAATTTCGTATTTCACTGTTTTGACCATATTTTTTGAACTATAGTCCACAATTTTTGGTCGTTTTCGTGAAGTTCTGTATTTTACTATTTTAGCCAAGTTTTAGGTCGTTTTTACGAAATTCTAAATTCCATTATTTTGGCCATATTTTATGGGTTGTGTAGTCCACCGTTTTTTGTCATGTTCGCAAAATTTCATATTTCACTATTTTTTATAAGTTTTGTAGGTTATAGTCAACAGTTTTCGGCTTTTTTGCAAAATTCCTTATTTCATTATTTTGGCAACATCTTGTGCGCCACAATTTTCGGTCGTGTTTGCAAATTTTCGTACTTCACTTTTTTGTGCATATTTTGTAAGCTATAGTCCAGTCATTTTCGCAAAATACTGTATTTCACTGTTTTGGTCAAGTTTTGTGGGTTAGCCCACAATTTTCAACCGTTTTCACATAATTTTGTATTTCAATATTTGGCCAGATTTTATTGGCTACAGTCCACAATCTCCAGCTGTTTTAGCAAAATTTTGTCTGTTTTGGCCACATTTTGTGAGGTATTGTCCACAGTTTTCGGTCATTTTCGCTAAATTCTGTGTTTTATTGTTTTGGTCAAGTGTAGTCAACAATTTTCGGCCGTTTTCATGAAGTTTTGTATGTAATGGTTTTGGCCAAATTTGTAAGCTATTGTCCATAGTTGTCGACCATTTTAGCGAAATTTTGTATTTCACACTTTTTGCCAAGTTTTGTGTGCCATTTTAGTAAAATACAGTGAGTCATATACATGTGTCCTACACAAGTGTCCGACACGAAATAAAAATCTAATATAAGTGTTTGTGCTATATAGTATATCAGAGAATGCTTTCTTGCCTCTATGTCCATAATATCCTTGTCTACATGAATTTGGAGGCTTACTCTTTAACGGCATAATAAGCAACAACAAAGGGTAGGTCAAATTAAATTAAACAACAATGGAGCTTAAAAATCTATATTGTGTTGTGTGCCTGTCTAGATTATGGTTGTTAAGAGTACAAGTGCTAAGCGTCAACCCTTACCACAACTTCTAAGTTGGGTGGCGGGTTTTTTCTCATGGTATCATAACTACCTAGATTTGAATCCGACAAACTATGGCATATTAAATGTGGACTATAAAAAAAAGTAAACTATGTACAATCCAGGTCAAGGCACAGGGCTCCCAACTTGTAGGGGTGTTTGAATATAAATGTTAGACCCTCAAACTTTACCACAACTTCAAAGTTTTGGTTTAAAGGAAGGGCCTTTGAAAATGGTTACTATAGCTGGTATCGGGTCCTATCGGGCCGAGTCCTCCACTACCCAGACCCGGACTTGCAAGAATCGGGTCCGGGTCCTTGTTAAAAATACCTACCCGTCGGGTCCGGTAGCGGGAAATAAATATTTACACTTAAGTGTTTTTGTACCCGATACCCTACCGTTTCAACAATTTTTACACTTAAGTACATGAATAAATATTATATTTACACATATATCTTCAACAATTACTATTTACATGTATATCCCATTATCCCTATAACTCTATTATTCAAATTCCATATTTTTGGGCGTATTTTTTAACAGGCCCGAGTCCAGGTCCGGATCAGGTCTATTTTGAGCGGACCCAGACCTAGACCCGAACCCGAACCCGTATAGATCGGATCGATTCTGGTCCAATGCCGGGTACGGATATCAGGTCAAAGTAACAACTATAATGGTTACCTTGTCAAACAAATTATAGGTCCATGTCAATTTGATGACCACCTGTGCAAATTGGTCAATATATTCTAAACATCTCTATAACTCAATTGTGCTTGCTTCATAGTTGACCCTATATTTAATAGACCCTAGAGGTAGGTAAAAGTTAGCAGGTTATCCTACCTATACCTCAAAACATAAAGTTATCATCTTACTTAGTGTTTGCACTGCCAAAGTAAAATTTGATAAGAATGAAGTTTAGATAATTGTTGTTATCTTAACTCCAAAATGAGTTCCAAACTAGTTTGGCTATGTTTGGGAACAAAATTAAGTTAGGATAACTGGAATTATTAACTTAAAAAGACTCTAGTTATCCTAACTCTCACATGTTTGGGACTCATTTTACATGTAAATAAACTAGAGTTTACCCCAAAAGTTATCTAACCCATAGTTATGTAAACTTTACTCCACTTTGACCTAATTTTTCTTTACTCAAAATAACTTTAAAATGGAGGAAAGGGTATGACTACAAAAGTTAGCATACTTTGTACCTCCAAAGTCCATATAATATTTGTTATCTAAACTTTACTCCCAAACATGGGAAGTTATTTGTAAGGTTATGTAAGATAACTCCAGTTATCCTAACTTAACTTTGTCCCAACCATGGCAGAAATTTAAGAAAAGACGACAACTGCAATGATTATTGGACAAACTAAATGAAGTTTCAAGTCACAAATAAGAAATATCCATCAAATAACCAAAAATATCATCTTCTTCATCAATATTACCAAAGGCGACTAACTCTTACAATTCACAACCTTAAATAGATAAAAAAAAAGAATCTTTTCAACACCAACCTAACTACATAATCGGGATTTAACCAGATGATGCAAAAAAGACTGAAAGTGATGACGTCATACCTTGCAAGAGGGCGCGGCGAGGGGCAGAGCCTCGGAGATTGCGGAGGGAGAAGAGGGCTCTGAACCGCTTCGAGATAGGCTGCGTCTGATCGAGAAGACGCTCGCAAAGGAACTTCTCCATTTCGGGAGTAGATTCGAACGAGTTCGCGGAAACCATGGCTGATTTCTTCGATTGGAGAATGAAGAAGATGGAAGAGGAAAAAAAAAACCTGGCTCGACTCTGCGGGAAAGTTTCAGAAAATCCTGTCATTTATGTAGTCAGATATCAGGCTAAAGTATTGTAAAATAAAAAAAAACTTGATCCGATCTGGGGATTTGAACCCGACGTGAATCGAACTCACAACCTTCTGATCTGGAGTCAGACGCGCTACCATTGCGCCACGGATCCGTATGCCGGAAAGGGAAGATTAAACATATGTATCGTAATTCATATTTGTTATTTTATGAGAATTTAAACCATCTCTACTTTTATATACTAGTAAATACACGTGCAATGCACGTGATATGGCTAAAAATAGACTTAAATCGGGACCGTTCACATCGGACGCGAATCTCAAAGCTCAGGGGTAAAACGGTAATTTCACCTACTAGCGGGTCCGAAGCGGGTACTGGGTCTCCTTCTCACAGATCCAATAACCCGCGAACGGATCCGCTCCAACTGGGTACGGGTCCCGACCCAAGACAAACCCAGATCAGCAAGAGGAAAATCAGGGTTACTGATTTGATCAAATCAACAGGACTTTTATTTACAACTAATTATTGTCATACTATTCAAACTTGAACTACATAATTGTTGTTTTACTGTTTACAGGGCTTTTCGTGTGTTTATCGTTCCGAAGACGTGCCGTAGGCACGTGTCCACGGGCAAATCTAGTATATATATATATATATATATATATATATATATATATATATATATATATATATATATATCTGCACGCAATTCCCAAGTAAAACTTCATTTGAGTGAAACACTTTACCTGCATGCAATTCCCAAGTAAAAACACATTTTGATACAAGACTACTCGGGTTAAACAGCTTGAGTTTCTTTTGAATGCCTATAAAGAACATTTATAATGACAACCCACCAACAAATCTTCAGAGAAAGTGAGAAACCCCTAATTTATCTTCGTCGCAATCCTAACTCCATGCCAATGTCTAATTAGATTTTTATTTTTCTCTCCAAAACCCCAAAATCCTCTATCTAGTATACACTTCATAGCAACAAAGCCTACCTTCTCCAGTTCATACTAAACTACTAAAACTCAAAAGTATGCAAGATTGTTCATACTTAACCCAGTTGATAAATCTCTGTGGCCGATCTCTTCTCGAGAAATCATACCCAAACCAAGTCAAGACTTGTAATCAACTTTTAAACATCTCCATGTTTTCAACTACCTCTCCTTTCTCTGTACACCTTCTTCTGGGTTTCCATTAAACATACCCAAACCATCTCAATCAGTTTCCCTCTTGTTATCTATTACATACTTATAGCAACAAACCCATACAAACAATAACACCTTCTCCTAGTCACACTAAATTTCTGAAATAAAAAGAGTAATTCTAACAATAAACATGAACAATTATAAAAGGAAACAAGATTATAAATTGAGATTACCTAAGAGGTGGAGCTTGGAAGATTTGGGGCCAGGGTTTCGCCGTCCGATCGCTCGAAAAGGAGGTAGGGTTCGTTCGGAGCAAATCGAAACCCTAACGGCGAGAGAGAGGACGGGAGAGAGGTAAAATCGAAGGCCTATCGGCTTCGACGAAAAGGCGACGAGAACCGATTCTCAGAGTAGGATGGTTTCTCATCGAAGAGAGAGAGAGATCGGTTTCTCATCGAAGAGAGAGAGATCGATCGAGAACCGAAGTAGGGTTTCGATCGACGAAGAAAGAGAGAGCGGGAGGGATTCTCAGAATATGGGAGTTTCTCTTCGAAGAGAGAGAGAGATCGATGTGCTATTCGAAGTAGGGTTTCGATCGAGGAGCGGGAGAGATCGATCCAGAAAGAGAGTGCGGGAGGGAGAGGATGTTTCGCTGAGTGCTGAATGAAAAAGAAAGAGAGATAGAAATGACCATTTTACCCCTCAGCAAAACAGAGCGATTTGAGCCGTTTGATCGATCTCAACCGCGATCGGACGGCTGTGATCTCCCGCTCACGATAAGGAGCCCATCTCACCGTCTCATAATTGACTAACTCTCTATTATATATATATATATATAGCCTCATATTTGTATGAAGAAATTTCCTTATACAAAGTGAGGTGTCAATTTAAGAGCCTTTAGATCATAGTTTTAAATCAAGGGACTCATTTGCAAAAATCAATTGACAATTATTTGTTAAATTCCAAAAATAACTGATTTTCTCTCTCCAATCTCTCTATGGCTTTCCGCCTTTCCCTCTTCCTCTTTCTCACGCCGTCTCACTTTTCTCTACCTTGAAAGCATGTTCATTGATATTGTTAAAAGGAATAAACTGACCCTTTTATTAGGTACAAATGCTGGAATCTGGTCGTCCATTCCTCATTGAAGTATCAACTGCTTGTTGCCTTTCATCGACCATTGATGTTCAAAAGATTACACACACAATAAACAATTCCGACAAAAAAAATAAGTATATTATGTATCATGTTTTGGAATTTCTATCTACTGATAATAAAATGTCAGTCAAATGTGTACGCATTATGTTCTATAGGTTAGGATACGAAATCTCAATGTTGTTGGTGCCATATACGTAGTTATAAAATGAGATAGGGGAATCCATTATCCTATTACCTCCAATTTCTCTTGGGCTTGAGTAAAACATCTTGATGATGGGGAAGAAGAAAGATTATTGATTTGCTATATGGAAGTACACCCAAATGATGGAGTACAGATAAAGCCCAAAGCCAAACAAAGTATGTCCCGATCAAAATAAGCAAGGATATAATTGTCAGTTATTTTTAAAATTTAACAAATAATTGTCAATTGATTTTTGCAAATGAGTCCCTTGATTAAAACTATGATCTAAATGTTTTTAAATTGACACCTCACTTTGTATGAGGAAATTTCCCCATACAAATATGAGGCTTACTTTTCTCATATTCATATATATATATATATATATAGAGAGAGAGAGAGAGAGAGAGAGAGAGAGAAATCTTCGGTTGCACACTACTTTGGTGAGCACTCCGTGAGCACTCACAAACTAGAGACCCTATGAAAAATCCGAACCGCTCATATCGTTCTATATGCCTTAGATAGCCTAACAATAAAAAATCAAGTAATTTGAAGTTCATTTGCCCATGATTTACATCATCACAAAATTGTATGGCTGAAAATTCTAACAGCTTGATGGATGGGCAAATGAACTTCAAATTACTTGATTTTTTATTGTTAGGCTATTTAAGGCATATAGAAAGATATGAGCGGTTCAGATTTTTCATAGAGTCTCTAGTTCGTGAGTGCTCACGGAGTGCTCACCAAAAGTAGTGTGCAACCGAAGGGGACTATATATATATATATATATATATATATATATATATATATAGGGAAAGCTTCGGTTGAGCACTACTCTAGTGCTCACCGCGTGAACACTAGGCCTTCGGGCGTTCATATCGAAAATCCGAACCGTTCACATTGATCTACACATCTAAATTAGTCTAAATATGTAAAATCAAATCATTTGAAATTCATTTACCCATTCATTGAAGTGTTACAAAATGGTATGTCTGAAAATCATTGTTTTTATAGTCACATGATGGATGGGCAAATGAATTTCAAATGATTTGATTTTACATATTTAGACTAATTTAGATGTGTAGATCAATGTGAACGGTTCGGATTTTCGATATGAACGCCCGAAGGCCTAGTGTTCACGCGGTGAGCACTAGAGTAGTGCTCAACCGAAGCTTTCCCTATATATATATATAGAGAGAGAGAGAGAGAGAGAGAGAGAGAAAGTTAGTCTATTATGAGATGGTGAGATGGGCTCCTTATCGTGAGCGGGAGCTACCAGCCATCCGATCTAGTTTGATTCAGATCGAATGGCTGAGATCAGATCCCGTTCTCCATCCTGTTTTGTTGAGGGTAAAATGGTCATTTACCCCCTCTCCTTATCTTTTGGCATGCTGGCTCCCAAATCACAAAATGAGTATGTCTTCTCCTTAATCCAAATTAAGTAGTTTTTTTTTTCTTTCCCTCACATCAGATATAGGGTGGGAGTGAGTTGGGAGCCAGCATGCCAAAAGATAAGGAGAGGGGGTAAATAACCATTTTACCCTCAACAAAACAGGATGGAGAACGGGATATGATCTCAGCCATTCGATCTAGATCAAATGGCTGGTAGCTCCCGGTCACGATAAGGAGCCCATCTCACCATCTCATAATAGACTAACTATATATATATATATATATATATATATATATATATATATATATATATATATATATTATATATATATATATATATATATATACAGAGAGAGAGAGAGAGAGAGAGAGAGAGAGAGAGAGAGAATTAAATAAATAAATGAGTTGTTTTGGGAGAAAACTTTTGGGGAAGAAATGTGTTTTGTGAGGTTAGATCTGGATCTTTGATTTTGGGAGGATTGAAAGAGAGCCACTTGGTAGCTTTCTTTGTGTTTTATTATATAAATGCTTATTGCTATCGGAATATTAGTGTATGAAATTTTGGTGGATTGTTTCTAAAACCATATGTTGATTTCAAAACCTTGGTAAAAGTATGTAATGTTTATTTTGGAATATTTTCGTTGTTGGATTCTCATGCAGTAATGCATCCTTGTTTCAATTTATAGTATAGAGTATCATATTTTTTATCTTCTTGTAGAGAAATATGTAAACGAACTAATTGTTTGTAATTTAGATTTTGTTTCCTTTTTTTTTCAATTCTTTATTAACAATGTCATATTTAGAGTTGGTCTTGATTCTAATTCGAACCGACCTAACCCGAACGGGTAGATCTTTTTTAGCATTGGAAATCGTCCAAATCTGATTGGGTGGATCAACTAGAGTGACAACCTATGAGAATTAAGGTGTTAGTTGATTTTTATTTAACGGCTGAAATTTATTAATCACATAGGCAAACATTGAGTCGTTCGGATCTACCCCTTTACTATATATACAATTATAACTTGTTGAAGAGGTGCCTATTGCCTTATAAACAGTGAGAACGAATACCAAGAATAACGGGATGAGAATCCCGAAGCAACAAACTCACGAACTAGTTTAACCCACCAATAATACGTGCATATGCGTGCAAAGAGCCCAATTCAACACAACACACAAAGAGACAAGCAGCAACAGGGCAAGAGAGATAGAGCTCGGCAACAGGGGGACTTCGAGCCTGACCGACGCTGGTGGTCGGTGTCGCGGGTGGGGGCATCGACGGTGAGGTGCGACGGCAGAGGGGTCGAGGAGCAGCGATGGGGGGTTGGGTCTGGTTGTTGTCGAGAGCGGAGTAGAAGGAGAGGGGAGATCGGGGGTTGCTGTATTGGTGTGCTGGCGGGGCTAGGGGAGGGTCGCCAGAGGTGGGGGCTCGCCGGGAAGATGGACGGGACAGAACAGTGGATGGGTTCTTATGGATTTGGGCAGGAAAACAGTCGGAAGAGAGAGAGAACGGGAGAGAGAGTAGGCGGCTAGGTTGCAATTTGTGTGCAAAAATTAGGGTTTGCATTACAGTTGTATTTATAGGGTACAATTAGGGTATTGGGTTAGTGGTTTATGGTTCAATTAAAGCAGTTTTGGATCAAGAACAAATGAAATTAGGTTAAGGTTCAATAAGAGGTAGATCCAAATCAATAGGGTTCAAATCAAAAATACCCACAATAAAAAAAGAAAAATAGGATTAACAAGAAAATAATTCATCAAGAAGATCAAAGAGTTTCATGAACCAGAATTTAAATCCAAATAAATAAACAAATAATACAATTGAAAACAATATAAGTTGGCTTGAAATTAAATTAGAATTCACTACGTAAGTCAGATCAAGTACGAAAACAAAATAATTTGTTAAATGTACTTTAATTAAATAATCAAGGAATAACAATTAATAGTTATAATTATAAAAATAATAAAATCATACAATAAAATAATTATTCGGATTTAACAATTTATTAAAATGACCCAATAAATATATGTATATAATTTGGACTTAAATACAAATAGTTGATCAATAAGATTTGGAAAAAAAGATCAAAATACATCGTTATTCGAAATGAATAAATTTTCGATTAGAAAAACACTTTAATAAAAAATAAAAAAAGATTTTAACAAATAATGAATTTATAATATCGAAATACATAAAATATTCAGAAAATACGTATTTACGGAAATGGGGGTTACAACACGTGTTGAACACAATTTTTTGGGGGTTTGGGTGAACCAAAAGGATCATGTCAGGGCCCGCAGTGCGGGAAACTTTAGGTTTGGCCATGGAGAAATTAAGTTAGGGTTTAGAAAAGGAATCGAAGATTTGGGGAAGAAAAAGATCAGTTAATACTTGATTTTTATTCATCATCGTCATCACCTATTTATAGGCAATTACAGGGAAGAGAATCAGTTAGACCTCATGTGACCATCACGTGCGCTCTACCCACCTTTTTACAATTCAAACAAAACAAAAGAGTGTGCACAACACGTGAAATACAGAAACGTGCACAGAACGTGCACAATCCCAAAACAGAAAAAACAAACAACTAATCCAACGCAAGAATCCTAGTCTTGTCCATCTTTAACCCTGACAACTACTCCCCCTCCCTTCATAAAGAGCTTGTCCCAAGCTCAAAAGTAGGAAATCGATGATGTAGGTCATCGATATCATCCCAAGTAGCCTGAGTACCATCCAACCCCTACCACTTAATTAACAACTCAATTCCCATCCTATTTCCCTTCTTGAAGTATTTGCGATCCAATACCTGCTCAGGAAGAAGCTCATAGTCTTCATCAATCCGCCAATTTGGCAAGCTCTTCGCAAGGGTTGGAACATGGTTGCCATGGCATCTCTTCAATTTAGAAACATGAAAAACTGGGCAAATGGCAGTTGAAAGGGGAAGCTCAAGATGGTAAGCCACAGAATCAATCTTTTCCAGAACTCAATATGGGCCAAAGTATCTCATGGACAACTTTTGAGGCAAAACACCCTTAATGGAAGACTAACTATAAGGTTGCAGTCGAAGTAAGACCAAATCCCCTACTGCAAACTCTCGCTCAGTGCGATGTTTATCTGTGCAATGTTTCATGCGCTCTTGGGCAGCTTGGATATTATCACGAAGCAACTTCAACAACTCATCTATACTAAGTAATACATCTCCAACCGCAGGAGACGATGCAGTGCCCTGCACATAATGTTGTGGTGTCGGTGGGGGTCGACCATACAAGGCTTGGAAGGGTGTGATACCCACACTTGAGTGCCCATTAGTATTATACCAGAATTCCGTCCAACTCAACCATCGAACCCAATCTCTTTGCTTCAATCCACACATATAGTGCAAATACATTTCCACTGCCTTATTTACAATCTCCGTTTGACCGTCAATTTGTGGATGATAAGCTGTTGAATGCAATAGTTTACTTCCTTGAAGCTTAAAGAATTCCTTCCAAAAAGAGCTCACAAAAATAGGATCTTGACCGCTCACTATGCTCCTGGGCATTGCATGTAATTTGCTAATATGATCAACAAAAACATGCGCAATCAACTAAGCTGAAATTGGATGATGCAAACTGATGAAGTGCGCATATTTGGTCAAGCGATCAACAACAACTAACTGTCTTTCCAAAACTCTTCGGTAAAACTTCAATGAAGTCCATAGAGATATCTTCCCATACTCTATCAGGATTAGGGAGAGGTTGAAGAAGACCTGCAGAAGCCATTGTCTCTTATTTATTCTTTTGGCAGATCAAACATTCCTTAACCATTAATTTGATGTCTCTACTAATGCCATGCCAGATACATGATCTTTTGATGTGGTGCAGGGTCTTATGAAACCCTGAATGCCCTCCAACAGCTGATGCATGATTCTTTAAAAAGAACAAGTGTTGAATATGAGAAGTAGGACTCAATAAGATTTTCCCTCTATAATACCAGACTCCATTCAAAACCTTGAACATATCAGATAGTTCATGATTATCTAATTGCAATTGCAACTTGTTAAAATACTCATCTTGTTGTACCCTGGCTTTCACCTCATCCAACCATTGAGGAATGACAAAAGTTATCTCCTTCAACTCTCCATCAGTAACCTTTCTGCGAGCTAAAGCATCAGCTCCGATGTTATCTCTCCCTTTCCTGTACTCCACAATGAAGTTGAACCCGGGTAACTTCCACAACCATTTCTCTTGCATCTCTATGTTAATGTGCTGATCAAGAATAAATTTGATGCTCTTCTGATTTGTCTTGATAATGAAACTTCTGCCAAGGAGGTATTTACGCCACTATTTAACTGCAACCAGAATTGCTCACACCTTTTTCTCATAAGTGGATAAACTGAGAGCCTTCCCTTTGAGTCCCTTGCTCATATAAGCTAGAGGATGACTATCTTGCATAAGAATGGCCCCAATTCCATACTGAGACACATCTGTTTCCACTACAAAATCTTTTGAAAAATTTGGCAGTTTGAGCACTGGGGTTGTAGTTGTTAGAAAATGAGTGTTTTATACACTATTTTCGAACCGATTTTTGAGCAATTTTTTGAGTAAGATCCTCAATGAATTATTGAGAGATCTTGATTGATTTGTGTTCTCCTTCGTGAGTAGATCAAAATCATATATTGGTTCGCTAAAATCGGTTAAGGGGTGAATGAGAAATTGTCTCTCAAAGTGAGACGTTTTCATTCTTGAAAATGGGTTAAAGGGAACTTAGTCCCACATCGGAAATAACAAAGGAAATAGAAGAGGATATATAGTAATCTCCTTCTAAGCATTGTAAGATGGCTAGAAGAGAGGCTCTCTCTCGCGCGCGCAGGGGGGGGGGTGCAAATCACGGACCGGTTTACATGCGACTTGTGTGCGCCCGCACGACCTGCGGACACGAATGCCGGACCGATTTGATCCCACCCCGTGCAGAGCCACTTTTTGCTACAGTTTTCTTTTTGTAACGGCTGAAATGAATGCAGAAACGGTTCTGTCTGCCGTTTCAGTGCTGTATTTAATATTTTGTCTGCCGTTACGCTGAAGGCATTCAATTCATTGTCTGCCGTTACAGTGAAGGCTGTTAAAGGCTGTTAATGCCTTGTCTGCCGTTACAATGAAGGCTGTTAATGCCTTGTCTGCCGTTACAGTGAAGGCTGTTAATGCCTTGTCTGCCGTTACAATGAAGGCTGTTAATGCCTTGTCTAACCCAGGCTCTATAAATAGAGGCCTTCCCCTTACTTTCTTCCCTGCACAAAACCATATCATTTTCTCTCCTTCTCTTCTGTGCTGTTCGTCCGTCCTTGTGTTGGTAAGTCGGGTGATAGGTTCAAACGCTGCTGATCAGTTCGGGAGTGGTACGTGGTGCCTACGGGATCGCTCCAAGCCGTTGCATCCTGGGAGACAGACGCCTCCGTTCAATCCAGCAACCGGAGAGAGGCGAAATCTGTTTTAAGGACACTGTGTGATACACAGGCCTCGGCTTCTTGGGAGTTGTACTTTTCATTTGCTTATTGTAAGTTGTTTAATTTATTTTCCTTTTCTTTTTCTTTCGGATTTCTCTTCTCTGTTCCCTTCTCGGTTTTCCTGTGCCTCTCTATCTTTCTTTGTAAAAAGAATTTTGTAAATATTATTTGTAACAAACTTAAAACAGATTTTCGATTTATTTCATTTTCGATTTTGAGGCACGGTTTTTCTTTTATTTCTTTTATCTGGAAAACTTACACTCGTGTTGTGTAAATTTCAGATTCACGATGACTACTGCATTGGACAATGCTGTTGTATCTGAAACGGTCTATGTGCCGGTTGTTGATACAACACAAGAACCGATTGCTGCTGCGGCACGAGTGCCAATGCCCACCGTTGTACCTGTCTCAGTCTCCCATGGGGAGAAACCTGAGAAGTTCAACGGGCAGAACTTTAAGAGGTGGCAACAGAAGATGATGTTCTATCTGACCACACTGAATCTTGCAAGGTTCTTGAACGAAGATGCTCCAGATCTTAAGAAAGATGAGCAGGATAACCAAGTCATTGCCGCTGTGGATGCTTGGAAAAATGCTGATTACTTGTGTAGAAATTACATAATGAACGGATTAGCCGACTCTTTGTATAATGTTTACATTGACAAAAGAACAGCTAAAGAACTTTGGGAATCACTAGAACATAAATATAAAACTGAGGATGCCGGCGCCAAGAAATTCATTGTGGGCCGCTTCCTAGACTATAAAATGGTAGATTCTAAAACAGTAATCAGTCAAGTTCAAGAACTACAACTAATCTTGCATGAGATTCATGCTGAAGGTATGAACTTAAGTGAAAGTTTCCAAGTGGCTTGTATAATTGAAAAATTACCACAAGGTTGGAAAGACTTTAAGAATTACCTAAAGCATAAGCGAAAAGAAATGGGCATTGAAGATCTCATTGTCAGGCTTCGTATTGAAGAAGACAATAGGGGATCTGAAAAAGTTGGACTCATCAGCCATGCAGCAAAGGCAAATGTAATGGAACATAAACAACGTTCCAACAAGCACAACAACAAGGGTCCGAAGTTGGGGCCTAAGGGAGGAATCTCCAAGAAGCCGAAGTTTCAAGGCAAGTGCTTCAATTGTGACAAAATGGGTCACAAGTCCACTGAATGCAGACTTCCCAAGAGGAACAGGAACAGAGAAGCAAACTTGGTTCAAGGAATTGCTCAAGATGTCTCCGATATCAACCTCTCAGCTGTGATATCAGAAGTGAATATGTTAGGTTCAAATCCGAAGGAATGGTGGATTGACACTGGAGCTACTCGACATGTGTGCTCCAATAGAAGTATGTTCTCCACTTTCGAACCATTAGAGAATGGGGAGAAAATGTTTATGGGGAACTCGGCTACATCAGAAATAAAGGGCCAAGGCAAGGTGATCTTGAAGATGACTTCTGGAAAGGAACTGACTCTGAACAATGTTGCATATGTTCCTGAAATCCGTAAGAACCTGGTATCTGGTTCGTTGCTTAACAACCACGGTTTTCGTTTAGTGTTCGAGTCAAACAAATTTGTTTTGTCTAAAAGTGGAATGTATGTTGGTAGAGGATATATGAGTGGTGGAATGTTCAAACTCAATGTAATGACCATGGTCAATAATATGAATAAAGCTAGCTCTTCTACTTATTTGCTTGAGTCTTCCAATTTATGGCATGGTAGACTAGGACATGTTAATTATGATACTTTGCGAAGACTAATTAACTTGAATCACATACCAACGTTCCAAATTGATTCCAAACACAAATGTGAAACTTGTGTTAAGGCAAAACTAACAAGATCATCATTTAAAAGTGTTGAAAGAAACACCGAACCACTTGATCTAATTCACACTGATATTTGTGATTTGAAAATGATACAAACAAGAGGTGGTAATAAATATTTTATTACCTTCATAGATGATAGCACAAAATATTGCTATGTATACTTGCTTAAAAGCAAAGATGAAGCTATAGAGAAATTTGTTCTCTATAAAAATGAGGTTGAAAATCAACTCAATAAGAAAATTAAGGCGCTAAGAAGCGACCGAGGTGGAGAGTATGAATCGCCATTTGCTGACACATGTGCTAAGCATGGGATTATACATGAAACCACAGCGCCTTATTCTCCTCAGTCCAACGGTGTTGCTGAGAGAAAGAATCGTACATTGAAAGAAATGATGAATGCGATGTTAATAAGTTCTGGTTTACCACCAAACTTGTGGGGAGAAGCTATTCTTTCAGCTAACTACCTTTTGAATAAGGTGCCCAAAAGGAAAGAAGATAAAACTCCATATGAATTATGGAAAGGAAGAAAGCCATCCTACAATTACTTGCGAATGTGGGGATGTCTTGCCAAGGTGGTAGTACCCCCACCTAAGAAAATGAAAATAGGACCAAAAACAGTTGATTGTATTTTCATTGGTTATGCACTTAACAGTAGTGCCTATCGGTTCTTGGTATACAAATCCGATATCACTGAGATATCAAAGAACACGATAATGGAATCTAGAAATGCATCGTTCTTTGAAGATGTATTTCCATGTAAGTCAAAGGAGGAAGCAAGTTCCTCCAAACAAACACATGAGACTATCAGTGAAGATAGTGAAGACCAAAATGAAGAAGTCGAGGAGGAACCTCGACGCAGTAAAAGAACAAGAACGGAAAAATCTTTTGGTCCGGATTTCTTGACTTTTATGCTTGAAGAAGAACCCCAAACCTTCAAGGAAGCAGTGAACTCTAGTGATGGTCCTCAATGGAAAGAAGCCATCAAGAGTGAAATTGATTCTATCTTGCAAAACCATACTTGGGAACTAGTGGATCTTCCACCAGGTAGTAAACCTTTGGGTTCCAAGTGGATCTTCAAGAGAAAAATAAAACCTGATGGATCAATTGATAAATACAAGGCAAGACTTGTAATTAAAGGTTATAAACAAAAAGAAGGTCTTGATTACTTTGATACATATTCTCCTGTGACGAGAATAAATTCCATTAGGATGGTACTTGCCGTAGCAGCTCTATGCAATCTTGAAGTACATCAAATGGATGTAAAAACAGCTTTTCTTAATGGAGATTTAGATGAAGAAATCTACATGGAACAACCTGAGGGTTTTTCATCTCCAGGACATGAAAAGAAAGTGTGTAAACTGGTGAAGTCATTATATGGCTTGAAACAAGCTCCAAAACAGTGGCATGAAAAATTTGATAATGTCATGATGACAAATGGCTTCAAGATCAATGAATGTGACAAATGTGTATATGTCAAAGACACAGAAGATGGATATGTCATTATATGTTTGTATGTAGATGACATGCTTATTATTGGAAGCAATGATCAGATAATTAAATCTGTTAAAAACATGTTAAACTCGAGGTTTGACATGAAAGACATGGGACTAGCTGATGTTATATTGGGAATTAAAATCACAAGAACATCAGACGAGCTTATTTTAAGCCAGTCACATTATGTTGACAATATTCTTGGAAAATTTGATAAAGATAATTCTGGAATTGCGAGAACTCCAATAGATCTAACTTTACACTTATCCAAGAATAAAGGGGAGAGTATTTCTCAAGTAGAATACTCTAGAATCATAGGCAGTCTAATGTACTTAATGAGTTGTACAAGACCAGACATAGCCTATGCAGTAAGTAAACTAAGCAGATACACGAGTAATCCTGGAAGCGAGCATTGGCAAGCAATTATAAGAGTACTGAAGTACTTGCGTTTTACTCGTAACTACGGGCTGCACTATACGAGATATCCGGCTGTACTTGAAGGATACAGTGATGCGAACTGGATATCGAGTGATAATTCAAAATCCACTAGTGGCTATGTGTTTACACTAGGTGGTGCAGCAGTTTCTTGGAAATCCTCGAAACAAACAGTGATCGCTAAATCCACGATGGAATCAGAATTTATCGCATTAGACAAATGTGGGGAAGAGGCTGAATGGTTACGCCACTTCCTTGAAGATATTCCAAGGTGGACGAAGCCTGTGCCTCCAATCTGCATACATTCAGATAGTCAATCTGCAATTTGTAGAGCACAGAGCAATATGTATAATGGTAAATCTAGACATATTCGTCGAAGACATAATACCATTAGACAACTACTCTCTACTGGGGTTATCTCTGTGGACTATGTAAAGTCAAAAGATAACATTGCGGATCCACTAACCAAAGGGTTAAACAGAGAGTTAGTTGATAAATCATCGAGGGGAATGGGACTAAAGCCCATGAAAGAATAAGTCGATACAATGGAAACCCAACCTAGTTGACTGGAGATCCCAAGATCTAGGTTCAAAGGGACAACTAAATTGTAAAGACCAAGTTAGATCACTGTGGGGATTTTCCATGTCCATTCCCATGATGAAACAGTGATGCCCGCAAGGTAACAGGTTAAGCTAGGCTTTTAATGATTCTTATGCGTCGGATATCCGAGCAGAGTAATGCGGGTTACTCTTAAGTAAGAAATCACCTATGTAAGATGGAAGAAGGGCCGCTTCCAAGGGAATAATATAGGGCAATATTCCTGTTAAAATCTTGCAGAACCAGGCGTATGTTCATGGCCAAAACGAACATAACAGTGAGAACTGAAAAAGCGTTAGAAAGATTTCTGTGTGAGATATGTCATCGTTTACACAAATGGCAGAACAGTTCAAAGACATCGCGTCTACTGTTTAGTTAGTAAAGTAAACATATTTTCATAAGGGAAGGTTCAAAGGGTAACACCTACCTATCCTATGCAGAAATCAATCGTTGAATTCTATCACCAAGTCTGTCGGGTCAGTCCGTCGTGTCAGCCTGTCGTGTCAGTCTGTCCTGTCTGTGGTCGTCAATTTTCATTCATGTGGGGATTGTTAGAAAATGAGTGTTTTATACACTATTTTCGAACCGATTTTTGAGCAATTTTTTGAGTAAGATCCTCAATGAATTATTGAGAGATCTTGATTGATTTGTGTTCTCCTTCGTGAGTAGATCAAAATCATATATTGGTTCGCTAAAATCGGTTAAGGGGTGAATGAGAAATTGTCTCTCAAAGTGAGACGTTTTCATTCTTGAAAATGGGTTAAAGGGAACTTAGTCCCACATCGGAAATAACAAAGGAAATAGAAGAGGATATATAGTAATCTCCTTCTAAGCATTGTAAGATGGCTAGAAGAGAGGCTCTCTCTCGCGCGCGCAGGGGGGGGGGGTGCAAATCACGGACCGGTTTACATGCGACTTGTGTGCGCCCGCACGACCTGCGGACACGAATGCCGGACCGATTTGATCCCACCCCGTGCAGAGCCACTTTTTGCTACAGTTTTCTTTTTGTAACGGCTGAAATGAATGCAGAAACGGTTCTGTCTGCCGTTTCAGTGCTGTATTTAATATTTTGTCTGCCGTTACGCTGAAGGCATTCAATTCATTGTCTGCCGTTACAGTGAAGGCTGTTAAAGGCTGTTAATGCCTTGTCTGCCGTTACAATGAAGGCTGTTAATGCCTTGTCTGCCGTTACAGTGAAGGCTGTTAATGCCTTGTCTGCCGTTACAATGAAGGCTGTTAATGCCTTGTCTAACCCAGGCTCTATAAATAGAGGCCTTCCCCTTACTTTCTTCCCTGCACAAAACCATATCATTTTCTCTCCTTCTCTTCTGTGCTGTTCGTCCGTCCTTGTGTTGGTAAGTCGGGTGATAGGTTCAAACGCTGCTGATCAGTTCGGGAGTGGTACGTGGTGCCTACGGGATCGCTCCAAGCCGTTGCATCCTGGGAGACAGACGCCTCCGTTCAATCCAGCAACCGGAGAGAGGCGAAATCTGTTTTAAGGACACTGTGTGATACACAGGCCTCGGCTTCTTGGGAGTTGTACTTTTCATTTGCTTATTGTAAGTTGTTTAATTTATTTTCCTTTTCTTTTTCTTTCGGATTTCTCTTCTCTGTTCCCTTCTCGGTTTTCCTGTGCCTCTCTATCTTTCTTTGTAAAAAGAATTTTGTAAATATTATTTGTAACAGTAGTTAAGGTTAATTTGAGACAATTGAAGGCTTCTCTTGCTGCTAGTGTCCAATTAAAAGCATTCTTCTTTAAGAGCTGCGTAAGAGGAACTGTTATGCCCCCATAATTTCTCACAAACTTGCAATAATATCCAGTGAGCCCCGAAAATCCTCTCAACTCCTTAAGAGTAGTTGGCTCTAACCAATTTTGCAATGCATCTACTTTGGTGGGGTGAACTGCTATACCCTTGTCATTGATAATGTGACCAAGATACCCAACAGAGCTTTGCCCAAATGTACACTTGCTCACTTTAGCCACTAACTGATTATCACTTAATACGTGCAATGCCTTGGATAAATGCAATACGTGACTCTCCCAAGATTTGCTAATATAAGGATATCATCAAAGAAAACTAAGATGAATTTTCTGAGGAACTCTTGAAAAATCTCATTCATTAAGTATTGAATGGTAGCAGGAGCATTTGTTAACCCAAATGACATCACAACAAACTCATAACAACCCTAGTGAGTGCGAAAGGTAGTTTTAGGAATATCATATTCATTCACCCGTATTTGATGATAACCAGACTTGAGATCTATTTTATAGAAGAATTTAGCTCCATTCAACTCATCTAATAGCTTATCGATGACTGTGATTGGGAATTTAGCCTTGATTGTATGTGCATTGGGCTCTCTATAATCAACACATAAATGCCAACTTCCATTTGACTTCTTGACAAGAATAATAGGGAAGCAAGGGGGACTATTGTTGGGTCTGATCAAACCTACCTACAACATTTCTTTAATTTGCTTCTTAATCTCATTTTTGTGAAGAAATGGGTGTTTATAAGGTCGTATACAGACTGGTTTCTCCCCTGCTATCAAAGGAATCTGATGGTCAATTTTTCTACTTGGGGGTAGACCAACTTGATCTGCAAACACCTCAGGGTATTGCTGCAGTATCAGTTGCACATCACTACTGCTTTGATCTGCATCAGTTAATTGCCAAAACACTTTCTCTGTAGCCTTTGGGAACAAGTCTTAATCAGGCACTTGTATCATAAAAGCCTCGCAAACATGGCCCATAGCTTTGTATAACTCAGTAACCTCCATCATGTCAAATTGCAGATTATTAATAGCTTGTAACTTTCTAAGAACACCTGCTACCTTGAAACATTTGTCATCTTACTGAAATCAAAGGTAATTGGACCCAAAGATTGCAGCAAATGTGCTCTCAAAACCATTTGAGCAGGACCAAGGGGTAATAAC
The DNA here is from genome assembly GCA_017893485.1 of Hemerocallis citrina. Taxonomy (NCBI): domain Eukaryota; kingdom Viridiplantae; phylum Streptophyta; class Magnoliopsida; order Asparagales; family Asphodelaceae; genus Hemerocallis; species Hemerocallis citrina. Next base: position 235,807,472 of record CM030360.1, on the reverse strand, counting down.
AAAAGATTTGGCATCAAATCAACCCCTTGAACTATAAATTTCACCATATCTACTTTCCCTTCACTAAACATGTTTTGACAATTTGGAACGGTGACTCAAAACCTTGGTTCACTCTTCACCAACAGACCAGCCTTGATAGCTATTTGGGGATCAAGGAAATTATGAGTATAGCTTATATCAATCAAAATATACACCTCCTTGCCATTAATTCTCCCTTTAACTCTCATGGTTTGAAGGTAGCCTTGAGACCCTGTTAAGGCATGAAAAGAAATTGCAGGTGGAACATTTGTTCCCATAGGTTGTACATGAGATGTCAACATAGATTGCAGGTTCTTCCACCTCCTCTACTTCCTCTCTACTCTCTTCATCTGAATCATCTTCAAACATCTCAAGAAAATAAAACTTTTGAGTTTTACACTGATGATCTCTAGTATATTTCTCATCACAATTAAAACAAATCTCTTTTTCTTTTCTTTCTCACAACTCCTAAGGATGTAGTAACCTGAGAATAGTAGATGGGGGTAATCTGCTCTCACTACTTCTTGTAGATGGATTAGTTTGCACAGGGTTAGGTAGGGTTGTTCTCGGAGTGTAGGCAGGTTTAATAGTCTTCTGTATGCATGCTAACTTTTTTTATCATAACCTCTTGCTAAGCCTATAGCTTCATTTACGTTTTTAGGCTTTTGTGACTTCACATTCCATCTAATTTCATCCCGTAAACCACTTACAAATACTCAGAAAGTGATTCTCAGTCCAATCCTCAACAAAATTGGACAATCGATCAAATTATTGGACGTATGTTTCTAAATCACTCTTTTGCTACAATTTCGATAAAACTCCACTATAATATTGGAAGATAGTTGGCTCAAACCTAGTCATCAACTCCAGTACAAACTCCAAACAAGAAAGTGTGGAACACCTAGGTTTGATGTGTCACCTATACCATTGTGCAGCTCTCCCCTTCAAATGTTGGAAACTCCATCTTAAACGGAGTCCTTTGAAAGCTTAAAGAATCTTGACGGGATTTGCTACCTTTCTGTTAGGCCTTGTAGGAATTGGAATAGAGTTGTTCGGAGGTTGGAAAGTTGTTCGGTTCTTGGCCAACTCTTGCAATTGCTCCACAACGAAATTCAATTGCAACTGAAACACTGCCATTTGCCCTTCATGAGCTTCCACCTTAGAATCCACCGCCGTTGGACTGCCTACATCTCGATCATCGTCATCGGCAGTCCTCTCCGATACCACGGTGTCAGGGCATGCGGTGTGGGGAAACTTTAGGTTTGTCCATGTCGGAGTTGAGATAGGGTTTTGAAAAGGAATCAGAGATTTGGGAAAGAAAATAATCAGCTAATACTTGACTTTTATTCATCATCTTCATCGCCTATTTATAGGCAGTAACAGGAAAGAGAATCAGCTAGAGCTCACGTGACCATCACGTGTGCTCAAAACAAAAGAGTGCGCACAATGCGTGAAATAAAGAAACGTGCACAATTACAAAACAGAAAAAACAAACAACTAATCCAACGCAAGAATCCTGGCTCTCGTCCATTTTCATCCCTGACAGATCACGAACGACACACACTATGTACCGGGATAAGTTGCGTGGGGATTTGACTTCTCCATAATGGCATAATATGGATCATGCGAAAGCATGACACAATATATCTAAAGACGAAGCATGCTAACATAAAAATTGAAAATCCCTGCATCTCCTAGAAGACCATATGACCTAATGGTTGTGGCAGCCTTTACATCTCCTTAAAAAAACATGCCCCTTTACTTGATCCCTCCGGAATTATGAGAGGTAAGGGTCACTACATTTGAGGACGATCATCAAACATTCAATATTTTTCAAAGAACTTTCTCTGTCCTACTGTCATCTACCTTCAACTTTTATATGCTTCTAAGAAAATACGATGAATGCAAGTGTCAGCGTGGTTTATTAATAACCATTTTTGGTGGCGAGCAAGATGTTAATTTTTTTTCCAATTAATATATATTCGCGGTCAAGTGTGTGTGGCTACGACTTTATATAAATAAATAAAAAAAGGCCAGCTACTTTTTCAAAACATTTTTGTAAATGGCTGGTCAGAATACCATGAAAGAAGAAGAAAAAAAAGATATGGGATAGTTATCTATATAATAAAACACAAAGAAAGCTATCAAGTGGGTCTCCTTCAATCCCCCAAAAATCAAAGGTCTAGATCTAATATTACAAAACATATTTTCCCTCCAAAAATTCTCCCTAAAACTCAAATTCAAATCTTTCACCCAAAACAACTCCTATATTATTTTTTTCTCTCTCTCCCTCCCACTTCTATTCAAAAAATTAAGAAAATAAAAATTTTTAAATTTTTAAAAAATTAAAAAACTAAAAAATTTAAAAAATTTAAAAAATTTAAAAAATTTAAAAATAATTCAAAATTTTTTTTTAAAAAAATGTATAATATGTTTTTTGCTCTATGTTTGCTACTTCAATTAATTTGCTGGACCTCCAAAACTATTTTATATAATCAAACAAGGTGTACCGTTCCGAAGACGTGCCGTAGGCACGTGTCAACGGGCAAACCTAGTTATCTGATAAATTCCCAGGGTACATGGTACTTTCCTGTAATATATCTATATATTATACTAATAAGAGAGATAGTGTCTATCCCATCTCTCATTTCTCTATTTTGAAATAGAGCAATAAGATGAAAAGTATGAGTTCACACGTGTCAACCGCAATATTTTTTATAAAAAAAACCCAAAACCTTGACCACGATCTTTTCATCTCCCAATTTATCTAAATCCTACATGACCCTCCGTCGCCTCCTTGTCACCGCCCATCGCCCATCGCCCATCGTCCATCGCTAATGCCTCCCTGTACCCCCCCTCCCCGTCACCACCCGACACCCACTACCATCACCTCCCTGTCGCTGTCTGCCGCCCCATATTTTACAAGACAAGAAGAAGAAGAAGAAGAAGAAGAAGAAGAAGATGATTAAATATCATCCAAACCCTCAAATTTCTTTGATATTATTCTTTCACTTAATTTAATTTTGAAAATTATAATTTAGTCCGATTCTTTTTTTTTTCAATTTATTTTATTTTTATTTTTCTGGTTCCTGCAACTGGCTCAGATTAAGTTTCTTCTGATTAGTAGTCATTTGCAATGAAATTTTATTGACTGCACTCTAATTCGAACGATTTATTACCATAATTGCTTAGTAAATTGTCACTGCCCGATGCCCATCGTCATCGCCTCCCTGTCGCAGCTCGCCACCTCATGTTTTACAAGACAAGAAGAAGCTCTGAGAAGTAAACAACTTCTTTTCATCTCTAGCATACATCACTCGAATTTAGTTCAATTAAAATTGAAGCCAGAAAATTAGTTTTTAACTCTAAACATAAAGGAACGGAACAAATTAATTTATATGCATACTTCATTTACAGCCAAATGTTCCATACATGAAAGTCTTTCCAATTTATAAAAATAAGTTCCACTTTAATGCAGTTTACAAAATTTGAAATCATACTTTTGATATTAAAAAAATATGAACTTTGGTGCAGATTACGAAATGAGAACCTGTAACACCTCGAATTTGTAAAATACCGAAAATGTCTGTCTTTATATATTTTGAGTGGTGAAAATTATTTTTGATGTATTTTATTTAAATATTGATACTGGTATGGATATCTGTGGTAAATTGGTATTATTGATATATTAGGAGTCATGAGTGGAGATTTTATGCGAATAAATATTGTTTATTTTATTTTATAATTTTGAAGGACTATTATGAGATAATTTTGATGTATCCTTTTTGTATTGTTCGTATTATTAAAGAGTGGAGTGGGGCTTATTTGAAATAATTTTGGAGATGGGGGCTTATATGTAATATTCCTATCTATTTATTTATTTAATTATTTAATAAAAACCCCTCCCCTTTTCTTCTTCCTCCTTCTTCTCTTCTTTTTCCCGACCGTAACCTCCAGCCGAAAGAATCGACCCATTCGGTCGATCTTCCCCCTCGCCCAAATCCGATCAATTCTTCCATGATTTTCAAATTAGTTCTAGGGGTATGCTAATTGAAGGGTGCTCTAGCTCGTGGCGGAGTCCGTTTTTCGAAAGGATTTCGAAAAGACAAACCCTAGATTTAATTTTTGTATAAAATTTAGGGTGGTAAATTTATTTTGAGTAAGAGGATTATGGTAGGGATATTAGGAGATGGTAGGTGTAGTGGAGGTGAGAAATTAGCAAGTTGATGGAGAATTTGCAAGTTGTTAATAAATTAGGGGTTTGGGTTTGTAAAAGAGAATTATAGATGCGAGAATTTTCTCCTTTATAGTAGTAGATTTTTAGCAGAACCATTAGAATAATTTGAGGGTGATTTTAGTAATTTCATGGGGATAAAATTCCGTAGTAATTCGAATGTTACGTGCAATGCACGTGTGCATCCCAGGCGTTCAATAAACGCTTGTGTGATGGTTGGAATAGGGTTATTAGCTTTTGCGATTGATTAAGATGATTTGAGCCTTAATTGCGTTGAAACTTGATAATAGGAAATATTGGCGACTTTGGATGCGGGATGGCGAGATGGTGCTTCGAGTCTTCACGGGCTATTATGTGAGTATGAATGTATTTATGTATTTGTTATTTTAAGAAAATTTTAGTATAATTTGAATGATGGATATGAATCCCGAAATAGGGTGTATGTGTAAAGGGAACTTAGTGTTCGGTGTTGGTATGCGATATGACGATTAAATACTCGTCTCGTGTTTTGATATAAATTTATAGACGATGGATTAGTTATATATATATGGGGATGAGTTATATGTATATAAGGATGTCGGTATATGGTGGATTGATATGGTTTTAAATATTCAGGGTGATGGTAATGTATTGTGTATATATATCTATGTGTATATGGTGTTGTGATGTGTTAATCTATTAGGCTTATGCAAACGTGTGGGAATGAGATAATAAATAGTATGGTATATTCATGATGTGTGAGGTAATGATCAAATAAATAATACAGTACCATTGTGATGTGCAATATTATGATGTGATGATTTTATATATTAATTGCAGTGATATTTTCTTTTGTGTGATGCATTGAAAGGGTAAGTGAGATGGTGATCATTGTTTATGAGAATAAGTTTAAATAAAAGATGAGATGTTATGATGTTAAAGGGTGATGTTAATATGAAAAGTAAATGTAAGTAGCAATAATTTTGGTTGATTTGAGTTGATTCCCCAGGATAGACCTGGGAGAGTAGATACCTCCGGATAGACCGGAGAGAGATATGATACCTCAGGGTTGACCTGAGAGAGAGTTGATTCCCCAGGATGGACCTGGGAGAGTAGATACCTCCGGATAGACCGGAGAGAGATATGATACCTCAGGTGGGACCTGAGAGAGAGTTGATTCCCCAGGATGGACCTGGGAGAGTAGATACCTCCGGATAGACCGGAGAGAGATATGATACCTCAGGGTTGACCTGAGAGAGAGTTGATTCCCCAGGATGGACCTGGGAGAGTAGATACCTCCGGATAGACCGGAGAGAGATGATACCTCAGGTGGGACCTGAGAGAGAGTTGATATCCCAGGATAGACCTGGGAGTGTAGATACCTCCGGATAGACCGGAGAGAGATATGATACCTCAGGCGGGACCTGGGAGAGAGTTGATACCCCAGGATAGACCTGGGAGTGTAGATACCTCCGGATAGACCGGAGAGAGATATGATACCTCAGGTGGGACCTGGGAGAGAGTTGATACCCCAGGATAGACCTGGGAGTGTAGATGCCTCCGGATAGACCGGAGAGAGATATGATACCTCAGGTGGGACCTGAGAGAGAGTTGATACCTCAGGGTAGACCTGAGAGAGAATTGATACTTCAGGCTAGACCTGAGATACAATGAATATGATATGAAAGGTGAATGAGAAAGAGAAGTGTTGGGTATAAGCTGAAATGAAATAGTGAAGTAAGTGTATTATGAGTTGAGAATAAAGAATAAATAAGTGTTAATAATAAATGGGGTAGTAAAGAAAGTGGATAGTGAAACGTGAATTGTGGATGAGAAAGGAAGTAGTTGTGAATGAAGTGAATGTGAAGGAAAATGAGTTATGAGTTAGTGTATGAAAAGAAGTGATAAATGCAGCATGTGATTAATTTAAGAAAATAATAAAAGAGATGTGTTATCATGAATAATATGAAGTAATTGTATTACGTATGGGATCATTAAAGTAAATACAGATTGATATGAGTTGTACCTTGGAATTGTGTAATATGAAGTAATTGTATTACGTATGGGATCATTAAAGTAAATACAGATTGATATGAGTTGTACCTTGGAATTGTGTCAAGGAACTACCTGCCCGCAATTTCTGTGGAAATTGTTGGAACTACCTGCCTTGGCATAATTCGCAGGGTGAGTGGATATAATAGTGGTAATGATTGATAGAGATGAGAAATAAAGTGAAGTGAAGATGATAAGTGATTGAAGTGAATTAATAATCAAGCTATCGGCTTGAGATGTGATGTGATATTACCCAAACTGTGTGTTTGAGGTACAGTAATTATTACCCAAGCTATCGGCTATGGGGTGTGATATGTTGTGGCCCCAGATTGTGTTTGGGGATTAAGTGAAAATGATAATAAGATATATTACTTATAAGAATGAGAATTTCTAAAGTGACATAATGAGATGGAAATGAACCATAAAAAATGTTTTTGATGTAATAAGTATAAGTATTCGATCAATAATGTGTTAATGATGTGATGAGATGTAAGAGTATTGCAATAAGCAATTAGATGTTATATTTGCGTTATAAGACTTGAATGAATGTGGTATTAAGAGAATATAAGCAATTGTAAGAAATGATACTGGATAGGGCATAATAAAATAAATACCCGTATTATGGGATTGGTTATGAAACTGGTTATTAAGAGAGTATGTGTATTATGAGTTGTATTCATACAAATGGTTATTAATGAAAGGAGTAATAACATACAAATGGTTATAATGCTATTATGACGATACTTGTGGAAGAATGAATATTGGGTTAGAGTAGTTAAATTGAAAAGTAATGGATGGTAGGTGTATTTGTACTATGCGGATGTCAAATAAGTATATATACATATACGAGGTTGATGTGAAGTATATTATAAAATGTGGGAAGTTATGGATAATGAAATAGTGGAATGCAGGGTTGGCAAAGTATTTGATATATCATTGTATTGACGATGTTATTGTGTTCAGGATTCAGGTTGCATTATCTTAATTTGGTATTCGTAAGTTTAAATTATTTTCTTTATACTATTTTAATTTGTTATTAGATTAATAACTATATTCACACCAGAAATGGCTAACCCCTTAGTGTTTGGGGGGTTAGGGGAGTCTGAGGACTACCCTAGATCCCCTACTGTTACAGGTTCTCATCAGTGCAGGGGTGAAGCGTGGACTGGTAGGATGAAATTTATTTTAAAAAAATTTGTACTAATTAGTTAGGTGAATAGTAAAATTTATGATCTAAAATGTATTATGGATGTATAAGCATGTATATGATGATGATGAGTATAGTGTGGGGTGGTGTGGTATGTTTGTGACCCGTACCCATCTCGTTGTGGAGTACCGGGTTCTGTGGTAGGTTTTACAAGGAATTTTCTAAAAATTTACTTCGTTTTTCAAAGAAATTTATAGTTTTTAATTGATATTTAATAATCCGTTATGAGTTTGGCCCCCAGAGTATTATATTATATTGCCTGTATGTTTCTGCTCATTTTGGCCTGGGGAGCCCGTGAATTGATTGGGTGTATTATGAGCTACGGAATTTTGAGCAGAATTCCGTAAGTTTTTTGTGTTTCGGGGCAAAATTTACAGGGGAGACTTTGCCAAAATTTTTCCTGAAATATAACTTTCTTAGTTTATGTTTAAAGTGATATAGAAATTAAAAGAATTGAATTTCGAGGTTTAGTTTTCAAAAAAAAAAAATTTTTTTGGGGCGTTACAGAACCCCCAAATCTCGCAGTGTTAATGAGAACCCCCAAATCTCACAACAACACTGCTAAGCTCAATATAGGTGAAGGTCATTCACATGTCGTGCAATCTCCATCAATGTTAGAAATTTATGCGCCGGATCTTGAAGATGTAATTTCTCTCACTTCTCTCACACTTTTTTTGAGTTTTATATAATTTTACGAGTCCCCAAAAATTATTTTTTAGCATGTGTAATTTGCACAGGGTAACACTAGTTCAGCCTCATTAAAATTCACTTTCCTTTTCAGGAATTTTTTGCCGTACTAGGCCACCTTTGAAAATATTTGCAATTATGGGCCAGTTTCGAAACTATTAGCGTTCATTGGCTACTTGGTGTCACGTCAGCAGCGGCCGCTATTCTCATCAGCGGCATCTTCATTTTGAAATTCTCTAATGGGAATAACAACCTCTGTTTTAAAATATTTGGAATTTTTTGTTTGTTTTCGCTATTCCCACTATCGATCGAAGTATATATGAGGTCGCTAGTCCGAATAGCGATCTCAGTAGAAGACTAAATATTCTTGCACTCTATAAGATTTGCAAAATAATCACCCAACTAAGGGCGCTATCAGGAATAGCAACCTTAGTATACTTCAGTCGCTATTCGCAATAGCGACCTCATTAAGAAACTCAATCTCCTTGTTCTTTGTAAATTTTCCAAAATAGTCGTACAACTGAGGTTTCTATTCGGAGTAGCGACCTGTAGCGCCCCAAATTTCCAATAAATAAAATCAGAAATACGTGGCACAATTTCCCAGCATCAACTTCAATTGCAATAATAAACATAGTACAAACAGGAAAATTTTCAAACTTTAATTACATCATTTCTTTTACAAAGCACAGCGGGAAAATTTAAACACCTTGAATTGCAATCTCTCTTTACAATAAATATTTTTACAATTTATGCATAAATATCAACACATGCTCTCAACTCCATGCAAAGGTACTACCTGTAAAATATGAGGCTAGCCCCCAAAACTACAGGGGTCAGCCATAACGGTGTGGTGATATTCAAAAGAAAATACAACTTAAATGAAATATAAGGAAAGAAATCACAGACAACATACTAACCCAGTAATAACAACGAATTATGGAATAACAATAAATGAAACATAAATCATCAGGTGAAACTGGTCTAAGTGTCAAGTGTGAGAAAACATGGAACAAGCATGCATAAAAACAAGTCAAGAAAACTCAAATGCATATGATGAATTTCTAATGCATACTTGTTGAATCTATGCTCCCCACTGTACATATATTCGGTGCAACCCCTTATCATCCTCCACTTTATAGGGTTCAATCCCACGTTATGCAACTAATTTACTACGGTGATTACTTTATGATTTAGATGTTCCGTGAGTATCTAGTCCATGACCCAGTAATCAGTGGAATCAATACCCCCAACACAAGTGCTCACACCCCAAAGGTCCGGCAATGAAACTCACACCGCAAAGCACATGGTACCTCATCACGCAAACATCCCATGGACATCGCCTCAATCCCGATAATCAGGAAGACCAGCCACATCGCGAGTGATTAGACTCCTTTCCTCACACCCCGATAATCAGTGAAACTATCTCCCATCGCTGACCATATAAGGCCCCCCAACCCATGTTTGCTCATATTTCGTCACATCTCCAACTAGTGTCTGTCCTTAGGTTATTTAAGTTCAATTAATTAATCACAAATCTCCTAGAGTTGGCGTACCCTACCGGACTTAACTCAACTGAACAACAACAAGGCCCTAACTGGCCATAACCACAAAATTTCAACTGCCGGTATACTAGGGTCCCACTCAACCTCTAGAGACTCACAACTCAAAATAAGAACACAAAATTTCATTAAATCTCTCAAATTCAAGCTAACTAATTCTTATTAAGATACTTCTTCAAATAATCCAAATCCAAATTCATCGGGATACTCACAAATCCCCTGTAACAAAAATCTGAGATTAAATCACCCAAACAACTGAGTTTTACATTTTTTGAAGTCTTAGAAAATCAAAATATCATTCTCTTGAAATCTGTAAATATTTCACTTTCTAAAGCCGTAGAATTAGGAGTTAAATTCCAGTATATATTGAAATATAGCTCTGTGTAAAATATTGTAATCTGTAGAAAAATGTCATTTGAAACAGTAAATCACTAGTTCGTAGGTTTGAAGAAACAATCGTTCAAGAAAAATAGCAAGAACTCAACAAAATGATGCTCACAGCAATGTTGGTCGACCGACATTGCAGTTCAAAACCCACCTTCGACAGGCCCAATTAAATGGCCAACATTCCTACTTGATAGTTGACCGACATCCTATTTCAAAAAGAGGGTGGTCGACTGACAGGTGGTAAACCGCAACTAAAATTCGTGCATCTCACAAATGACACGAACGTTTAAATTTTCCAAATACATGAGTTCAAGTGATTAAAAATTCTGAGATGTCAAATACATCTCGGCCAAACAATATAGTGCATAAATCGAATCAAGTCTCCAACAATTTCATAAGGGAAGCAATTTTCCAAATAAAATCTTCATAATCAGGAAAACCCACTTAAAAACATATAAAAATTTGATTGGAGAAGCAATTTCTAAGTAAAACTACACAATCAGGAAAGTCCACTAAAAAAACATATAAAAACTTGATGGGAGAAGCAATTTCTGAGTAAAACTTTATAATCAGAAAATCTTTATGTGGAGGTATATATATATATATATATATATATATATATATATATATATATATATATACTAGGTTTGCCCGTTAACACGTGCCTACGGCACGTTTTCGGAACGGTGCATCTTGTTTAATCATATAAAATAGTTTTGGAGGTCCAACAAATTAATTGAAGTAGCAAACATAGAGCAAAAAATATATTATATGATTTTTTTTTTTTGAATTTTAAAGTTTTTAAATTTTAAATTATTTAAGTTTTTTAATATTTTAAAATTTTAAAATTTTTATTTTCTTAATTTTTTGAATAGAAGATCGAGGGAGAGAGAGAAAAATATATATATATATATATAGGAGTTGTTTTGGGTGGGAGATTTGAATTTGAGTTTTGGGAGTAACTTTTGGAGGGAAAATATGTTTTGTAAGGTTAGATCTGGACCTTTGATTTTTGGGGGATTGAAGGAGAGCCACTTGATAGCTTTCTTTGTGTTTTATTATATAGATATATATATATGTGTGTGTGTGTGTGTGTGTGTGTGTGTGTCAGTACGATTGTAAGAAAAACCCATCAAATATGAGTGGCATCTTGTGCAACTGATCCCAGCCCCAGTGTTCATCAAGTTCAACGAAATACAATCGAAAAAATCAAAAAAAACCCAATACCCAAGTTCAGCCTGCACATTGACAAGCCCGAAATGCACATCCACTTCAACATACAAAACTTGATCTCTAAACCCAAACAATACAGTGCATAGATAAGATTATTGCACACAAGGAGTATATGTAAACCTATATGTATGTTTGCTTCAAGTTACTTGATAGAATACTGATATCTCATGTTCATACAGGTAAAAGAATAGTTCTAAGAGTCCAAAATCCATAAAAAATCCTGCCTTTCACTATAAGAATTTAAAAATCCCAAATTGACAGATTTACCTCTTGAGATATGTAAATATATCGATCGAAGGTATGTATAAGTATCAAACACATGCTGTTTTATCAACCCAGTTCCTGTATCCATCAAACCCAATTGAAATATTCACAAAATCACAAAAAACTTCATTTCGGCCAAAAATACAAAGACCCGAATACTTTAAGATCCATCTTTACTCATATTTTGATTCTTTTTTACCCAAATCCACCTCTTATGAACTTCACATACACATCATACTATTGTTAATTAGTTATACTTGGTTTTGTACTAAAAAATACACCACCAATCAAGCATTAATTCGATGAAAAATTCAAAAACAATTACCTCAGGTATGAACAGTAACCTGAAATTCAATATACACTCTTATTTCATATAACTCATTAACCATCATTTTCACACGATCAAACAACTATATATCTAATATCTCATGAGTATTTCTAAGTCTCTACATATCACAAATCGTTCATGCACAAAGATTACTCATGATTTCCTATTTTTGATCATATATCTTGCATTTAAAATCATTCATTCAATACAATACCCATCATATCAATATATGATTCTTCTAGCATGCATCTACTACATGATCATCATCAATAGTATAACAAAACAAGGGAGTAGAGTACCACTCACCTCAATGAAGAATCCAACGAAGAATAAGAAATAATAATAGAAAAGCTCCCTCCTTTGCAAAATCCAAGATCCTAGCTTGAATCTCCAAGAAAGTCAATAATAAAGATTAATTTTGTTTGTACAGGAAGAACATGGCTGTAGACTCTTAAAATATGTTGGGGTCCGCTATTTTAGGGTTTTGAGAAGATTTGCAAAAATATCCTTTTGAAACTTTACATACATAGATCGTTATTTTAGGAAATCAACTAAACCAATTAATTTGGGATTCAAACCCCTCCAAATCCTCTCTAAACTTGGCCGGCCTCATAAGCAGCCCTAAAAATCAATTTTGAAGGTTTTTTCCTCCAATTGGCAATTTTGCATAAAAGTCCCCCTTTTGTAATATTTGCAAATATGCCCCAAAATATTCGTAAAATCCAGAAAAATTGGAACAATTATCCACTAATAAATATAAAGGTTTCCAAATGAAATTTCCCACTTTTCAGTTCTCAAGAAAAATATTTGCACGTGTTTTGCACGTGCCAAAAAGGTCAAATTCAGAAGAAAAAAACGTTTATTAAATCAAAAAAATCATTTAATTTATTCATAAACTCTAAAATATTATTTAAAATTTTAGGATGTTACAGGATCTTAGTACAATTAAGGCCTCTATTCAGAATAGCGACCTTTGTACATGTAATGTCGCTATTCCGAATATCGACCTCAGTTTTAAAAAAAATGATTGTTATTTTTTCAGAGAGAAAAAACTCTCTAGATGTTGCTAAGTGTTGGAATACAGTTAAAAGAAAGTCGCTAATCCCATTAGTGACTTTATATATATTTTGGTCGCCGATAGGAATAGCGACAGTAAACAAAAATTTCAATTTTTTTTTATAAAAGATGCCGCTATTCCCATTAGCGACCTCTAAAAAAAAGATGCCGCTAATGAGAATAGCGACCACTGCTGACGTGGCACCAAGTAGCTTCTCCTTCCTTTCTACGAAGAGAAACCCCCAAACACATCAATATCCAAGCCGAGGTAAGCATCTTCTCCACCTTTCTCCACCGATTTTTTTGCCTTCATAGGCCACTTTTTGAAAATATTTGCGTTCAAGGGTCAGTTTCCGGACTATTAGCATTTTTGGGCTACTCTGTGCCATGTCAGCAGCAGCCGCTATTTGTAGACTTTTAGTTTGGTGTGCACAAAACGTGCTTACAAATACTAATAAGTTTCAGTTGAGATGTTCAGATTTTCAGGATCAAATAAATCAATATGAAGCTACCAAAATTGAGTATCAAGCAAAAGAAGGAAAGTAATAAAGAAAAATTACAAAATCAAGCAAAAGAATAAGTTATTCAAAAAGAGCACATGTTGATTACTGCCCAAGAAAGCCAGCAAGATCAGCTTCCTTCTTTCTGTATATGTGAGGATTTTATATGTAATTGATTAATTCTTAATTGATTAGTTTATGGTAAGAATATAAAGTGGTTTCGTCACAATCAGCACAATTGCGGTCGACCCTACCACATTGTCGGTCGAACGCACCACAGTCGACCGCTCATCGCAGTTAAAATGATAAGACAGTCGACTATTCATCTTTTGACTTTTCGATTAAAAGATGAACGGTCGACTGTCCCTTTTTGCGATCGACCGTACCTCGTGCAGATTTTTTTTGGAATGTATCGTTTCTATTTTTTAGAGATACACTTCCTAGTCTATATATTTAGACGAACCCACTGTGTATTCTTTACCTATTGCTTTGAGAAAAGTATTCTGAACTAATCAATTCAACAATCAATCCAAGTGTGTGTGATACTTAATTATTTTCTTCATTCAGGATCATTAAGGATCTTGATTTTTTCTTTTCTTCCACTTCGGTGAGATTGACGAGGCTTGTCTTAGAAGTCTGGTGGGTGAAATAGGTCTATCTACCTGAATCCAAGAATCATTGTACAAGGTTTTGAGTATAGTGGAACGCTTGTAGCGGAGAATTGCTACAAGTAGGTGGTGTGGACGTAGACCTGAGGGTCGAACCACGTTATATCGCTACGTCACTTGTGCTTGCTGCATTTGCTTTTTCTATCTCTTCTCATTTACTTTGTAACTTAATTTTAATTTTTTTAATTCTGCACAATCACCCTATTCACCCCCATAGGGTGATTTACAGTGGCATCAGAGCGAGGTGCTTACTAAAAGCTTAAAAGATTAAGTAAAAGGTCCAATGGCCGAAATCCCTCCTCCCGAAAACTTGTACTCATCGGAGCCATTCATCTCCAATGGGAAAAGTCTAACACGCTCACCATATTTTGATGGAAAATGCTATGATGTTTGGAAAGTTCGCATGTCTCATTTCTTACAGATGCTTGGAGAAAAAGTATGGAATGTGTGCATAAACAAAACAGATATTCCGGTCAGCGATGGAAAAAAGGCTTTCTCAAAAGCAGAGCTAGCATTAAAAACCGCAAATTCCAAAGCTATGACGGCTCTTTATGCAGGATTGAACAATGAAGAATTAATGTGATGCGAGCAAAATTGCAAGACGGCATACAAAATTTGGAACAACATGCTGAAACGACATGAGGGAACAGCTTCTGAAATAAAAGCTAACGTAAATTTATGTTTTTATAAGTTTGATATTTTTCGTATGTTGCCAGAAGAGAACGTAGATCAAATGCTTGCCCGTTTCAATATTATTGCACACAATCTTGAGAGCTTTGGTAAGGGGTTGGATGATGACCAAAAGTTCGAAAAACTCATAAGCTGTCTCACGCAGGAATGGGATGTAAAAGCTGCCGCAAATGAGGAAGACCCTTGAGGAAAAGGGATTCAATTACTACACCTTCCAAGGAAAACTGAAGACATGCGAGATGGAGATGACCGAAACCAAAAGATACAGGCAGAATATTGGGATTGAACCAAAAACCGAATAGAGGACCATCGCCTTGAAAGTAGAAAAATCTCGACCATCAAAAGCAGAGTCAGATCGTGAGTAGTCAGACGAAGACATCACCTTGCTGACTAGGCAATTTCATAAGTATCTTAAACATAAAAAATATGGCAGGTATCAAGGAGAAAGAGAAAAGGACAAAGACGATATATACTACAAATGCAAGAAGCCTGAATACATTCGTGCAAACTGTCCCATCTCATAGGACAGGAACAATGACTACTACCACTCCAATCTAGGATTGAGAAAGAAGGCTGATGTGAATTATTTGCAAGTGTACGAAATTGCAACAAGTAGTATAGTTAAGTGAAAAGAGTGTCGAATCCACAAGGACTAATTATTTTATCGAGTACCAAAATTACTAGATTAACTACTATTTGTAAAATCGAAATTCAATAAATAAAGCAACTAAGTTAAATTAATCTAAAGAACTAACTAAATTAATTAAGAGGAGTGGAATCTGAAATTTTTGTGGTTTGTTAATTGCAAAATTTATTCTAGGTCTTTTGATTTCACCTAGTTAATCCCACACAATTTATAACTCCATGCGAATAAAAAGATTATTTTTCCAAGTTGTAGACCAAAATTCCCAAATTATTCAATATTTTCTCTCGAACTGTAACACCCCGAATTCCAAATAAGACTGAATTCGAAGTTTCACGGGATCTTTACACTTCACTTTGTACAATTTTACAAGGAATTAAAAACTTTTATTACAACAAGGATTACATTTTACACAGCGGAAGCGAATTACAACATTATACATGAATTGAATAATAACTTGAACATTCTTTAAGCAGCAAGCAATCTTTAGTCTTGTCAATCACTTTATCTTGCAAAGAAACTGTGGGTACGTCATAATACATCAATTTCTCTTACTTAGACAGCACACACTTGTCACAAACAAAGCTAAGGGGGACTATCCTATTGATGTCATGTGTGAATGTGCACTTAGTCCTTAATGCAGTTATTAATATTTACATGACACTAATGCGCACTTGTTCGAATTCTATGCATCCCATACTACATAAGTCCGAGGGCAAGCCCTTAATCGTTATTCATCTTGTAGGGTTCAATCTCTCGCTATGACTTAAACTACTACAGTAACTACGGTAAGTATCCTAGGTGTTCTATGAGTTACGAGCCCACATCCAGACATCCTAGAGAGAATCCCACGCACTGACACATGACGCATCATGCAGGCATCCTGTGGACAATTCACCTCCACCATGGACAATGGCACCACCCATAGTCACCAAAACACCCCACAAGCATCGCTACCGGGACGATATTCTGGAGTAGTATCCACAGCCTCATCATGACGCATCATGAGGACATCCTGTGAACACTCTTACACCGCCAATCCAATGGCCCTCATACTTATGTTTTTCTCTTACCTTTATTACATCTCCACTATGTGTCTAATCCTTAGATAATTGAATCATGAATAAAAATCAACACTCTAGAATTTAGCATTACCTCTACATTGGTCTTAAAATATCAATCATTAACCATGACCCAAACTTGGTCTCAATTTATCACAATTCTCTTTTCAAAACTTTCATTCTTGCCGACATGAGGACTTAGCTAAAATTCTTGTCTCAATTCTCTTTCATGCTCATTAAAATAAGAGTATACTTGTTCACAAATTTCACATTACATCATGTTTCTTTTCAATTAATTTCTCATGCACAACTTGCATAATCTTAAGTAATCTCGCATTAAATTTTACTCAATAATTTATAAGTCAAAAACTCATTTTGGACTCCTTATAATTTTCTATGTTCAACAAAAATATTCTCATCTTTAATTACAAAAGAATTATATTTTAAAGAAATTTTATTAACCACTTTTCCCAAAATTTGCTTCTAAACCTCATTATAATAAGTCAAAATGTTGTAGAAAATTTTTCGTAAAGTCTAGATATTTTTCTGATATTTCTAATAATTTGTTCTTAATTTTAAAAATACTTCAAATCTAAAAAATATAATAATTTACCCCAAAAAAATCAGTTTTAAAAAAAATGGCTGAAGCCTGGGATCGAACCCACACACAATCACCCTGAGGCGCTACCGAAGACCAAAAAGTCCACAGCACTTAGCTGTTAAAAGTGTGAATTAAATTATACTTAAGTTTTGTGTTCGGGTTTTGAATAAAATCAGATTTTTGGAAAAACAATGTTTCTGCCGAGACTCGAACCCAAGACCCAAGGATCCGCTTGCTACAGTAACGTTCTTAAAATGCACCCGATGACCAGTAGGTCCAAGTGACTCACCCGTAAAGAAATCTTGTTAAAGAGATTTTATTTGTTGCTGTATTGTTTCTAGTTTATTGTAGAAAACTCGATTTTTCTCATTCAAATGGTTCTTAAAAAAATAGATTTTTCCTGAGTATAATTTCTAAAAGAAGACAATAGCTTTTATTTTCATAATTCTTATAGAACTCGTTTTTTATCATAAAAACTATTTCTCTCTTAGTTATAATTAAACAATGGATCAAATTAACACATTTCGACATAGAAACATTTATTTTTATAAAAGTTCTTTTATCAACAATATCCCTCATTCATAATGAGTTCAAAACAAATTTTCTCTCTATGATTCTTTACTAAAGATTTAATTTATCAATTTATTCCTATTTCCCAACTACATATTTTAAGAGACAAATAGGGCTAAATAAATCAAGTGATCACAATACTAATTGTATAAGGCACATAAACACACTTTTATCACAATTCCATATATTTAATATTCCATGCAAGACAATTTAAATTCCATAATCTATCCATAAGCACAATTTCCACATATTGTATCTTTCATTTCATGCATAGACAAAGTTTCACAAAAATCATAATTCATCCATTTTAGCATGCGAATAAACTACCAAGTCATCATACACATACTCAATTACACATTCTATTTATTCTACCACTTTTTCATGTAGATTACTTTGGTGTTCTTTTTCTCTTAATCTCCTAAAACAAATGCATGGCAATTTTTTCTATTCATTCTTAACATAATCACAATGTCAATTTCTAGCATGGTATCTAAAGTAGAAGTTCGAGAAATCACCCACCTTATTGAAGAAAAACAAATGAAAAGAACTCCTAGAAATCTCCCTGAACACGCGAAGGATCCTTCTCCTCCTAGATTGTGCCACCAAGTTGCCTTTTCCTCCTTGTACTAGATGGAACCCGAGCTCCTCTTGCTCCTCTTGATGATAGCCAGCCTCCAAGGTGAAAGGGAACACACACAAGACACAACTCAATCTTTTTACTCACAATCTCTCAATCTTTTCTCACTCTTTGTTTCTTTCTTTATTTTTCTTTTTACCACATTTTCAAGTGTATTGCATGAAAAGATGGAGGGGGTATTTATACATTTTTTAAAGTGAAATGGAGGGCCAAGATGAACTAGATGGTTGTGGATTAGGGGCTAGGATGAACTAGGGAGTTAAAGCAATTACCCATGAACTCAAAACCACCTCTCCACTACACCAACTCTCCCACTCTCTCTTGCTTCATTCTGGCCTACTCCCATGCACAACTCAAGACACGTGCTAGTGCAATGCACATGTCACACAATACACCACTAGTTACTAGTTGTACATATTAATTTAATTAATTGTTTACAAAACTAGTCTACCCTACAAGTTGTGACAATTAAAAGAGAATTAAACTAGTGGGCTCAATCTAGTGTGCTAAAAGTCTATGGGCTTCTACAAAAAAATAATTAATTTAATTAGTGTGGGCTAAGAATAAACAATTAGGCCTAGAATTTAAATAGGCTTTTAGCTTAAAAAGAGAAGAATTAAATTACTTGTTCATGATAATAAAATAAATAATTTTCTAGGGTAAAATGCACATAAATTTGCACGTGCAAAACACGTAAAATCAATAAACTCTTATTTAATTATGATTAAAAAATTAGGATGTTACACGAACAACATAAAAAATATCTCCAACTAATAGTTTTTCATAGTTCATACACAAATTTAATTAATTGAAGACTCATTAAGTTCTATGGATTTCTTTATAGTCACATCAATCGCGGTAAATCATCTTTAATTTCGCTCAATCAATGATGTTTAATTTTATAGTTCTAAATCACAAATTACCTCTCGATCTCTCCATGATCCAATAAATCATACAAAAGTTGGCCAAACAATTGTAAGCATTAAGAACAAAAATCAAACACACAACTAATGAAAAATAGAAAAATAATATGGAATTAAAACTGTCTCAAAACTAGGCTATATCAAAGCATAGGCGTCGACTAAACGAAGTGATTAGACTGAACCGATTAAGATCCGTATTTCTTTAGTCTGGAAGTTCATAACTAAGTGGTGGACTCTTTGTTCTAAACTTTCTAAAAATAAAATTAGTTCATAACAAATTTGCAACTAACAAATATGTTCTTTGATTGCATAATAAAAAGAACAGAGAGACAGAAAGAACTCTGTTTTTGTAATAAAAAAAAATCAAACTGAAGTCCCGATTTTTATGCCGAACAATAATCTCTCTCTCCTCCTCTCTCTTCTTTTCTTTTGTTGGTTTCCGCACCGCCACAATGAAGCACCACGTCGTCTTCCCTTTTTCTGCCTTTTTTCGTTCTCTGACTTTTTACTTTTTTTTATAATTCGCTTCTTCGTGTTCCGCGCCGCTAACGAACTCCCTCTTCGTCTTTTGTGCCCTACACCCAGCCGCCCCCTTGTGCTTGTTGCCTCTCCAAATTCATAACCAACTTTCATCCGTACTCTTTCTTTTTCTTGAAGCATGCGCACACAAAATAAAATCAGAATTTGAGATTTAAAAATAAAATAAAATAAATTAGTTTAAATTAATTAAACTAACTAATAATCAAATTGGCTCAATTAAACCCTTTTAAAATTGTGTATTTCATTTTCACCCTCTATTGGTAATTAAAATTTTCTATTTTTCTTTTCACAAGGCCAAATTGTAAAATTTAAAATTCAACAAATCAATAAAAGTTAATAAATCATTCTGTTTGTTTTGTTTGTTGATTTTTACCAAAAAAATATTCACCTTTTGCATCAAAAAAATCTTATTCCATCAAAAATAATTAATTAACTGAAATCTATGGAAATAAGATAAATTATTAACAGGATAGACGAATACAAGCAATTTTTATGGGTAAATGAGTATAAATATTTATATAAAAATTAGACACATCAAATACCCCCAAACTTAAGATTTTGCTTGTCCTCGAGCAAAAAGTAAAACCATGGATAAAGGAATAAAGATCAATAATAGGCTCAACTCATCACACAAAGAGATTTCATCATGCAAGCATCAAAATTTCAATTAAAAATATAAACAATAGCAAATAAAGTAAAATCAAGCATATTCACTTTCTCCAGTGCAATTATTCATTCACAATTCCAAACCCAATCATAATTGTCATGCAATTAATGTAATTATAGTATGTAACAACTCCATTTGTGATTACCTCTTCTCACTACTACAAACCGAGTAGCAAACTAGAGTTTTTTTTTGTCTCTTCTCAAAGTGTTCACTTGCCTTTTGATGTGAATACAAACATTTGTGATGAATTTACCCGGTTACTCAACAAGTCACAACCTTAGAGTGCTTTGCATACTCATATTTTAAGTTGTCGTTTGACGTAAAAGTAAATATTGGTGATGAATACCCCTAATTACTAAGCAACTTAAAACATTGAAGTAGATAGAACTTTATTCATATTTTTTTTCCACTCTATTTACTTAAACTTTGTTTAGGACTAGATCAAAGGGGATAATCACAAGAAAAAGCATCACATTTTTTTTATGTATAATCACATGACTCACATAATTTTGTAAGGAATTTTGAAATTCAATAATCCTAAAGTAAATAAGTATGCTTAATCTTGCTTTATAAGCAATTGTCTATCCTTAAAAAAAACTATTTCAATTCTCTAGCACAATAAAGAACTTAAAAGTGTAATGGTAAGCCTAACTGAAATCCCTTTTGTTTTGTTTTTCTTTTCAAATATAAAAGAAAATAAATATTTACCCCTTCCCCCAAACTTGAATATCACATTTTCCTCAATGTGAAAGGAAAAGGAAAAACAAAAAGAATGCAAAAAGTTCAGAATTTCTCCCATGATCCGTGTTAAAATTCTGTACGTGCGACGTTCATTGTTTTAGCGATATCTGGAGCTGTAGGTGTCCAAATGGACTGATTATTTTTGTTCTGGAAAGCTAAGACAATTTCCTACGATCGCTCTTTGAAACACTTTTCCAGATTCTGACTCCATCCTGCTCAAATACAGCCATCAATGTAGGTTCAGAAAACAGCTCCGCCCGGCGACTTCCAAACTCATGCAATCCTACAAAATAAAATCAAAAATTAAAATTAAAATAACTAAAAGAAAAATTAAATTTAAATGCAGTAAAAGAAAACATGGGTTGCCTCCCAAGAAGTGCTAAGTTTTAAGTCTTCACACAGACTTGATAGCTGCGATGGTTATGTGACGCCAACATCCAACAACATAAGAGACTCTTTTGTAATAATTCCTTTCATGCGGGGATTGGGTTCAAGCTCGAGTTTGAGTCGTTTCTTTCTTGAAGATGGTGTCTTTGATATCCCTACCTCTTTGAATTTTAACTGAGAAAATGGATGAATAGATGGTGCAGCATCCAAATACATAACATATTCAAAAATATTTTCTTTTTCACATTCAAGACTTGCTGAATTTGTTGGACATACTTCGATTGGTAACTTTTCAACTTCAGCCTTATGTTTCTCGCCCACAATTAAATCAGTTTCACTTACTTGAAAAGATGATTGTTCTCCGTTAGGAAACTTCATGGATTTAAAGACATCAAAAGTTACTTTCTCCTGCTGTGTTTGTTCCTCCACAATTGGTTCGTACTCTTCATCCTTTTCAACCACATTTTGTTCGCCATTTTCTTCTTGTGGTTGCTCAATTGTCCTCCCGCTTCTTAGTGTTATTGCTTTGACATGCTCCGTAGGGTTGGTCACGGTGTTGCGGGGTATGTTTTATGTTGTTCTCTTGTAAGAATATTTGAAAGCTGACCAATTTGAGCCTTAAGATTGTGAATTGAAGCTGTATTATTTTGTTTCGCCAAATCTGTTTTCTGCATGTATTGCACAAATATCTCTTCGAGTGTCGGCTTCTTTTCTTGCTATGGAAAATTTTGAGGTGGTCCAATTGCTCCTTAATTGTTGTTCCTTCGAAAGTTGGAGTGGTTTCTCCATCCTGGATTATACGTGTTCGAATAAGGATTGTTTTGATGTTGAAAATTGGACACGTAGTTTGCTTGATAGGACTGTGGGTGATCAAATGGGTTCCCCACTTGGCAATCTGTACTTGAGTGATTTCTTGCACAAAGATCACAAATGACATTAATTTGAATAGAATTAACATTCATATTACCTAATTATTTAGATAAAATATCAATTTGTGCAGTTACAGTAGTAATAGGATCAAGTTAAAAAACTCCAGCCACTTTTCTTGACATTGTTCTCTCTGAAGACCACTGGTAACTATTAGATGTCATCTCCTCTAAAAGTTCATATACTGCTTCATGATTTTTGCTCATTAGTGCACCTCCAGCTGCTGCGTCAACCATAGATCGATTTGTAACTCCCAAACCATTTTAGAATATTCGAATTTGCAGCCATTTCGGTAGTTCATGATGAGGACACTTTCTCAATAACTCTTTGTACCTCTCCTATACATCATACAAAGACTCGGTCTCATATTGAATGAAGTTGGTAATATCATTCCTTAGCTTCGCTGTCTTTGCCGACGAAAAATACCTAGCTAGAAATTTGTGTGCAAGTACCTCCCAAGTAGTAATACTACCGGGTGGTAGAAAATTTAGCCAAGTCTTCGCCTTATCTCTTAGTGAAAAAGGAAAGAGTCTCAATTGAATTGCATTATCTGATACTCCGTTGTGCTTGAAAGTATCACAAATTTCTAGAAAGTTTGCAATGTGCACATAAGGATCCTCGTGAGATAGTCCCCAAAATTGAACAGTCTGTTGAATCCTCTGAATAATTGCTGGTTTAATATCAAAGTTGTTTGCTTCAATTGCAGGCCCCTTTATGGTTGATATTGTTCCATGAATTGAGGGCATAGCATAGTCTCTCAAAGCCCTGTTTTCATCGATCGTCATGATAATGTACTTGTATGTCCTGAAATATAAGTATTAAAAAAATATAGAAAAACAAAAAATAAAAAAAATAAATGAAAATAAAAGTAAGTCAAATGGATCTTTCTTTTTTCAATATATTCATCTATTTTGAATTGTCATCTTTTTATTCGATCTTCTTATTCCATTCCTGGTTGATCGAGCCATTATTTTTTATCTTCATTATTTAAATTGAACTTGTCTTATTTTATTTATTTATTATTTTGTTCCGATCTCGTTATTTTGGATCGTGATCCTATTCTAAATCCTATTAAACCCATTAATTCACTATTGGATCCTTTTAATCCTATACCGTATTACACCTACTGTTAACCCTACCCATTAAGCCCCAACTAAACCTGCACCCATATACCTCTTCACATCAGCCAACTAAACCCTATATGTATGAAGTTCTCCCCGCATCCTTGTTGCAACACATTTCAAATCAAAACAACTTCGAACTTCAAACGGTCAAAATTTACGAAGATATGTGAGGTCCCACCTTGTTGTCAATAATAATCAATGTCCAGCAAATTTGGCATGATTTTTAAAATTTGAAATTTGAAAATAAAGTGG
The DNA here is from genome assembly GCA_017893485.1 of Hemerocallis citrina. Classification (NCBI taxonomy): domain Eukaryota; kingdom Viridiplantae; phylum Streptophyta; class Magnoliopsida; order Asparagales; family Asphodelaceae; genus Hemerocallis; species Hemerocallis citrina. The sequence continues at coordinate 235,783,537 of CM030360.1, read as the reverse complement.
TAAAATAAATTTAAAAAAAATCCAAACTAGTAATAATCTAGCAATTTTCAATATCAATAAAACAATAATTTGTCCCTGGCAACGGCGCCAAAAACTTGATGTGAATTATTTGCAAGTATAAAAAATCGCAACAAGTAGTATAGTTAAGTGAAAAGAATGTCGAACCCACAAGGACTAAATATTTTATCGAGTACCGAAATTACTAGATTAACTACCATTTGTAAAATCGAAATTCAATAAATAAAATAACTAAATTAAATTAACCTAAATAACTAACTAAATTAATTAAGAGGAGCGGAATCTGAAATTTTTGTGATTTGTTAATTGCAAAATTTATTCTAGGCCTTTTGATTTCACCTAGTTAATCCCACACAATTTATAACTCCATGCGAATAAAAATATTATTTTTCCAAGTTGTAGACCAAAATCCCCAAATTATTCAATAATTTCTCTCGAACAACATCAAAAATATCTCCAACTAACAGTTTTTCATAGTTCATGCACAAATTTAATTAATTGAAGACTCATTAAGTTCTATGGATTTCTTTATAGTCACATCAATCGTGATAAATCATCTCTAATTTCGATCAATCAATGGTGTTTAATTTTATAGCTCTAAATCACAAATTAGCTCTCGGTCTCGCCATGATCCAATAAATCATACAAAAATTGGCCAAATAATTGTAAGCATTAATAACAAAAATTAAACACACAACCAAGAAAAAATAAAAAAATAATATGGAATTAAAATTGTCTCAAAACTAGGCTACATCAAAGCCCTAGAAAAACAAAATTAGTTCATAATAAATTTGCAACTAACAAATATGTTCTTTGATTGCATAATAAAAAGAAAAGAGAGCCAGAAAGAACTCTATTTTTGTATTTAAAAAAATCAAACCGAAGTCTCGATTTTTATGCCGAACAATAATCTCTCTCTCCTCCTCTCTCTTCTTTTCTGTTGTTGGTTTCCGCGTTGCCACAGTGAAGCACCACGTCGTCTTTCCTTTCTTTGCCTTTTTCGTTCTCTGACTTTTTTACATTTTTTTTAAAAAAATTCTCTTCTTCGTGTTCCATGCCGCGAACCAACTCCCTCTTCGTCTTTTGTGCACTACACCCAGCCGCCCCCTTGTGCTTGTTGCCTCTCCAAATTCATAACCAACTTTCATCCGTACTCTTTCTTGAAGCACGTGCTGCACACACAAAATAAAATCAGAATTTCGGATTTAAAAATAAAATAAATTAAATTAGTTGAAATTAATTAAACTAACTAATAATCACATTGGCTCAATTAAACCCTTTTAAAATTGTGTATTTCATTTTCACCCACTATTGGCAATTAAAATTTTCTATTTTGCTTTTCATAAGGCCAAATTGTAAAATTTAAAATTTTAAAAATCAATAAAAATTAATAAATTATTCTGTTTGTTTTTTTTGTTGATTTTTCCCAAAAAAATATTCACCTTTTGCATCAAAAAAATCTTATTCCTTCAAAAATAATTAATTAACTGAAATCTATGGAAATAAGATAAATTATTAACAAATAGACGAATGCAAACAATTTTTATGGGTAAATGAGTACAAATATTTATATAAAAATTAGACACATCAAAGGTGTTGAAAGCAACATGGCTAGACTCAGATTCAAGTGAGGATGAGCAAGATCACAACAATGTTGGTTTCATGGCTCTTGGAAATGGTGAGGTGCAATCATCATCTCAAGAAGAGGTAATCGAAGAACACACTTACGATGATTTAGTAGACATGTGTAATGGATTAAAAGTTTATGCTAAGAAATTAAGTCGTGAATTAAGACAATATAAACAAATTTCAAATGAATCACATGACTCTTGCATCGCTAAAAATCAAAAATTGAAAAATAGAAATTCTTCGATTATGGAAAATTTTGAGTCATTTAGGAAAGACCATAATGTGTTGATAGAGGAAAATAAGCATTTAAAACAACAAATTCAAGAATCCTTAACAACACATGATGAAAACCTAAGAGAAATTCATGAGAAATCTGTTTATATTGCTAAACTCACTGATGATTTAAAAGAATACAAAAGAAAATTTGATGAGGTAGTGAAAAGTTGTAATGAAGCTCTTGAACAAAATAGAATACTTGATGCTACACTAGACACTCTTCGTTGGAACACAAAAGACGATGAGATGACCAGGAAAAGACTTTGTAAAAGAGTAATTGAGCTCGAAAAAATTGTTGAAAAATATGGGGCCCAGTTACCTTATTAGAAAGAATTCAAGATCTTATCATGACAATCGAGGGCTTGGTTACAAAGAACAAATACAATATCAAAAATCTAAGCAATCTTGTCATACACATATGCATAGCCACCAAAATAGTTACAAACCAACACACAATTATGCATATGTGCATGATCCAAAGCATAATCGCATTACTTGTCACTATTGTTGTAGATTATGAAATATTTCTTATAATTGTGATTTAAAAAGGAATACTAACTTCGTTTGGATAAAAAAGAATACAAGTGCAGGAACAGTACCTGATTGGATACCTACTAATTTTAATGTATGTACATCACTGCACTTCACCTAAAGATCGATAGCACTTTGATAGTGGATGCCTAAAGCTCATGACAAATGAAAACAAAACTTTTGCATCACTATCAAGAAAAGAAAAGGGAAGAACATATTTTTTTTAAGGCAAAACAATTTTAGTTTAATTCTTTGTCTGGTAAGCAAATTTAAACTCATTTCTCTCAACTTGCTGATATGTTTACTGAACCTTTAAATAAAAAACGATTTCATTTTTTAGGGTGAATTAAACGCTATTGATATTTCTGCTTAAATTTGCATTTTCGGTCGACTGGACGGTCGACTGATCACCTGTAAAGGTGTACAGTCGACTGGGCAGTCGACCGGTTCACTCTCGAATTTTTGTTTAGTCACCAAACTTGCTTTTAGTGGATTTGCGGTCGACCGTGCGGTCGAACGGTTTGCTCACTGTTTGCTTGGCTGGATTTTAAAATTCTTCACGGTCGACCTTACGGACGACCAGTTTCATTTTTTATTTCCCAATATTTCTTACCCTCATGCATGTTCTTCATACTAGTTTTGATCTTTACAATGTGCTATACTATTTAACATTTTCCGTGCATGTATTTAGGGGGAGTAATTCAATCTTTTCTAATACATCTTGTTCCAAATTGTCCCCTCTTAGTGTGTTCCAAAAAGGGGGAGAATCTTTTTGAATGTTTTAACTGAAACTTCTAAAAATCTCTCTTGAATGTTTTAGTCTACATCTTCTTTCTTCATCTATTATATCTCTTATGGAAATTTTTGTTACGGGGAGTATTGGGTTAAGGGGGAGTATTTATATGCTTTATTTTAAACATTCAAAGGTATGTTTTGTTCACACCAAAAAGGAAAGATTGTTGACTCTTAGTTTGGTGTGCACAAAACGTGCTTACAAATATTAATAAGTTTCAGTTGAGATGTTCAGATTTTCAGGAACAAATAAATCAATATGAAGCTACCAAGATTAAGTATCAAGCAAAAGAAAAAAAGTAATAAAGAATGATTGCAAAATCAAGCAAAATAAGAAATTATTCAAAAAGAGCACATGTTGATTAGTGCCCAAGAAAGCCAGCGAAATCAGCTTCATTCTTTCCGTATATGTGAGGATTTTATATGTAATTGATTGATTCTTGATTGATTAGTTTATGGTAAGAATATAAAGTGGTTTCGTCACAATCAACACGATTGCGGTCGACCGTACCACAATCGACCGTTCATCGCAGTTAAAATGATGAGACAGTCGACCATTCATCTTTCAACTTTTTGATTAAAAGATGAACAGTCGATTGTCCCTTTTTGCGGTCGACCGTACCTCATGCAGATTTCTTTTTGGAATGTATCGTTTCCATTTTTGAGAGAAACACTTCCTAGTCTACATATTTGGACGAACCCACTGTATATTCTTCACCTATTGCTCTGAGAAAAATCTTCTGAACTAATCAATTCAATAATCAATCCGAGTGTGTGTGAAACTTATTTGTTTTCTTCAGTCAGGATCATTAAGGATCTTGAGTTTTTCTTTTCTTCCACTTCGGTGAGATTGACGGGGCTTGTCTTAGAAGTCCTGTGGGTGTAATAGATCTCTCGGCTTGAATCCAAGAATCATTGTACAAGGATTTGAGTATAGTGGAATGCTTGTAGCGGAGAATTGCTACAAGTAGGTGGTGTGGACATAGACCTGAGGGTCGAACCACGTTATATTGCTGCGTTACTTGTGCTTGCTGTGTTTGTTTTTTTTTTATATCTTCTCATTTACTTTGCAACTTAATTTTAATTGTTTTAATTCTGCACAATCACACTATTCACCCCCCTAGGGTGATTTACACTAATCTCAATAGTGGCATCTTCATTTTCGAGGTCGCTAATGGGAATAACGGCCTATGTTTTAAAAAAAATTTGAATTTTTTGCTTGATATCGCTATTCCCACTAGCGACCTTGGTATATATGAGGTCGCTGATGGGATTAGCGACCTCAAATGAATGTATTGAGACACCTAGCGATTTCTAGAGAGTTTTTGTTCTGTTTGGAAAAAAAAATTTAAACCGTGGTTGCTATTCCCAATCGCGACCTCAGTTTTTTTTTTTTTTTTTTTTTTTTGAAGAGAGCAAAAGCACTTTAGAAATTGCCAAGTGTCTCAATACAATCATTTGAGGTCGCTAATCCCATTAGCAACCTCATATATACTAAGGTCGTTATTCCCAATAGCGCCGCTATTCCCAATAGCGCCGCTATTCCCAATAGCGACCACATTTTTAAAAAATCCAAAGAGAACAACACTCTTGGTTCATTCTGATTCTATTATTTTTCTGACAGTTAACTAAATCGTGCACTGAGTTCTGATACTGCTTCATTCCGGTAGTTTCTTCCAGGCTGAATATCATGTACTTATTCCAAGCATTATAATATTTTTTTAACAAACTGAAGAAATGATTTAGCTTCATGCTATTGGAAACTAATTTGCTACAACAACAACAGCAAGTGAGTCTTGCTTCAGGTATGAATTTACTGGTTATGCACTGGATACAAATTTGTAACTCAGATTTGTCTGTTTTTTTTTAAAGAAAAAAAGTGACATCGTCACCGCTTCATTAATAAATAATTAACGAAATAAGTAGTACAAAAAGTATACATCTATCTGTTCATACAACGAAACAGATGAGAACATTTACAAAACTAAGCGTACATCCCTAACTAATACCTCCCCTAGCCAAACTTGTAGACAAAACTTCTGCACCATGTTCTCGCATCCACCCTCTTCGATGTAATTTGAATTTCAAAAAATCTAATTTGAAATTCGAACTCCATCAAAATAACTCTCCACCCCAGAAACTCCCTCTACCTTCCCGCAAGCGTCCACCCTGACAACAACCACAGCTACCATCTTTTGCTGGCATGCTTACTTTTTTTCCGAACGATGTTGCTGTCGTGGATCTGCCAAACCAACCACACCGCGATGCCATCTTCCGATTGCGTCAAATCCAGCCTACAACATTAGTTGTTGTTCTCGACCGTCAGGCCGACGCCTATCAAATATGACGCTTGCACTCACCGAACTCTCCACAAATGTAATTTAACTTTCAAACAAAATCTAATTCGAAAGTCAAAATTACAAAAAGATTCACTCTGCATACTCCTCAATATATAATTTGAATTTCAAAAATCTGCATTAAAATTCAAATTTTATTGAAAATTTCCCCTCCACTCTCTAACTCAAATATGAATTTGAATTTCAAAAACCAAAATTGAATTTAAAAATTCACCATGACACACACTCTCCCTCACATTCTTCCCCCACATATCCTTTCACCACTCTCCCGAAATATTTTGAATTTCAAAAATCTGAATTGAAATTCAAATATCCAAATTGAAATTCAAATATCCCCTCAACTCATCATCTAATGTAGTTTGAATTTCAAACCCTAATTTAAAATTCAAAAAACAATCAATCAATCAATCATCAATTAATCAATCAATCTCACACCATGACTGTAAGGTGTAATTATATATGTAGTGCTGTGATGAAATCTGAAATCTCATACCCACCTCGTTGTGGAGTATTGGGTTCTGTGGTTGATAGTTGAAAGGGTTTCTGAAAAGTTTTTCAAGAAATCATATATGTTTTCAAAGAAATTTATGGTTTTTATTTGATATTTGATATTCTGTTATGAGTTTGGCCCCCAGAGCACGATATTTATATTGTCTGTGTGATTCTGCTCATTTTGGCCTGGGGAGCCCATGATTATATTGCCTGTGTTGTGAGCTACAGAATTTAGAACAGAATTTCGTAAGCCTTTTGTGTTTCGGGGCATAAATTTCAGTGGAGACTCTGCCAAAATTTTATTTAAAATATACCTATCTTAGTTTATGTTTAAAGTGATATAGAAATTGAAAGAATTGAATTTAGAGGTTTAGTTTCAAAAAAAAAAAAAAGGGTGTTACACCATGTTTAGGGATTTTTTTTTTTTGTAAAATATTATTAAAGATCAAATTATATGGATTTGTAATTTCATAACAATTGCAAATAATAAAATTTCATAAATAATTGAAGTACATGATTTAATAAATTTGAACTTCTTGAATAAAATGAAGTACATGAATAAAATTCATACAAATTAGTCAATTTAGATCAAATTACAAATCAAAGGAATTACTTGAATTTAAAGATCGAGATGGCCTCAACTTAGATTGAAGAGAAGGTATTAGACTATTGTCGTGCACTTCAACTTAACCTAAATATAGAATCTCATCGCCCTAAATTTCCCAATTAATTACAATTTATTGAACAACATTTTAATGTAAATTAACTAAATTTAATCGTTCATTCATCGCTACTTGTTGATCCAGCTCCAGCTTGTGCTTCGAGTAAGTCTTGGGTCCTCTCTTCCGCTTTCATCCAATCTTCGGTGCATACTAGCATCTCCAAATTTTTGGCTGTCAATCGGTTCCTGCTCGGGCTCATTATCCTGCCACCAAGCGAAAAAAGCACTTTCTGATGCAACAGTTGACACCGGTGTTGTTAGCAGATCTTTAGCCATACGAGAAAGAATATTAAAAATTGCTTCATTACTCTTCCAAAATTGTAACACATCTTCTACATCTTCAACTGCACTTTGTGCATTATACCAATTCAACTCATTTGGTGAATTGGTTCTTGGCTTTTTTGATTTAATAAGATTTCAAACACCAATACTAGCTTGACTCTTTCCTTTTGCTAATATGGAGAAAGAAGAAGAAGAAGAGTCAACATTTTGCATTTGTGTTTGTGTTTGACTAGTGTTAGATGAATAAATCCGATCATAAGAATCATATAACCTAGTCAAAATATTCTCAAATGTACAAGTAAAAGCAACATGATCAAAATCTGGTATTGCATCGTGTGGGGCATAAGTGTAAAAAATTTAAATTAAACTTTTTGTACCATCTAATTTAATCATAGGATTCATTACACTAGCTACACAATATAACATAGGAATTGGATGAAAATATTTCAAAATTTTAACATATGCCGCATTAACCATATCTCCAATAAAATGGTCATTTTGCACATCTTTAATTGTTTTCATCATAGTCACAATTTCAAGTAAAATACCACTAGATGTAGATGTATATGTTTTTGAAAATTGCAAAGTTGCATCGTTAAAAGGTTGTAAAAATTTATACAAACTATCAGCAAAAAACCAAAAGTCATCGTCTAACACACAATTTTGCATACCCATTGCGACACAAAAATCTCTAAGATTAAAACGATAATGAAGAACAACACCTAATAATTCAGAGGTAGAATTCCAACGATGTCGTACATCTTTAGGAAAACGTCTACATACAATGCCCCTAAGTTTACACCAATCATGAAAAGCTTGATAAATTGGACCACTCAATGTAATATAATGAACACAATCTCTCATTTCTTCTAGTTTATCATTTCCATATTTTAGTGCATCTTGCACACAAAGATTTAAAATGTGACAAGCACACCTAACATGAAAAATTTCGGGTTCTACAAGATCTAAAGTAATTTTTAAACTCTCAATTGCCTTAGTATTATTGGATGCATTATCAAAACCAATAGCAAGCACTTTATCATAAATACAAAAATTATTACATGCTTCCATAATGTGTGTGGCTATAATTTCACCCTTATGTGGGTAACTAACATATCCAAAAGAAATTATTCTCTTTTGAAGTAACCAATCCGAATTTATCCAATGACATGTTACACATATCATTGGAACCCCGTTTACTCCTACCCACCCATCCGATGTCAATGAAACTCTAGTGTTTAGTGATTTTAGTGTTGCTATCAAAATATCCTAGTCTCATTATAAACTAATTTACAATCACTCTTAACAACATTCCTAGCAATTTTTTTATAATGGGGTTGAAGGTGGTTTGTACAAAATCCTCTACATATTTTTGTTCACCAAACGAATATAGCAATTCACCCCTAATTACTAATTTAGCCATTCCCTTACGAGCGAGATCGTGATCATATGTATGACTATCTACTTGACTAGTTTTAGGATGTATTTTTTGTTGTGTGAGATTATCTTTCGAAAATTGTGGTTGACATTTGTTTAAGTGACGTTGCAGTGTACCCGTGCCCGATCCTATTTTAAACTTATATGGGGTTTCACACTTCTTACATATTTTAAGTCCTACACTCTTATCATTTTGTGAAGGGATAAAATTGAAAAAATTGTGTACTTCAGAAGTAGTCCCTCTTGTTTTCCTTGAGTTTAGAGAAGGACCTTGTTTCGATGGTTGTGGTTCTACATGATCTTCTATTTCTATAGGATTTGAGTGTGTTTCATTCAAATCGGGAAAACTATCATAATTCATAAATGTTTCTTCACTATCTATATATTGATTAGGAATGGAAGGATTGTGATGACTAGTAGATTCTTGACTACTATGTCTACCACCACCGCGTGATCAATTAGAGGCCATTTAACTATAAAAAACTAGCGTATGTAAAAATTAGATAGAAAACAACAACTAAATGTATGTCAACTAATAATTAAAAACAAACAACAATCTATCTCAATTAAAAATTAACAACAATAACAAGAACTAGTGAGTGAGTAGTGTATGTTTCTTTTACCACTTTACCAAAATTAAAAATAAAATCTAAAAAAATGAGAGGAAGAAGATCAAGAAAACCCAAATTATATGAGAATAATGAATAATCAACTATGTTAATTCTACAAATTAATATTATACTAAAATATCGTAAGGAAGTTGAGACTTGAGAGCTAGGAGCAGAAGTAGTATTGATTGTTGTTGTTGAATGTTGATGAGTTGATCACTTGATTGTTGTTAATTTTTCTTCCTTCAAAATGTAGAGAAATTTGATCTTGATCACTTGAGAGAGTGTTGATCACCTAATTGATGTTGTTGATTGGAGAAATAGTAGAGAGAATGAGATATTTGAGTGAATTGGTGAAGAGAAATGAAAGAAATGGTACGGTATTTATAGAAAATGCCATTTTTTTGATTTCCTAAAGTACCCCCCCAAAACTAGCCAGTATAAATCCGTTGGGGGGTAGTTTTGTAATTTTAATTTTTTTTATTTTCTGAAAGGAAAAAAATTTGCCAACGATCGGCTCGGACCGGCCCGAGCCCGGGCGGGCTGGTTCAACCGGTCCCGGGCCTCGAGCGGGCCGGGCCTAACCGGGCTAAAAGTTGAAAAAGTGGGACCGAACCAGATCCGGTCCCGGGGGGCCGGTTCACGGTTCAGCCCGAGTAGGAGGGGGCCCGGCCCTAATGCCATCCCTAGTTTTTGCACACTATTTTGGCTGAGTCTCTAATCTTCGAACAATTGTTTCTTCGAATTTGCAAAGTTAGTTTCTCTGACTTTTGGCAGTAATTGAATTCAGATTTCACCACTTTCAGAAGGTATGTATTCTCAATCTTTGATAAGTATTTAAATCCTATTTACATGGTTTTAAAAGTATATGTTTTCGAACTTAACGAGTATTCTATTACAGGTTTATTTTTCCACTGTTTGTTTCGGTTTTGATTGAGTTAGTTTCGGTTTTATTGGACAATTATGTGGATATGGTTGTACTTGGAGGTACTTAATTTTGACTATTGGATTGAAGGAAATTCTCGTGATGAGTTATATGATTTTTGGTTTTACATATTTCAAAGAAGTGTTTGAACTAAAGTTTTGGGTTTTGAGACTCTAGAGGTTGAGTGGGACCCTAGCATGCCGGTGGTTGAGACTTTTTTGGATATTGGCTAGTGGGGATATTCGGCAGGGTACACCAACTCTAGAGGGGAATTGTGACTATATTAATCAAAATAAACCTAAGGGCAGAAAATAGTTGGAGTTGTGATGAAATGAGAGCAAACATGGGTATGGGGCTCTCATATGATCTGCGGTATGAGATAATCCCCGAAATTATCGATGTGTAAGTGAAATAGTCTCGGGAATTACCTGCGGTGTGAGATTGATCTCCAGAATTATCAGGATCGAGACGACGCTCATGGGATATTCGTGTGATGAGGTGCCATTGCTTGCGGTGTGGGGTATTCTCGAATATTCCCAGGTGTGACTGAAATAGTCTCCGAAATTATCCGTGGATAAAGATTGTGTAACACCCCGAATTCCAAAATACAACTGAATTCGAAGTTCCACAGGATCTTTACACTTCTTTCGTACAATTTTACAAGGAAATAAAAACATTTCTTACATCAGAGTTACATTACACTTTTACATTGTCACAACGAAAGCAGTTTTACAACAAATTACATGAGACAACATTTAAATCAATCTTTGAGCACCATGAGTATTTCAATTTGTCAAGCATCTTTACCCTGCATATAAAACTGTGGGCATGTCAGTTCATTCAACTGATGAAATATTATACACAGCCATCCTCTCTATGCCGGAAACAGTATAACGATTCTCAATACTTAGCAAACCACAAACTTGTTCACAAACAAAGCTAAAGGAACTATCCTATTGATGTCGTGTTGTGAATATGCACTTAGTCCTTAATTCACTTATTTGTATTAAATGACACTAATGCGCACTTTTTCAGAGTCTATGCAGCCCATACTACATAGGTCCGAGGGCAAGCCCTTAACCGTTCATCATCTTGTAGGGTTCAATCCCTCGCCACGACTTAATCTACTACTGTAACTATGGTAAGTATCCTAGATGATTACTGACCTACGAACTCATGTCTAGGCGCCCTGGAGGGAATCCCAATGCACTGTCACATGACTCATCATGCAGGCATCCTGTGGTAATTCAGCTCCAACCATAGACATGACACCACCCGTAGTCGTCAAACACCCTACGAACGTCGCCACCGGGACGGTACTCTGGAGCAGTATCCACGCCCTATCATGACGCATCATGGGACATCCTGTGAATACTCTCACACCGCCAATCCAATGGCCCTCGTACTTAATGTTTTTCTCTTACTTTCATCACATCTTCACTATGTATCTAATCCTTAGTTTAATTGAATCATGAATAAAATGATCAATCCTTAGAGTGTAGCACTCCCACTATACCAGTCTTATTCATTTAATTCATATGACCCAAACCTTGGTCTTCTCATTTCAAATATCCTTTTCAGATTTCTTTTATTGCAGGTATAAGGCTTGGCTATACCCTAATTCTTAATTTCAACACATAATTACAATATCGAGTTTTTCATACTCATAAGGTCCTTTCATGATTAATCACAATTCATGTTTCATAAGCATAGTATTCATGTATTCACATCTTTCATAATTGATCACAATCAATAATTCAACTTCACGTGCAATTTATGTGTAAGAATAAATTTCAACTAGTAGTAATCAATAATTCATGTATTCCACAAATCTATTATTCTCATTTCGAAATCTTACTGCAAGCACACATTAGAAATCCAATTAATTACACCAATCACACTTTCAAAAAATTCCTCATTACTAATTTTTCATCTTTAATACTCAAAATTTTCTCGTTTATTTTTCCTTTATTTAAAAAGACAATTTGATTTAAAAAAGAAGTCTCTTCTTGCAAAAAAACCCCAATTTCTTAATCACACTTTATCAAAAGTTATATAAATTTTCTTATAAAGTCCTAATAATTTTTCAGTAATTAAACCATATTTTCCCCAATTTTTATCTATTTTTAAAACTCAATTAATCAAAAAAAATCCCACAAAAAAAACATTTTTTTTAAAACTCAAATTCGAAGTCTTACTACAAGCACACATTAGAAGTCCAATTAATTACACCAATCACACTTTCAAAAAATTCCTCATTACTAATTTTTCATCTTTATAACTCAAAAATTTCTCGTTTTTTCCTTTAATTAAAAAGACAATTTGATTTAAAAAAGAAGTCCTTTGCTTAATTGCTCTTTCAAAATCTTCACTAAATTGCTGGCAAATAGACTAGCTCCGATACTTCACTCCCTGGTATCATCCTCCCAGAGTACTTTCTGAAAGGGTAAATCCACAGTGGATTGTTTTGTTGTTGCCCATGAAGCAATTAACCTGTGCAGTAGGAGACACTCCGATACTCTACTGTTCAAAATTGATTTTGCTAAGGCCTTTGATACGGTGAATTGGGATTTTTTAGACCAGCTCTTACTTGCTCGAGGATTTGGCCAAGCTTGGTGTAAGTGGATCCATATGATCATGCAGACAGCTAAGTCTTCCATCCTTATCAACCGTGAAGGAGGGCGTCAAATAAACTCCAAGAGAGGATTAGGGAGATCCTCTCTCACAAATGCTTTTTATCTTGGTAGTTGATGTCCTCGCACAGATGCTCCACAATGGCCGCAGAAATGGAGTGTTCTCTTAGCTACCTGTCAAAGGTTCAATTGCGGAGTTGTCCATTCTGCAGTTCGCAGATGACACACTGCTTTTTTGCAAGGGAGATGAAGAAGAGGTCATAAACCTCAAAGTGGCACTGCAATTGTTTGCAAATATCTCAGGTCTAGCTATCAACTTCAACAAATCATCCATAGTTTATTTTGGAACATCAAAATGAAGCTCAAAGCTTTCTCAACTATCCTTGGATGCAAAGAGGAGAGGCTACCCCTAAACTATCTTGGAATGCCACTTGCTTATGGTAAGCTCAGCAAACAGTACTGGCAGCCACTGCTCCTCAAAATTGAGCGGAGACTCTCAGTGTGGAAAGGGAGAATGTTATCAAGAGGAGGCAGACTTGTACTTATTAACTCTATGCTTAGTGCACTGCCGGTCTACTATGCTTCTTTCTTTAGGCTACCACTTTGGGTTATCAGGAAAATTGACCAGCTATGCAGTCGATTCTTCTGGTGTAGTGCAGATAAGGATACTAGAGGTATTGCAAGTATACAGTGGCCAAAAATCTGCCAGCCAAAAGAACAAGGGTGCCTGGGGGTTCTTGATCTAAGGGTTTTCAATGATGCTCTTCTGATGAAGTGGTGGTGGAAATTGATAGCATCCGATTGCCTGCCTAGCCAAACTCTGAAGAGCCTGTATCAACGAAGCAATTCTAACCAACTAGCTTGCCCATCTACTGCTTCTAGTTTCTGGAAAGGAATCTATCCGCTGAAAGATCATTTTTTTGTTAACATCCACTGGAGCCTGAGTAGAGGTAACCTTATTAACTTTTGGTTGTCCAAATGGATTAATGGAGACAGCATCTCTTCCTTATGCCCAAATCTGGCTACCACAGCATGGAATGCAGAAGCTGATATACTCTCACAAGGATCTTGGTCTGATGGTTCTTGGAGCTGGCAACCAAGGCTAAATTGTTTCCTCAATGACTCCATACGAGATGAGAAGTTGCGTCTACTTGAGCTGCTAGTGCATTTTCAACCCACACTCTCTGATGACCAACCATTATGGTGCCTGATTGCATCCTCTACATTCACTGTCAAGTCTGCCTACAACTTCTTCATCATGGCTGGCCTCCGATCCCCATATTACACTGCAACTTGGTCCTCCTCTGCCCCACTCAAATGCAAAGTGTTCATCTGGATGCTTAGTTGGGAAAAACTCAACTCGAAGCAGTTTCTTCTCTTCAAAGGATGGCCGGGTGACACTACATGCACAGCTTGTGCATGTCCTGTTGAATCGACCTTCCACATTTTTTTTGAATGCCCAGTTGCCATTGAAACTTGGACACACTTCACTACACTGCTCAATATTCATACTATGCCCCATCACTTACACGAGTGCTTCACGACCTGGTGTTTTGGAAACCATCGACACAGATACACTTGGCACCTTTTGACTGTCTCAATTTGTTGGAGTTTGTGGCTAGCTAGAAATCATCGCACTTTTTCTTCTAAGGATGTGCAAGCAAAGGAAATAATTACTAATGCAATTTTTTACTTTCACTCTTGGATAGATGGGATGGACAGCGAGAAAAAGAAGGCAAAGCTAATGCAAGAGATGGATAGGGAAGGTGTGAAGGATGCCTTGTTGCAACAAGCACTCGTACGGATGGATCCGATGAACAGCGATGAAGACAGTTGCTCGGCCTAGCAACTTACAGTGACTCTCCTCTCTTTTGAAGATGATGGTTTCTTTTTTGCTTCTTTTGGAAACACACTTTTGATTATGCTGATGTAACTTTTAAGTGATATTTTTGGTTAACTGATAGGGGTCTTTTTGTCTAACGGGGTTATGATATTGATGGAGAAGGGGGATGAGATCATGCCGTTGTGGCTATAGAGGAGTACGACAATAGTCCAATGCCCTCTCTACGACACGAAGGCATGCCATCTCGAACCTGGATTCGTCAAACGACCCGCTAAACCCCTACTTCGGTTACTTTTTTGTAATAGATGTTTAACTTCTCTTACATATATATATATATATATCTTCTGTGAGGTAGGATAATCCTACCTTTTACCAGTCAAAAAAAAGAAGAAGTCCTTTCTTGCAAAAACCCCCAATTTCTTAATCACACGTTATCAAAAGTTATATAAATTTTCTTATAAAGTCCTAATAATTTTTCAGTAATTAAACCATATTTTCCCCAATTTTTATCTATTTTTAAAACTCAATTAATCAAAAAAAAATCCCACAAAAAAACATTTTTTTTAAAACTCAAACCCACAACCGGATTCGAACCCACAACCAGCGGTCACACAGACAGTTGGGTTTTTAACAAAAAAAATAAAAACAGAGCCACAGTATCGAACCCGAGACCTCCTCCTTACTGTAGCAGCCAAAGCTCTACCAACCAGTTGGTCTAAGTGGTCAATTCGTTTTGATAGTAATTAATTTGGGTTTTGATTTTGCTCTCTATTCATAGTTATAATTCATGAAGTCTCAAAATAAAATTGTCTCTTTTTTTTCTCCTCTTTTGAAACAAAATTTTCCAGAATTAAAATACATTCAATTCTACAGTAACCAATATTTTTTATGAGTATTTTTAACCCTTTAAAACATATACTTTAGTCTTAGTTTGTATTCCATGATCATAATTTTGACATTCGAGAACTAAAACATACTTCTTCATAATTAGGGATAGGATCCCACAAAAAATCACTACATTAATGTTCTCTTACTTATTGACAACTATGATGTTTTTAGAACACAAAATCATCTTTCTTAATAAATAAAACTTCTATTTTACCAATTAATTTACACATGATGCATTCAATCATTTGTTTGCAAAAATACAATCTTTTCATTTATTCTAACACTCATATGGCATACAAAAATGGATAATTCTACTACAAAAATTAACAATTATCTCTTAGTAAATCATTCCATCAATTCATCTCTAATATACCATTCTACTTTAATACATTAATTAACAAACATGGTTCCAATCTCTTACTAGTTAATTCACATAATTGCATTTAAAACATACCCAGCATGCATTCTAATATTAGAAGCAAATGAGAAACATTCACTTTCAACCATGATTAATAAATCTATTAACCAAATTAACACACATTTACTAGTTCATCAATTCTCCTTTAATTAGGCAAACATGTATTTCATTTCAACTAGTTGCTTCTTAATAACAACTCAATTCATTTCTAACATGATTTCTACTTTAGAAGTCATGAGAAACACCCACCTCTTTGGAGAAAAAGTCAATTAAAAGCTCCTAGAGTCCCCTAGAATGCGAGAGAGTGCCTTCTCCTTATAGATTGTGATGCAAAAGAACCTCCTTCTTGCTTCCTTGCCAAAACCGAGAGCTCCTTGTGGGGAAAGATGGGCCGGCCTCCAATGTGGGAACACACACACAACTCACACTCACTCTAATATATTTCTCCTATATAAATTCTTTCTTTCAATAATTTCTTAGTGTAGAATACAAATAGGTAGGGGGTATTTTTACTAGTTCTAGGGTGGATTGGAGAGCTATGATTCATTAGATGGTTAAAGGATGGATGGCTAGGATAGGAGGGGAAGTTGTAGCAACCACCCACACTCAAATAAACTACCCATGCACACACACACACCCACTCCCCATGACCCCATGCACAATCCGGCCTCCACATGGTGTGCATTGCACACTACGTGTATGCACGTGCCCCCTAGTACTCTCTATTTGAAGTTTGTACAATTTTTAATTAAATCAATTGTTCAATTTGTGTCTACATGACAAATGTGACCATTTAAATGATTAATTAAATTTATGGGCTTCACAAATAGTGGGCTTAGACTTGTGGGCCAAAATAATAAAATAATAAATTATTAAAGTGGGCTCAAACTATGAAAATAGTGTTTTAGGCTTTACAAAATAGGCTTTTAGAAAAATAAAGGAAGAAAATAATTGTTCATACTACAAAAGAAATTTTATATATAAAAATAAATAAATAAATATACATATGAAATTTGCACGTGCACAACACGTGAAAATCAATATTTTTATTAAAATGAAAGTTTAGGGTATTACAGATTGACCTCTGAAATTATCGGGGCATGGACTAGATACTCACAGAATAATCTAATTCTTAAAGTAATCACTGAAGTAGGTTAGTTGCATAACGTGGGATTGAACCCAATAAAGTGGAGAACGATAGGGACTTGCACTGGACCTATGTAGAATGAGATGCATAGAATCCGACAAATATGCATTAAAAATCATCATAGGCATTTGTGTTTTTCTTGACTTTTTTTATGCATGCTTACTTTCTGTTTTTTTACACTTGACACTTAGCCCAACTTCACTTGATGTTTTATGCTTCATTTATTGTTGTTTTATATTCCATCTATTATTGCCATGTTGCTCATGTTCTATTATTATTTTCATATATTAATTATTATTGCTTATGGTTGTGAGGATGGGAAGTATCCCTATTACTATAGTTGACGTCAGTTACATTTAACTGACGTGCTCACTTTTCATTCAGATTTTTGCAGGTTTCCAGTTATGGATAAAATTGATTTAAGAAAGAGCTTGGAGTTAAATGGAAATTGTAATTTATCATGTTGTAAAGAATTGTAATTCAAAGTGTTTAAATTCCGCTGTGCTTTGTAAAAGAGTTGATGTAATAAAAAGTTTTAATTTTCCCTGTATTCGGATGTTATGTTTATGATTACAATTGAGGTTGATTCTGGAATTTGTGCCACATATTTCTATTTTTTTTATTGAAAATTTGGGGTGCTACACTAATGCATGCATTACACTACGATGACATTAATGCATACTTGTTTGGATTCTATGTATCCCATACTACATAGGTCCAAGGGTAAACCCTTATCGTACTCCTCATTATAGAGTTCATTCCCTCGCCATGCAACCTACTACTATGACTACTACAAGATTTAGACACTCTGTAAGTATTGATTCTCGCTCCGGAATACTGAAGATCAATCCCATTCCGTGGATCATTGTGTGACCTATTTCATCCATCATCTCGGAACACTGGAAATTGTCTCACTCTGCGAGTCATCATGGGACCCTCATTGCACAAATGTCCCATGAGCGTCGCTCTCGTCCCGGAATACTGGAGATCAATCCCACTCTGTGGATAATTCTGTGGCATATTTCATCAATCGTCCCAGAATACTGGGATAGTCTCACTTCGCGGATTTTTTCTGGAGTCCATAACTCATGTTTGCTCTTGTTTCATCATATCTCCAACTAGTGTTTGTCCTTAAGTTTAAATTGTACTTATTAAGACCTAGAACTAGCTTACTCACCGGGCTTAAACCAAAACACTGAGAATGTTAGCCCACACTGGCTACTTCTCAATAGAAAGTTAACCCACACTGGTTACTTCTCAAATTTTATATATCAAAATCTGATGGTACTTTGGGTACCGCTCGCTCAAGAACAAACAACCATCTCAATTAAAGAGATCACATAGGTTTCATCTAACCTCATCATAAACATCTCATTCATTATTCATCATTCATCATTCTTCTTTATCTATTCTCTTTATGTTTATTATCTCAATGTAAATGAGCACTTGATCAATTTCTTGTAAACAAACACTCAGTTGATATTTCTGATTTATCACTTAACAATATTCAACCACTTTTAATTGATAAACTCTTTGCAAAACGTTGCATGATTAATATTTCAATCTATTTGCTTTTATTATCTTTTAATCTCTCATATAGAACCCTTTGCATGAATTTCTAATTTTGTATTCTATTCCCATAATTTTAAATCATTTTAACATAAGCAAATATCCTCAAAATTTGATGAGAAACGAGATTCATCTTATACATCGTCTAATATAAATTTTAAATCTCCAAAATATATCTAAAAATAGTGTAGAATTATTTCCAACCATTCTAATAATATTCTAAAATATTTCTACAATTTTTTTCCAATCTGTAAAACTATGAAAAAGCCCCAAAAATAAAAAGAAACAAAATGTGCACACCCAGATTTGAACCCAGGAAGCATAGCAAACCCAGACCACAACCCAAGTGCACCCAACAACCGAATAGTCCACTTGCAGCTAGTGCAAAGTTCTAAACTCAATTTCCTTATATGGTTTTGTCTACTATTATTGGTAATTCTTTTTTTTTGAATTTAAGAAAAAGAAAACTCCCACTGGAGCTCGGACCCGTGACCTCTGATTGATGTTCGTAACACTCGAAAACATACCTGCAAACCAGGCTCTCAAGTATCTTCATCTGATATTATTACTATGGTAATTCTTTTATTTCAACTTTTTGTTTCTAATTTTCTTTAAAATAAACTTTGATTTTGCATTTGCTATACATTATTATTTCTAATCATTTCCAGAGTGTAAGTTCCTTCAACATTAATGTATTAATCCGAAATAAATCCTATAACCATTTATTCTAAAAAATAAAGAGAATTATTATCCAACTTGTATAAATTATTCATAGTTCTACAACTTGAACTATAAAAATTAATGTTCTCTATAAAACTATATATTTTTGGGAAATCTTCACATTACTACATTATATATAGATAAATCTTATTCCATGGATTTATTTTTATAAATTCTCTACTAGAAAGACATTTTATAAAACTCCTATTAATTCAATTATCTACTACATTATTGTAATTAGCATGTATTAATAAATTTTGCTAGAGATGTCACTTTACACCCACATGCCAATTTCACCATTCCACTCCCTATTTCTAACATGCACAATTACTAACATTTTAGAAAAAACACAAAAAAAACTCCGCACATTCACATGCTAATTAAGTATGATTTAGAGTGCACAATTAAAATTATAGAAAGCTTCGACACTTATACACATGTCATGGCTAATCAAAACACAATCTACTAAAATTTAGAAGACAATGAGAACACTCACCTCAAAAAGCTCCTAGTTTGTAGCAAAATGCCTCAAAGAGCTCCACAAGTACAAAATCCCAAGCCTCTTTGCAATTCCCGAAAGCAAAATCCCAATCCTCTTTCTCTTTTATAGTGTTATTATTATTATTATATATATATATATATATATATATATATATATATATATATATATATATATATATATATATATAATTTGATTTGTGTTCTTCATGGCTAAAGGGAGGGAATATTTATAGGGTAAAATAATGAGTAATTATAATAACTCCCCGCCTCCTAAAAGAGCTCACCACTCACCCACAAACTCTCCCACTCTCCCACTCTCTCCACTCACTCATTGGCTGACCACTCTTGTGGGTGAGAAACACGTCCACGTGTACCCTATGTGCATACTTCTTCATACAAATTTATTATTAGTTTTAAATTAAATTAGGTGTGTATGTTACACATTGTAATGTGTACCAATCTATCTAATTTTAAATGAGAGTTCATGCACGTTAAGTGCACACCTAAAAATTTGGGCTTTAATTTATAATAGTTTTAATGGGTTACAAAACATGGATTTAAGCCTATGATGTGACCAAAAATAGAACCAAATCGGGACCGTTCAAATCAGGCACGAATCTTAAAGCTCTCAGGGGTCCGAATTGGGGGGGAAACTGTTTTTTGGGGGGGGGGCATGTGTTTTGTGAGATTAGATCTGGGCCTTTGATTTCGGGGGGATTGATGGAGAACCACTTCATAGTTTTCTTTGTGTATTATTATATGGACTAGATTTGCCCGTGGGCACGTGCCTACGGCACGTCTTCGGAACGATGGATGGGCAAATGAATTTTCGATATGGTTGAAATTCATTTGCCCATCCACTGAAGTGTTACCAAATTGTATGGCTGAAAATCATTGTTTTTATAGTCACATGACGGATGGGCAAATGAATTTCAAATGATTTGATTTTACATATTTAGACTAATTTAGATGTGTTGATCAATGTGAACGGTTCAGATTTTCGATATGAATGCTCAAAGGCCTAGTGTTCACGCGGTGAGCACTAGCCTAGTGCTCAACCGATCCTTTCCCTATATATATATATATATATATATATATATATAGAGAGAGAGAGAGAGAGAGAGAGAGAGAGAGAGAGAGAGAGAGAGAGAGAGAGAGCGAGAGAGAGAGAGAGATAAATAAATAAATAAATAAATAAATAAAGGAGTTGTTTTGGGGGGATTTGAATTTGAGTTTTGGGGGGAAACTGTTGGGGGGGGGGGATGTGTTTTGTGAGATTAGATCTGGGCCTTTGATTTTGGGGGGATTGAAGGAGAGCCACTTGATATTTTTATTTGAGTTTTATTATATAGAATAGATTTTCCCATGGGCACGTCTTCGGAACGATACAACACACGAAAAGCCCTACAAACAGTAAAACAACAGTTATGTAGTTCAAGTTTGAATAGTAGATAATAATTAGTTGTAAATAAAAGTCCATGTTTTTATTAGTATATGTTGAAAAGAAATTATAAATGAGGGTGTAAAATCCAACTTCTTAGAACTTTAAGTGTGGAGAATGATGAAATTTAACTATTGAAGAGATATTTGCTATTTTCAATATAACATGTGCAATAAAAAAACATAAAATTCTGAAAATTTTACAAATCTGAAATCTTAAAATCTAAATTTCCAAGTAAATAAAGAAAGAATGAGAGAGAGAGGGAAAGAGAGAAATATGAAACAGTGAAGAGAGAAGAGAGAGAGATAGTAATAAAGTAATGAGTTTTTTAGTTTTGGGGAGAAAAAATTAATTTTGGGGTTTGAAATTTTGAACGGGATAATATGTTTTGTGAGAATCAATCTAGGCCATTGATTTTAGGGGAGATTGAATGAGAGTAATGAGTTTTTTTGTTTTGGGTGAAAAAATTAATTTTGGGGTTTGAAATTTTGGGCGGAAAAATATGTTTTATACGAATCAATATAGGCCATTGATTTTATGGGAGATTGAATGAGAGCCACTTGATAGCTTTATTTGTAATTTATTATATAGATTTCAAAACTTTAAAACTTTTTGGAATATATACAAGTTTAGTGGTTGAGGATAGATATATGCAACCTATAGACACCCTTTGACTATATCTACACAGTTTAAATAATAACTATTGTTAACTTACAAAACAAGCATTTGGCTTTTGAACGGGAAGATGATTTATTTATTTTTAGTTGATATAATTATAGGTATGTTAATTTTTATCCAAAAAAATAGTATAATTAGAGCATCCACAATGGTATTTTTCAAATATGATAATATGACAAAATAACATATAGCAAAAATCGCAATTTGCTGCAGTCGTCATTTGCTATAATTTGAGAAAGACGGAACATCTTGTTTCGTCCTTTTTTTGCAGTTAATTAACTAATGATTAGATATAAAATGTGACGCCCCGGATCCCCAATACCGGACATCCGTGACACAACCAGAATCTTTGCCTTCAAATGCAACTCAACACAGTAAATAACAAGGAAATTTAAACACTTTTATTGCCATTAGAGTTATTACATCAATAATTACAATATCAAAATGTCCTTGAACAAGGAATACAAATTACATAACTTATTACAACTGATCACAAGAATATTCAGGCTCCTCTGGCAAAGCTGTCAGTTGTCTTCCAGATCAGCAATCGATTAGTCATTGTTGATAACTCTGCTGAGTGGTCTATCTGCTTCTCTGGGACTTGCCCCTCGGCTTGAGCCTTCTGCTGCGCGACACTGATATTTCTGCCCCATTCGAATGGTAGGCACGTACTGCCCTCCCCCTTGGATGCCCTGCTGATCTTGGGCTCTCCCGCACTCGTGACCTGATATTGATGTACCTAAAATGTGGGGTACGTCAGTAATTCTACTGACGCAATGCTGATAAGAAAACAGCGATCTCCAAACTGGCATCCACAATCCATCTTGAATGAAAAGGAAAACGTGCATCCTAATTTCCTAGTGTTTGTGTATGCCATGGTCTAATAACTAATGCACTGATCACCTGCCTTATTGTAATATAAGCAACCTTGGGACTCTGGATACGCATGCATCCCATACTACATTCGTTCCAGGCCAAAACATGACATGGTCTAATCTAATGCACGAAACAAGAATGCACATGATGCACTTACTTTAATGCGATTCGTTGGGAATGCATGCATCCCATACTGCATACTTTTCCAAAATCAACTTCGATGGAAATGTACGCATCCCATACTACATACCTTCCAAGGAGTTCGTTTTCCTAAGTATAGGGTTCAATCCCTCGTCATGCAATGCATTCTAATTGGGTCTACTTCCTGTTCCTGATAGTATGACATGGTTGAGGAGATAATTAACATAAATGCTTCGGGGCGCTGCCCATTGTCACCGATCATCGTTGCCTCAGACCCTCCTTGAAAGTCGCAACGAACTTAAGATATGCGGTCCCACCGCTTTGCAGTCAACGGTCCCACCGTTCTGTAGTCAACAGCCGTGACGAACTTAAGATATGCGGTCCACCGCTTTGCAGTCAACGGTCCCACCGTTTTGCAGTCAACAGCCGTGACGAACTTAAGATATGCGGTCCCACTGCTTTGCAGTCAACGGTCCCACCGTTCTGCAGTCAACAGCCGTGACGAACTTAAGATATGCGGTCCACCGCTTGGCAGTCAACGGTCCCACCGTTCTGCAGTCAACAGCCGTGACGAACTTAAGATATGCGGTCCCACCGCTTTGCAGTCAACGGTCCTACCGTTCTGCAGTCAACAGTCGTGACGAACTTAAGATGTGCGGTCCCACCGCTTTGCAGTCAACGGTCCCACCGTTCTGCAGTCAATAGCCGTGACGAACTTAAGGATATACCGCAGCATACCTATAACGTCGTATCCCATACGACCCGTTCGTGTCCACTGGCATGTGCCCGGATCCCATCCGTCCTTACCACGGTACCTCAGGAATCAACAGTGCAAGATACTTGCAACAACACGTATCCTTAATTACAGGAAGAGACAACCCATAGTATCACCACCTACAACTAATTCTCAGACGAGTTGGATTATAGGGAATCACCCCTAACACTAATTCGGTCTTCAAGCGAAACAATAAAGAAACCTAATCAATGCAATTCACTAAAACAAGTTATTACTCAATCATACTCGGTGTCAATCAATAAAGTTGAGTCTAACTGGTCTGTCAAGGTAACAATCATCCCGAAATCACATCCATTGATTCCCAATACCTTCATAGGTCAGCGACCCAAAATAATCCCGGCTCGTGACCCTCAGCGAGTGGTCTAACGGTGCCCTGATGATGTAATACAATCTAGTGAAGGTAAGCACGCACATAATTATCCATTCTTGACTATTGACAGACTCAGACATCGAGACACCCAACACAATCCAACAGAGCTATATCCCAACTCACTCATGTCCACCATGAGTACATGCACAGGAACTTGCCTAAGTTCCGAATGAACGCTAAAAACCCGTCTTTTAAATCTGATAGCTCACGATCGCCATATTGCGGTAGGCAGAGGGTTCCTCATCAATTGTCTGATGGAACAATTTAAGAAATAGCAGTAGCTGTAATCCCAGCTACGCTCATCGGAACTGCTCGACCCCGAGTCCTATGGAAAGCTGGGAGTGTCTATTTTAACTTCCTAGTTGGACACATCCTCAGATTCAATCCTTAGGGTCCTCAAGATACCCATTTCCATCGGGTGCACAACAAGGGAGAAGTTGATTTCTCTAGCAAACATTCCCTCGACAAGGCCGGATCTATCCCAACTTTGGAAAATCATAACATCCAACCTACACACTGGAATTATAAAATTCCAATTGGATTAGAAATCTATGACTCCCTACTGCAAATCTCTAGTTGTCCAGTCGTCCAAATTCTTAACCGATAAGTCCAGGAATATCCATCTTCATGGACTAGACAATTTGCACTAGGCCGAACATAGTCTACTTCGAAATTAAATAATAAATCAACCTTAAGTCCAATGCTCATGAAATTTGAGATTCTCAATCTCTACATATACCATTTTATTGTGTCCAAAATTCGCATTCAAATTCATTTCACACAAGGATCTATGACTCCTCAAACATAGCAATATTTTCAGCTGTTCTTTTTCAGCAGGTTATTTACTGCCCCTCACTCATCACTTTTGAAACCTCGTCCAATGATCTCTAAAAAAATCTAAAATTTGAGATTCATCAAATAGACTCATACCCCAAGCTACTCCCAAAATTTCGTAGCAAAATAATAAACGTACACGAAGTTATGGCTTTTTGAACTTCAGCCCAAAACACAGTCAGCTTCAGCCGACACATACAGACCAGTCGCGTTCTACTATTTTTTCGGGGCATCAAACGATCTCGGAAAATTACGAAATTTAAGACTGTGATTGTAGACACATACCAGAGCATCCAAAAAAATTTCCAGCTTAAAATGCTCTGTCATTTCCGAGATATAAAATCGGAAAGACACACAAAAATCATCACAGCCAGCAGCCATTCTGGCTGCTTACTGTCCAGACTTGGACCCACTGTTCGGGCTACTAAAATGCGTCCAAATATTATGGAAAAAATCATGGATACTCTACATACATAGGAGAACAATACCCCTGAATTTTAGCCCAAGATTCCAAACCGTTTGGGCGTAAGAAATTTCCCAATATACCCTCACAATCATGCTTCTTAAGAAGCTTAAGGAAGAAGTTGTTCTTACCATACAACTATGTTTTCCTAGCACTTCACATGCTCATACATGGTAACTACATCATGCCTACTGCCACTAAACACCCATTTCATACTCAAAAGAAAATAAATTCCAAGTTTAGAGTTGAAGAGATCACCCACTTGAAGTTGCAAGAACACTCCTTGTAGGCTTAGCTCCTTGCTTTGCTTGCTTGCTTGTCTTGCTCCTTGTGCTTGTGTACCTTGGCCAACACCTTCTCCTACACTTTTTCTTCTCCTTCTCTACTACTCCTTCTATTCTAATAGACTTCTTCCTTTTTTTTTTCCTACATATACATGTATTTATTTTTTTTTGAACAAGGAGGAATGGAGAAAACTAGGAGGAGAGTGAAATGAAGTTTGAAAATGGAGTGAAGTGAGAATGGGAGGGGGATTATATGGCCGGTAGTGGATGGGTGGGTGTGGGATGGATGGGGGGTGAGGTGTAGGGATGAGATGGAGTGTGGGATGGGTGAAGGAATGAAGGGTGGATTGGGTGCCAACACATCAAGCAAGGAAGCTTCATGGAAGCTTCCTTGAAGCTCCTAGGAAGCTTCCTATCTAAAGGTCAACTTTCACATGGTGAATTAATCCCACCATTGGATCTCATCAAGATCCAAGCCATGATGTGATGCTAGGGTTCCTAACCCTAGGTTAGGTCAAGGAGCCCTAGGTCACCATACCCCGATTTCTTACCCTAGTGCACAATCTCGACCCAAATTCACTCCAACTACTAGCTTTAATTGAAATAACTAATACATATAAATTAAAATCCATAAAAATACATGTTTTATAGAAATTATAATTTTCTCCCAAAAATTATCTGGTCAAAACAATCGGGACAAAGCTACAGTTTAATCGAGACGATATTCCGAGTTTACCTTATCGAATTCAGAACAACTCATGTGTCGGAAATCTCCCAATTTAACTGATAATTTCCTCGAAAAATATGTAATCATGTGCAATACTCATACGTGCACAGATTACAGTGCAAAAATAGCCATATGCTATTTTGCGGAGTATTACATAAAAATAGGTTAATTAAATAAATTAAATATTATAATATATACTAAGCTACCTATTTAATACACTAACCTAAAGATTAACCAATAATTAATGGGCTAAACTCACCACATGTTGTCCCGTCCAAGTCAGAATTGGCTTCAAACGGGACAACATGTCCGGTTTGGCATTTGTTCATTTTTTTTTGTACAATATGTACCATCTGATAATAAAAAAAATGCCAGACAAAACAGCATTTTTCGTTTGATCCAATTAAAAAAATAAAAAAATAAAAAAATAGGGATGGGACAGCCGTTCCCTATAATTTGAGAATCGTCATTTTTCGTTTCTCAAACATGAGAAGCGACTGTAGCGTTTTTGTCAAAATATGGCAAAATAACAAACGAATGCAGATGCTCATTTCTCATAAAATGAGAAAATGGCAAAAATAGCAAACGACTGTTGATGCTCTTATAGTTATGTTATATCCCAAAATTGTTTATAAGCAGACAAAATGTAGGATGCTTTAGGTGTCTCAGATACTTCCAAAGACATTTGGTTATTGCATTTTGCAAACGAATCCTAAAGTTTGGTTTAAATTGAATGATTTTATTATAGAATATTATTATGATTTTGTAATATGAAGGAGCCACATTAATCGACCGTAGTTATTTATGTTAAGATGTTGCTGAAAAGAAAAGAAAAAAATATAATTACAAAAAATATCTTATTATTTATGTTACTTCCAATATTATAATATATGCTGAACTAAAACATTTAATAAACATTCACACTAGAAGAAGAAGAGAAAAAAAATCAACGTGATCTCCAATTTTTCCAATGTATGTCAATATTCTCATTAATCACTAATAAATACCCAACATCAACACGCTCATATGTAATCCTTTAGAGCATCCGCTATCGTTGCCAACAAAATTTGCATATTTAGCAATTGGGAAATAGCAATAGAGGGAGAAGCGTGCTATCGTTGCTACTACATCTGTCAAAAAAAAAAAAAAAAAAAAACAGACGGAGCTTCATCCTCCGTAAAAATTATAATGGCAATTTGGTAAATAACTAATGGCATTTTCATAATATTTGGAAGGCATTTTCGCAATATTTTGAAAAAAATTACGATTACTTAAAAAAAAGAAAAAAAAAGGAAAAAAAGAGAAATACGGAACTCCTTCCTCCGTCATTCATCTTTTCGGGTTTTTAATAATATTTTTTTTGACGGACGGAGCATCATCTTCCATCTGTCCAAAAAAATTTCCTCAAACGGATGAAGATCATCCGTCTTCTACTTTTAGCATTTCTCAAAAGCAATTTTTAAGTTTAGCAAACGACCGTTCACTCCTATTCTAAATTTTGGGTATACAGCGAACGATAGCGAGGATTTTTTTTATAGCACAAATGCTATTTTTTGGGTTTTAGAAAATGATAGTGGATGCTCTTATAGCCATTAAAATCTTAACTCAAGTGAAAATTAAATAGGTAGAATCTCAAAAGACATTAAATCGTTGAAAAATAAATAGATTCAAAATACAAATGCTATAACTCAAAAGATAGATGTTACTAAAAGAAATAAACTGAAGACAAGGGCAAACCAAGTTAGTCATATATCTCTACTACTATAATGGGAGAGCCCCTTAGTCAGTAACCCAAAGTCAGTAACCCAACCCGTGCAACGCACGGATTGGGTTACTTTGGTAAATATTTTCGAAAATAGTCCTGTTTGGTAAATATTTTCGAAAGTAGATCAGTTTGAAAATTATTTTCTTTTTAATTATGGACTAACTTTGGTAAATATTTTAGAAAGTAGACCTGTTTTGTAAATATTTTCGAAAGTGGATCGGTTTGGAAATTATTTTCTTCTTACCCTTTTCATTATCCTCCAATTTTTTCCACGTGCACGTGTGCACGTGTCTGATACTAGTATAATAAAACACAAAGAAAGCTATCAAGTGGCTCTCATTCGATCCCCCAAAATTAAAGACCAGATCTAACCTCACAAAATACATTTTCCCCCAAAAGTTGCTCTCTTTCATATGCTCTATAATAAAACACAAAGTGGCTCTCTTTCATATGCTCTATCGTTTTGAAGACGTGCCATAGGCACGTAGCCACAGGCAAATCTAGTACGTTGATAAGAATCACGCTCTATATATGCCCAAAATATAATTATACTAGTATTATAGCAATTTAAGTACGGAAAAAAATTCTCTATCCGATTCATCAAAAAAAAAAGGTACGAAAAAAAATTTATGCAAAAACTAAGAATAATACACGGCCCATAAATCCGAAAAAGAAATCCCACCTGTGTTTGAATGCAAATTGCCCGGAAAGAAAGAAAAAGAAAGATTGATCCACATCCTTCCCGTATATATTTAAAACCGACTCCCCAACCAACATACTTCACAAGCCTCACCTCACTCTCCTCTAAAAATTTCTCTTTCCCACTTCCAAGATTCATCTCATCTTCCTCAAATCAATCCCTTTCTTTCAAACCCACCGCCATTAATTCTTGATTCGTTTTTGTTGTCGGTGAGTGTCGAGATCCAGAAATAGATATAACTATGTCGCGAGTGGATCTGGACGGGAAGCCGATAAAGGCGATGGCGGCTTCATCGGGTCCCACCTCTGTGAGAAGCTCATGTCTGAGACCGACCACACCGTCCTCGCCCTCGACGTCTACAACGACAAGATCCACCACCTCCTCGACGACGAGTCCAACTCCTCAGGTGGGGCCCACCCCTGGTCCGGCCGCATCCACTTCCACCGCCTCAACATCAAGCACGACTCCCGCCTCGAATCCCTCATCAAAATGTCCGATCTGGTCCGTACACTTCTTGATTTTCTTGATTTTATTTACTTTGGGTAGTTCTTGATGTAGATCTGCGTGTTTTGATTTTAGACGATCAACTTGGCGGCGATCTGCACGCCGGCGGATTACAACACGCGCCTGCTTGACACTATCTACAGAAACTTTATCGATGCGCTGCCGGTGGTGAGAATTTCTTTAAGATCTCGGCATATTTGTTTGTCGGTGCAGATCTTGGATTTATTAGGGTTTGATTGGTGTAAATTGTGACGGTGTGCAGGTTAAGTATTGTTCGGAGAATGGGAAGAGGCTGATACATTTCTGGACTTGCGAGGTGTTTGGGAGCTTCCTTCCCAAGGACCATCCTCTGCCACAGGTGACTATAACTCATTCAATTCCATGTCAGTGTGTTGTGTTATGTCAGTGTCTACGGCGAATGAGCTGTATAGTAGATTTATACTTGAACATTTCTTACATATGGTTTGCGGATCCTAGGAAGAATAAAATATTAAACTCATTCAACAAGCACTGAATTGATAGCCAAAACAAGGAAGAAATTTAAAAATTAACACCACCCTGACAATGTATATTTTCCGGGGTTCAAAACAAAGATTAGAATCTAGTTGTAACTCAAAAGAAAACCTGAAAGGAAAGATAAGCACATACAAATTAATAATGAAAATTACCATGCAATTAGGGCTTATCTATATCTAATAAAGAAGAAAGAGAACGGCCCACCCCTTGCAATCATTTGTGATCTTTAAACCTCAAAAAACCCATTTTGCTCCACCTCAAACCAAGATCATACACATAAATAAATAAAAAAACCTCAAACCCACAAGGTTAAAGATACTGTTATTGATTTCCAAAGAGACCCAAGAAAGTAAACAAACCTGATTAGATTAGTCCAGGAATCGAGGCATGGAACCTAGTAAACAACTACATTTCCAAAGAAGGGGAGACAAAGATGGGCTGACTTGCAATTTCAAGAATTTCAATGGAGTTGAAGGAGTTGAGGAGGAACAAGAAAGCATGGTTTGTGCGGCGAGAAATCTGCAACGGTCGGAATTTCGATTTCACAGAAATGCAAAATTACAGAAAGCCACCAAACAATAAAATAAACCATATATTTTACAGAAGGCACCTTTCTTAGTGTTATAATTTCAATGATTTTCCATTTTAAAATCGATTTTGAATATATGAGGATCTGCTGTAGTTTATGTTGCAGGAGAAGCCAATAGAATTCGTTCTTTGTGTTGCTAGTTGTTGTAACTGGAATTGAGAGGATGTGAAGTGGCAAGGTTTTAGAGATTGATAATATAAGCCGGTAGAGTGATGTGAAATTGATTTAAGCACCGTGTGGTGCACGGGTGATGAGAATCAGCTCAACAAGACAAACGAATAGAATTACAGTCCCATAAACAAATGAAGGAATTTTACATATTGATCTTTTTATATCTTTCAAATTTCAAAGTCTCATTTTTTGTATTGCATATTGTGCAAGTTTTTCATAATAGTTGTTTCTTTTATAATTACTAAATATCCCAAAGCATTTTCTTACATGTTCAACAGGAATGATCAAAGATCACTTATTGTCTAAGATGAGTATACTAGGGTTCTAGAGAACTCTTTCAGTAGCCCAAAGTGTATGTTGCGTGTCTACCATGGATAATCAAAGATGAGTTACTGTCTAAGATGAACATACTAGGATTCAAAAAAATTCATTTCAATACAATAAAAAAAATTGTAGTAAGGAAAATTTTTATAGATGATGATTTAGTCTCTTTAAGCCAAATATATTGGGTTGATAGAGATGCATCTCAATACAACTATATATTTCCATGCCGACTAAAATTAGAACTTTGGGGATTTTATGAACAACAAGATACTTGTCAACATGTTGTATTGTACTGTAAATTATATGTAAGACTGTTAGAGAAGAAACACCTATAGTGTTTTCGTAACTTTTTTTCCCCATTCAGGTGTAGCTTGAAGACATTGAGAAGAGATAAAATTTATTTGATGAAACACTTAGTGTTTTTGTAACTTTATTTTTTTCCATTCAGGTGTGAGACGAGTTATCAACTACACTACAAAAGCTTGTTGTCCTTTTTTTTCTATCATTTTTTTATAAGCCTACCATTTTCATTTTTTTAAATTAATATTATATAATTCTTTTCATTTGTTAGATTCCATTGGATTATTTGATGAAACCAAATGGGCCTGGATAAGTATTATGCCATGTTAGGATAAACGGCCTGAACTTCCTTAAATCTTCAAGACTTTACGACCCTTCACCTCTACGTAAAGAGAGAGAGAGAGCACGATTTGGAAAGTGCACGCAAGAGAGAATACAATACATAAATATTTTGCGTTTATTTATACAAATATACACAACATTATAATATATTCTTTATTATTTTATCATGTATTATTAATAACACAGCATTTATATTTTCATAATCTAAAATTAATTTATCTTTGTCAGACAAGATCACGAAGAAGATAATGAATGGCCAAGAGAGCAGATCAGAGAATCCGACGTAATGGATCTTGGAAATCAGTTATCAGGTAGTTACCGTTAGCCTACTAATATCATTCGGTAACTCTCTCCCCATCGATCTACTTATCGAGTAGTAACTATATATTTATCTACAGGGTAATAATTGTCTTAAGCTACTGGTTAATGATCTGTATGTCTATTGGTAAATATTAACTTAACAATTCTCCACTATCCATAGGTAAATAATTAAACTGTATTATAAATTCATGATCAATCTCTCTACTCGGAAATCATGTTGTCTACTGAAAGAAAAACAACAAAGCGCCAAATTCTTTTGAGAGGGCTACATAAATCCTTTTGCAATTGTATTCTACTACCTCTCTGCACAATATTAAGTCTCCAATGCCAAACAGGACCATCTGCTCTGGGTAGACAAACCAGCCCATTGTCTTTTATCACTGATTCAATATATCTGTGTGTCCGTAATCATTCTGCACTCTATATTATCTAAATCTTAATAATTTATTTATTTATATATCTGTGCCGTGACTGATGACTTTCTCTAGTTCACACTTCACCATACTATCTATATCATGTCTAGTTCATTATACTATATCAGGGTGGGGTGGGGTAGGCCCCGTGGGCAGAGATACATTAACTTATGGAAAGTTTCAACAATGCTCAGTCACTTGAATCAGTTAACTGCAATAAGATTCATACAAATGCAATGACAGTTATTTTCACTTTTCCAATGCATTAAAAGAGTTATAAATACATTATTCACATCAAACATTATTCACATTAAAAGAGGCCGTGTAAGAATTTAAAATACATTATTCACATCAAACATTTGTGTGTTAAAACTTCACTATTATAACCCCAAAATGTGTAGTGTTCTTGTACTAGACTTGTGCAGACTCAAAATGTACTCAAGAGAGAAAGAGTATAGCCCACACCAAATTAACTAAGGTTCAAAACATAACCTAGCAAGTGCATTACAATCTATAGGTGAAAAGATAATAATGGTTTTATGCAAGATATATGTATTCCTTATTCCTATTAGACAATGGGCCAAAAAAATAATCTAGCAAGTACATATATCCTGCAAAAAATAAAAATGCACCTACAGTTGAAAATATAATTTTGGAAATATTGAATAAAATGTGTTAATCTCAAAGCAATTTTTTTCTTTCAAATTTCATGTTTTTCTCCTTTCCAGCAACCTTCAATAGATGTTTTAGTTTTATGGAGAGTGTCCTAGCTGCCTCAAGATAAATCCTAAGTCAACACTCAATACATTCAAAACAGCACCGAACAGACCTTAGATGTTGCGTGTCGTGGTCAGGTTTAGGGAGTAGTTAACAAAAGCATTGAATTTCCGAGACAATTGATTCAAGAAATCCATATGTACATTTTGTGGATTGTGTTGATTTATCATAATTATTAATCATCTGGTCTGCAGGGTACTAAAAAAAATTGAAATTCAGCAGACATCAACAATGAGGCAAATTATTTACAGTCAAACATAGAAACAACTCATTTGCAATCTACAAAAATTGGTCCGATATGCTTACTCTTGCTGTATAATTGATGTAAAACATAATCCTAAATAGAAATTTTCAAGAATCTTAAAGGATTAATTTTACTAACATGTAATACGGATCAAGTTAGAAATTAAAACAGTTAATAGGTTTCAAGAATTGAATTATGTTTAATAAGCCCAATTAACAATTTAGTTCTAATAATCAATGATTATATCTCTAAGCGCCCTAGCAAGTAAAAGATGCAATATTGATTTGAACTCTAATTAGCAAGTAGAAACGCTCGCTCTCAATATTTGTGGTCGACAAATAAATTAAATAATATAATAGAGATGATAAGGCAGTATGACACAAATATTTGAAAAGTGAAAAGAGTATACCGGGATTCGAAGCAACTGTACTTGGTGCTCGGGTGGCAACAATGGCGAGACAGCAAGGGGGGAAGACGGCGGCTGCGATGGGGCGTCAGGGCTCGCTGTAGAGTCGGCGACAGTGGCTGTGCCGGTGGTAGTCGACGACGGCGAGGGTGAAGTGTGGGATTGAAGGGTGTGGGCAACTAGGGTTTCGACCTGAGGTGGTTTCGGGAGATGGAAGCGGTGGTAGAAGGTGGAGGTCGACGAGGAGCTTCGGGGTGAGGCCGTCGAGCGGTCGGATTTCGAAGGCGGGGATGGAGGACAGTGGGGCAGTCGACCGTGGTGGTCGAGGAGTTGGCAAGGGCGAAGACGATGAGGATGAAG
Source organism: Hemerocallis citrina (assembly GCA_017893485.1). Classification (NCBI taxonomy): domain Eukaryota; kingdom Viridiplantae; phylum Streptophyta; class Magnoliopsida; order Asparagales; family Asphodelaceae; genus Hemerocallis; species Hemerocallis citrina. The sequence continues at coordinate 235,749,408 of CM030360.1, read as the reverse complement.
ACGGGGCGACAGCGGGAGGCAGCCTTGACGTGGTCGTGGAGGTGGCTGACGGGTTCGGAAGTTGTGCGAAGGAGAAGTCGGTGGTGGTCGAATAGGGGGAGGAGAAGTAGCTTTCGGTCAAAATTGTCAAAAACAAATATGGTACTGAAATAAAATACTAAACTAAACAGAATAGATGTCCTTATAAATAACACTTTGCATGACTGGATCTTCACCCGTACCAAAGCGAACCTCAGATTTACTTAGTATCAATATATTTAGTCTATCACACTAGCTTTGTGATGCCAATTCCATCTACTTCTTGAACATGGCTGTTCATTACAGCGGCATAGAAATGTGTATTATAAGTTACTAATTAGTTCATAATTAGTATATATATTTCTAGTAATATGCTTAGTTACTTAATAGTTAACATACCTAACGCTTAATGAGTAATATGCAAATATGTAACTGATTCAGTAATAAGAAATAACTATACATAATAAAGAGAAAATGGGTACTATAGTAACTAAAGCCAGTAATTCACATTTAAGTATTAAACGTCAATCAAATCATGAAATCAATAAGTACTAAATAGTAAATCCTAACGAGTTAGTATATAATAACTAAAACAAATCAGCGCGCGCGCGCACACACACACACCACTTTTTACTCTTTTTTTAGCCTTTTTGATGCTGCTTTTTAATGGTTTTAGAACTTTCTAACCCTTTTTAGTGTTTCTACCAACGATTACTTCATGGCCTGAATTCACCAATTTAAGTGCCAGCATGTTAGTTACCGCTTTTGCGCCACTTTTTACCAACTTTTGCCAGTTGAATGTTGAACTCTTCTCGACAAAAAATGTCAAAACTAATTCGAATACAACAAAATTTCAAGTAGCGGAAAAAGTATCAACAACCAAATCCTAGAGAGGATTAAATCTCGTTACATAAAGCTAAGCTTCCAAAGCAAGAAAGTTAACGACTGCATGAAGATGCCAAAATGCAAAATAATAAGATTACTTCCAAAATATTCTCTACTTCCTCAGCATCCTTGTGTCTAGTCCACGGAGTATGAGACCGTGTGTGTGCGATTTTTACTCTTTTAGTATCTATAAACTATACGCTGTTACCTACTCTACAGTTAGTTGGACAGTAAAACGTAATTCATAAGAACAAAATTTTGTTCATCCAAAACCCGCTTCTCAAAGAGCGAAGCAAAAGGATCTGGTCACCTGTCACAATGGGCCACCTTTACGAGGAAGCTCCCCATTGTCTTCCCTCAAACTTCGCGAACGTGCTAAAGTCTAAATCTAGGTGGTTATAAAATTGTCACATAAATAAAACAAAAACTAGAATATTCAAAAGTTAAATATTACAAGAAGATGCCAATATGCAACAACAACAACAAAATTAGATTAGTGTCTTGTTTTTGTCCTTTCATAAGGCGAGTCTTTGAGTGTATAGGCCAATATTTAATGTTCTTTTTCAAAACTTTTTCCTTGACTATATATGATATGTTGCATAATGATTTCAATGCTTGGTTTCAATTCTTTGAAGTCTTTTACTTAAAGCGAAAGATCCCTTCTGGGTTTACTTAGTTGTTTGTGTTAAACCAATTATGGCTAGTTTTATGCTGTTGAGGAAGCAGGGATGAGGTTGATTTTTATATATTAGTTGTCTCTTAAGTCTCAAGACTAATTTCATTTTGGTTAGAATTTCTCTCTGCAGTTTCTCTGTTATTTTTGAATTGGATCATCTATATTAATGTGTTGTAAAGTTTAAGGTCTGAGTCTCAAAGTTACTAACATAACTCAAAGAATACAATATGAATACTGTACACTTAAGACTATAACTTTATGTGTGATTTCGGTACATCATAATTCCATCTAAAATGTTGGCCGACCTTTGCTTTTATCTTGTCTAATCATGATCTCCCCTAAAACAAACTAAACAATGTTGAAAATAGGATTGTCGTTGAGATTCAGGCAATGCTTATCCAAACATGATCTTACATTATCGTTTATGAGGATATAGATAGTTTATCACATAATCTCTTGACTGGGGAACTATGTTGGTACAGGCCATTGCATTTGGCATGTTATATTCATCTTCAACAAGATAACTAATAATTATTAACTTGTTGAATGCTTTTTTTATTTATGTTTAGGGGTCCAAAGAGGTAATTTTCATTTACATTTTAAACATAAGAAGCACCAATGATCATTTATTTGAGATTTCATCAAACTGGAATCTATAGATCTTTTCATTCTACTTGTTTCTTGGATGCATATACATAAAATTAGTCGTACCATGTCTCGTTAACGGCTTCTTTCTGATTTGTCATGATGCGAGTCACATGACTCTCATGAGTCAAGAATCTTACGAGACATAAATACTATTATTTTGATTATGCAACTTATATTTGCAAAATTTGAACTTTTTACTCAAGTGATACTTGAATATGGCAGGTAGGTGTCTTGAAGCTCTGACTAGAAGAAATCAACATAATGTTACTAGCCATGAAACTTGGTAATTAATCTTCTTTTGTTACATGTATGCTTTATACTACTAAATTACTGTATTCTCCTTATAATGAGCTATCATCTGCTTACTATCCCATTTTAATTTTTATGAATTTTGTAGTTGTGGTATTTTCTTTATTTGTTTAGTTGTAGGTCTGAATATTAAATGTCTTTGAAGCAAAAAATAATAATATCTAACTACTTCCCATCTAAGCTGATCATATTTCCCCGTTGTTACATACTTCTTTCAGGTTACAATTGTTCTTTTATATTATTTATTGCGATCAGTTTTCTATTTACTGGTGATTATATATTGATTATACTTACATATTGACCTAGTAAATTTTGTTTAATATAGTTGTCGATGCCATGTTGCCAATCTATTGTGTTAGTCCTTTTTTCACTCAAACGATTCTAAGTATATTTGTTTTATATAGATTTCTTTTATTGAAATATTGCCTTCTCTTATCAATATTTAGCTCAAAATAAGTGACCTGTGTTTATCATCAGGAGATTTACATCTTATGTATGTAGTTATGCAGGCCACATACTACTTTCAATTATTATACTATGTGATTGGGTATCTTGGCTCATATGCTTGATTATGGAATTAATTTTGTTAATCTTAGTATGGTTTACTTATTAGGATATATGTATGCCACCAGACTACTATTTTTTTAAAGAAAGACCAGACTAGTATTGATATTTTAAATATGCATATATCTTTACATGGTACTTCCAACAATAATTAAACTTAATCGTAAAACTCTGGGGTTAGCTAAATAAATCTTGTTCCCACTTTCAGCTACGCTGAGGCCCATAGCGTAAAGAAAACTTGCCAATAACTCATCAACTTGCATTTTCAACTCAGCATGTTTCGTTGGATTCATCCGATAGTGTGGCAAGGTAGGAAGATTCGCTCCCAGAACCAAATCAATAGTGTATTTGATGTCACGCAGCGGGGATAACTGGTTGGGGAGGTCAACATGAAACGCATATGCAAATTTCTAAATGACAGGAGTAACTTGAGGATGGATGGGTGACTTAGGCTCTTTAGGGATTTCTCTCGATGTGAGTAGGAGAATTGTCGTCCCTTTATCAATTACTTCTATGAGTAGGTGAATTGTCATCCCTTTATCAATTTCTTCTGTGAGTTCCCTTTCACTTATATACACTGCTTCCTTGCCCTTTCTCGAGGGAGTTGGTGTTTTCACAGACAGATTAGTTTGTGGTGTCACGGGTATGAGCTTTATCTTTAATCCATCGGGAACACACATTGATTGAATCGATCATATATTGTCACATCGTTGTCATATAACCAAGGTCTCCCTAAAATTACTCGCCCAACATCCTTTTTTAGCACATCACACCAAATTTGTTCATTGTACTCTTTGAAATCTACAGGGACCAAACAACACTGTGTTACTTGGAGGGTTGTCGCATCAATCCAAGATACCTTGTATGCTAGGACCGCTGAAGAGACAATGTTTACGCAGCTCCCACTGTAACAATAACCTTGCAGTTTCTGCCACCTATCGTCGTGAATGTGTGAAATATAACAGTGTGCTTCCAATCATCTTCTTCTTTTTGTTGGGACAAAACACATCTAACTACATTCAAAGGAGGCGAATGGATCGACCGAATACGGTTAGGATACTGGTCATCCTCTTCTTCGTCGAAGTCATCACTTTCATTAGGCTCATAGAAAAATTCATTGTCAGAATCATCAGCAATGACAATGGTACCTTCCACTATATTGATTTTACTGGGCCTAGGATAGTTATCAGCAACATGGACGTATCGCTTGCATTTATAACACTTAGTGAAAGGATCAATCTTAGAGTGGTATCTTTCAGTGTTCTTATCCTTGTTGTCATTTCTAGATGTATATGAATTTGAAGTGGGCTTGTTTGGGTAAGACTTGTTGGGGTACTCGGAGGGCTTAGGTCTAAAGGGATCTTTGGAGGTCATTCTAGAGGAATGATCTCTCGAATCGCTGGACTTGTAGGGGGAACTTGCTTTAAGGGAATCTATATCGAGGACAAGGGCATAAGCTGCATCCAAGAAGTTCACATTTCTATGAATAAGCTCATTTTTAAGATCGACTCGTAGTCCAGCTCTGAACCTAGAGAGAGTTTGTTCTTCATTCTCTTTATCCAAGGCATTGCACTGAATGAGGAAGTCATTAAACTTATCAACATACTCTTGGGTGGATTCGTTTACTTGATAGAGTTGGTTCCACGAATAAACTTATCTACATACTCAATATTTGTGGACAATAATAAATTCAGATAATACTCTAGAGATGATGTCACGCCCCGCTTCCCAGAATACGGGAACACATGCACGTAACTGAGGCCCAACGAATGATGCGGATACATCATTCATAAGCTGTATAGTTAACTCAACAACAAGATAACAATATCAACCACGCAAGCATTTAAAATAATAATAGGATAACAATAGTACATAACATAATACATGACATAACCAATAACTAGAAAAAAACATAGTTACGGGTCAAACACGCCCGGATTACAACAAAGAGTACATGAATAAAATAAGAACTAAAATAGCATGAAAATAAACAGTACTAAAATCTTTGCTCAGCAACACTTTCGGGTAAATCTCCATCTGGAGCTGCAAGCATATTATTACAAAAGAAGACGAAACAAGGAGGTACCCGTTAATGCAAGTCACGGGCCGCAAGTGGTACAAGCTAACGGGATAAATATAAAAACAAAACAAGAAGCAGGAAAAAGAGCAAGGAACCAAGAATCATGTAATAGGACAAATTCAACATGCAATAGAATCATGAATAAGACATCATGGAACAAGTGACATGCATATGAATAAGTAAATAAATCCATAAGAACATGTATATGTAAACGAGTAAGCTAGTAACGAGTCAACATGAACGCGTAACATGTAAACAAGTAAGCAAGTCATTATGAACATGTAACATGTAATTGGATCATGCAAGTGTACATGTTAATCTCATGTCTTTTGTTAATCTAACTAGGTAGCACTTCATGCGTCCCATACCACATGGTTACTACTCGCAATCAAGTGAACATTTAGACTAGTGGTGGATTCTATAAGTCACGTACTCGGGAAATCATGTCAATAGTATCTTGTATCGAGATACGTGCAATGTGGAACATAGTGTAACATGTAGCGAGAAACATAGAACATACAATTCGCAAACTTGCAACTTGTAACTTGCAATTTGCATCGGGAAACCACGAGCTCCCGTCCGAGTATGCTCTTTTATATATCCCACTACTAAATCTTTTTCCTTTATACCCCGGCAACAACAAGGACGGTTAACATGACAGGGTCAAGTATCAAGGCTTATGCAATGCAGGAAAACATATTTCAGAGTTTATAAAACATGTGGATGTGATCAATGGCATGTATAAAACTTAATCAAGAATAAAAGATATTATAACAACATGCAAACTAGTAACAAGCAATTCATGCACAACATCCTATAAAGTTCTAAGGGTATATATATGTGTATCGTGTTCATGTGATGCATATGGTGACAAAGTATTCGCGATCATGTACGAATACGGGATCAATGAATTATGTATAATACGAATAGAGTCAAAAAGATACTTGCGGTATTTTGCAAAGGAGCTTGTACTAGAATAAACGAATTGTACAAGAGACACTTGCCTGTTAGTTGACGACGATGATATTGAAAACAAGAATAACGGGATCAGAATCCCGGGCAGCAGAACACGTGCAAGATATGTGGCAGCCATGCCAAAATAGCAAACTCCAAAACAGCAACAACTCCCTTTTCCAAAACAGTAACCACACAACCCAATCCACTACTCCACACACAGCAACACCAATACACCAACACCAATACAATAATCCAATCTCCACACACCAAACAGCAACAATAATCCACTTCACTACAAATAGGATCTAATCCCCAAACTCCAACACAACGCCAATCCACCAATAAAATATCCAATCCCACAACAGCCAATCAAAAATCTCCAATTCCTGTTCTTTTCTTCACCTTCTTCGACACACACACAGAGAGAGAGAGCGGGAAAAGAGAACGGCGACTGGGATGAAGCCTCAGGTGGCGGCGCGCTTAAGGAGAAGCGACGCATAGGGGGCTCGCGACTCCGACAAGGAGGAGGCTGCGCAGGGAAGCTACAAACAGCGGGAGGAGCGTAGGCGATGCTGAGGTTGAAGACGAAGAGAGGTATGGGTTCTTCAGAGGTTGATGAGGAGTGTCGAGGGCGACGGGATGAGAGCGAGGTGGAGCGATGAGCTTGAAGACGTGGGGAGGCTTCAAGCAGAGGCTGCGAATGGCGGAGAGCGGAGGTATGGAGTGCGGCGGCTGAGTGAGAGTGGAAGGAGAATGGCGGAGAGTGGAGGTGGAGCTCTGACTTCGGCAATGGCATCGACGAGGGGTGCGACGGGGATTGGTGGAGACGGCGTGCGATGCGACTGGGGGCGAAGCGGAAGACGAGGGCGGAGCATCGAGGAGCTCCGGTGGCTTGCGCGATGTTGACAGCGGAGCGGAATGGAGGGCGACGGTGGAAACGCAATGAGGGAGGGATGAGGAAGAAGACGATGGCGGAGGCTCGATGTGGTGGTTTCGCGAGGCGAGGACGAGGAGTAGCGGTGTTGGAGCGAGAGCGGATGCGGTGGAGTGGCGACGGAGCTCGAGCGGCGAGGAATTGGACGAAGGAGAGTGGCGGAGCTTCAGGACGATGGGGCGTGACTGGATGTTGCGGTGCTGTTGGCGAGGCGACGACAAGTCGACGAGGGCGAGTTCGACTGTGGTGCTTCGAGGGGGAAGACTGCGGTAATGGCGGAAGGCGTCGGGAGGGAAGATGGAGGAAGGAGGAGAGGGAGAATGAGTTCTGTTTTTGGTTTTGGAAATCAGAGGAGGAGGGAGAAGAGAGGAAACGGGGGGATTAATATAATAATATATTAAGTAATGAAGTAGTGGGGTGAGAGAGAGTGGGGGTAGTTACGAGGAGCATGGGGGAATATGCAGGTACAGGAATTGAAAAGTGGGAGTACGGGACAGAAAAGTGGGAGTGTGAATAAATTGTATATGGATAGGTGTAGGATAATCTGCACAATTATATGGGTTCTGAGTTTAGTGAATTTAGGCTTGGTTCATGGGCTCAAAATATTTAAACAAAACAATTAGGGTGTTGGGCTAAATTTTGGGCTCAGATTAAATATATAAATAAAATAGAATCAAAATATGGAATTGAGCTTATGATAATAACTGGGCTCACATTAATAATTAATAAAATCAAAATGCAAACTTGGGCTTATAATAAACAATTGGGCTCCAAAAATAGTTTTAAATAATAAATTAGGGAAAAATAGTTATAAGATACTGAGAATTTAAATACGGAAAAATACTTTAAAAATACGTATTAATAGAAACAGGGGTTACAGATGATATGCAGTATCACAAATAACGGAGGAGATGAAAGAGTTTACAGAATCACAAAATATGCAGTATCACAACTAAATTTAGAGTTGGGAGTTGGCAGATTGAGAATCGACTGAATTTGTGAAGAAAATGAGTGAATTTAGTGGGTTTTTATAGGAAAAAATTCCAACAAAAATCAAAAAAACCGAATAAAAAGGCAGTAGCAACGGGCGACCGTTTGACCCGTCGGCACCAACCGTTGGACCCGGCGGGTTAGCCTGCCGAATCGACCATTAGCAACCTAGCGGGTTGCAGGTCGGGTTTGGGTCAGGTTTGAGTGGGTTACGGGTTAACCGACCCGGGTCGAGCTGGTTTTCTACCCCAAGATTTCAACCCGGTCCGACCTGATAATGTAGCGGGTCAAACTGGTTCGGGTTGGTGGCGGTCGGACCCGGGCAGGTCACGGGTTGACCTGACCTGGTTGCCACCCCTAATTAGGACCATCATGGATGGAACCAAAATTGAAATGGAGGAAAAATAATGATTGAAATGTGCTATTGAGGGGTATTTCCATTTAAAATTAATTGTTTAAATTCATATATAGTTTTGGCAAAAACACTTCATTTGGAAGGTACTATTTTTAACATAGTACACCTTTTTAAAAAAATACATTTTGTGTTAGCATATTATTTTTCTTTACAATATATTGCAGTGTCGTCGAAGGCGTAAGGCGCAAGTAATTTCAATTCTTCGTAAAAAGTCTGAGGCGCAAGGCGCAATTTGAGGCGCAAGCCTCAGTTAACCGAGGCACACTATTACTTTTTGAAATGTTTAAAATTTATAAATTAGATTATATAAACAAGATAACATCATGGCAACAAAATATATTATACAATGACCATATACTTAAAAAGTAAGGTATGGAAGACGTACTTTGTAAATGTAACTTGTAAGTGTAATCGTGTAACGGTGTAAGTGTAATTTGTAAGTTGTAACTGTGTAAGTTATAATTTTTGTACATTCAACATTTTTTTTAAAAATATCACAGTGCAGTATTAGTATTACACTATTACAAAGTATTACAATATTACAATTAAATATTAAGTATATTCAAGTATTCAACAATTAATTATTACAATAAGTTTCATCCAAATAGCCTAATAAAGTAGTAAAGCAAAACCAGCCTAATAAAGCAGTAAAGCAAAAGCATTGCATAACTAAAAAGCAAGAATACTATTAAAAAAGTAAAATAAAAAAGATAGAATAATTTAAATAATAAAAAAGAACATGAATATAAAACCTATCAAAACACTCGACTAAAAAAGAGAGAATACTTAAATAATAAAGAAGGGGAAAAATAAGGGAAAAACAATGTTGAGGCGCGCCTTTCGTCGAGGCGTGCTGAGGTGCACGCCTCACCAGCACTTCGAACAAGGGGTGCGCTTCAACTGAGGCTTGAGGCGCACCCTGGGATTTCGCCTGCGCCTGAGGCGCGCCTTCAATATCACCGGTATATTATATTATATGCATATAGACCCTTTTATGAAGCATGTTGTTTTTGGTTGGAATATTTTCATTTGAGATATTTAATAACCAATTCCACTATGAGGAGTATAAGCCTAAACTGTCGGGCTGAAGCTAGCCATGTGCCATGTTCCCCTCATTTTTCATAACCCCCTTATATTTTTTAACATTTACCTTTTAGCCACTCCCAAAATTTATTAAAAGCTCGTCATATAGATATATATTTTCTAAAGGGTAAAAGGGATATAAGCAACTTGCTCATTTACTAAATGAGCGATTGATTATGTTGCATGCATGTGATACATTGGACAACTAATCCTTTTAAAGATTTTTCAATTACATATATGCAACATCATCAATTGCTTATTTACTAAATGAGCAAGTTGCTCATACCCCTTTCCCCCTTTTCTAAAAGAGTTTTTGTTATTTATTAAAAGCCCGCCATATAGATATATATTAAAAACCCATAACCCCTCCGACAAAAATATTCTAGTTTCATCCCTACTAAACTGGATATGTGTTTGGAGAAGTTAAATAATCTTTGGAGAAATAGGCTTAACTTAAAATTACATTATACTACCTAACAACCCAGTATAAAGTAACGAGATTAATGAGTGACCATTTTTTTTTAGATAGACAGAATGTGAATGGTAGGAATATAGCCATAATTGTTAGGATTAAATTGGTTTGAATAAACAAACATTATATACGCATTTAACAATGATTTTAAAATTTAAAGGGGTGGTGGTCGCCTCCTAACATCACCCCCTATATCAGTCCATGAGGACCATTAAGTTGAATGGGTTGAAATGAGAAAGCATACACATTGCGTCGACCAAAAAATTTGTGCTCTACAACTAAACATCATTACATTTGGAAACTATATGTAGATCATGCCTTTTTCTCACGATTGGAACAATAGAAACACAAATAGTGTGTTATCAGTTTATAGTTTATAACTTATAACCATCTTTTGTAAGCATCATTTCCTCAAACTAGAATTTTTCTAAAAGAGTTTTTGTTTTTTTCTTCTGTATTATGCTTATTCTATTTTTGGCGCTCTTATCTATACAAAATATTATGCTAAACCATTTTTGGTTCAATGGTTTTTCTATTTCTTTTTTCTTTTTAAAACATAAAAATAAGAGCAAATGTAGGAAGCAGCCCCCACTCCCATCCAAATTTTGAAGTGCAATCATATCCCTTAATCAAACCTCAAAAAGCGTGCAATATTGTATATATATTATTAGAGGTATTTTTAAAAAAAATAGTTTTGTTATTTTCTCATTTTATTTTTAAATTATGTGCAATATATTGTACAGGGTTATACTAGTACCTTTTAACTTAAAGTCGAATGAGATGTTGGGGAAAATTAAATATTCTTCATTCTTCAAAATGCATGTTCTTCACCAACATATTGAAAAAGTTGATTTTCTTTGAAAAACTATTTTGGTAAATGCAAAAATATACTCACTCCACTCCATTCTTCAAACTGCATGTTCTTCACCAACATATTGAAAAAGTTGATTTTCTTCGAAAGACTTATTTTGGTAAATGCAAAAATATACTCACTCCATGTTTTGTGTCTGTAAACTCAAAAGGTATTGTGGTAACCACCGCTTGTACTCACTCCATGTTTTGTGTCTGCAAACTCAAAATGTATTGTGGTAACCACCGCTTGTACAGGCATCGAATCCTTTTCATGCTGGTAGGAAAGATGGTCAAATAACTGGGAATAAGGCCATTACCAAATTGCCAAATCAATGGAACGAAAAATATAAAAATGACACCACCTGGGATGTATCACCAACATATTGAAAAAGTTGATTTTCTTCGAAAGACTAACTATTTCGGTAAATTCAAAAGTATACTCATTTCATGTTTTGTGTCTCCAAGCTCAAAAGGTATTGTGGTGACCACCGCCTGTATAGGCATCCAATTCAAAAGTATACTCACTCCATGTTTTGTGTCTCCAAGCTTAAAAGATATTGTGGTGACCACCGCCTGTACTAGTACCTTTTAATTTAAAGTCGAATGAGATGTTGGGGAAAATTAAATATTCTTCATTCTTCAAACTACATGTTCTTCACCAACATATTGAAAAAGTTGATTTTCTTCGAAAAACTAACTATTTTGGTAAATGCAAAAATATACTCATTCCACTCTATTCTTCAAACTGCATGTTTTTCACTGACATATTGAAAAAGTTGATTTTCTTCGAAAGACTAACTATTTCAGTAAATGCAAAAATATACTCACTCCATGTTTTGTGTCTGCAGACTCAAAAGTGCAGACTCAAAAGGTATTGTGGTAACCACCGCTTGTACTCACTCCATGTTTTGTGTCTGCAAACTCAAATGGTATTGTGGTAACCACCGCTTGTACAGGCATCCAATCCTCTTCATGCTGATAGGAAAGATGTCAAATACCTGGGGATAAGGCCATTACCAAATTGCCAAATCAATGGAACGAAAAATATGAAAATGACACCATCTCAGATGTATCACCAACATATTGAAAAAGTTGATTTTCAAAAGTATACTCACTCCATGTTTTGTGTCTCCAAGCTCAAAAGGTATTGTGGTGACCACCGCCTGTACATGCATCCAATTATCTTCATGCTGGTAGGAAAGATGCTGGTGGGAAAGATGGTCAAATAACTGGGAATAAGGCCATTACCAAATTGCCAAATCAATGGAACGAAAAATATGAAAATGACACCATCTGGGATGTAACGAACGGAATAGCAGAGAATTATCTTTCGTGTCTGAGTTGAAGTCAATTGTTAAAGAAATGAGGTGTTAGATCCCAGTCTAATGGGCTCATTATTCATGAGCTTACACCTCTAAAATTAATTGATTCTTCCTATGTTTTAGCTATTTTAGAAGAGCACATGTTGACCACATAAAATCATGAGAAACGAACATCATATATGGACAACTCAGAGCAGAAAATCTTCTTAACAAAGATAAAATAAGATATTATTTCTAAACTAGATTTAATCAATGGTTTTTAAAAAATTAGAAGAATATAATCAGTTTATTTTGAAATCTAATCTACCCTAATCAATGGTAACAAATTCCACCAAACTAACCTATTTTTTATTTATAGTCAGTCTCTTTCATTCTTTTAGTTTCTTTTTCATTCTTCTAAATGTTCATTTCTTTTCTATTATCTATATTCTTGATTTAAAGCCAATCTCTTTTATTCCTACTTTTTACAATAGATCATCATCATCCAAAACAAACGGATCCATAAGAAAAAGCAGCAGAGGTTACATTTCTTGCACTTCTTTATCTAATTGGCTTCTTTTTGTAAAGATTTCCAAACTCTTAATCATTAAATAAGATTAGATAGGCATCTATCTCTGATTTGTTGCTTTTATCGGGTTGGTTGGGAATTTGTATAAAGTAAGTTTACCTCTGTGTATTAGCTATTAATATACACATTTTTGTATAAAATCTTTTACAAATGAAATATTATTATTTTTGAATAAAAAGTGGCGATACTTTATTAATGAAAGGTTAATGAAACAAGTAGTACAACACACAGAACACCTTCTAAGCAAATACAGAAATAGTTCAACACTATATAAATTTCATGGTGTCAAAGCAACCACAACTACCAAAGCTATAAGTTTTTTCCAAAAGTGACCCTAAAACAATACAAATGAAATATTATATACCCCTTTGAAAGTTATGTAACACCATCCCAAAGTTTTCTATGCAAACCCCAACAGTCAATTCCAATATCCAACCCCAACTCCACTTAACCGCTCCAAATAATTTTAAGCAAAACACAAACGTTGTTTTTTGTCGTACTACATTGTATACGAAACATTGCGTAAAGACGAGAGATTAAAGTGGTTGTTGCTGCTGATTTCTGGTGTGGGAGCAAACAGATGAATTTGTGGATTCTTCGAGGAAACAAATAAGCAAACTTGTTGACTTTCGCCTGTGTGTTGAGTGGTTTCTCAATGCTGCTGTGAACCTGCACATAGTTCGATACACCGGGATGGATCCCGACGACGAACCCTCCGATGCTCTTGTCAGTAATTTGAAGGATTACGAAAGCGTTTTTGGTAGAAAAAGATTCATTACATTGTCACGGCGGGGGGAGAAGGGTATTTATAGTCGCCTTTGGAACTAGTTTCAAGATAAGGATAAATCTCTACATCCGGATGTTTATGGATAAGAAGAGAGTGACTTGTCTCGTGATAAGAGGAACAGTTGAAACTGTCTCTTAGAGATAAGCACGAATTTGAACCACTTCTTATCCATCTAGGTTGGTTTGTAGCGGGTTGCTACCCATACCCAGTAGGACAGATTCATTTTTGGGCTATTAGGTTTTGAAGAAAGACCTAGTTCCCCATTCAGACCCGTTTGTAGGTGAAATTACTGTTTTGCCCTTGAGTGCTTTAAGATCCGTGCCTGATTTGAACGATCCTGATTTAATCATATTTTTAGCCATATCACGAGCCCCCCACTCCTGGAGACTGAGTTTAACAGTCTTTGAGGAGTAGTTTTGTTGTTCTAATGGCGTACAGGATTTTATCGGAGTTCTTAAGGGTGTTTGATCTTGCTCGAGGTTAAATTGAGCTTGCAAAGTGCCCAAGATTATTCTCGGAATTTCCTAAAAAAAAATTCCTAATTTTGTAATTATTTTTCGAATTTTTTATTCAATTTTGCAAAGTGATGATCTATTTTTAAAAAGTATTAATTAATCATTCTAATTAATAATTATTTATCTCGGAGCTGAAAAAATATTTTCCTGAATTTATTATAATTTTGTAGAATTTTTAATTAATTTTTCTGAATTTGTAATCATTTTTCGCAATTTTTTAATAATTAATTCAAATTATAATTTAAAAAAAAAGAATTAATCATACGAATATTGACGTGGCGCAATCTGGAACGTTGATCGAGCTCTGGCACGGTTTTCGAAGTGATCGGGCGGCCCATCAGAGACTTGCGCTTTCCTCGTTTTTCGTTCAGAACATCGTCTGTTCGGCATGTAGCGGCGAACGTGGCGAACGATGCGTCGAACGTCAGGCGAGCGACCCGTGGCTTTTTTTAAGCCGTTGACTGGTCAACATCATTTTGGCTGTTTTTCGTTCGAAATATCGTCTGTTCGAAATGTTGTGGCGAGCGTGGCGAGCAATATGTCGAACGATGGGTGAGCGAATGTCGAACTACAGGCGGGCGACACATGGCTCTAGACCGTTGACTGGTCAACGCCATTTTGCCCGTTTTTCGTCAGAACATGTTGTGGTGAGCGTGACGAGCAATATGTCGAACGATGGGAGAGCGAATGTCGAACTACAGGCGGGCAACACATGGCTCTAGACCGTTGACTGGTCAATGCCATTTTGCCTGTTTTTCGTTCGGAACATCGTCTGTTCGACATGTGCAAGCAAATGTCGAGCGATGAGTGGGTGACATGTGGCTTTAGACCGTTGACTGGTCAACGCCATTTTGACCGTTTTTCATTCGGAACATTGTCTGTTCGACATGTTGTGGCGAGCAAATGTCCAACGATGGGCGGGCGACACGTGGCTATAGACCGTTGACTGGTCAACATCATTTTGCCCATTTTTCGTTTGGAACATCGTATGGCGCGACCCGCTGTCATGGTCGGAGAGCATTTGTGTTGCTTTGCATTCTGACTCCTTTGTTGTTTTGCATTCCGACTGCTTAGGATTCCACGCCTCTTGGGCTTCCTAAGGGTCCAATACGTTGTTGGCCCAAACCCTCCAGGGTTTGTTAAAAATCCCCCCTCCTCATTTTACCACATTTCCTCATTTTCACCTCACATGAGAATCTCTCTATTTAGTGCTTGCGGAAGGTTCCGGTGGTATTTTCCGTTTTCCGACCGAAGTTGTCACATCAGCAGTTAATTTATTTTTATTTTAAGAGGTGTGTCTAGGGTACCCTCGGGTGAAGAGGCCTCCCTCTCAGGTCGAGCCGAAGTGCCCCCTTCGACCTCTTCTTCTAAGGTCGACAAGGGGAAGGGAGCCATGGTTCTGTCTTCGCCGATGGTGGAGAAAATCGCGGAGAAAGATTCTGGGATCGACGAAGGGAAGGGTGTAGTGGCTCTGCCCTCGCCGGTGGTGGAGACCATTGTGGAGAGAGATCGGAGGATGGGCGAGTTCGGAAGGCATTTGATTGCCGTGTCTACCTTGGGAGGGGTTCGCCAGTACATCGCTGAAGAGCTGAGGCGTGTGGAGCATGGCATGAGGCAGTTCTATGAGGAGAACGAGCCACGAGAACGTATAGAGGCGAACGACATCGTCACCGTGCTTACAGAGGCGGACCTGCGCACCATTAGGAAGTGCTATTTGATCCCTCGGATGTTTGACCTCATCCTCCCTGGCCCCGGGGTTAGATCTTGTTCGTCATTCTCCTTTGATCTATGTGTGTTTCCCTTCGACGCCTTTACGCGGGACTCCGCCTTCCTCTTCATCCGTTCATAAAAATAGTGCCGCAATAGTACGGCTTCGGTCCATCAGGCTTATGCCGAACATTTGGAGGCACATCACAGGGTTCGTGCTTCACTGTCAGGCTGCTGGGATCGAGCATCAACTCAACGTCTTTCGTAGGTTGTACAAGATCCATCAGAAGTGTTATTTGATCCCTCCGGAGTTCGACCTCATCCTCCCTGGCCCCGGGGTTAGATCTTGTTCTTCATTCTCCTCTGATCTGTGTGTGTTTTCCCTTCAACGCCTTTACGCGAGACCCCATCTTCCTCTTCATCCGTTCATAAAAATAGTTCTGCAATGGTACGGCTTCGGTCCATCCAGCTTATGCCGAACATTTGGAGGCACATCACAGGGTTCGTGCTTCATTGTCAGGCAGCTGGGATCGAGCATCAACTCAACGTCCTTCGTAGGATGTACAAGATCCATCAGAAGACGCGTACAGAGTACCGATTCTACCTGACAACCTGAAAGGGTGTTAAGTTGGTCGACAACCCTGACTCAGTGAAGGCGTGGAGAGATAAGTATTGTTTGATTCGGGGTAAGAAGCCATGGGACATCCCAATGATGTGGAGAGAAGATGTGTCGAAGAGGGCGAAGATGGAGCCGACCCTAAGCCCCGAAGAAGATGAGATGGTCAGGATTCTTTTGGACCGACCCATGCTGCATTGGAGAGATGTCTCGGAGGAAGAGTCTCAGGACAAGGTGTAACGCCCCTGCCCCTAGCTCAGACAATTTATACAATTTATAAGACAAATTAGATACTATGTAGTACAACTGCCCACCACAGAATGCCTCTCAAAAGTTAGTTAACCGATTAGGTGACTCTTAATCATAGGCTATTATATTTATTATTATTTATTTGTATTGAAATTACTGATGTGGGACAAACCCTTACCTATCTCATGTTTTACAAACTCCCACGTCAGCTACAACTCATGCCACACACACAGAGCAACAACAGCATTTTACATATGCTGTTTCATTCAAAGTGGGGGCCCCCAAATCACATTTCATTCATGTACCATTCACATTTATCTTAATATAATGCCATAGCACATTCACATTACCAACAACCAACATTATACTACTTTTTTTTAATATATTATATATATTTTTTATAACTTTGAAAACTACGGGGTGTTACACACACCCCTCCTTCAGAATTCAGCGTCCTCGCTGAGCACGGGCATACACAATCTAGTGCATGATCTCCTTTCTAGCTTATGTTGAGTGCAGTACCCTGATTCTGCGGGTGGTCCACTATTTCAGGCCGTCACCTCGCTCTCTCTCAGGCATACCCGACGTACATCTTGCTAGCTCCATCTGCTAGCTCCATCTCAGGCTTACATCTTGCCGACTCTTACCCACACTTGGTGTCGAAAGTCGACTATGATACCATTTGTAACGCCCCTGCCCCTAGCTCGGACAATTTATACAATTTATAAGACAAATTAGATACTATATAGTACAACTGCCCACCACAGACTGTCTCTCAAAAGTTGGTTAACCGATTAGGTGACTCTTGATCATATAGGCTATTATATTTATTATTATTTATTTGTATTGAAATTACCGATGTGGGACAAACCCTTACCTATCTCCCGTTTTACAAACTCCCGTCGGTGGGCCCCACACAATGCCACGTCAGCTACAACTGACGCCACACCCACAGAGCAACAACAACATTTTACATATGCTGTTTCATTCAAAGTGGGGCCCTCCAAATCACATTTCATTCATGTACCATTCACATTTATATTAATATAATGCCATAGCACATTCACATTACCAACAGCCAACATTATACTACTTTTTTTTAATATATTATATATATTTTTTATAACTTTGAAAACTACGGGGTGTTACACAAGGCCTCGATGGAGCACGAAACTGTGGGTGACTCGGCCTTGGAGATTGCGAAGGCACAAATGACAGTGAGTTGTTGGTGTTTTGCTTAGCCATATGCCTTACGTTGTAAACTTTCCTTAGTCCTTTGCACGAGATTTTTGTTCATCTTGTTCTCAACCCATGGTTCTTGCTTTCTCGCAAGCAATCTGCCACTTTAGCCACCTGCTCAGGCAAGTGGCGGAGCAAGAGAAGGAGTTGAAGGCCGTGCAAGACTGGGAGAAGGTCGAGCGGTCGAAAGCGAAGAAATATTCTGAAGCGGCTGCTCTCTTGGCAGAATCTCAGGTCGCTCAGATCCCTCTGTTGGAGGCAGCGCTGGCAAAGGCGAAGGAGAGCGCCGAATCGGAGAGGATGGAATTCGCTCGAGAAAGAGCTGTAGAGAGGGAAAAGGCGGCTCAGGAGAAGGACGCTGTCGTGCGAGAGGCAGAGGCCGCGGCGGAGAGGAAGGCCATCAGATACTTGGAGAAGAACATGCGGAAAGCATACGCCAAAGCTTTGAACGACGTTGGCAAGCGTTTCCCTGACTTTGATCGCTCGGGGTATCGCTTATTTCCTGATGAGGAGGAAGAGGGCGAGGAAGGAGAAGAAACGGGTGGCGAGGGGGGAGAAGAAGATGCTGTGGCGGATCCCCAAACGGCCATAGTGACAATGCCGGAGGCGGTTGAGGGGAGCGGCCACACACTAGCACCCCTCGCGGATTCGTCAGCCGGGGTGGACACTTGACTCCCTTCGTAGCTTCTTTTATTTCATTTTTAGTGGTAGATCTCATCATTTCCGGTTGTAGTGATGCCTAATAGCGGATCGGCCACCGCTTTTGTATCCCTACTAAGTAATGCATACCCTTTTTTGTGTGGCAACACTCGTGACTTTTGTTAATCATAGAACTTTTATTCAACGTACTATCATGTAATCCTGTTTGGATATGGAGTCACGTTTTTTGATTTGTCTCCATCTAAGAGATTTTTGCCTTTCTTTTGTCGAATTTTCCAGGATAGCGAGGTGCTTCGTCTCTGTTCTGAACTCGGCATCAAGTTGGGGCTAGCTCGGTCCCGAGAGATGCTTTATAAGACCGAGCGAGAGGTAGGTGATCTAAGGGTGACCCTGGCTCGTCGGGACATTCAGATGAGGCGCCTTGATGAGAGGACTCGTGAGGTGCCACTCGAAGGCGAGGATTCGTGCCCCTCGATGGCCGTCAGTCAAGGCTTGAGACTTAAGTTCCTCTGTCACTCCCTATTCGAGGTGAGATCCGAGTGGGATGAGTTGAAGAACGTGGTGCTAGCGAAGAGTCTGGAGGCGGCGGCGCACCTTCGTAGGACTATCTCCGATGTTTCCTGTGGGGGCGGTTTGGGCCGAATGCTTGAAGATTAAAGTAACGGACGACTTGTTAAAGGAGCGGGTCGTCGAGCTAGAGGCGGTGGGTGAACCTTCGTCTGCGGCGGCTTTCTGAGGGGAGTAATGTCAGAAGCACTTCCTGCCCTCGGGGTGAGTATGCTTAAGGAAGGTCGTTCCACGAATTGGCGCTTTGTTAACCAACCGTCTCGCGACACCCTAGGAACGCGCAAAGCGGAGTGGCCGGCTCTTCCATGTCCTTTGCACTCTCTTTCCCCCAGGTCTTCAAGTTGATAGGTGCCAGTTCGAACAACTTTGAAGATCCTGTCTGGCCCTTCCTAATTAGGTGCTAGTTTGCCTTTCTTGCTTGGAAAAGGAATTGATAGCTTCATGAGCACTAAATCTCCTTCTTTGAGATTAGTAGGGCGGACTCTCTTGTTGTAGGATTGCTCTACCCTACGTCGATAGGTTTCTTGCCAAATGAAGGATCTTTCGCGGATCTCATCGATGAGGTCCAAGTTACCGCGAAGCTCGTTCGCGTTTTGTTCTTTGTTGTAGGCGACCAAGCGGGGTGAAGGTAGACCGACCTTAAGTGGGATAATGGCCTCAGAGCCAAAAGTGAGGTTGAAAGGAGATTCTCCCGTGGGGGTCCTCTTTGTACTGTGATAGCTCCAGAGCACATTGGGGAGCTCAGTCTCTTTTTCAGGCCGGAGAGAATTTGCCGGTTATCGTTCTCTGTCTGACCGTTGGACTGTGGGTAGGCAGAGAGGAGAATCGTTGCTGAATGCCCAGGTCTGCGCAGAAAGTGCGGAAGGCTGTCCCCGTGAACTGAGTTCTATTGTCCGTCACCAAAATTCGAGGCACACCGAATCTACAGACAATGTTTTTCCAAAAGAAGTGCTGCATTCTTTTCTCTGTAATTGTCGCCACGGGCTCGGCTTCAATCCATTTAGAGAAATAGTCGATCGCCACAACAAGGAACTTTAGCTGGCCCGGTGCTAGAGGAAAAGGCCTGAGCAGGTCCATTCCCCACATTGCAAAAGGGGTTGGGCCAGATAGAGAGGAGAGCTGGGCTTGAGGTAAGTGGCGGATCGTTGATAATTTTTGACAAGGGCCGCATTGGCGAACATGTTGTTCGACATCGCAAAGGAGAGTGGGCCAGAAATATCCATAGTTCAAAATTTACGGGCGAGGGACCTTGCTCCCAAGTGAGCGCCACACATTCCTCCATAGACTTCCTCCAAGGTATGCTGGGCTTCCTCGGGGGAGAGACATCTCAAGTAGGGTCTGCCGTCTACTTGAGTGTAGGAGTGTTTGTACATCATGACTCCCTCGATAAGTGTGCATCGCTCTGCTCTGGTTTGGATTTTTCGAGCCTCTTTAGGGTCTAAGGGAAGGATCCCATCTCTGAGGAACTCTAGCAGGGGCCTCATCCAGTTCTCCCCGAGTTGTAAGGGTAGCGTCTCCATTGGCTCGGGATCTTCTTCCTCTATGTTGGGCTTCAACAGAACTTCTATTAAGACTGTTTGTTCGAGCCCTTGGAGGGAAGAGGAAGCTAGCTTCGAGAGGGCGTCCGTCCGTGCATTCTCTTCTCGGGGAATTCGCTGGAGTTGTGCATCCTCGAAAGAGACCATCAGTTCCTTGACTTTGGCCAAGTACTTGGCCATGCGACCGTCTGGCGTTTCGTATTCCCCTGATACCTGATTCACCACCAGCTGCGAGTCACTAAATATCTTGACACGTTTGGCCCCGGCCTTGCGAGCCATGCACAGACCGCCAGCAGCACAAAACTACCAGTTATTTCGGCGAATGCAAAACTACACTCACTCCATGTTTCGTGTCTCTAAACTCAAAAGATATTGTGGCGACCACCGGCAGCACAGGCATCCAATCCTCCATGCTGGTAGGAAAGATGGTCAAATACCTGGAAATTAGTCCATTACCAAATTGTCAAATCAATGGAACGACAAATATGAAAATGACGCCACCTGGGATATAACGAATGGGGTAGTAGAGAATTATCTTTCGTGGCTGAGTCGAGGACAATTGTTAAAGAAATGAAGTGTTAGATCTCAGTTTAATGGGCTCTCATTCCTTCATGGGTTTACATCTCTAAAATCAATTGATTCTTCATATGTTTTAGTTAATTCAGAGGAGCACATGTTGACCACATAAAATCATAAGAAACGAACATCATCAACAGACAACTCAGAGCAGAAAATCATTTCTATTTTTTACAATAGATCATCATCATCCAAAACAAAAAGATCCACAAGAAAAAGCATTAGAGGTTACACATTTCTTGCTCTTCTTTATCTAATTGGCTTCTTTTTGTAAAGATTTGCAAACTATCATTTGTTGCTTTTGTCAGATTGGCTAATTACTATTTTGTAATTCCTACGAATGTATGGGAATTTGTATAAAGTAAGTTTATCTCTGTGTATTAGCTATTAATATACACATTTGTGTATAAAATCTTTTACATTTTTGTATAAAAAAGTTTTACAAATTATTTTTTCCCGAATAAAAGGTGATCAGACTTCATTAAGTAGTCTAGCATACAGAACACCTTCTAAGCAAATACAGAAATAGTTCAACATCATACAAATCTCGTGGTGTCAAAGCAACCACAACTACCAAAGCTACAAGTTTTTCCTAAAAGTGACCCTGAAACAATACAAATGAAATATTGTACCCCTTTGAAAGTTATGTAATCAGTGTCAGTCTTAGGCTCGCTGTCCCAGGCGCAAAGTTTTCTATGCAAACCCCAGCACTCAATTCCAATATCAAGCCCCAACTCTACTTAATTGCTCCAAATAACTTTAAGCAAAACTCAAACGTTGTTTTTTGTCGTACTACATTGTATACGAAACGCTGCCTAAAGTGTATACAAGAGAGATTAAAGTGGTACAACACCATTTTTTGCTGGTGCGGGCAAAGTGGTCGTTGGCGTTCGTGTTTTCAAAGTCGACATATTCTTAAGGGACGTAAGTGCTAATTGTAATCCAAAGAAAAAGGCTCATGAAAATTTTACAAAAGAGAAGTGGAGGTTATGAATTCATCCAGAGAATAGTGGGCCTAAAATCTGTGAATTTTTATATTTCTGTCTAATGGGGGAAGGATTCAAAATTCCAAATTGGGTCCAAATTTACCTTTTAAATTGTTGTCTAATTGGAAATAAAAATTGAGAGTATAACCTATAATATCTAGGTTTCGGAATTTCAAATGAGATTAAAAACCTTTCGTGTGATCCAAATTTACCTTTTAAATTATTTTCTAATTTGGAAATAAATATTGGGAGTATAACCTATGAGTTCTAGGCTTCTATACATAGATTGCAACCTCTATTGAGAAGTTGTGCACTTTATATAAGATCTTTCCATTGTAAACATACTTTATTCTTCTAGTGAGAGCTTTTGATAGACATAGCTAGGTTCTTGGTGTGAGAGTTATAGTAATCTCTTGTATTGTCTCTTGTTAAATAAAATTTCGTTATTTCCCGCCGAATTAGGTCCGAAGCAGAAAAAATCATTTGTTTTTTATAATTGTTTCTTTTTTCTTGATCGTTCAACTTGAATAGTTTTCGTTCTGTTTCGCTACGCGACAATGCAAAATTTCATAACAAACTGATCCCTAACTTGTGACAAAAAAGGTGATTTTCAACGAGAAGATGGAATAACTTATTGATATGCTTTATCTAGCAAAATTTGTCAAATAAATTAGAAAATGATTCAAGAGCAAGTGAATTTTATCTGGTTGGTCTTCTCGACAAACTTGCAAGTGCTTCAAGGACCCAAGTAAAATCTTAATAAGGTGGGTCAAACATGTTAAAGCATAAATGTAAGACTACTACACAATGTTGATAATCATGAAGCACATTAGACATCTCTGCACCAAAAGGTTGACGAAAAGCGATTTCAAAATTAAAATCTAGCAAACAAGTTGTGAACACTCAATAACATCATCAAGAAATCCAATGAGATATAGGCATGCCTTAAGCAGTGGTTGCAAAAACAATAATCATGAATCCATGAAGATATTGAGATGATGATTATGTCGAAGGCAACACAACACATATAGAGAAAAAAATCTATTGGAAGGAAGTTGAAGTCAAATCTTAATACGGGGTTCGAACATGATCAGAACCTACACGAAAAACTATTGCACAATGTTGATAATCATGAAGCTCCTTAGACATCTCTCCACCAAAAGGTTGACGAAAAGCAATTTCATAAAAATCTAGCATGCAAGTTGCAAACACTCGAGAACATGATCAAGAACTTCAAAAAATGCAGACATACCTTTAGCTGTGGTTGCGCAAACAATGATCATGAATTCATGAATAGACTGAGATAAATGGTAAAGGCACGACAACACATAGAGAGAGAGGGAAAAGGAAAAAAGAAAAAAAAACTATGTTGTAGTATCTTGCTACTCTTTTGGTATCAATTCACATGATGACTTCTACAAATGATTGACAGATGATTTAAGATCTTTTTATTTTGTTACTTGCCTATCTTTATTTTAACCAAGTTGTTAATGATTAGATAAAGTTTCAGCATATAGGATAGACATATGGTAGTTTCCTACAATACATTATAGCAAGCAGCCAAGCACTATGCGATCACCTTCTTAATATGTGGAAATCTTGGAGGACTACTACACTGCACGAGCTTCTTAATATGTAGAAAAATGAACTTCTATCTTTTTACAGTATTTTTATGAGCTGATGTTGCATGTTATTCTGATATTTCATGTTCAACAAAACCTTAATCAATATCTCCTTTGCTTATGCTTGCAACTTTGAGGACACTTCCGATTTCAAAATAGTAAATGTGATGTTTGACATGTACATTCTGAACCTCTTAGTGCTGAACCTGTTCATGCTATTATCTGATTTGTCATTCATATGTGCATTAGTTTTGTTTGCTCTAGTATCTTCTTTACGCTACAGAGTTTTTGAAAATCTCACTGATGTGTGTTCTTCCCTTTTTCTTTGTCTTGTATATTTAATAAACCTCATCAGGTATGCATCCATTTGTTTGACATTTGCAAAGATATTTTGTTCTTAATAGCAGGATTCATTTGTTAATATTCACATTAGCTTAGAACTCACAAATAATTAAGTTTCTTTCAATTTATTTACTGTGGAGAATTTATTAAAGAAAATTCTACTATCAAGTCTTGTATATTTAATAAACCTCATCAGGTATGCATCCATTTGTTTGACATTTGCAAAGATATTTTGTTCTTAATAGCAGGATTCATTTGTTAATATTCACATTAGCTTAGAACTCACAAATAATTAAGTTTCTTTCAATTTATTTACTGTGGAGAATTTATTAAAGAAAATTCTACTATCAAGTCTCACTTTAGTTGTAATTATGTGAATGCTTAGGAACTAGATGTTCACTAGAGAAAGGCTTACAGATTGAATCATTTGTATTTTTCTACTACAACTTTGAGGTTCGGAATGTAGTGTTTGGTTATGCGTCACTCTCGTGCATAGCAAATGATCATGTACATTCTGAACCTCTTAGTGTTGAACCTGTTCATGCTATTATCTGATTTGTCATTCATATGTGCATTAGTTTTGTTTGCTCTAGTATCTTCTTTACGCTACAGAGTTTTTGAAAAACTCACTGATGTGTGTTCTTCCCTTTTTCTTTGTCTTGTATATTTAATAAACCTCATCAGGTATGCATCCATTTGTTTGACATTTGCAAAGATATTTTGTTCTTAATAGCAGGATTCATTTGTTAATATTCACATTAGCTTAGAACTCACAAATAATTAAGTTTCTTTCAATTTATTTACTGTGGAGAATTTATTAAAGAAAATTCTACTATCAAGTCTCACTTTAGTTGTAATTATGTGAATGCTTAGGAAGTTCACTAGAGAAAGGCTTACAGATTGAATCATTTGTATTTTTCTACGACAACTTTGAGGTTCAGAATGTAGTGTTTGGTTATGTGTCACTCTCGTGCATAGCATATGATCATCTAGTTCATTATTTGCCATTCTCTGTTGCAGTAGTGTAATGGTGATCCTGTATATACTATTTAAGTTTTATGTTCTAAATTCATTAGTTTAATGTATAATTACCTTGCTAATATTTTAATGTGTGTGACTTACACAGTTTCAAAATAGAGTTCCAACTACCCCAAGTCGGGCCAATTCAGAGAATCGAAGTGAGCATGATGGAAGCAACGAGGACATAGGGAGGTATACCCATTAAGAGAATCTACTAATTGCAATAGTATTTTGTATGGTGAAACTTGTTTGAACTTTTTTGTAACCGAGTTATATGTAACTTGATACAGAAACGTTGGATTCTGGATTTTAGACTGCAGAACTTTAAACTTCTTCAGCTGTGTTTGTTGTTGTTTGGAAAATATATATATATAATGAATTTTGTTTTTTGTATTTTTTATTGTGTTATTGTGGATTATTGAAAATTACTACAAATATATTCTGTTGCAAAAAGGGAAAAATTATACAGGTTTTCAACCGTATGGAAAACCGAATATAACGAAACTGATGTTTGTTTAAAGAGCCATACACCTGCGTTTCCAAAACACCGGTATATGTTTAAAAAAAAAATAAAAAATGGCGGATACGAAAATTTCAAAATTGATTGCAGTATACCCCGGTGTTCTACAAACGCAAATTTCAAAATTGATTGCAGTATACCCCGGTGTTCTACAAACGCCGGGGTTTTCTAATTTTAATAGTTTTAAAATATTAAAATGGTTCTGCAACTGTGCTTGCCAAACGTCGGGCAAAACGAAATGTACACCGGCGGTTATCCAAAACGCCGGCCTAAAATCCCCTGCACGCGTAGCAACGGCATTTGCTGCGGCGTTCATTGAGGCGCCGGTAGGGTAATCCCCAGCGTTTTTAAACGCCGGGGAAGCACTGAAAAAACGACGCTGAATAGTTCAGCCGTTGTAGTTCTGAATTATTAGTGTCTGTAGCACGCGCGTGCCTTTTAACTTGATAATCCTATATAAATTATACATTCACCTGGATGACAGTTACAAAATCATGACTATCCACTAATAACCTTGAGCCTTCTTCCCTTTGAATAAACCATAGCATTCAATCTTCATGGAGAATTATGTAGCTGACCCCAAGGATTTCAGACATAAAATATAAGATAGACATGACCCCAAGGATTTCAGACATAAAATATAAGATAGACAGATTTAAAAATATTAATAGTAGTTTGTTGGCTTGTAAAGATCCTAATAAGCACAACATATGAAGAGAGACAAAATTAATTCTATAATCAAGCATATGTGCCAGGATACCATATTACATATTGTAATATTTAACAAAACTATATTCACCAATAATATTATTCTTTTGTTTGATTGAGAAATACTCATTCCAGTCCTGCCCAGCAGCATAACTACATTGATAAGGTGTATGTTTCCTGATGATATACTAGTAAGTTATTGGGTTATTTTCGTAGAGGTCACCCACAATTTTTGGCAATTTCAAATAAGTCACTCACAAATCTCTATTTTCATAAACACCCCAACAACAATATAGGTTATACTCCAAAAAAGTAACTATGCAAGTTTTTAAAGTTTAACCTCTAATATTATAATGAGAGAAGGCTATAGTGTTATTTGTAAATCTATCAACACATGTGACGCACGTACATAACTAATATGAAGGAGGTTTCAAGTTCGGGTCCTCACTACGTCAGAGTTTTTATTTTTAATTTTTTTTATTAAGACGTGCATTGTCCGTGCATAGCTAATATAAAAGAGGTCTCAAGTTCGATGTCAGACTACGTCAAAATTTTACTTTAAAAAAATATATTTATTAAGACGTGCATCGCACGTGTAAATTACTAGTTCAAGCTAACTTGCTTAATAATTTGAATTGGTGCAAAAGCCACCAATAAGATCATATTGACACCATTCATAATCTTATGTTTAATTCAATTTTTTGAAGTGGGGTTCACATTGTTAGTGTTGTTTATGGACATAGAGAATTGTGGGGTTCACATTGTTAGTGTTGTTTATGGACATAGAGAATTGTGTGGTTCACATTGTTAGTGTTGTTTATGGACATAGAGAATTGTGGGTGGCTTATTTGGAATTAACAAAATTATGTGTGGCCTGTATGAAAAAAAACCTAACATATTTTGGCCTAATATTCATAAGAAAGGTATTTCTCGAAAACAAATGTATATACATTAAATCTACTTAGAATCCCTCGAGGAGTGAAAAATAGAACTAACACAATAGATTGGCGATATTGCATCAATAATTATCTTGAGAAAAAATTGCAAAGTGAATATGTACGTATATAATCAATATGATTAATGGATATGTGGAAAATTGATTCAAACAAATAATATTAAAAACATATATCTCTACTATTTTAATGGGAGGGTTTGGCACCAAACACACATGCATTGTAACCCAACAAACACGTGCTGCAATACACATGCATAACTAATATAAATGAGGTCTTAGGTTCGATGCCAGACAATGTCAGATTTTTTTTAAAATATATATATATTTGTGAATACGTGCATCGCACGTATAAATTACTAGTTTAACCTTAACTTGAAAGAAGTACAAGGCACGTCTTAAAAAATATATTTTTTTTAAGTAAAAATTTCGACGTAGTCTGGCCTCGAACCTGAGACATCTTTTATATTAGTTATGCACGGACAATGCACGTCTTAATAAATTATTATTTAAAAAAATTAAAAACTCTGACGTAGTGAGAACTCGAACATGAAATCTTCTTCATATTAGTTATGTGTGTGTGTCACATGAATTGATAGATTTACAAATGACACTAAGGCCTTCTCCCATTAAAATATTAGAGTTTATAGAGACTTCTCCCATTATAATATTGATATTATTATTATTATTATATTAGAGATTTAGTATTCGAACATGCAACTTAACAAATAAAGAAAATATCACATTTACAATATTCATGGAAATTAATTTCAAATAAGATGGAAGCTTCTACGATAAGAAAGTGATTAACTCACCAAAGTTTCTACACAAGAATAAAGTAATTTGGAGTAATTTGGTAGGATAAAACATAGACGCAACAAAAGCAGACTAATTTACCAAATTTCATGGCTTGTAAACACTAAACTGATATCTGCAGGTCGTAGCTTTCAGTACACCTACCCGCCATATTTAAGTATCAGTTGACTAATATTAAACTTTTGCAAATATAAGTGGCATAATCAAACAGTAGTAGTTATGTTTCATAAGATTTTTGAGTGACGAAACTTGCATCATGACAAATCACACAAGGAAACTGGAGCTAGACTAACTACAGTAAATTGTGAGCGTTTACATTCAAGAAACATAAAATGGAAGAAGAAGAAGAAAACTATATATAATTTTTAAATTGATGAAATTTAAAATATATGGTAGTTGGGGCTTTTTCTGTTAAAAAGGTATATGTGAATTATTTCTTCTCCCCCGAAACATCAAAAGACCACATTCAAGTAGTCAAATATTAGCTATCATGTTAAGGATGAACATAACATGTAAATCCAACAAGTCTGTACCAATGTAAAATCCAATCAAGAGACTATGCAATAAAACGATCTATATTCCTCATAAAGGATACATGTAAGATCAAGTTTGGATCTAATTGACAAACTTATGGAGCATCATGTCCATAAATGGCAAAAACAAAGGATGCGACGCCATTATTTTAGAAGGGAATTATGATAATATATCAAATTCACGCAGCATAGTTTAGAATGTGCAGTATCTTATAGCTAATATACTGTGAGTTACACAGTAATTTTCAGACATTAAACTTTGCAGCAACACAGTAAACATAAGGTTATTATCTCTGCTCAAAATATACATGTACAATAATAAACACATGGGACAAATGAACTGATCAATTCAACAACTTCTTTCAAAACAAATAAAAAACAGAAACAATGACACCTGAATGAATACATTCCCATAAGTGAAGAAATACCAGCTATCATGCATTCACTAATTTCCAAACAGAAAGTGGTCGATATTCAAACAAAAATGACATTACTCTCAAAATTCAATTAATAATCTATTATTAAAAGAGACAGCTGAAATATAAAAACAAACACATCCCAGAATCCGCATCCCCTATTTCCACAACATCATAAAACTAGCCATAGATGGTTTAACACAAACAACTAGGTAAACCCAGAAGAGATCTTCCCCTGTAAGTAAAAGATTTCAAAGTATCGAAACCAAGCATTAAAATCAATATGAAACACATAATAGTCAAGGAAAAAGGCTAAAAGGGGAAAATTAATTAATGGTTTTTTTTTTTCTTTCAACTCATTCATTCAATAAGCACTGTATTAATAATAAAAACAGGGAAGAAATTAACACCACCTTAATCTACAGTTTCCTTTTCTTGGGTTCAAAATACAAAGAAGAAACTATGCAAATTAACATACTAGAGATAGGAGGAACCAGTTGAATTCAAAAAGAACGACAAGCACATTACACATATAAATTAACCAAAAAAAAAAAAAATCATGCAAAAAAAAAAAAGAAAAGAGATGGGCTTACCCCCTTTCAAGCTTCTGTAATCCTCAAAACCCAAAGAAGCCATTTTGCTCCACCTGATACCAAGATCAAACACATATCTAAAAAAACATACTCAAACCCACCAAGTAAAAGAAACCCATATAAGAAAATGTAAAACTAACCTGATTAGTGATTAAAGCATAAAAAAACCCAGATCAGTCCAGGAATTAAATCGAGGCATTGAATCTACTAAAGAACTATATCTCAAAAGATTAAGAACTTTTTGCGAATAAAATTAAAAAAAGGGCAAACGTGCAAAGAAGGGGGAATTGAAGAGGAGAAAGATGGTGAGAATTTGGATTAATCTAATCCTTCAAACCAAAAGGTTTCGGGACATCCAATACGGAATGAGTTGAAATGCAATTTCGATCATTCGAAAGGGTTAAAGGGTTTGAAAGAAAATTAGGGCAAAATTAAGAGGATTAGGGTTTTGAGGAAGAACAAGAAAGCAACAACAAAGCAAGGTTTGCGGCGAGAGTTCTGTAACGGTCGGATTTTCAATTTAAAAGAAAAAAAATAAGAAAATGGAAAATTACAGAAAGCCACCAAACAATAACAGAACAATAACAGTGCTCTTTTGCAGTAAGAACTTGTGTATTATAATTTCAAATTTATCCGTTAGACCAACTCCCACCTAGAGCCATTTTGGCGTAAAACACCATTTTTTGGCGCTGGATGGAGCTTCAATCGAGCACCATTTCCAGCGCCAAAAATGGCGTTTTTGGTGCTGGTGAACAGTGTTGTGCCAATTCTGGTGCGACACTGTTCATCAACGCCAATTTTTTTTTTTGAATTTTTTTTTGAATTGTACATTTTGTAAAAAAGTCTCATAATTTTAGATAATTGTATGTTTTGGTCACAATTGTCTTAGTTATAGGTTTATGTTTTTGCCAATTTTACTATTTTAACAATTTGTAAGTTATTTTTGAAAGTGTTCTATATTCTACGTTGGTCTAATAGTTTAAGATTTGTCACTTTAGATCATTTGTTTTCTAATAATATATTAATTTTTTCATTTTATATAATCAAAAATATAATTTACTCATATAATATTTTGTTTAAATTTTTGAATAATTATGAAACTTATCATATGATCAATACTTAATAAAAAATTTGTATGTGGGGAATTGATGAAATAGATAAGAAATAAGGATTTTAGTAAAAAGTTATATAAAAAGTAGGTAGAGAAGAATATTAAGAGAATATTCTGTTTTGGTGTTAGAAATAGTGTTATTGGTTTATTTTGGTGTAAAACTTGCACCAAAATGGTGTTGTGAGTTGGAGATGGTCTTACTACGCGTTAGAAGTCGCTGCCAGGGAATTTTTAATGATATGATCCACTGCAGGTTGTATCGCACGAGAAAGGTAGACAAATGGTGTCATATATCGCCAGCTGTTCACTGGAACTGAGATGTTGTGAGGTGGCAAAGCATTTGATGCTTGACAATGTACAGGTGGAGTTATGTGGATTTGATGCAAGCACCGTGTGGTGCACAAGTGAAAAGAATCAGCTACTTAGCTTTTTCTTTACAAGACAAGCAAATAGAATTTCACTTGCATACACAAAAATAAAGCAACTTTACATATTAGTTGTTTTGGAACTTCAAATTTTCAGAGCATTACCTTTTTTTCTTTAAGAAATGAACACCTCATATTTATAGGAGAAAATTTTACTAGTTGTACTTGTATAATGAGATTTTAGATGGACGGTTCATATTGTTCATTAAATTCATAGTGTCATATAATGGCATATACTATATATATATCTTAAAATGGAAAAAAAAAATTAATTCCATAATCAAAGCATATGTGTCAGCATACCGGATTACATATTATAACTAACAAAACTATATTTCACCATTCTTTTTTCTATTGGGAAATGTTTGTTCAAGTTGTATGAAATCAGCATAAGTTGATAAGGTGTGAATATCTTGATGATAAATAGTAACTTATTTTGAGGTAATATTCATTAGAGAAAACCATATCCAAACTAAAATGCATATAAACCAAATCTAATTAGAATCTCTTCAGGAGTGAAAATTAAAACTAACACTATTTGTTGGAAATAGGCACCAATAACAGACTTGAACATAAGTTTACGAGGTGAACTGGTGAATATGTAAATCAGTACGGGATATGCAGAAATAGATAACACATGATTTATAATAAAAAAACCATTCATAACCAAAAAAATAGTCTGCAATACCATCTTTAGTCGTTTTAATCTAAAATTAGATATTTGACATTTAGAAATAGAAATTTTAGGTTAGGGCTGTAGTCATTTGAACCCAAAATTTGGGTTTTGATTTTATTAAATTAAAAAAGTATCGAACGAGAAATCATTTCCTATCCAATTATTATTTTTTAATTTTTTAAAAAATCTAACGGGAAATCATTTCCTGCCCGAGAGCTTTTTGGATTAAAAAATATTATTTAAATCCTAATTAAATCCTAATATGTATGCATAATAATAGGAACTATGACCAATAGAGTCAGACACAAAGCGTCATACTTCTTTTTTCTTGTGATGGTTGAGGAGTTTCTTTATCTGTCTATAGGCCTAATTCCATAGAATTTTGTAAAGAAAGATCACGGACGGAAAATGATTTCCCGTCCGATAGATTTTTAAATTAAAAAAATGTAAAGACGAAATATCATCTTCCGTTCGGTACTTTTTTACGATAAAAAAGTTGAACAGACAAAAGATTATCTTTCGTTAGCTATATTTTGCAAATTGCTATTTCTCCTCCCAAATATAGCCGAATACTGTTCATCTCAAACACAAATTTTGGATATTTTGGCAATGACTGCAAGACATTTTCTCTCTCCAAATTTTTGCAAAATTTGACAAAATAGCGAACGAACTAAAGATGCTCTAAGCATCAAGAGATGAGATGTGATCAGGCTAAATGGGTAATTGGTAAGAAAGCATATGCAAGTATGGGCCAAAATAGCTTTATATTCGAACATCATTACATGAATTTCTTTTGTGTTCCAAAATATAAGTCATGCCTTTTTTCACTATTGAAACAATTGCAACACAGAAAATGTGATATTAATTTTTAACTTATAAGATATAACTATCATTTTTTAATACATCATTTACTTAGGGGTTGTTCGTTTCAAAAGTATAAGTTATGGAAACCCATAAAATAGTTTCTGACAAGTTTATATTTTAATTTGTGTTGTTTGTTTGACTTGAAAATAAATAGGAAAACGTAAAAAATCAATTCTTTTGTTTGGATGTCATTTTTAAAAACTAGAAATTAGTTTTATTAGTTTTCCATAATTGTTTTTTCCTTGATTGGTGGAGAAAGCTAAACGAAAAAATATTGTAAAAGTACGTTATGGAAAGTAAGTACAATTATTTTAGCTTTATATTAGAAAAAGTATAACTACACAATCTTTTAAAAGATTGTGTTTATCAATTTTCGAGTTTTTTCCTTACTTTTAAAAAGGAAAGCAATTTTTCTTTAAATTTGATGGGATACATTATTTTCATGTCAACTTTTCTTTCCAAACAAAGATTAAAAAATATTTTCTAACGGAAAAGGAAACCAAATTAGGTACAAAAATGAGATTTCTGCCATATTCTGTCAAAATGAACTGCCCGTACATAACATTTTCTTAAAAGAGTTGTCATTTTTTTTCCCTTCTACTTATTCACATTATGGTTATCTTCTAGCTTTTAATGGAAAGTCAAATGAGACATTGGTGAAAATTAAATAATTATTGTTTGTATTAATTTGATTCATAAAAGGTTGTGTAGCCAATTTTTTCAAAAATGTTGTTAATAAATAAATATTTTCGTAGACTATAACAAATAGAAAATAAAATCATTTGTGAGATTTATATAAGCTAACTATTTTTCATGTCATGGCCTATTTTAACTAATTTATAATTTTAAATGAAGTAGTTGTTGGCCAGTGTTGATCTACTGATATGGTGCATTTATGTAAAGCGCTGAACCACAATGAGGTGACATTATAGATTATTTTACATTTGAAAAGCTATAATCTTTTTATTGTGCTTCAAAAAGTAAATATTATTTTCACCTATACAATATTGTAAACAAAATATTTCTAAAAGGAGTTTACATGTAATGCCCCGAATTCCAAATACAGGTAATTCGTAGCAAAAACAAGATCTTTTACTTCAACTTCGTACAAATTTTACAAGGAATTTAAACCTTTTCATTTACAATATTGTTCTTTACAATAACACAGCGGAAATAAATAAGTACAACACAACACATTATAATGGAAGTTCTTCAATCTTATGACATATCTCACAATGTCTTCAAATTCATGCCAACCCATTCCTGCAACTAGGAAACTGTAGGCACGTCAATTGCTTACAACTGACGCAATGCTATAATATAGTGATTTCATCATCTTAACAATCACAAACTTGAATGCAGAAACAAACTGTGAAAAGTGACTATCCTAAACATGTCAGTGTATGATATGTCTTAATGCCTAATTGTAATTCCCTAGAATTTTGAATAATATTTTGGAATCTAAAAATGAATTAAAACTAATTTTTGTGATTTAATAAGCATTTTTTTTAATTTTATCTTTTTGCACGTGCAAAACACGCACAAATATTTTCTTGGAAAACACAACGTCAGAAAATCTATTTGAAAAATCTAATATTTATTAGTTGGTATTAATTATAAGTTTTCTGGATTTTTATGAATAATTTATGACATATTTGCAAATACTCAAAAATGAAGGACTTTTATGCAAAAATTGCCACTTGGAGTAAAAACTCAAGATTTCAGTTTTTCTAGGCTGTGCATATTGGTCGGTCAAATCAGGAGAGTGAAGAGATTTAATTTAATTTTATTTTAAATTGATTTAATTAACTAATAATTGGAAGAATCCATATATGTAAATAAATAATTTTCTTAAGGAGTATTTTGTAAACTTTGTGAAACCCTAGAGGA
Organism: Hemerocallis citrina; assembly: GCA_017893485.1. Classification (NCBI taxonomy): domain Eukaryota; kingdom Viridiplantae; phylum Streptophyta; class Magnoliopsida; order Asparagales; family Asphodelaceae; genus Hemerocallis; species Hemerocallis citrina. Next base: position 235,714,707 of record CM030360.1, on the reverse strand, counting down.
CCAAATCCCGACCTATATTAGGGGCAGCAACCGCAATTCTCTGTTGTAAAACCCTAAATTTATTTTCTCATTATTTTCTTGGAGTTTAAAGCTTTGATCTTTGACTTTTGCAAGGAGGAGGAAGTGGCTTTTTTTACTACTATTATTGTTCTTCAATTAAATATTCTTTGAGGTGGGTGATGCTTCCTTTTCTCTTTGGTTTGTTAAATTATTTACAAGAAGATTAATCATGTAGAATGCATGTCAGAACTCGTATGATTGTGAAATTGACATAGAACCACTATGTTACCGCTGATTTCGGTGTGGGGGTAAACAGATAGAATTTGTGGATCCGAGGAAAACCTGAACAGCTGACTCGGCCTTCTTGCTCCCGCCGCAACCTGCAGGGAAGTGCGAGACACCGGGGTTGATTCCGGCGACGCACCCTCCGACGCTCTTGTCAGTAATCAGTAAAAGATTAAGAAAGAGCTTAAGTGGTGAAAAAGTGATTAACCTGGTCTTGGTGGTAGAGGGGTAGTATTTATAGTCGCCTTTGGAATGATCAGGGTCCTGATTTCCTGGCTAACATTTAGGAGCAAAATCCTCCTATTCTGTTTTAGGAAAGTAGGCCTTGATTCCCTGGTGAGAGCAAATCAAGCTTATTGATTTGATCTAATCAAATCAGTGGCCTGATTCTCCCTTGGTTGACCGGGCTTGTATCGGGTCGGGACCCGTGCCCAGTTGGAGTGGATCTATTCGCGGGCGGTTGGTTTCGTGAGAAGGAGACCCAATACCCGTTTTGGATCCATCTGTATGTGAAATTACCTTTTTACCCCCGTGCTTCAAGATTCGTGCTCGATCTGGACGGTCCCGATTTAACCCCAATTTTAGCCATATCACGAGCCCCCCACTCCTAAAGGCTGAGCGTGATCAGACTTTGAGGAGTAGTTCAGCAGTTTCAGTGGCTGGTGGAGTTGTATCGGAGTCCAAATGTGGGATTTTGAATCTAGAAAGGGGGTAGTGAGGTAACTTTTGACGCTGTGTGCTGTTCTTGAGCTGCGTCGGGTATCTGACAGTCTTTTATCTACTTTTTTCGAAGTATTTGTTTAATTCTACGATGTGTTTGCTAATCGTTCGGGGGCTTTAGTGGTGCATTCAGGGTAATAATTGTTCGCTCCGGGGTCTGAAAGTGTGTCCCCGAATTTTCAATTATCTCCCAGAATTTTTAGCTAATTTTCCCGAATTTTTAGCAATTTTCTCGCAATTTTTAAACAAATAAAACGATTAAAATAAATAAAAAACGATTTAAATACCGATTAATGGCGTGGCTCGATCTGAGCCATCGATCGTGGACGGGCGCGAACTTCGGAAAGATCTGATGGTTGTTACCGCTCGGCAGCGTTTTTCTCCGTTTACAAGCTCGGAAAGGCACTTGCTCGGCTGCCGACCGGAGACTAGGGGGTTCGGCGTTCCGAGCGACGTGGCGCAATCTGAGCCGTCGGATGGTGGCGCGCATCTCGAGATGGGCGCAGTTCCCAAGAAAACACTATCTTGTCTTTTAGCGCACGTGGCGCAATCTGGGTTCTTCATCATTGGGAGCGCGAATTTTTGAGAGATCCAGCGGTCCACGTAGCTCGGTGTCTTTTTTTCTCCATTTACCAGCTCGGGAAGGCACTTGCTCGGATGCCGACCGAAGGCATTGGTGTTCGGCAGGCCGAGCGACGGGGCGTTATCTGAGCTGTTGGATGTGGGCACACATCTCGAGATGGGCACAGTTCCCAAGAAAACACTATCTTGTCTTTTAGTGCTCTCGGCGAGATCTGGGCCGTCTGATTGAGATCAGACGCGAGAGTTGAGGGGAAAGTGATTTTTCCTCGTTTACGCGCTCGGAAAGGTACTTGCTCGGCAGCCGACTGAGGGCCTGTGGTTTTTGGCAATCTGAGATGGCTCTGTTCCCCATGGTGTTAATGGTGCTTCGTGACTTATGTGGCGTTTCGCCTTCCCGACGTCATTAAGGATAATTCCTTTAATTAATGCGTGGCGTTTCAACTTCCGAGGATCAGTAATTCCCTTAATTAAAACGCGGCGCTTCGATTTCCGAGGGTCATAATGGCTGGTTCTAGGAGGCAAGCTATAAGTACTCCACTCCCCTTGTCATTTTAGTCACAACCAAATTGAGTTCCAGACCTCGGAGGCATCTGCCTTGGGTAGCTTCTCTCTTTGAGGTTCGGAGAGGTGGTCGCTCTTCTGCCTGGTTTTCCCTTTGTTCCTGACGGCCCCCAAGTGGATGTCAGGAGCGAGGGGGAACGAGGCAGTAGTGGTGACGACCGTAGTCCGAAACCGGGGGATGAGTTATCTCCGAAGGACGGGTGGTCGCTCTCTTACCTTTATCTTCTCCCGTTCCGGACGGTCCCTAAGTGGATGTCAGGAGCGGGGGAGAATAAGGCAAGAGTAGTGACGACCATAGTCCGGATCCGAGGGATGGGCCGTCTCGGGAGGACGGGTGGTCGTTCTCTCACCAAGATCTTCTGCCTTCTTTGGTTGCTCCGAAGTGAGTGCCGAAGTAGGCGGAGGTCTTGGTGGGAGAGTGACGATCCATGTCCGATGCCGATCTCCGGGCCATCCGAGTCCGTTTGTTGCAACTGTGAAGGCGCCGCTGTCAGAGTCCTCTGACAAACTGATCCTTCCAGTTGCAACCAACTAGCTCGGGATGGCGCGCTTCTCTATCATGAGTTGCAGCTCGAGCTTCTGGGCCGTCCGAGCCTGTTGTTTGCAACTGTGAAGGCGCTGCGGTTGGAGTCCTCTGACAAGCCGCGCCTTCCAGTTGTAAACAACTAGCTCGGAACGGCGTGTTTCTCCTATTCTCTGAGTGTTGATGGGCCTTCTCTCATCTCTGTCTTCCTTCCGGGCTGATGGCTTCTGTTGGATGTCAGCCTGGGGGAGTTAGAGATGAGAGGAACGCCGATCTGTTCCCGACCGGGGCCCGTGGTCGGTGGAATACCGACTGATGCACGGGACCTGGGGGGCGCTAGCCGAAGGCGGCGCCTCAAAACTGAAACAAAATTTTTCTAGGTTCCTTTAGGCATAGGTGAGGCGTCCGAGGGTTCAATCGTCCGAGCGACGTGGCGCACCTTGAGCCGCTGGATGACGGCGCGCATCTCAAGACGGGCGCAGTCCCCAAGAAAACACTATCTTGTCGTTTAGTGCTCTCGGCGAGATCTGAGCCGTCTGATCGAGATCGGGCGCGAAAGTTGAGGGGAAAGTGAGTTTTCCCCGTTTACCAGCTCGGGAAGGCACTTGCTCGGATTCCGACCGGACCCTACTGTCGGCGTGTTCGGGTCGCTCGTAGCTCGGATTTGGATCCCTCGGGGCCGAGCCAGTTGACTTGGTGAGAGGAGTAGTGGTGATGGGCCTTCGTGACGTTTCGAGAGTAGCCCAAAAGTCGCGAAGTTTCATTGGAAGTCCAAGGGACGTTCCAATTTTACTATAAATCTTCACCCCCCTAAGACCAAGTCTTCACTTTTTACTTTTACTCTCTCTCTTCCGTTTTTACTTTGCTTCGCAGTTTTTAGTTCCCTTGGTGGCGTTGCTAGCTGTCGCGGTAGTGTTCTTTGCTCCGGCGAACTTTCCGACCGCACCCGTCACTTCAAGGTCAGTTTCTTTCCCTTCTCTTTTTAGGAAAACATGGTTAAGATTTCGGCTGAGACCCCCGCCTCGGAGCAAGCCGTTGGCCGAGGGGATAAAGGGAAGGGAGTAATGGAGCCGTGCGAGCAAGAAGTTGTTCGTCCGGATAAAGAGGGTGAAGTGGCCGAAGTGCCCGAGGAAGTCGCGGCGGAGTCCCGAAAGGGTAAAGCCGTGATCACAATAGTGGAAACGCCGAAGAGAGCGGGGGCGTTCGGTCGGCAGCTCATCGCCGTATCGACCGTGGGAGGCGTCCGGGATTACGCCGAGGATACCTTGGAGAGGGTCACTCAAGGTACGGCGAAGCTGGTGGAGGAGAACGAGCCTAGGGAGCTGTCCGAGGTCGACCACAGGATCTCGACTCTCACCGAGGCTGATCTCCGCACGATCCGAGAGGGTTTCCGGATCCCGCTTGAGTATGCGCTGCTTCTTCCTGGCCCGGGGTTCCGAGCCAACACAAAGTCCTCGCCGGACATATGCGTCTTCCCGGTCGATTCCCTCATCGCCGGGCTCCGCTTTCCCCTACACCCGTTCGTGGTCGAAGTCTTGGTCTGGTACGGTCTGAGTCCTGCCCAACTGATGCCGAACACTTGGAGGCATGTCGTGGCGTTCCTCCTCCGATGTCAAGAGATCGACGCCAAGCCGACTATGTTCCTCTTTCGGAGTCTATTCCGACCTTGCCAGCCGAGGCGTGACGAGCAGAGGTTTTTCCTTTCTCCTCGGACGGGAGTTAAGTTGATCGAGAACCCGGACTCGATCAAACATTGGAAGGATAAATACTTCCTCGTCCGAAATCTGACGCCGTGGGTGATACCGACAGTTTGGGCGAAAGACGGCCTGCCCAAGCGTACAAAGAAGGACGCCCCGCTGAATGCTGAGGAGGCTGAGGTCCAGAGGAAGCTTCTCGCCCTGCCAGCGCTAAGCTGGAAGGACATTACGGAGGAGCATCTGTTCCGTGGGGGTCTCAGTCCAATCGACCCTCGTATGCATCTGGTATTTATACTCCTTGTTTAAAGTTCATGAAAAATTTTCTAAGTTTTTCCATCCGGCTTTTGTAGAGACAATGAAGCTTGATTACAAGGCTCTGGTGGCGAAGGGCCGGGCAGAGCAGGAGAAGAAGAAGAGGCCGTCGGCAGCGCCTCAGGACAGCCGGGCTCCGAAGAAACCCTCGGTCGCAAAGACTGCCGACCAACCGAAGGTCGCGGTCCTCAAGGAGGGGGAGATTGAGGTCCTCGTCTCCCCGACGAAGGTCATGGTCCCCGAGCAGGGGGAGGCCATTGTCTCCGATCCCCCTACCTCGGATGCACCTGTGCCGACCCCGGGGACGGACGCTCCAGGTTCGTCGAGCGGCGTGTTCGGGGTGAAGGATGCGCTGTCCATGCCGGTTCCGCCCCTCACTGCCGAGGCGGAGAAGATCTTAACCGAGCGTCACAAGCAGATCTTCGTCCCCGACTGGCAGGTGATGAACGCCGATGGTTTCCTGGGCGACGGGAACATCTGCATGGAGGCGATAAGGCACTTGCCGACCCCGAAGGATCGAGCGACCCTGAAGGCCGGGATGGCAGGGGACGCCGTGATGCAGATCGCCCGGGATACTATGTCGGTAAGTAGGCTGATTTCTTCTTCATCTGAATTTCTTCCTTAGAAAATTTTCTAAGTTCTTGGATTCGGATTGTAACTCTGTTGTTCTCTTTCAGACCATCTGCCACTTCAATTTCCTGCTCGAGGAGATGGCGAGGAAGGATCAGGAGAAGGAGAAGGAGAGGGCGGAACGCATCAAGGTCGCGAAGCGGCTCGATTCCGAGTTGCTTCTTTCGACGAAGAGGGCCACCGAAGTGGAGGGGCTGGAGAAGCAGCTGGCCGATGCTGTTCAGCTGTCAAAGGATACGGCGGCCAAGCTCGAGGCCTCGGAGAAGGAGGTCTCCGAGCTGAAGGATTCGGCGGCCAAGCTCGAGGCGTCGGTGAAGGAGGCTGCCGACCTGAGGGAGGAGCTGGCCAAGGCTCGGTCGGAGGCGGAGGACGCTCGGAAGAGGGCCGAGAAGATCAAGGCAAAACACCTCAGGAAGGTGAAGAGGGTGAAGAAGGCCGTGCAGGAGGAGGCCGCGATGCACATGATCCAGAATATGCTGGACGCCTACGGCCGTGCCTTGCAACATGTGGTCGCCAAGAACCCGGGCTTCGACACGTCCTCCTACAACTTCTATGACCTCGTGGAAGGTGAGGAGGTTGTCCCCGAGGGGTTGATCGGCCCCGAGGGGGAGACGAAACCCGTCGAGGACCCGTGGAAGGCCGCGGCCGAGGAGGAGAAGGAGGACGACTCCGAGGAGGAGAGCTGGAGCGAAGGAGGTGGCGGAGGCGAGGGCAAGGACAAGGCCGAGGGGTCGACGGACCCGAACGACAAAAAGGTCGACCCCTGACTCGGTTGTCTTCTTTTCTCTTTTTTTTGTTTTTGTAAGCCTAACTGCGGACTGGCCACCGCTGTTGTAGAACTCTTCGAATTTTGAATGAAAAAATGTTTTGTTTGGCCAAAATTTGCCCAAGTGTTGAGTCTCGGACTTAGTGTTTGTTTTGGCGTAACTTTCTCCAAGTGTTGGGCCTCGGATTTATCTCTGCATTTCAGGTGAGATTCGGTCCGATCACAGAGGCTGAATACCTTCGGCAGGAGCTGGTGAAAACGAAGGACGAGCTCTCTCAGAGCCGGTATAAGCGATATCTCCTGCTCGGCAGGCTGGAGGATACGAAGGCGGCTCTGCGGAGGTATGGTCGCGAGCTGTACCAGTACCGGAAGCGCTCTTCAGCTCCCCATCCCGAAGGTGAAGTCGAGAACCTCCGTGGAGAGCTTACTGCCGCCGAGCAGAAGAATGACGACCTTTTGGCCGAGGTCCAATACTTGGAGCTAGCGGAAAAAGAACGTTCGGCGGAGAGGGAGAAGCTGGCTTCCGAACTGGAGAAAGCGTCAACCGAGCGCAAGAGGTTATCGGCCGAAGTCGATAGGCTCAGAAGGATCACGATAGATAGGGGGATTGAAGTGACCCACTACCGACGGCTCGCGACTGATAATGCCAATGCCTCGGGCTCGTTGACAGCCCCTCGACCGAAGAAGTTGGCGAAGGACGACGTCTTGAGGGATAGGATTATCGAACTGGAGGAAGAGATCGTGTCGCTCAAGCCGGCACCGGTCAGGGCTAACGTTCGCAGCACTTCGTGAACTCGCGAAGAGAGCGAGAGGGGGATTACGTTTCACGAACTTGCGATGCGCTAGCCGTTGACCAGGGGGAGTCCAGCCGACGCTCAGAGTAGCGCGGCAGCCTCGTCGAGCGGGGCTTCGGCCGGCGTCGCCGTTAGAGCTAGCAGCGAAGGGGGGTCGCGCTTCATTGGTTTAGGGTCGGGCTCGGAGGGCAGGCCTCACCGTCCTCGTGTTTCCCTAAACCGAAGCATTCCCCTTCCGAAGAGGCTCTGATCTGTCGTTTCCCTATTTTTGTTGACCGTTGTAACAACTTAGCTGTAGGGTCGACCGACCGTCTGTAACACTATTATGTCTGAATGCAAATAGTTCTGAAAAATTTTCAAGTGTTAGACTCCGGCAGTGTATTGAAACTGTGTTATTCGTTTTCTCTTCTTTTCAGCTCGTTGTGACGATCCATGGCTCGGACTCCGAGCGTTCGAATGATGACTCTGAATCCGAGGCCACCTCTGGAACAGTGGTTCTGAGCCCTAGGAGTGCCGATATGAAGTTACGGCGGGCCGAGAGTGAGTGGGACCACCTTTCGTTGGTTCTCAGTCTCCGGGAAGCCGAGATCCAATGCTTGGAGAATAAGATCGTCGAGCTGAGCCTCGCAGGGGAGGATGAAGACTCGCATACCGCATTCAGCAACGCTCTTCGGGTAAAAAGCATTCGGCACATTCAGTCGAAGATCGTCGCCGAGCGGGAAGACCTGCTCTCAGAGATGGGGCATCTGCGTGGTGTGATGGCGAGGCTCCGGGGGGAGAAGGAGGAGCTGTCAGCCGAGGAGGACGAACAGTTTAGTGAGGATGTTTTTATATGAGAGACAAGTGTAGTGGGTCGGGCATTGTGTGTTTTGTTTGCCAACACTTTGTAGTGGAAAGTTTTGTATTATGCGCCGACAATTAATAAAATTCCCTTTCGTTGCTTTGCATGTTTGTCTTTGCTTATAACCGTATCGGTCGTGCCGAGATCTTTGAACCGAGAGCGTCTGCTTAGCCGAATGGATCTCCAGGGGCGCGGCTCTTTGTCATTTAGTGGATCTGACACGGTACGGCAAGGCTCTGTACCCAAGAAAGCGTTATTTTGTCGCTTAGAGTAGGTGGCGAGATCTGAGCCGTCGAACGTAGGCGCGAATCTCGAGGCGGCTCAGTTCCCAAGAAAACGTTATCTTGTCGTTTTGCGCAGGTGGCTTGATCTGAGCCGTCTGATCGAGATCATGTACGAAAGTTGAGGGAAAAGTGTGTTTTCCCCGTTTACACGCTCGGGAAGCCACTTGCTCGGAAGCCGACCGAATTTGCAGGTCTTCGGTCTTCGGCGAGTAGTTAGGAGAGTTCGGACTTTTGTGTTCGAACGAAGGTCCGGCATCGACCTACCGGAGTGTTTTAGATGGACTAGGAACCAAGTGTTGGACCCCGGGACCATCGCTGGAGCTCGACGGGTGTGGGAGCAATTCCGAACGGCGATCTACCCCCGGCTCGTCCGGAGACGAGCCGAGGAGGTGAAGTCGAGCCGAGTGTTGGACTCCGAACCATCGGTGCAGTTCAACGGCTGTGGGAGCAATTCCGAACGGCGATCTACCCCTAGTTCGTCCGGAGACGAGCCGAGGAGGTAAAGTCGAGCCGAGTGTTGGACTCCGAACCATCGGTGTAGTTCAACGGCTGTGGGAGCAATTCCGAACGGCGATCTACCCCTGGTTCGTCCGGAGACGAGCCGAGGAGGTAAAGTCGAGCCGATTGTTGGACTCCGAACCATCGGTATAGTTCAACGGCTGTGGGAGCAATTCCGAACGGCGATCTACCCCTGGTTCATCCGGAGACGAGCCGAGGAGGTAAAGTCGAGCCGAGTGTTGGACTCCGAACCATCGGTATAGTTCAACGGCTGTGGGAGCAATTCCGAACGGCGATCTACCCCTGGTTCGTCCGGAGACGAGCCGAGGAGGTAAAGTCGAGCCGAGTGTTGGACTCCGAACCATCGGTATAGTTCAACGGCTGTGGGAGCAATTCCGAACGGCGATCTACCCCTGGTTCGTCCGGAGACGAGCCGAGGAGGTAAAGTCGAGCCGAGTGTTGGACTCCGAACCATCGGTATAGTTCAACGGCTGTGGGAGCAATTCCGAACGGCGATCTACCCCTGGTTCGTCCGGAGACGAGCCGAGGAGGTAAAGTCGAGCCGAGTGTTGGACTCCGAACCATTGGTTAAATAAGAGGGGAGAGAAACGTGCAAATTCACAAACATAATAGAACTTTTCTTTATTGATATTTGACGGCGAACCGTTTTACATAGTACAATTCATGGGACAGGTTACAAGTTAGAGGAGAGGAATGGTTCGACACCTCGGATTACCTAGAGAGGCGCCGGAGCGCTCTCTTGGTATTTCAGGAGGTGGTCGGTATTCCAGGTCCTCGGAAGCTCTTTGCCATCCATGTCTTCAAGTCGGTATGCTCCAGGCCGAACAACTTTTGTGATCCGGTACGGCCCTTCCCAGTTCGGAGCTAGCTTGCTCCTCTGACTGGGGAGGGATATGGCTAGCTTTCTCAATACCAAATCTCCTTGCCCAAGGTTGGCGGGTCGGACCTTCTTGTTGTATGCTAGCTCGACCCTCCTTCTGTAATTCTGTTGCCGAATCGAGGCCCTTTCCCTCAGTTCATCTATCAGGTCCAAGTTTCCTCTGAGGTCCCTGGCATTCTGCGCTTCGTCATAGGCCACGAGCCGAGGGAAAGGTATTCCGACCTCGAGGGGTATCACGGCCTCGGCCCCGTAAGTAAGGTTAAACGGGGACTCTCCGGTGGGTGTGCGCTTGCTCGTGCGGTAGTTCCACAACACATTAGGGAGTTGGTCGACCCACAAACCCTTGGAGCACTTGTCCAGCCTCTTCTTGATTCCTGCGAGGATCTGCTTATTAGCATTCTCGGTCTGCCCGTTCGACTGGGGGTGTGAGACGGACGAGAAGCACTGTTGAATGACGAGGTCGTCGCATAGGGCTCGGAACGCTGTGCCAGTGAACTGATTCCCGTTGTCCGTCACGAGGACGCGGGGGACGCCGAATCTGCATATGATGCTCTTCCAGAAGAACTGCACCACTTTGTTCTCGGTTATAGTGGCGAGGGGCTCGGCCTCGACCCACTTCGAGAAGTAGTCGATGGCTACGACTAAGAACCTGAGCTGACCCGGAGCTGGAGGGAAAGGCCCTAGTAAGTCCATTCCCCACATCGCGAAGGGGATAGGGCTCGACAGGGAGGTGAGGTTGGCCTGGGGGAGACGTCGGATGTTGGAGTGTCTCTGGCAGGAGCTGCATTGCCGAACATGTCGCTCGGCATCTTGAAGAAGGGTCGGCCAGAAGTACCCATAGTTCAAAGCTTTCCGGGCCAAAGACCTAAATCCGGAATGCGCCCCTCCGATGCCCTCATGAAGCTCCTGTAGGGCGTATTCGGCCTGATCCGGAGATAGGCACCTTAGGTAAGGTCGGCCATCTATTTGAGAGAAGGAGCGTTTGTATAAGATGCCCTCGATCAAAACATAGCGCTCGGCCCAAGTTCTGACTCGGCGTGCTTCTTTGGGATCTGAGGGCAGAACTCCATCCCTTAAGAATTCTACCAGTGGCTTCATCCAATCGTCCTGCAGCATGACCGGCAATGACTCCACCGAGCTAGGTGTCTCGTCCTCGATGCTCGGTTTAGAGAGGACTTCAATCAGTACGGTCTGTTCGAGACCTTGTAGAGAAGACGAGGCCAACTTGGAGAGAGCGTCAGCTTGTGAGTTCTCCTCCCGGGGGACCCGTTGGATGATGGCTTCTTCGAACCGGCCCATGAGGTCCCGGACCTTGGCGAGGTACTTCGCCATTCGCTCGTCCCTGGCCTCATATTCGCCCAAGACCTGGTTCACGACTAGTTGGGAGTCACTGTGAATCCGAAGGCGCTGCGCCCCAGCACTTCGTGCGAGTCCGAGACCAGCTATGAGAGCCTCATACTCCGCCTCGTTGTTCGAGGCCTTGAAGTTCATGCGGAGCGCATACTACGGGATGAAGTTGTCAGGGCCGTTCAGGATAATGCCGGCGCCGCTTCCTCCACTGCAAGAGGATCCGTCCACGAAGACTGTCCAAATGGGGGGCCCATTTGGGACGTGGCCAACCTCAGGGATGGTGGACTCTACAATGAAGTCGGCTAGAGCTTGTGCCTTAATTTCCGTCCGAGGCTGATAGGAGATGTCGTGCTGACTTAGCTCTATGGACCACTTCATCAGCCGGCCCGAGGTTTCGGGCTTGTGGAGGACTTGCTTGAGGGGTTGATCGGTGAGGACGACGACCGAGTGAGATTGGAAGTAGGGCCGAAGCTTTCTTGCTGCCATGACCAGAGCGTAGGCTATCTTCTCTATCCTCGGATAGCGGAGCTCGGCGTCCCGAAGCACCTTGCTCATGTAGTAAATGGGCCTTTGGGCTCGGTCTTCTTCTCTTACCAAGACAGCGCTCAAGGTCTGCTCGGAAGCGGCCAAGTAGATGAAGAGAGGCTCGCCCGGGACCGGCTTACTGAGCAGAGGGGGGTTCACCAGATAGGCTTTCAGCTGGTCGAACGATTCTTGCTGTGCTTGGCCCCATTCAAATCCTTTAGCCCCCTGGAGTGCTTTGAAGAAGGGGAGGCACTTTTCCCCTGACTTGGAGAGGAACCGACCGATGGCTGCGAGCCGACCGGTGAGCTTCTGCACCTCCTTGACATTCCGAGGTGGGGCCATGTCTAATATGGCTTTAATCTTCTCGGGGTTAGCTTCAATTCCCCGCTGGCTCACCATGAAACCGAGGAACTTGCCAGAGGAGACTCCGAACGCACACTTGTTCGGGTTTAGCCGCATGTTGTACTTCCTCAACACGCCGAAGGTCTCCTGGAGGTCGGCTACATGGTCAGTGCCGCGGATGCTCTTGACGAGCATATCATCGACGTACACCTCCATGTTTTGGCCGATCTGATGCTGCAAAACCTTGTTGACGAGGCGCTGGTAGGTGGCGCTTGCGTTCTTCAGACCGAACGGCATTACTCGGTAGCAGTAGAGGCCTTGGTCGGTAACGAAGGAGGTCTTCGGGATGTCCGGAGGGAACATCCGGATTTGATTGTACCCCAAGAAGGCATCCATGAAGCTGAGGAGCTCATGGCCCGAGGTGGCATCGATAAGGGTGTCGATGTTCGGGAGAGGGAAGGAATCCTTCGGACACGCCTTGTTGAGGTCGGTGAAGTCGATGCATATCCTCCACGAGCCATTGGACTTCTTGACCATTACGACATTCGACAGCCACTCGGGATAATTTACCTCCTGGATGAACTTGGCCTTTAGTAGCTTATCCACTTCCTCCTTGATTGCCTGCTGTCGCTCGGGAGCGAACTTTCGCCTTTTCTGCTGAACCGGTTTGCACCCCGGTTCGACGCTTAGGCGGTGGACGAGCAAGTCCTCGGAGATGCCGGGCATATCCGCGGCCGACCAAGCAAATAGGTCGCGGTTATCCCGGATGCACCTCACCAAGTCGGAGAACAGCACGGTCGGCAAGGACTTGCTGATGAGGAATTTTCGGCTCGGATCCTTGTCGGAGAAGAGTACTTCTTCTAACTCGTCCGCCGGCTCGGACGTTGGACGGACCTTCAGCTCGGGGATCTCTAGTGTCTCGAGCGAGAGCACTGGTCCCCCGGTGGAAGTCATGTAGCACTTCCGAGCTGTTTCCTGGCTTCCCCTGACTTCCCCTACTCCCGAGCGAGTGGGGAATTTCATCTTCAAGTGGTATGCCGAGGGGACAGCCTCCAGAGCGGCTAGGCCGGGACGGCCTAGGATGACATTGTACGCTGCCGAGACGTCGACGACCATGAAGTCCATCGGCTCGGTCCGGGTAGTAGGGGTGCTTCCCGCAGTAACGTCTAGGGTTATCACCCCTTCGACGGTTACCGGGACCCCCGTGAACCCGTGGAGAGTATAACCGGCCGGCTTAAGGCGGTCCCGGGACAGCTGCAGGCCTTGAAAGGCCGAGAGGAATAGGATGTTGACCGAGCTCCCATTGTCCACCAAGACCCTCTGTACCTTGAAGTTGGCCATGCGGAGGTCGATGACGAGGGCATCGCAGTGGGGGGTTCGGACTCCTTCGAGGTCGGCATCGGAGAAAGACACAGGGACGCCGAGACCTTTCGGGGGAGGGGCACTGTGGACTGAGTTGACCTCCCGGACGAAGGCCTTACGGGATGAATTAGAGGAGCCCCCCATTGGGCCTCCATGGATCAGGTGCAAAACCCGTTCTTCTTCGAACTCGGGTGTCTCCTCGCGCCGCTCGGAGCGCTTGTTAGCCCCCCGAGGGGGAGGTGAGTTCCGATCTGTTCGATCGTTAGCTTTCACGAACTTGGCCAACTGCCCCCTCCGAATGAGTGCTTCGATCTCATCTCTCAGAGCTCGGCAGTCGTTCGTGTCGTGCCCATGGTCTCGGTGGTAGCGACACCACTTATCTTTGTTCCTCCTCTTCGCCTGAGTGTGCATCCTCGGGGCTGGAGGGATGATTCCCTCCTTCTCTACCTCCATGAGGATAGTAGAGACATTAGTGGTGAGGGGAGTGAATTTCTCGAACCTGGGGGGAGGGCGGCGCTGACCGCCCATGTCCTTCTGAGCTTTCTTAGGCCCTTCTTCTCCCGTCGCCTTCCTCTTTGACCCCGCGGCGGTGCCCCCGAAGCTCGGAAGGGCTTCGGCCTCCTCCGCCCGGATGTACTTCTCGCACCTCAGGAGGAGGTCGGCGAAGTCATGCGGGGGCTTCTTGGCCAGGGATGATCGGAGGTTGGCGTTAAGGACGTTCGACTGGAACGCCACGGTAGCCACGGACTGGTCCAAGGAAGCAATTGACCTGACTTCCGCGGTAAACCTTTTCACATAGTCCCGCAACTTTTCTTGCTTCTCCTGCCGCAGGTTCAGCAAGGAAAGACTCGTCTTCTCGGCTCGTTGGCTACTCACGAAGTGAGTAATGAACAGTGTCTCAAACTGTTCGAATGAGAAGATGGACGAGGGGGCGAGTCTGGAATACCATTCCCGAGCCGACCCCCGGAGGGTGGCAGGGAAGGTCCTGCAGAGCACCGCGTCGGAAGCTTGGTGGATCAGCATCAGGGTCTTGAAGCTTTCGACGTGGTCGACCGGGTCGGATTCCCCAGAGTATGTTTCAAACTGCGGCGGTTTGAAACTCCTCGGTATGTGGGCCTCCATGATCGACCGCGAGAAGGGGGGTCGGCTGGGACGGAAGGTTCCTGCTCGGGACTCTTCCTCCCTGTCCATGCGGCCGATGCGCCTTTCCACCTCATGGATACGGCGGATGAGGGCGTCGTCCCTCCGCTGGTAGTCGTACGACCCCCCGGACTCCTCTCCATAGGAAGGGGAGCGTGGACTGCGGCGCCGGTACTCCTGGGACCGCCGAGGGCTCTGTTGCCGCTGCTGTCGGCTGGGAGTCGGGGAAGGACTCCGGGTTCGGCGCCGAGGACTAGGATCCCTGGGGGGCGTCGGAACCCTCTGAGCATTCTGGGCGTTCTGTCGGAGGTTGAGGGCCTGCAGAACGGTCTCTTGAAACTGGAGGAACTCGGCCCGGCTGATGGGCATATCTCGGTCCCTCGGATGACGCCGATCCCTGGGGGACCGGGACCTCCTCCTTCGGCGTTCAGGGGACGCCGCTCAGCCTCTACGTTCCGGGGACCTTTTGCCGTCCCGACGACGTGGCGACCGCTCACCTTGACGCTGGCGAGAGGCTCCCTCTCGGGCCCGCCTCTCGTCAAGATGGGTACGGAGGTCGTCGTCCTTATGGCGGTTTTGGAGTGTGATGCGGAGGTCGGGGTGATGAGAAGCCATCGAGTCCGAGGACCCATTATGGACCGAGACGTGGCCCGGATTGAGGGGCTGCTTCTCCTTCCGACCGTTGTGACCGGACGGACCGTTGTTGGGCTGCTGCTTGGGAGGAGGAGGAGGAGGGACCTGCTGGGTCAGCGGAGGGAGGTCAGACTGAAGGACAGGATTGACCGGAGCTTCATTTGCCGGGTCGGTGGGGTTGCCCCCACGGGTCGACCCTCTGGATCTGTTCTTCTTCGGCGGCATGGCTGCAGATGACGACGGAGAACGGGCTGAGACTGTTCGTGTGGTTTTCCCACAGACGGCGCCAATCTGTTACCGCTGATTTCGGTGTGGGGGTAAACAGATAGAATTTGTGGATCCGAGGAAAACCTGAACAGCTGACTCGGCCTTCTTGCTCCCGCCGCAACCTGCAGGGAAGTGCGAGACACCGGGGTTGATTCCGGCGACGCACCCTCCGACGCTCTTGTCAGTAATCAGTAAAAGATTAAGAAAGAGCTTAAGTGGTGAAAAAGTGATTAACCTGGTCTTGGTGGTAGAGGGGTAGTATTTATAGTCGCCTTTGGAATGATCAGGGTCCTGATTTCCTGGCTAACATTTAGGAGCAAAATCCTCCTATTCTGTTTTAGGAAAGTAGGCCTTGATTCCCTGGTGAGAGCAAATCAAGCTTATTGATTTGATCTAATCAAATCAGTGGCCTGATTCTCCCTTGGTTGACCGGGCTTGTATCGGGTTGGGACCCGTGCCCAGTTGGAGTGGATCTATTCGCGGGCGGTTGGTTTCGTGAGAAGGAGACCCAATACCCGTTTTGGATCCATCTGTATGTGAAATTACCTTTTTACCCCCGTGCTTCAAGATTCGTGCTCGATCTGGACGGTCCCGATTTAACCCCAATTTTAGCCATATCACACTATAAGTGCAATCTAATGAACAGATTAAATTTGATGATTGATTTTTATGCATGGATGATTAAAAGATTGTTGGAGAATTAATATTGCACAAGATTATTGCTTTTCTCATGTTTTTCTTGAATAATCCTATATGCCATGATAAGGAGATAGAAGTTGTATGAGATTGTATGCATTGCTATCTAAGTTGAAAAGATCCAAACTTTACTTATGAAAGATGTTTGGTTGTTGCAAATATATCATATGTAAACTTGAACCTTATGAATAATGGAGGAATTGCAGTTTATTTGAGTTGACAATAACTGAGTTATGTATGTTGATTATTAAAGTAAGTTGGAGACCTCTTGGATATTGTTGAAGTTGTAAGATGAAATATATGAATTGATGTATCACTATAAAGTGTTGGCTTTCAATTTTGATACATATTATGCCTATATCACTGTATATGAAGGAGTCTTGACTGTATTTGTAAGTGTTCAAATATTCATATGAGAAGTTCTTCAAAATTTTGATTTTTGCAACAACTTGGTTTCGGAAATTTGCTTCTTTTTGTGAAGTTTACAAAAGGTTTGAACTCAGGTAATTTGGCCAAGATGCACTTATTTTATTGCATATGTTTCATCTTTGGAAATCTTAAAATTGTATATAACCATGTATCAGTTTTTTTTTAGATGTTTCGAAATCTGGCTGTTGTAGACTTCATGTCGGTTGACCGCAGTTCTTTTGAACTTGCAGTCACGGTCGACTGTCACGATTGTCTGAGGCCGATTTCCCCTACTGACGGTCTACTGCAACGATTACAGCTGTGTCTGCCAGTCGACTGCCAAGGCTTTCACTGTTGTTTATTTTTGGATAATGCCAGTCGACTACAACATTTTATACTACGTCTGCCAGTTGACCGACGCCCTTGAGTTTTTGCACACTGTTTTGGCTGAGTCTCTAATCTTCGAACGATTGTTTCTTTGAATTTGCAAAGTTAATTTCTCTGGCTTTTGGCAGTAATTGAATTCAGATTTCACCAATTTTTGAAGGTATGTATTCTCAATCTTTAATAAGTATTTAAATCCTATTTACATGGTTTTAGAAGTATATGTTTTCGACTTAAAAAGTATTCTATTACAGGTTTATTTTTCCACTGTTTGTTTCAGTTTTGATTGAGTTAGTTTCGGTTTTATTGGACAATTATGTGGATATGGCTGTACTTGGAGGTACTTAATTTTGACTATTGGATTGAAGGAAATTCTCGTGATGAGTTATATGATTTTTGGTTTTACATATTTCAAAGAAGTGTTTGAACTAAAGTTTTGGGTTTTGAGACTTTAGAGGTTGGGTGGGACCGCTGACGGTTGAGACTTTTTTGGATATTGGCCAGTGGGGATAACCGGCAGGGTACACTAACTATAGAGGGGAATTGTGACTTAATTAATAAAAATAAACCTAAGGGCAGACAATAGTTGGAGTTATGATGAAATGAGAGCAAACATGGGTATGGGGCCCTCATATAATCTGCAGTGTGAGATAATCCCTGAAATTATCGATGTGTGAGTGAAATAGTCTCCGGAATTACCTGCGGTGTGAGATTGATCTCCGGAATTATCGGGATCGAGACGACGCTCATGGGATATTCGTGTGATGAGGCGCCATTGCTTGCGATGTAGGGTATTCTCGAAGATTCCCAGGTGTGAGTGAAATAGTCTCCGAAATTATCCGTGGATAGAGATTGACCTTCGGAATTATCGGGGCATGGGCTAGATACTCACAGAATAATCTAATTCTTAAAGTAATCACTGAAGTAGGTTAGTTGCATAACATGGGATTGAACCCTAAAGTGGAGAACGATAAGGGCTTGCACTAGACCTATGTAGAATGAGATACATAGAATCTGACAAGAATGCATTAAAAATCATCATAGGCATTTGTGTTTTTCTTGACTTTTTTTATGCATGCTTACTTTCTGTTTTCTTACACTTGACACTTAGCCCAGCTTCACTCGTTGTTTTATGCTTCATTTATTGTTATTTTATGTTCCATCTATTATTGCCATGTTGCTCATGTTCTATTATTATTGTCCTATATTAATTATTATTGCTTACGGTTGTAAGGACGAGAAGTATCACTATTACTATAGTTGTCGTCAGTTACATTTAACTGACGTGCCCACTTTTCATTCAGATTTTTGCAGGTTTCCAATTATGGATAAAGTTCATTTAAGAAAGAGCTTGGAGTTAAATGAAAATTGTAATTTATCATGTTTTAAAGAATTGTAATTCAAAGTATTTAAATTTCGCTGTGCTTTGTAAAAGAGTTGATGTAATAAAAAGTTTTAATTTTCCCTGTATTCGGATGTTATGTTTATGATTACAATTGAGGTTGATTCTAGAAATTGTGCCACATATTTCTAACTTTATTGATTGGAAATTTGGGGCGCTACACTAATGCATACATTACACTACGATGACACTAATGCATACTTGTTCGGATTCTATGCATCCCATACTACATAGGTCCAAGGGCAAACCCTTATCGTACTCCTCATTATAGAGTTCATTACCTCGCCATGCAACCTACTACTATGACTACTACAAGATTTAGACACTCTGTAAGTATTGGTTCTCGCTCCGAAATACTGGAGATCTCACTCCGTGGATCATTGTGTGACCTATTTCATCCATCGTCCCGGAACACTGGGAATTGTCTCGTAGCGCAGTAATAGAACTCCACAATCGTGAAATTTACAAGTGGAGCTAATGTCAACCGTAGTTGATTATTGGCAGTGCAAATGGGGGGTAGACGTTCTAGCCTATCCTCTGTGTACGGTGTCTAGTGGACGTACTCTTCCCTCAACTGATCGAGTTCGTCCCTGTAATATGTGAGGACATCACGTGGGTTATCCCTCCATGTGAGTTTACCCGTCCAGTAGGCACCAAGAGGAACTCTCAACACGGAATTTTCCTGTTGCACTCTCCAACCTTCTGAAAGTACCGTTACCGGGGTTGGCCGAGGTGTATTCGCTCCCAACACCATATTTGCAAGATCGACATTGGCCCGGTCATTTGGATCGACCCCATCGAACAGTTACAGAGAGTACGGTAGAGGGAGGCCAGAGCCGCACTTCCCCAACTATATCGGCGGCTATTTGTAGATCAAAAATCAGTGGAAGGTACATGAGATGCACTACATCACCTGAAGAATTAGGGAATAGAATTCCTCCAATCATCAACAACAGATAAGCCCGCGTATAACGCTGGAGTTGGATGTCCGTCGGTACGTCTGACAGTTGATTAACAAACTCCGTATAAAGCCAAGAACGTCTAACTGATTCCCCAACGAATACTCCCTTATCATCTTCTTCCACCTCGTGCCCAAGATAATCTTGTATCAATGCAACCTTATTGAACATCAAGTTGCCGGTGACGGCCACCCCATCGATTGGAAGACCCACAATGACGGCTACATCTTGTAGGGTGACTGTCATCTCTCCAACCGGTAAGTGAAACGTGTGTGTCTCCGACCTTCATCGCTCCACAAGAGCGGTAAGTAGTGCGTGGTCACATTTGACTTTCGCCAACTTCGACATTCCGTAAAATCCGCTGCTTACCAAGTAATTTTGAATACGGGGGTGCGTCGCCATGATGGTGTGCATTCGGAAACTCATTTTTTCTACATCTCCTTTCCAAACCGCCTGCGATCTGTGATCTTCTTGCAGATAAAGAATGGTAGGATCTATTGGACCCGGATGTCCCCCTGGTCCATGCGAGGTACTAGATGAAGCACCCACATCATGGGAAGAAGATGGTTGTGTAGGATCCATTTGTCTGTCAACATTAAATATAACGTGTCAACTACAATATTAATAGACATTATTACAGTACTGAAGATACTAAAAAGTGTACTAAAATTTTACTAAACATTACTAAATAATAACAAACATTCACAACCACAACATCTCCACACAATACAAATAGATGAATCTAACTTCGCGAAGATAGCAATGTAGGTAATCCACATCTCAATCTCCTATAAAAATCACTTCACATATCTATTAGTTACGTTGATCTATTCTACATCAGTTTTACTATATTATCAATATAGCTCTTGCTAATCAACAACAATTTCACAAACCCTAGATCAACAATTCAACATTTCACATACCCTAGATCACCAACAATCCATAAGTACTTTTCCAAAATTACTACTTAGATAACACAAATCTACATCACTTGTACTATACTACCAATGCATACATCTCTCATAGATCAAAATCAACATTGTAAAAAAAAATTAGGAATTTTCGAAACATACCACAAATTTGGATTCATGTTGATTTGGAATAATCAATGAGAGAATCAAAAGTAGAGTCTAGGTATAATTTTTGTTTGGCAACTTACAAATCACTCAAATACTTGGGATTTTAGGATTTTTTTTTTAAGAATTAGGGTTTTGGGAGTCGGAGTGAAGGAGAGAAAAAAACGCAAGGCAAAAGGAGGAAGAGAAGGGAGTTATTGTTTATAGGTAAACGTGCAAAACGAATATAACTGATGTCGTTATTCAAAATAACGGCATCAGTGTAATCGTTGTCATTCTCTCAGAGAACGACATTGGTTAGTTTAATTTTACAATTCTCTCTCAGCTCACAATTGAGACTGTTAGATCTTTAGACAAAAAGTAACAGATGCCGTTATTCTAAATAACGGCATGATATTTTTTTTTGCAAACAGATGTCGTTATTGGGAAGAACGGCATTGTAATAATCTATGTCGTTTTTTCCAATAGCGTTTGTTGCTGACGTGTCCTAAACAATGACATATTGCTAATTGTTTTCGGAAGTGGGGCAATGCGCCAAATATTTTCAAAAAGTGGGGGCAGTACGGCAAAATTTTCCCCCACACCACACACAACATCATCTTCTTCAGCTTCTTCCTCCTCTTCATTCCTGAAACAAAGATGACGCCATCAATGGCGATTCAGCGAGCTTCTACTCTCCCAACCTCACTTTCCCTCTTGAAGCTACGCTTCAGACCCTTCACCCCTCACAACCTCCCCATCAAATCCCTCTCCACCTCCGCCACCCCCAATCAATACCAACCTCCTCCTCGATCCTACCCCCCAAACCCTAACCCTAATCAATGGAACCAAAACGAACTCCCTCCCCAAAACCCTAATCAATGGAATCGCCACCCCCAATCCCAAAACCTTAACCCTAATCCCAATCAATGGAACAATCACCCCCCTTCTCAAAATTCCAATCAGTGGAATCGCCAGCCTCACTACCAAAACCCTAACCCTAGTCCCAATCAGTGGAACGATAACAGCCCCCCTCCCCAAAACCCCAACCATTGGAACCGCCAACCCAGTTACCAAAACGCTAACCCTAATCCCAACCAGTGGAATCGCGGTCAGCCCCAGTACCAAAACCCTAACCCTATCCAGAGAAATCAGGTAGCCCCTCCACCTCCACCTCCACCGGGTCCCGTCGATCTCTCGGCCCTCGTGAGGGAAGGAAAGATCAGTGAGGCTACCAATCTCATCGTGCAAGGAGCAGTTCAACCTGATGGGCAGGTTTTTTACAATCTTGTTGAGGCGTGCAAAGAGCCAAAGTTTTTGGATGATCTTAGGAAGGTGTTTGAGACGTTTATGCGGTCGCCGTTCCGTTCGGATATTGAGATTAACCATAAGTTGATTGAGATGTTTGCGAAATGTGGGAGTATGGGTGATGCCCGGAAGGTGTTTGATAGAATGCCGGATAGGAACCTTGATACTTGGCATACTATAATTCATGGGTATGCGGCGAATGGGCAAGGGGATGATGGGTTGCAGGTGTTTGAGGAGATGCGGAAGTTGGGGATTCAGCCGAATTCGGAGACTTTTGTTGGTGTTTTGGCTGCGTGTGGTGCGGCAGAGGCTGTTGAGGAGAGTTTTATTCATCTCAAGTCTATGAGTAAGGAGTATGGGATGGTGCCGGAGATGAAGCATTATGTTGGGATGATTGAGGTTTTGGGAAGAGCAGGGCATTTGAATGAGGCGGTTGAGTTTATTGAGAAACTGCCTGTGGAAGAATCGGCCGTGGTGTGGGAGTGCTTGATGAATTTGGCACATGCACAAGGGGATGTGGAGCTTGAAGATTGGGCGGAAGAGATTTTAGTGTCAATGGATCCATCCAAGGCTCCAAAGGCGAAGATTCCGGCCCCGAAGGCTGTGAGGAGGTTCGGGATTAATCACATGCTTGATGGGAAGAACAAGGTGGTGATATATAGGATGCCTCAGAGTATTGATAGGTCGGTGATTCCTAAAGTGAAGGAGCAAGCATATGTGCCTGATACAAGATATGTGCTGCACGATATTGATCAAGAGGCGAAGGAGCAGGCTTTGATGTATCACAGTGAGCGGCTGGCTATTGCTTATGGGTTGATTAGTACACCAGCAAGGCAGACATTGAGGATTATTAAGAACCTTAGGGTCTGTGGGGACTGCCACAATGCAATTAAGATTATGTCGAGGATTGTGGGGAGGGAACTCATTGTGAGGGATAACAAGAGGTTTCATCATTTCAAGGATGGCAAGTGCTCTTGTGGAGATTATTGGTGAAGGATTTGCTTTTCTGTTGTGGTATGCGGTTTAAACTTCTCCACTTTTCTTGATTGATCACTTTAGTGTATATTGAGGAGCTTGATGTTTGTTCTTAGGAATTGAGTTATGGGTTGAACTGATATAAATTTGCAGCGTTTTCATTTCCTATGTTGAAGTTTAGTCCATGTTATAGAATATTTGCAGTTCTTTCTTGCTTGTTATTATAAATTGACATGATATCACTATATCTTGTCCCTTTATTTTATTAATACATATAGCGCTGCTTTGATGGGGCTTAGTTGATGACTGAATTTATTTCTATGATCGAATCACTGCTTTCAACAAGCTTCAAGCACTTTCTTTTTGCATGATTTAATATTAATAGATTAATGCTCCAATTTTCTAATTTTATATCTTTTTTTTAATCTTAAAAATGTATTTTCCTTCCTTGCCATTGTTATCATCTAGGAAGCCTGGTCACGGGTATGAGTACGGGACACGGTTAATTTTTAAAAAGTAGGACACGGACACTGTAGTATCATATGATGTGACATTATATATCATAATTAAGCATAAATTTAACACAAATGGCATTAACATTATATTTTTGAGCTACAAAATCAAAATAATATATTTATGGTCTTTAGTATAGTCCATTGAAAAGTCATAATACATTTTAGTTCATTGCAAACTTTGGAGAAAATTCACTGTGCATATGCAAGTATGATAGTTAACTAGTATAGAAAACATGAAAGGTCAGAAATTTGTTGATTATGTGTTCAAAAAGGTGTTCTAGAACTGTGTAGTGTCTATAAAACATATATCATAAAATGGAAAGGCATGTATGAGAAGTGTCCAAGGAGTGTCGATGAAGTCCGTGATGGAAGTGTCCGTGCTCCATAGATTATCATTATCAATCTTATAAAGTTCACTTGCCATATATTTACATTTGGTAGTCGTTCGTGTGAATGACTTCTGTTACATAATAGGAATGCTAGTTGAGAAAGTTTGGGTTTTGACTTCATGAGAAAGGTCTGAGGATGGGACTATTATACAACTTGTTTTCGTAGTATAATATAGATTATCTGCAGGCTTTCTTTCTATCTTTGTTTTTAGCCAAGGTTTTAAATATATGATATCGGTATCGTTTCGGATGGCAAATATTCTTATTGGTTATTGGATATTGGCGATATATGTAGGTGATAATAAAAAATATCGGGTTGGCATAATAGAGGAAGATATAATCCTAAATTTGATTTAAATAACCATTACATATATTATATGAGTAAAAGGATCCTAGAGGGTGCCTCTAGGAAAACTTTCTAGAGGAAAGCTGCCGTGACATGCATTTATAGGTTCGGACAACCAAATTTGTATAATGCTTCCCTCCATTTAATAAGGACAATTTTGTAAAATGTAGTTGTCAAAAGGTAAGTTATAACGGTCGTAACGAGTTAAAAACGTTATCCGTTTTCTAAAGTCCATTTCGGTAAACGTTATAACGGCCGTAATGACCATTATTTAAAACACTGCTTGCAGCTACTTCCACCGTCTTATAATCTTAGCTCATGAAATAGTAAATGATGTATGACATATATGTTTAACCAGCAAGGTCTTTAGTTGTCTATAAAACATACACAACTACCACACATTTACCATAGATATAGCTAGCAATAGTGTAATGAAATCTTAATAATGGAGGAACAGTTCCACTAATAAAAATGAAACTATATTTTTTTTGTTTTTTATGAGAGGTGGAATACAGAGCTAACCTTTGATGAATAACGAGTGTCGTTGAGAGCACTGAACTTACCTTTTAACGAGGAAAAGAATTTGCGGAATTCCATCTTGGGGATCAGCAACAATGGAAATTGAAGTTTTTAGTTTTATTTTCTCAAATTTTCATGCAAAGGACATGAAAATGCGTGCAATTTGATTTGGTATTTTCATGGGTAATGCTACACCTACAACCTTTATAACCTTACAACCTTAGGTGGCACACAATCTCATTAGAGATGTGTATAGTGGGTTGTACACATCTCCAATGATATTGTGCCACCTAAGCTTGGAAAAGAAAAGGTTGTAGGAAATTGCACTTTTTGATATAAAGTCCACTTGCACCTTAGTCTAAGCGCAGTGAACATTGTTTTCCAGTTTAGGCCTGAGGTTTCCCTAGTACAGAAAATAAATGGGAGGAAATGAGGGGAAATATGGGTGAAACCGTGAAAGGAAGAAATGTAGCAGCCGATGTGGTTGACATGGTTGTTATTGCAGCATTCTCTGACTTTGTTGATCCAGCATCCACCACTTATACAACCATTTTGGTTGGTATGGTTACGAAATATATGAACAGGGAGATAGTAGACGAGAGAATAATTGGTCAGCATATATAGCTTCGTTTTGGAGGAAAAATATCTTCACATTTCCTGGTAGAATTCAAGTTGGATACGTGGTGTTGAAAGTTGATGATGATGTCTTCTAATTTAGCATGCGGACTGATTATTGACTATGTTTAAGATGTCGTAGGATTTGATTCTTTTTATTTGTGAATCATATGGTTATGCTATCCTGTATCCATTTTATCAGTTTTTGGAAATTCCAGTATCAAGCTTGAACAGATTTTGATGCTAGAAAGACTTGAGGCAGGAAAAAGTAGGTCATGGACCAATACAAAAGTCTCTTCAGTAGAATTGAACCAGTGTCAGAAATTTCTTTCATTTTGAATCATAGATCTCACTTCGTTCAGTTGGAGTGTCATGCCCGTATATATGGTATTGACAAGTTAGGCGAGAGACCGGACTGGTCATTGCAAAACCTTGCCCTCCACAGATTGCATCTTTATGGCAATAGTTGAAATTTTATTGAATACATTCATATTTGAAAGAACAAGTACCTCTCTTCGTCCATAAATTGTATAGCTGCTCTGCTCGTCAGATAAAGCTTCTTCAGAAGTCTTTGTCAAGTACAAGCTTTCTCAACCTTAACTACAAGTCCATGTGAGTCTCATCAAGGTGGTTGTAATGACACCATCCTCAAATCAAAAGCTCATTTGTGTCTGTTGCTTTGAGGTCCATATCCTTCCCGCTACAATGAAAGATATGTGAAAGAGGAGAGGTGATCTTATTGAATTGAGGAAGAATTACAGCTAGAAAGGGACTCATCAACTTAGCAAAACCCCAGAATAAGTTGTTGATCTCTCTTATAACTGTGAGGGAAATCATAGTCATTCCTTTCCTAAACCAGACTAGTAAAGCATGAACCCTGCCAAAATATATAATTGAGGCCCCATGATAATCTGTGAAAATCAAACTCTACTTGTTGCCTGGCCCGGTGTCTGTCAGCTAACTCATCACTCATGTGACTTTCCATGGGGTTGCTAAGAAGATCTTGCTAACAAATTGATTGGCTGGCTGGCTAGCTGCTCAATGAACAAGTTCTTATACCCCGACTGGATTTCCATTTTATGAAGCTGAATTGATTGGGATGAACTCCCCGTCGTCTGACCTGCTGCTGCTGTTGCTTTTCCTTCTCCGATTTGAATGCAAGCCACACAAATTGACATGTACTGCATAAAACTCTGTTCATCTTCCTTCTTACTTGTCTGCCACCAACCTTAACCATCTTCCGTTTCCAGATTCTTTACAAGTATTTGTAACTTATAAAAGCTCTCAAATTTTAGTTTCAGGAAGTTTGATCAATTATCCATTCGTTTGAAGACTATCCGCACTTCCTTCGTTGGAATCAGTGTCAACATTGGTCTCCGGCTCCGCCGGTGAGACTATCTATTGGTCTCTCCTCTCAAAATTGCATGGCTGTTTTGCTTAATACAATAAGCAGCGGTTCCAGTGCAGAGCAGGTTTGGACGTGCATGGTGTTTACCTCACAGTGTGGCACAACAATTACTTTTTCAACTTATTACTGGGTTGTATTTATATCATCTTGGCACGCTATAGTTTCTTGCATTACTGCGGTGTTATCTTGGGCAGTATGTCATTATCAAAATAAAAAAATAAAAAGAATTCCGCTTTTTTGTGGAGAATTTCGTTATTGAATGATTACTTCTTCGATCACTAAGCTATACCAATAAATATGATACCAACATTAGAAGTGTAGATTCCTTTACCACAACTTATAGTTCTAGTCTATGGGCATGCATGGTCTTTAAAAGCAACTCATGTTCGAATATCATCGGCTAGGAGGTTGATAAAGTTTCAATACATTCCATGGCCTCCCACTCTTTAACTCTTAAGCAATGCATGTTCAGATCAGAATAGATACTAAATGATGTCCGAAATACTTTGCTTTATGCTGTCTTTGTTTCTTAGCTAGCTAGCCGTCCATCATAACTCCTGCTTTCTAATCCCATGAAATCTGCATTCAGAACACAATTTATGTCAGAGGCTTTTACTTGAATTGTTGATGTGTAAGTCAAAGTATGTTCACTTTCTTTAGTATGGTGGGGTTTTTTTTTTCTTTAAATTTTTTTTGGGAGTATTCTTTTAGTATGGTTGTTCAACTGCCACATTTAATATCTTTACTGTCTAGTTTGGTTGGTTACATATACACCACCACTTAATAAGCAATAGCAATGGTCCGGTGATAAATGTTTCAAACATCTAAGCTAAGGCAGAACGACATCTTGTTCTATTTAGGTAGAACCTAATCTATTTCTGCAATGAAATTGCTTGCTTGCAGCTCCAAATATGAAGTAAAGGCGTGATTCTTTACGAGGAAGCCGACTTCTCAACCTACAAATTTGGTTGGGCTCTTACTGTATGAACTCTCCCACTCTCAATACTCAATTGTAGGTCTCTGGTTCAAATTCAAATCCAAGACCTTTATAGGTTCTTAATAGTGGACGCTATTTATGAGCATGAGCATGAGCAGAATGTGGGCTCATTTATTGGGCATTAATAAGTTGGCTAAGGTTACACGTGAGCTCCAGCTACTCCAGTCTTGAATTTTGAAGTGACCTACCAAATTTATCATCATCATTCATCAGGCTTCAGTTTAATTTGGTGGATATGCAAATTCTAAAAGGATAATATCTCAACTTGAATTATCTCTAATATATTATGATAATAAGAGAGTTAAGAGTTATCATTTGTAAATATACCAACTTATATGTATCATTCGTGCTTAACTAATATGAAGGATGTCTCAAGTTCGAGGTCAAACTACGTTGATATTTTTGTTCTCTTTAAAAATTTAATTTATTAAGACGTGCAACGCACATATAAATTATAAGTGTTTAGTAGGGCATCACTCAAATTCATTACTCGCAATAAATTAAGAAAAAGAAGGATAAAAATTCATGATATGAGGTGGATGTCGTGGCCCCATCTAGGCCACCAGATCTCCTCAGATTTCGCTCCCCTATGATCATCAGGTCAAACGGGTCAAGCGGGCTTCAGCCCATTCACCACAGGCAAACGGGTCTGACCTAATCCGTTAAGGTCTCAGACTCGTTTACTCTTGCTTATAAATATCAGACCCCCTCCTCACTGTCTAAAGTAATAAACTTTTTTCCACCTGAACCCTAGCTACTGTTGCTTTCTCAGTGACTGACTAGATCGTCGGAGGGCCTGTCGTTGGGACATCTCCCGATGTTTCTAGGCAGTGTGCAGGTACAAAAGACCGAGCCGAGCCTCAAAGATCCGAGCCGAGCTACTAGATCCGAACCGAGCACCCGGCCTCCACCTTTCTCCTTCTACTCCCGAGCCGGTCCTACGGCCTAGGATCGGATCAAAGCCGGTACCACATCTTCCGCTACACAAATTACAAGAACTCACACATGTTGCCCCCACACCCCAAAAACAAACAGCATCAGGTTGGCACCATATGTGGGAAACTGTTAGGTACTGACGTCAATCCGAACCCAGCCAGGGACGTCATCTCAATTCTCGAGCTCCTTCATGGCTCCTAAAGCAAGGAGGGTCGTCACCTCCGGGCGTCGTCTTGACCCTCCTCCCCATCACAGCCACACGGACGCCCAGGGCTCCAATCTACCACGGGTCGATGGCGCAGCCGGGCTCGGACCAGGCACTTCTCACTCAGTCGCCACTGACTTGCAGCGCTTCATCCAAAATTGACAGGCCAGTCGAACCAGGGAAGGGGCCGCTTCCAACTCGATCTCGAACCATGGCAGGCAGCCGACCCCAGAACGGGAGCCGGGACACAGCCACTAGCCCCAAGGACCTCAACCATCGCGTGATCCGGTGGGACAAGCTCCAGTCACGAGGGCCGAGTTTTAGAATTCTAGGGATGAGGTCCTCCAGGAAATCCAAGGCGATCCTAGGACCGAGGCGAGCAATGACTCCATCCCTCAGCCAGAAGCCAGGGGCGGTGAATCCCACGGCTCGACCCTCCCGCTTGAACAGGAAGACATCGTCCTTCGACGCCTCCAAGAGATGGAGAATCCCCAGAAATCTTGGACGCCTCCGCTTGAACATGGTTATCGACCAACCCGACCCCCATTTTCGACTCAAATCTTGGAAGCCAAAATCCCCAAAAATTTCAGGCCTCCCCAATTTGAGACATACAACGGCGAGGGTGATCCCGATGATCACATGGAGGAGTTTAAAACCCTCATGATGATTCACAGCACCTCGGATTCCCTCCTATGCTGCGCTTTCCCTACCACCCTGCGAGGTCTGGCTCGGGAATGGTTCTCGAAGCTCGCCCCCAGCTCAGTCTTCTCGTTCGACCAGTTGGAAGCGAACTTCATAGCCCACTTCGTAACTAGCAGAAAGGTCGAGAAGACAAGCGCGTTCCTTCTGGACCTCAGACAGAAGGAAGAGGAGTCACTCCACGAATTCGTGCGGAGGTTCACCACCGAGGCGAGGTCTGTGTCCTCTCTCGACGCGAGTGTGGCTTCGGCAGCTTTCCGCCACAACGTTCGGCACCCTGAACTTAAGGCTTCCTTGGCAAAAAAACCACCCGTCGACTTCCCCGACCTGCTCAACAAGGCCGAGAAGTACATTCGGGCAGAAGAGGTCCTAAACCCTGAGGGCACCAAAGAAGCCATTGCTAGGTGAAAGCAGAAGGCAGATGACGTCGAGCCCATCGAGAAGGTCACGAAAGAGGCCACCGGCCTCAAAAGAATTTCTCCGGTCCCCCAATTTGAGAGGTATACACTGCTGACACAGAATATTTCGGCAATCCTGATGGAGATCAAGGATAAAGGGATCGTCTGACTCCCTCCCCGACCAAGCAATAACAAGAAACAGGACCAGAGGTTCTACTGCCGCTTCCATCAAGACAACGGGCACGAGATGGACAACAGATGGGCCTTCAAAGATGAGATCGAAGCCCTCATCCAATAAGGGTACCTGAGGGAGTTACCCGGGATAACCTAAGAGATCGGAGGGATACAAGGAATCCGATGCCTTCGCCTCCCCCTCGAACGATCAACCGGCAACCCAAGCGGGACCCCGAGCCCGAGAAAATCGAAGGGTAGGCCATCCTACACTGCGTCCATGGTGGACCTATGGGAGGGGAATCCAATACTTCCCGTAAGGCCTTCGTCCGAGAAGTTAACTCCGTTCGAGACCATCCCTCCCCCCAGATTCAGCAGTGGCCGGTGTCCTTCTACGGAGAAGACCTGGAGGGAGTCCAGCTCCCACACTGCGATGCCCTCATTATCAGTCTCGTCATGGCAAATTTCGAAGTCCGCTGAATTCTCATGGACAACGAAAGCTCAGTCAACATCCTCTTCTTAGAAGCATTTGAGAACCTCAAGCTCCCCCGAGATAAGCTAAAGCTGGCCGCGTATACCCTACACTGGTTCTCGGGCGTCCCGATGCAAATCGAAGGGACCGTTATGCTGGATGTAACAGCCGACATGACCCCCATCACGCGAACCGAATCAATGGACTTCATAGTGGTCAACGTCAAGGCGGCATACAATGCCATCCTCGGCCGACCCGGCCTCTACTCGTTTCAGGCCGTCCCCTCGGCCTACCACTTCAAGTTGAAGTTCCCCACTAACCTCGGGGTCGGTATTGTCCGAGAAAACCAGGAGTTTGCACGCGCGTGCTATATAACCGTGGTCGGAGGTGGGGTGTTCCCCCTTGGCGCGGTCGAGCTCCCGACTGAGAGAAGCCAACAAGAGTCAGAGCCTGCGGACGAATTAGAGGAGGTCTCATTCGAGGTACAAGACAAGTCTAAGTAGTTCCGTGTGAGCCGCACACCCTTTCCCCCGACCTGAAGCCAGGTCTGATTGATTGCGTTTGCCGCAATATCGACCTCTTCGCTTGGACCCCGTTCGACATGCCCAAAATTTCCAAGGACCTAATCATGCACAGGCCGAGCGTCGCCCCGAGCTCCAAGCCGATCGATCAAAAGTGACATAAGTTCGCCCCGGAGAGGTAACAGGCAGTAAAAGCGGAGGTGGACAAACTGTTGTCCGCCCGGTTCATTCAGGAGGTCAGCTACCCCAAGTGGTTGGCTAACGTAGTGATGGTCAAGAAGGCCAGCGGGAGCTGGCGGAACTGCATAGACCTCACGGATCTCAACAGGGCGTGCCCCAAAGATCCTTTCCCCCTCCGAGCATCGACGCTCTGATCGGCACAATGTCGGGTCACGAGCTCCTGACCTTCATGGATACCTTTTCAGACTATAATTAGATCCGAATGTTCCTTCCGGACATCGCCAAAACATCCTTCATCACCGACCAAAGTCTCTACTGTTACCGGGTCATGCCCTTCGGGCTCAAGAACGCCGGAGCCACTTACCAGAGACTTGTCAACTGAGTTTTTAAAGATCAGATCGGTCGTAATATGGAGGTATACGTCGACGACATGCTCGTCAAGAGCCAACGGGGGCAGGATCATGTCGCCGACCTTAATGAGGCCTTTGGCTTCCTCCGATCTCACAACATGAGGCTCAATCTCGCCAAGTGTGCCTTCGGCGTCTTCTTGGAAAAATTTCTTGGGTTCGTCATCAGCCAGTGCGACATAGAGGCAAATCCCGAGAAGACCCAGGCCATAATCGACATGGCCCCTCCCAGAAGCATTAAGGAGGTTCAGCGGCTTACGGAAAGACTGGCGGCCATCGGCCACTTCCTCTCCAAATCCAGAGAGAAGTCCCTCTCCTTCTTCAAGGCCCTGCGAGGGGCAAAAGGCTTCGAATGGGGCGACCCCCAGCAATAGACGTCCGACCAGTTGAAGTCCTACCTCGCCAACCCCCCGCTTCTGAGCAAACCCGAACCGGGCGAACCCCTCTTTCTGTACCTCTCAGTCTCAAAAAACGTACTCAGTGTCGTGCTCGTCCGGAAAGAAGAAGGTGTTCAGAAGCTTCTCTACTACGTGAGCAAAGTCTTGCTCTCGGTCGAGATAAGATATGCAAAGATGGAAAAGGTGACATACGCCCTGGTAATGGCCACGCAAAAGCTCCGCCCTTACTTCTAGGCCCACTCAATCCAGGTCCTTATGGACTAGCCTCTCAAGGCCGTCCTCCACAAGGCCAAAAATTTCGGCCGCTTAGTCAAGTGGTCGATCGAACTAAGCCAGTACGACATCAGCTACCAGCCCAAGACAGCCATCAAGGGGTAGGCCCTTGCCGAATTTATCATGGAGTGCACTATCTTCGATCCATCCGACACTTAAGAGGCAGATCCAATCTGGGAAGTTTATGTTGATGGCTCATCTTGCGAAGTGGGAAGTGGCGCGGGCATCATCCTCAAAGGTCCCGACAATTTCATTCTCCAGTATTTTCTTCTCCTGAACTTCCCAGCCTCGAATAACGAGGCAGAATATTAGGCTATGATCGCCGGGCTCACCCTGGCGCACAAGGCGGGGGCCAGAAAAATTCAGATCTTTAGCGACTCCCAACTCATGGTCAACCAGATCATCGGGGAGTACAAGGCTCGTGATGCTCGATTGGTATGATACTTGGCGGTGGCCCAGCAACTCTTGACATCCTTCGATTACTCCTCGGTTGAACAAATCCCTATGGAGCAAAATGCCCAGGCAGACTCCCTGTCAAAACTCGCCTCATCATCCTTTGAATGGCTCGACAACACCATCTTAATCGAAGTTCTCCTCAATCCTAGCATCGACCTCCCCGAAGTCCTCTGCCTTGCCACCGAACCTCAGCCGGACAGCTGGATGACTCCCATCCAAAAAATTCTGACTGAGGACGAGCTTCCTCAAGATCGAGCCGAGGCTAGAAGGACTAGGGTCCGTTCAGAAAGGTTCATCATAATCAACGAGACACTCTTCAAACGCTCGTACACAGCAACGGACGACAGACCCTACCTTCGCTGCCTGGCCCCCGATGCGGCCAAGTACGCTCTAAAGGAATTACATGAAGGAATCAAGGGGTATCGCATGGGGAGCAGGTTGCTCGCCAGAAAAGCCCTAAACCACGGGTACTACTGGCTGGCCATGTTACAAGATGCCCAAGACCTCGTCAAAAGGTGCGGCCCTTGCCAAAGATTCTCCTCGGTGAAAAGGCTCCCGCAAGCCAACCTCCGCTCCCTGGTAAGTTCGACCCCCTTTGCCATGTGGAGGATGGACCTGGTCGGCCCCTTTTCAAAAGCGACGGGCCAAAAAAAGTTTCTCGTTGTGGTCATCGACTACTTCACCAAATGGATCGAGACAGAGCCCCTGGCCACGATCACAGAGCACCAAACTCAGAAATTTCTCTAGAAGTCGGTTCGGGATCCTGCATGTACTTATCACAGACAATGGAACCCAATACACAGGCAAGAACTTTCGAAAGTTCTGCGAAGAAATCGATGTCCAGCAGCGATTCTCATTAATATGTCACCTTCAGTCAAATGGCCAGGCCGAAAATGCGAACCGTCAAATCCTTGACGGCCTCAAGAAGCAGTTGGATAATTCATCCAAGGGGCTGTGGGTCGACGAGTTACCAAACGTACTCTGGGCGCACCGGACGTCGAAGAGAATCCCCACGGGAGAGTCACCGTTCAACCTAACCTATGGCACAGAGGCGGTTATCCCCCTAGAGATCGGGCTCCCTTCGCCCAGGATCATGGCCTTCAACGAAGAGAATAACTCAGCGGGCCTCAGAGCCAACTTGGATCTAATTGACGAGGTCAGGAAAAAATCTGCCATCAGTAAAAGCATACCAACAATGGATCGAGAAGTTTTATAACAAGAATGTCCGCCCTACCGACATCAAGCTAGGTGACCTCATGCTCAGGAAGGTAGCGATATCTGACCCCAGTAGAAAGAAAAAGTTGGCCCCTAATTGGGAGGGCCCATATAAAGTCTCCAAAGTGGTATGCCCTGGCACGTACTGACTCACAGACCTGGGGGTTAGGATAGTAAAGAGGCCCTGAAACGTGGAACACCTCATCAAGTTCCTCGAAGGGAAGGACTAACTCCTTTCGTAACCGAAACTCATGTAACTGGCACTACGTGCCCCTCCTTTTTGTGTAAATAAAAAGTGTAATCTTTGCTTCTCCCCTTCTTTTTTCATTTTTGGGCAAATTTCGGTGCTTCCAGCTCGACACTCAGTATTCAGTATTGACCTCGAGCCATACCCTAGCTTTCTCAAGCTTTATGGGCTAGGCGCTCAGCAATGACCTCGAGCCACACCTTAACTTTTCAACAAAGCATGGGAGCTCGACATTCGGCATTGACCTCGAGTCATACCCTAGCTTTCTCAAGCTTTATGGGCTAGGCGCTCGGCAATGCTCAACAAAGCATAAGGGGATGACACTCGGCGTTGACCTCGAGCCATACCCTAAATTTCTCAAGCTTTATGGGCTAGGCGCTCGATAATGACCTCGAGCCATACCCTAACTTTTCTACAAAACATGGGAGCTCGACATTTGGCATTGACCTCAAGCCATACCCTAACTTTCTCAAGCTTTATGGGCTAGGCGCTCAGCAATGGCCTCGAGCCACACTCTAACTTTTCAATAAAGCATAAGGGACTCGACACTCGGCATTGATCTCGAGCCATGCCCTAGCTTTCTCAAGCTTTATGGGCTAGGTGCTCGGCAATGACCTTGAGCCAAACCCTAACTTTTCTACAGAGCACGGGAGCTCGCCATTCGGCATTGACCTCAAGCCATACCCTAGCTTTCTCAAGCTTTATGGCCTAGGCGCTCGGCAATAACCTCGAGCCACACCCTAACTTTTTTACAAAGCATAAGGGGCTCGACACTCGGCATTGACCTCGAGCCATGCCCTAGCTTTCTCAAGCTTTATGGGCTAGGCGCTCGGCAATGACATCGAGCCATACCCCAACTTTCTCACAAAACTGGGGGCTTGATAATCGGCTTGCGCTGTGCACAGCGTCTTAAGCTGCCTTGCAAAATAAGAAGGGACGGAAAATTTAATTTTTATTCATCATCAATGCCTTGAATGGCCACAGTACAAGAAAAATTATTACAACGTTTCTGTTGACCCCAACCTAAGTGTTTCCCGTGGGGCTTTTTCGGCCAACATGGACCATCTCGAGCCCCACCGAGCGGGTCCGTCCTCCAGTGTGCTCGTCCGGTACCACCGGCGTCAGTAGTGTAGACGTCCCGACAACAGAGCTCTGCACATCAACGGGCCTCGCCATCTCCAAATAGAGGGTCGGCGAGGAACCCAAGACAGAGGGGCCTCCTCCCCCAAGATGGTCGAACCGAGACTGGCCTGTGCCTAGCATGACTTTCAACCTCTGAATCTCCAGCTCCTTTTCTGTCACGACCTCACGAAGAACGGACTCAGAGGTCAGTAACCTGGTGGAAGCGTCAGACATTGACCAGTTCATCTCGGCACTCCCCCAGTCTTGGTTGGCTATAGCCTTCTTCGTGCATGCCGCCTCTAAACTGAGCTCTTTGGATATCTTTTATACTTATGTTCGATAAAAAAAGAAGACTATAGAGTGAGGGAAATTGAAATATCGATGGAGAGAAGTCAAAGTTTCAATAGTTGTAGTGGCATAGGAAATTGACAATTGACTGCCCACAAGTTCAGTCGACCACCCAAACCCTGTGGTTTGGAATTAACTAGACACGGTCATGCATTAGCTAGTTGGGACTATATATAAGGGATGTTTTGAGCTCATTTTCTACTTCAAGTTAGATATCATATCGTGTGGCTTCCTTTTTATGATATATCTATGTATCAAGACTAAGCCTAAGTTTTTCTAGATCTTTATATATTATACCTCTAATAAGAGAGGAAGTACTTCATTAAGAAATCTTCATTATAAGTGAGGCTTGAGAAATAGTTCTTGGTTTGTGAGTTTGTAATTTCCGAAATCTTCTCTAGCTGAATAATATATATCTCCTTATTCCCCCCCCCCCCCCCAGGGTTCGCCCAAACTGAGACAAATCTTTGTGTGATTGGTAAGATCTACTTGCTTGGTTGTTTATCATATCTGTTTGTTTTCCTCTTTATCTTGCTTAATAACTCCACTGTCACAATTTCCTAATAATTAGATGGAGCTAGTGGGACTTCATTCGAATTATCAAATACACTTGGCGGCCAATAATGGTGCTTCCTTTCTGAGTTAGCTGTTATCGGTTTTGTTTTGTTTTTTCTGTTCGATGGTGACCTGGTATATTAATTTGTAAATTATGTTGCTTTTGTTTCATAAATGTTAACACGATAGTAGAAAATTAAACAATAATGAAACAATAACATACAAGGGTCGGCTGGGCTCAGTCCGGCTCGGGCTAAGTATAACTCTGTCACGTGCGGCCAACCGATGGTGTGCCCCCTCAACAATTCTGTCTACGTCAGCCCACTCTGCCTCAATCAAGTCCCTCCACTTCGGGAATTTGTGGTTCGGCTTGTAGAAATTCTAGACCTTAGGACTTTCCCAAGGTACCTCGCTCCCGACTACGAAATACTTTTCCTTCCACCCCTTTGTTGAATCCGGATGACCGTGCACCACTTTCTTGTGGGGGCGAGGCGATATGTAGATTATGCCCTCTTGACCTCCGAGCGAGCCCACCCCTAAGACAGCCCGAAAATATTTCAACTTTAGAGCACCTTCTTCTCCTTGCACTTCAGAATGAAGCAGACCAGCTGCTTCCACGAATTGGGGTCGTACTGGATCGGGCATAGCTCCCCCCACTTCAGCACCCTCTTGATGAACGGGTGCAGCGGCAACCGTAGTCCTGAGACA
Source organism: Hemerocallis citrina (assembly GCA_017893485.1). Taxonomy (NCBI): domain Eukaryota; kingdom Viridiplantae; phylum Streptophyta; class Magnoliopsida; order Asparagales; family Asphodelaceae; genus Hemerocallis; species Hemerocallis citrina. The sequence goes on along the minus strand of CM030360.1, from coordinate 235,678,407 downwards.
AAGGTATCCTCGGAAAATATACAGAAGCCGGGGGCCAACTCGGTGGTGGGACGGAGACCAGGGCTCGGAATCATCAACTCGTACTCCCGAGCAATGAAGTAGATGGCCCTTATTACGGGTAGATAGTCGACCTTCAGCACACACTGGACGTTGTCCATCCGTATCTGAGTCCGGCCCGGCGAAGACACCTCCACACCAAATTGGACCAAGTTTTTGACATCGTCAGGATACATCCTGATCGACTGTGGGTTCTTGTAGTAGGGGACGTCGAGCCCGTGCGCTGGCTCGAACTCATCTGGTGTCCTCGGACTATCCGGAAGGTGCCACTTCCTCTTCTTCTTCCAGGTGGGAGGAGTCTTCGGCGGAGACGGTGTCGCCAAAGGCAGAAGAAGGGGGAGAACCTCTCCTTCCTTGCTACCTTCCTTATCTTCCTCTCCCTCGGCTCCTCCCTCACGACCTCCCTTTTCCACCTCCCCTTCCTCAACCTCCTCTACCACCTCCGGCTTGCAACTCTAGATGGGGACCACATCCAAAACATGATCGTCCATATCCCAGGACTTGGAATCCGACTGAAGATCCACTTCCAAAACCCGGTCATCCAGGTCCCAGGACGTGGAGTCCGACTCACGATCTCCCTCATCCCGTCTAGAAAAACTCGCGTCGGAGCCGGACTGAGAGCGCGACATTACAAAAGAAAATACTAACCTGAGTACCATGAACGGAGAGATCACCAAAAAAGTCGTTGCCGGCGGGTTAAAGAGAGAAGCTCCTATTTTTTTAGAGAGAAAGCAAAGTGAAGAAATAAAAATAAGAGTGGAGGATTTATAGAGTGATGACGACACCTCAAAGTCTGTGTTGAAATCCTGACCATTCAATCTTGATCACCAAGATTTAACGGTTGATGAGATTTCAACGCCTCAAATTCTGTATTGGAATCCTGATCGATTCAATCTTGATCATCAAGATCTAACGGCTAGGATTTCAATGCCTCTAATTTCACCCCATGACGTCAGCATCACATACAACGCCCTAGTTTTTACAGCAAGCCTGGGGGCTCGACGCTCGACACTGACCTCGAGCCACCCCCTAGCTTTCACAGCAAGCTGGGGGGACTCAACGCTCGGTAGTGACCTCGAGCCACCCCCTAGCTTTTCACAGCAAGCTGGGGGGGCTCGACGCCCGGCAGCAACCTCGAGCCATCCCTTAGCTTTCACAGCAAGCTGGAGGGGGCTCGATGCCCGACACTGACCTCGAGCCACACCCTAGCTTTTTACAGCAAGCTGGGTGGCTGACACTCGGCAGTGACCTCGAGCCACACCATAGCTTTTTACAGCAAGTTGGGGCTCGACACTCGGCAGTAACCTCGATCCACACCCTACCTTTTACAGCAAGCTTGGGAGCTCGATGCTCAGTAGTGACCTCGAGCCACCCCTAGCTTTTGCAGCAAGTTGGGGGGCCTTAATGCTCGGCAGTGACCTCGAAGCATCCCCTAGCTTTTACAGCAAGCTAAATGGCTCGATGCTCGGCAGTAACCTCGAGCCACACCCTAGCTTTCATAGCAAACTCAGGGGCTCATCGCTCGGCAGTGACCTCGAGCCACACCCTAGCTTTTACACCAGCTGGGAGGCTCGATGCTCGGCAATGACCTCGAGCCATCCCCTAGCTTTTATAGAGGGGGGACTCGGCACTCGGCAGTGACCTCGAGCCACACACGCTCGGTAATGACCTCGAGCCACACCTTAGCTTTTGCAGCGAGCTTGGGGGCTCAACGCTCGGTAGTGACCTCGAGCTACCCCCTAGCTTTTACAGCCAGCGGAGGAGGGGGGCTCAACGCTCGGCAGTGACCTCGAGGCATCCCCTAGCTTTTACAGCTATTGGAGGGACTCAGTGCTCGGCAGTGACCTTGAGCCACACCCTAGCTTTTACAGCAAGCTGGGGGGCTCGATGCTCGCCACTGACCTCGAGCCCCCTCCTAGATTTCACAGCAAGCTGGGGGGACTCGACGCTCGGCAGTGACCTCGAGCCACCCCCTAGCTTTTACAGCAAGCTTGGGGGATCAACGCTCGGCAGTGACCTCGAGCTACCCCCTAGCTTTTACAGCAAGCTAGGGGGCTTGACGCTCGGCGGTGATCTGGAGCCACACCCTAGCTTTTATAGCAAGCTAGGGGGCTCGATGCTCGGCACTGACCTCGAGCCACACCCTAGCTTTTGCAGCAAGCTTGGGGGCTCGACGCTCAGCAGTGACCTCGAGCCACCCCTTAGCTTTCACAGCAAGCTTGGGGCTCGATGCTCGGCAGTGGCCTCGAGCCACCCCTAGCTTTTACAACAATCTTGGGGGGTCAACACTCGGTAGTGACCTCGAGCTACCCCCTAGTTTTTTACAGCAAGCTGAGGGGCTCGACACTCGGTGATGACCTCGAGCCACCCCCTAGTTTTTGCAGCAAACTAGGGGGCTCGACGCTTGGCAGTAATCTTGAGCCACCCCCTAGCTTTTGTAGCAAATTGGGGTGCTCGATGCTCGGCGGTGATCTCGAGCCACCCCCTAGCTTTAATAGCCAACGGGGGGCCTCGACGCTCGGTCATGAGCCTTGGCATCCGAGCATGGAGGCTTGCCCACCGTTGCTCGACCCTTGAAGCGCCAATCATAAGCTTCGAGCCAAATTCCCGACTCAGGCTGGGGCTCGGCGCTCGATGCTCGGCTCCCGACCATCGGTCCTCGGCCCTCGACGCCTTTTTCCCGGAGATTCTCTTTTGTTCTACTCCACTTACCACTCTAAGAAGCTACAAATCATACTCTCCAGACACACCGCTCCACTCTTCCTATAGTAGCGTTGGCAAACGGGTCGACCGGACCGGGTCGGGTCGAACCCGTCCGGGTTGGAACTCGTAGGGCGGGTTCAGGTCGGGTCCGAATGTTAACCGGGTCAGGTCGGTTTTGCAAAATGTCGACCCGCCCAACCCGTGAACCCATTCGGGTCCAACCCGGGTCGGGTCGGGTCGGGTCGGGCCACGGGTTAGCCCGGCTATTTGAAATATATTTTAAATTTTTTTATCCTCAAAAAATAAAAATTGTACATTTTATATTAAATGGGTGTAAACAACAAAATTAATTGCTCACTAGCTATTTATAGCCCACTAATCAATTAGCCCACCCCACCCTAGCTATTTATAGTAACTCTATCTTCTCACTTCTCTCATCTCACCAATGTGGAACTAAATATATTTGGATTTTAAACTGTGAAAATTTTTAGTCCCACATTGGTGAGATGAGAGATGTAAGGATGTGGAGTTGGCTATAAATAGCTAGGGTGGGGGTTGTCTAATTGAGAAGTGGATAGTAATCAATTAATTTTGATGTCCACCCTCATTTTTCTAAAATTTTGATAAATTTTAGAGTATATCTATATGCATATATGCCTATATATACATATATATTTTCAGTATATGTATACATATATATACATATATTTGGCACACACAAAAAATATTTATAAAAATCAAAAAAAAAAAAAATCAAATGGGTCGAATCCACAAACCCGCAGGTCACGGGTCGGGTTCGGGTGGGTTTGAACAGGTTTTCAGGTTGACGGGCCGAGTTGAGTGGGTTGGTACTGAAAATTTTCCAATCCGGGTTGACCCGGTTGGGATAACGGGTCCGACCCGAACCCGAACCGGGCCAAGGTGGGTTGGGTCGAATTGGGTGGGTCGCGGGCGGGTCGCGGGCGGACCCGACACGGATGTCATCCCTATTCTACAGGGACAGACTACTCCTCCACGGCTGGCTTATGCCGCCCTCTAGGAGTGGGGGCTCCTAATATGGGGTGGATGACGTGGCCCCATCTGGGCCACCAGATCTCCTCAGGTTTCGCTCCCCTGTGATCATCAGGTCAAACGGGTTTCAGCCCATTCAATCCCACAGGCAAACGGGTCTGACCCAATCCGTTAGGGTCTCTGACCCATTTACCCCTTTCTATAAATACCAGCCCCCCTCCTCACTGCCCAATGTAATAAACTTTTTCCCACCTGAATCCTAGCTACTGTGCTTTCTCAGTGACTGACTAGATCGTCGAAGGGTCTGTCGTCGGGACTTCTCTCGGTGTTTCTAGGCAGTATGCAAGTACAAAAGACCAAGCCAAGCCTCAAAGATCCAGCTGAGCTACTGGATCCGAGCCGAGCTATTGGATCCGAGCCGAGCACCGGGCCTCCACCTCTCTCCTGCTACTCCTGTGCCGGTCCTACGGCCTAGGATCGGATCAACACTAGTATCACATCTTCCGCTACACAAATTACAAGAACTCACACTTCTTGTCCCCACACCCCAAAAACAATCAACATTAGGTTGCAGCTTATATAGTGTAACGTGTTGAGATAGGAAAAGTGATGTCTCATATTCGATAAACATAAATTGAATTCTAAACTTTAGTGGGGACGAACACAAACTTTCAAGGCTTGGAGATTTTACCGATAATTTCAGCATGGTGAATAAGACAACAAAAAAATCCGTACTTGCCCACTTTTTAAAATATTGGCCAAGCTGACCCACTTTTGAAAATATTTACCCAACTAATACAGTTTTTGACACATCAGCATAAAACGCTATTGACAACAATGACATAGGTCATTTCTATGTTGCTGTTAATAGCGGTATCTGCAAAAAAAAATAAAAAATCTTATGTTGTTTTTTAGAGTAATGTAGTAACGACATAAGTACATTTCCTACTCATTCGTGAACTTCTGACTTGAAAAAAAATTGTAAGAGTAGAAACATCTGATAACTGATGCCGGTATCTCCAACAACGGCATCGAAATACTTGATGTCATTATTATAAATAGCGGCAACAGTTCAAAGAAGAGTTCAAATTTTAATTTCATGCCTATTTAACGAGAATAAAAATTTGAAATCTTCTTTGAACTGTTGCCGCTATCCCCAACAACGACATCGAAATATCTGTCACACCTCGCTTCCCAAAAATATGGAATACGAGCGCGTGACGAAGCCTAGCGAATAATTTTAACATCATCCATAAGCTGTAGGATCAACTCAGCATCATAATAAGAATATAACAAGATTTATATATAACCAAGCATGCATGAATAATTTATTAATAACAGAAAACAATTGAAACAATAATAATATTCAAATAGTTTTCAAGTCTGGGATAAAAGGAAAAACTCGGGAACATCAGCCCGTTACAAGTTCTTAAGTAACAAGAATAAATAATTCAAGAAAATAAATATTCTAAACAAATCTTTTCTTTACTTAAAGGCTAAAACCTTTGCTCACCAATTCCAGCAGATAGCTCGTCACCAAAGTCTGCTAAATAAATATAAAAGAAAAAAATAGGAAAAACAAGAGAAAATGCCCTTAGTGCAAGTTAGGGCTACAAATAGTAAAAAACGAGTAAAAGTAATGTGAAACAAGAATTGAAATTAAGAATGTAACAGGGATACAACAAGTAGTGAAAATCCAAGAACTAGCTAGCAAAGAGGACAACTCAAGTGAACAGGCTGGATAATAAATTCTAATAGTGGAGCAAGTGACAAGTGAACCTGTAGGGGTATCTGACATCAAGTGACAAGTCACAAGTCTAGTGTCAAGTAACAAGTATCAAGTCTAGTGTCAAGTAATAAGTATCAAGTCTAGTGTCAAGTAACAAGTATCAAGTCTAGTGTCAAGTATCAAGTTTCAAGTCTCAAGTCTAGTGTCAAATTATATATTCAAGTGCCAAGTCTCAAGTAACAAGTTGTCAAGTATCAAGTAACATGTATCAAGTTCAAGTTTCATGTTCAAGTCTGGTGGTGATTACTATCTAGGTAGCACTTCATGCATCCATTCTTTAACTACATGGTTGCTACAGTCAATGCAATTTCGTTTAGACCTAGTAATAGATTTTATAGGGCGGCGTACTCAGGTATCAAGTATCAAGCAAGCACGGTTCATGAATACAAAAATAAATAACAAGTTCACGAAGCGAGCCCATGAATACTAACAAGTTCAAGATTCACACAGTGGGTTCATGAATACAACAAGTTCATGAGCCAAGTAACTGGCTCCATGAATACATCAAGGGGCAACAAGTTCATGAACCGAGTACTGGAACGGGCCCCCTTCTGAGTACACTTACCTATATTGTCCACTACTATGGTCTTTCCCTTAAATCCCGGCTTGTTACTTTTTATCAATTTTTGTCAAGCAAGCATGCAAGTGTGCGAAACAAGTCAAGAAAACATAATCATGGACGTGGGACAAGTTTGAGATAATTATATAGCATATAAAATTTCAAGTCAAACTCTTACTGTTAACATAGTTAAATTAATTTGCAAACTAAAGATGTGCAGCAGTTTTGCGAATCTGCGTCTACCGATACAGCTGCAGTAAAACTGCGATATCTTCTAGACCGTAACTCCAAATTCGAAAATTCCAGAGGCTATCGACATATAGACATCTAGAGCTACACTTACTGTTCAGGGCTCGGGTTTAGGTTCTGATGTTAAAGGGGTAAAAACAGCATAATAAGGTCCAGGATAGCAACCAGTAGGAATGTCTTACATGTATAGGTTGCATGAAAATTTGTTATTAGGCAACTAGGTTAATGTGTGACACAAATACGGGGTAATGGTTATCAAAATAGCAAGTAATATTTATTTCTCAACTCAAATGGGTGCAAGTTCATCACATACAAGATATAACACATAACTACAAATCTAGGGTTCCTTAATTTCATGTGTTCATGTGTCTTAGGAGATAAAATGAATCCAAGTAGTTGTAATATAACAATGAAATTGTTGTGACTCTTAAAATTATGAAATTGATGAAGATTAATATTTGATCAACAAGGACGAGTCAAAGATGAGTCACAACTTCTAACTATTTGCGGTATTTTCAAATTAATGCTTGTACGAGAACAAAAATTTATACAAGATGAATACTTGCCTTGATTGGATGAGGGCGATTAGATCCGATAATTGAGAAATACGGGACCGAAAAACCCCAGGCGAAATCTCCCAAAAGCACGTACGAAGCACTTGCAAAGAATCAACGGTACCCAAGAGAATCCTGACACCAGATCCCGCCTAAACAGCGAACAGCAAGAATCGGATCTGGTGCGGCAGAACAGCAAACAGTGGACTCCAGCCAATCAGAACGCATCTTCGCACTGGATCCGGCCGAACAGGGGACAGCTGAAGAGGGATCCGCTGCGGCCGAACACGAAACAGCATTTCCGTCTACTGGGTGAGCGTCTTCTTCCTCACGCCAGTGGTGAGCGGGAGAGCGACGGCGCAAGGCTGGCGCGACTGCGGCAATGGCGAAGACGACGAGCGGCAACGACTGGCGGTGGGATTGGCGGCACGACGTCGAGAAGCGACGCAGTGTCGGGGATTGGCGCGCTGCTCTGTTCGTGGGTTCGAAACAGGGGAGAAGATTGGGGGACAGTTCTGTGGTGGTGTCGAGGCGAGGATGGTGGCGGTGATGGTGATCGGAGGTGACGAGGCAATGGGTAATGGCGTCGAGGTGTGAGGATGGTGGAGGTCGAGAGTTTGGGTAATGATCGAAATGGGTTCGGGAGTTGGGTACGGTGGAGGAAGACAACGATGGTGGGGTTGACGAGGAGAGTGGCTAGGTGGTGGTCGAAGGCCGTGGGTGATCGGAGGGCGAGGAGGTGACGGCAGAGGTGATGGGTATCGAAGATGCGATGGAGAAGAAGGATACAGGATGGGGAAGAAGATAGCGGTGGTAGGGATGGGGGCTTAACAGTAAGATGGGGTTAGGGTTAGGGTTTATATATGGGGGTTTTGGGTTATTGGGTATTAGGGTATCCGGTTTGAGGGGGATCCAACTAGGAATTTGGTCAAAATTCAATATATATGGGAAAAAAGAGATAAATGGAATGAATGGTCCATTTCTACATGAAGAACGACACAAAAAGGGTAGAACGAACAATACAAATTGAAAGAAATATTGGCACCATTGAGTTGAAAACAAAGAATGTTTTTATTTGAACTGGAACAAAAATATAGGATCTCAATTTGAATACGAGAATATAAGGAATGAAAATACAGTAGAAAAAAAAAATTATAATACCGATACGGAAAATAGGAGTTACAATATCTGATGCCGTTATTGTAAATAGCGACAACAGTTCGAAGAAGATTTCAAATTTTTATTCTCGTTAAACATGTCTGAAATCAAAATTTGAAATCTTCTTTGAATTGTTACTGCTATTTACAATAACAATATCAAGTATTTCGATGCCGTAATTATGGATAGCGGCATCAGTTATAAAATGTTTCCGCACTTATAATTTATTTCCAAGATAGAGTTCACGAATAAGTAAGAAATGTTCTTATATTGTTAATCCAAAAGCGGGATGTGAAAAATAGTTTACTTATGACAATATTGGCAACAACGACGTAGACATAACATATGTGGTTGCGATGCATTCAAAACTGAGTCAGTTCAATAAATATTTTCCAAAGTAGATCAATTTTGTCAATGTTTTCGAAAGGTGGGTCAGTACGGAAAAAAATGCGAATAAGACCAGAACCTTTGTGCGTTGGTTTGAAATCATCAGTAATTAAGTAGGCACATTAGCCAACGAGGTATCACTTAATGTGCACACTTGATTATGGAGTTAACATTGGGTTTTGTGAGCGTTAAGGCTTATGTTCCTGTTTTTATAACCAACATATTTTGTCCGAACTTGCAAACAAGAATGGGGATGGCCACCTAGCTAAGTCTTGATTAAGAAAATGAGGTACAATTGGCACAAAAATCCTTACTTATTTAACCTTTTTTTCCCCTTTTTTGTGACTTTGATTGTGCATTCAGCTCTTTCTTCGAACCGTAAGAATCGTTAGCATGAGCGGATATCTTGTATACTTATGTTCGATAAAAAAAAACCAGACCATAAAGTGAGGGAAAATTGAAATATCGATGGAGAGAAGTCAAAGTTTCAGTAGTTGTAGTGGCATAGGGAATTGACAATTGAGTGTCCACAAGTTCAGTCGACTGTAGGATAATGGCTCGATTCTGGTATTTGGTATCTGCAGTGTTCGAAAGTTTCAGAGGAGCTTCAGTCGACTGATTGGAGGAGCAGTCGACTGTCCAGAGGAGTTTTCGAAGACTGAGTATACAGCAGCAGCAGTCGACTGTATGTGGGAGTCAGTCGACCGTCCAGAAGGAATCAGTCGACTGGTATGAAGACCAGTCGACTGTCGGCGGGTTTTGGATCCAGAATAGGCCCAATTCGAAAGGCCCAATAGTTTCCCTATAAATACACCCGTTAGGGTTTTGTAAATTGTAACACCTTATTCGGATTTTGTAGCCGTCATCTCTTGTAAAGGCTTTGTTTGCCCATTGGAGATCATAGTAAAGAAACCCCAACCGCCCCTTGTGGATGTAGGCATCGTTTTGCCGAACCACGTAAATCTTGTGTTCTTGTGTTGCTTGCTTTTCTGTTTTTCTCTCGCTGGTTCTCTCTTTGTTTCCGCGTTGGTTTGATTGTTGGTTTGATTTGTATTCCGCACAACAAGTGGTATCAGAGCTGTTGGTTCGACCTAGAGGGAGATGGCGGGTGATGCAGATGCAACCAAGGATGTTGTGGGATCAAGTTCGTCCAGAACAACGATTCACAACGCAAAATTTGAAGTTGAAAAATTTGATGGGACAAACAATTTCGAGATGTGGCAATGTGAGGTGTTGGATGTTCTTGTTCAACAAGAACAAGATGTTGCTTTGGAGAAAGAAAAACCTAAGGATATGTCCGAAGCAGATTGGAAGAAGTTGAATCGAGTTGCGTGTGGGACTATTCGGCTCTTTATTGAGAAGGCTCAGAAGTATGATTTGATGAGGGATACCATTGCTGCGGTGTTGTGGAAGAAACTCGAAGACAAATACATGAGGAAAAGTTTGGAGAATAGGCTGTATTTGAAGAATAGACTTTTTCGCTTCACCTATACGGAAGGTATGTCTATGAATGCTCATGTTGAATCATTTAATAAACTGTTGGCTGATTTGTTAAATTTGGATGAGCAAATTAAGGATGAGGATAAAGCCCTAATTCTGTTGAATTCATTACCTGAAAGTTATGATCATTTAGCAACTACTTTATTATATGGAAAAGAAACTGTGAAATATGAAGATGTTGCAAATGCTTTGTTGAATAATGAAACTAGGAGAAGGGATAAAATGGTTGATAGAGAAACTTCTGAAGCTTTGATTGTAAGGGGCAGGACTGAGACCAGATCTGAGTCCAAATCTGGGAAAAAGGGAAACAAATCTCGTTCCAAATCGAGAGGAGTTTCGAAGGACAGGAAAATACCGGCCAAAGATGAATGTGCTTTCTGTCATGAAAGGGGGCATTGGAAAAAGGATTGTCCAAAGCTACGAAATAAGGGAAATTCGACTGCAAATGTGACTGTTGATAATTTAGAAAGTGGCGAGGACTTTTCTTTTGCACTTGCTTCTAGTCCCTCACTTTATCAAGAAGTATGGTTTCTTGATACAGCAGTCTCCTATCATATGTCTTGGAAAAAGGAGTGGTTTACTTCTTTGGAGTACATGGATGGTGGTGTAGTTTTGATGGAAAATGATGCACCTTGTAAGAAGGTAGGAATCGGGAAGATTGAATTGCTAATGCACGATGGTCTTATTAGGGAGCTTTCAGATGTATGGTATGTTCCAGATTTGAAAAAGAATCTGATTTCACTAGGTGCTTTGGAAGCCAGTGGATTGAAATTTGCTAGTGAAGGTGGCATTCTGAAGGTGACTAGCGGATCACTCGTGGTGATGAAAGGGCAAAGAAAAAGGAACTTGTTTTTCTTGCAGGGAAAAATATATTTGGGTCAGGCTGCCAGTGTAACTGAGAGGCCTAAACAGGTTGTTCCCGACTCTACTAGGTTGTGGCATATGCGACTCGGGCATGCAGGAGAAAAGGCCTTGCAGGGGCTTGTGAAGCAAGGGTTGCTTAAAGATGCTAAGGGGTGCAAGTTGGAATTTTGTGAACATTGTGTTTTGGGTAAGCAAACTAGGGTGAAATTTGGTACAGCTGTACATCAGACAAAGGGTATCCTCGATTATGTGCACACAGATGTTTGGGGCCCTACTCAGACACCTTCTATGAGTGGTAGACACTGGTTTGTTACTTTTGTTGATGATTACTCCAGACGAGTTTGGGTATATACCATGAAGCACAAAGATGAAGTTTTGACATTGTTCACAAGTTGGAAGAAGAAAGTTGAAAATCAGACTGGTAGGAAGATTAAGGTTCTGAGGTCAAATAATGGAGGGGAATACAAGAACGATCCGTTTCTGAAATTGTGTGAAGATGAAGGGATCCAGAGGCACTTCACAGTTAGAAAGACTCCACAGCAAAATGGGGTTGCAGAAAGGATGAACAGAACCTTACTTGAGAAGGTGAGATGTATGTTAGCACAGTCTGGATTGAAGAAGACATTTTGGGCAGAAGCTGTTATATATGCAAGCCACATTGTCAACCGTTTACCATCAGCAGCACTTGAAGGCAAGACGCCTATTGAGGTATGGAGTGGTAAACCTGCATCTGATTATAGTGCATATATTTGGTTGTCCTGCTTATTTTCATGTAACTGAAACTAAACTTGATGCAAGAGCCAAAAAGGCTATATTTGTTGGTTTTAGTACTGGTGTCAAAGGTTACAGGTTGTGGTGTCCAGAACAAAAGAAGTTAGTAATCAGCAGAGATGTGACTTTTGATGAGACCAGCATGATTAGCTCGGGACAGTCGACTGGTGGTATAGGACAGTCGACTGGTGAGCAGCAGAAGAGTGGGACAGTTCTCCAACAGGTGAGTAGCAGAATCTCGGGACAGTCGACTGATGTACAGGAGCAGTCGACTGGTGGTCTAGAACAGCAGAAGAGTGGGAGCTCGGGACAGTCGACTGTTGGCAATAATCAGTCGACTGGTAGGAGAGTTCTCCAATAGGTGGAGTTAGAAAAGTTGTCAGTTGAAAATCCTGTTCCTGTCCAAGATGAAGATGATGTGGTTGATACTGAGAATGATGAAGAAGTTCCTATCCAGCAGGTAGAATCAATTGCAGTAAGAAGGCAAAGAAGAGATATCAAACGACCGTCTCGCTTTACAGATACAGTTGCATTTGCTCTTCCCATTGTGGATGATGAAGTTCCCTCCAACTTCAAAGAAGCCACTAGAAGTTCAGAAAATGCAGATTGGAAAGTTGCTATGGATGAAGAGATGAACTCTCTTCATAAGAATAAGACTTGGGATCTAGTGCAACTACCAAAGGGGAAGAAAGCAATTGGTTGCAAGTGGGTGTATACGAAGAAAGAAGGTCCAAAAGGCAGTGTTCGGTTCAAGGCTAGACTAGTTGCAAAGGGGTATGCTCAACAGGAAGGAATTGACTATAATGAAGTGTTCTCTCCAGTTGTGAAGCATCCTTCTATTCGGATTTTGTTGGCATTGGTAGCACAGTTTGATCTTGAATTGACACAGATGGATGTGAAGACTGCGTTCTTACATAGGGATCTAGATGAAGAAATTTATATGTCGCAGCCAGATGGGTTCAAAATTGCTGGGAAGGAAAGTTGTGTTTGCAGGTTGAAGAAGTCTCTCTATGGGTTGAAGCAATCTCCAAGGCAGTGGTATTTGAGGTTTGACCAGTTTATGAAGGTGCAGAGATATTCCAGAAGTGAGTTTGATCATTGTGTCTACTTCAGGAAATTGCAGGATGGTTCTTTCATATATCTGTTATTATATGTGGATGATATGTTGATTGCCTCTAAAAATGCTAAGGAGATTCAAAATTTGAAGAATCAGCTGAGTTCTGAATTCGAGATGAAGGATCTTGGTGAAGCCAAGAAGATACTTGGGATGGAGATAGCTAGAGACAGAGCAAAGGGCGTAGTGAGTTTGACACAGAAGCAATATCTTTTGAAGGTGCTGAAACGGTTCGGTATAGATGAGAAAACTAAACCAGTTAGCACACCCTTAGCCAGTCATTTCAGAATTAGTGCTTCTCAGTCTCCAAGTACAGATGAAGAGAGACAGTATATGGCGAATGTACCTTACACTAGTGTGGTTGGCAGTTTGATGTATGCCATGGTTTGTACTCGACCAGACATCTCTCAGGCGGTGAGTATGGTTAGTCGATATATGCATGATCCAGGCAAAGAGCATTGGCAAGCAGCTAAATGGATTTTGAGGTACATAAGTGGCACCACAGATGTGGGTTTGAAATTTGAAAGGGATGACAATATTAGCAGGTTATTGGTTGGATATGTTGATTCTGACTATGCAGGTGATCTAGATAAGAGGCGGTCTACTACAGGCTATTTGTTTACTATGGCTAGGGCACCTATAAGTTGGAGGTCAAATTTGCAGTCCACTGTAGCGTTGTCTACTACTGAGGCTGAATACATGGCGGTTGCTGAGGCCATGAAGGAAGCCATTTGGATACATGGACTTTTGAAGAGCTTGGGAATTCATCGGGAGAAGGTGGAGGTACACTGTGACAGTCAGAGTGCTATTCATTTAGCGAAGAACCAAGTTCATCATTCGAGAACCAAACATATTGATGTCCGTTATCACTTTGTGCGTGATTTGATAAAGGATGGTGATATTCATTTGGTGAAGATTGGAACAGCTGATAATCCTGCTGATATGTTGACCAAAGTTGTTGTGGCAGCCAAGTTCAAGCATTGCATGAACCTGGCTAATATTTTGCATGTTTGATAATTTGGCATGGGCAGTTGGGATAGTACTTTGCTATTGGTTTGTTTAGTATGTGATATCATACTAAGGTGGAGTTTGGGTTCGTTTGTTGCATTTGGTGATGAGCAGTTGTTTTGAAGTATTTGTGGAGATTGCTTGGGCTACTTGGAAGATTTCACCAAGGTGGAGATTGTTGGATACTTGACTTGGAAGATCTCGCCAAGGTGGAGATTGTAGGATAATGGCTCGATTCTGGTATTTGGTATCTGCAGTGTTCGAAAGTTTCAGAGGAGCTTCAGTCGACTGATTGGAGGAGCAGTCGACTGTCCAGAGGAGTTTTCGAAGACTGAGTATACAGCAGCAGCAGTCGACTGTATGTGGGAGTCAGTCGACCGTCCAGAAGGAATCAGTCGACTGGTATGAAGACCAGTCGACTGTCGGCGGGTTTTGGATCCAGAATAGGCCCAATTCGAAAGGCCCAATAGTTTCCCTATAAATACACCCGTTAGGGTTTTGTAAATTGTAACACCTTATTCGGATTTTGTAGCCGTCATCTCTTGTAAAGGCTTTGTTTGCCCATTGGAGATCATAGTAAAGAAACCCCAACCGCCCCTTGTGGATGTAGGCATCGTTTTGCCGAACCACGTAAATCTTGTGTTCTTGTGTTGCTTGCTTTTCTGTTTTTCTCTCGCTGGTTCTCTCTTTGTTTCCGCGTTGGTTTGATTGTTGGTTTGATTTGTATTCCGCACAACATCGACCACCCAAATCCTGTGGTTTACAATTGATTAGACACGGTCATGCATGATGCATCAGCTATTTGGGACTATATATGGGGATGTTTTGAGCTTATTTTCTACTTCAAGTTAGATATCATATCATGTGACTTCCTTTTTATGATATATCGATGTATCAAGACTAAACCTAAATTTCTCTAGATCTCTATATATTATACTTCTAATAAGAGAGGAAGCACTTCATTAAGAAATCTTCATTATAAGTGAGGCTCGAGAGATAATTCTTGGTTTGTGAGTTTGTAATTTTTAAAATCTTCTCTAGTTGAATAATATATCTCCTTATTTTTTCTCTGGATTAGAGTTCACCCAAACTGAAGCAAATCTTTGTGTGATTGTTTAGATCTACTTGCTTGGTTGTTAATCAAATCTGTGTGTTTTCTTCGTTATCTTGCTCAACAATTCTGTTGTGTCACAATTTTCTAATAATTAGATGGAGCTAGTGAGACTTCGTTCCAATTATCAAATACACTCGGTGGCCAGTAATTTCCTTTCTGAGTTTTTTTTTTTTTTTTTTTTGAGGAAAAGGTGGGATAAAGCCACCCTGTTTCATTAATAAGTAATTAATAAACAAACCCGAAGTCCCGGGAGAAAAAGTACAGTGCTTTTGTTAGCTGTTATCAGTTTTGTTTTCTTTTTTCTGTTCGGTGGTGACCTGGTATATATATTAATTTGTAAATTATGTTGCTTTTGTTTCATAAGCTTCTATATATAATAAAAGTAAATTATTATTATTTTTTTAAACAGTGTCCATATTATCATGCATTTGAACGAAGTGGGCTCATAAATTATTCTTTTTTCGTGAAAGTAACTTTAAAAATGTCTGAAGTCTAATATACTCGTTCAGAAATATCGCTATTTTCATGTAAGTCAGTGACAATACAAAAGACAGTATTTAACAAGGTCTCTCAGCGGTTAAAGTTTGTGGTACAAACTGGAGCACTCGATTCGACGTTGGCCAGAAAATGCTAAAACTTCCCGGGAAAGTCGGACAGACCCTAGAGACCGAGTTAATGTCTGTCGTTGAGACCAAAAAAATAAACAGAGAGGATCTTGTTTTGCCAAAAGTGTCTCTAACCCACTTGCTCTGCATTGAGATGCTTGCATGTCCTCATCCAACGATGCAGATGTGAACCCTGAAACTGAATCATTACACATAGGTTGGTGTGCTAGCTTGCTGCCAGGTGTACCCCTCTGAACCCTCTGATCAGAGATGGGGACGTATCTTGGAGCGTAAAATTATGTTGCAGTTTCGAAGTAGAAGGAAATAAATATCTGTGGTGGATGGACTTACTGGTCAGCTAAGAGCATCCACAATAGCATCCACAATGGCGTTTCTTATTTTTTGACAAAATGGCAAGTATAGAAATAGAATAGATCGAAAGATCTGCAGTCGTTGTTTTCGATATTTTGCTAAAATTTGAGTAGGACGAGACAAGTTGTCTCGTCCGTTAATTGTTCCTTTTTTAAGATTAAATTAATTACCAATTAAGTATTAAAATATGTTAATTAAATAAATTAAATATTAAAATATTAACCTAAACCTATTTAATAATCTACTAAACCTACTTAAACAACCTAATCCTACTTTAAAAAATCCCCCAAACCTGGACGGGACATCATGTCCCGTCCGTTTGGTTTTTACCTTTTTTTTTTTTTTTTTTTTCTCATAAGATCTCAGCCGTTGGATTACTTGAAAAAAAAGGAAAAAAAAAATTAAAAAAAAACAAAACCAAAAGGAACGGGACATCATGTCCCGTCCGATCCTATTTTTTTTATAAAAATTTTTTTTTAATACGGAACGAGACAACTTGTCTCGTCCGATTGTATTAAAAAAAAATAAAAATATTGAGACGATACATGATGTCTCGTCTTCTATAATTTGAGATTCGCAACTTCGTTTCTCATATTTGAGAAGCCACTG
This sequence comes from Hemerocallis citrina, assembly GCA_017893485.1. Classification (NCBI taxonomy): domain Eukaryota; kingdom Viridiplantae; phylum Streptophyta; class Magnoliopsida; order Asparagales; family Asphodelaceae; genus Hemerocallis; species Hemerocallis citrina. Next base: position 235,661,983 of record CM030360.1, on the reverse strand, counting down.
TAGTTCGTTTGCTATTTTATAAGAAAATAGCAAACGACTGCAGCGCTTCTTTCTTATAAAATTCTCAAAAAATGAGAATATGGGAAATATAGCAAACGACTGTGGATGCTCTAACTATGCATATTATGCATATTTCGGCACTGCATATTTCGGCACTGTAGCTGCTTCACAGGTCAGACATTTTGTTATTTTTTTCATTTTTTTTTTACATTAAAAAGATAAAGATAGCCATCGATATAGCAGTATGTTAACGAAATTATGCATGTTTCGTTTGCATATCATATTTCGTCTGCATTATTTAATTATTTTTAAATGATCGGACGAAGCATGATGTCATTACATCATGTGACATCATGTTTCGTCCGTAATATTTTATTTTATTTTTTTCATTGAACGAAACATCAAGTCCGATGAAATCCTGAATTATTTATATAAAAAACAAACTTAAACTCCTAATTTAGTTAATTAATTAATATAGTTAGTATTTTAATTAAACTTTTAGTTAAATAAATTAGTTAATTAATTAGGTGTCGTTAATTAAAAATATAATTAACAACTTAATTTTTTTTTAAAAACCACTGCTCATGTTTCGTCCCACGTGGATCCCCCATTTTTTTTAAAAAAACCCTTTAAAATTTTCCAAAAAATCAAAAAAATTCACTTCGGACGAACGTCCGATGTGAATTTTGATTTTTTTTTTCTTCCTTGGAAGTCCCATTTATTTTAACATTAAACTTTTAATTTCTGCAAAATAAAATTTATTTAAATTAATTTTTTTCTCATGTTTCGTCCGTTTTATTTTTTAGATTATATACATTTTTTACTTTTTTAACAGTGAATACAATCATTCGAAATATTAAGGTCAAATATGCATATTTTACCTTACATGACCATGGATGCTTACCGCTTGACTAAAATTTAGAAATTATAGTAAGAATTGAGAATTGAGAATTTAGGATTGAGATGCATGTGAGAAAAAGCATGTTCGGATGCCCACTACTTCCTTTACACACAAAAAAAAAAAGGCAAGGCCATGTTCTCAAATTCGAGCCAGCCACGCACACAGGTTACAGCAACCGAGCAACACTAGCTTAACATATGTTAACAGCATCCACACCAACTAACTATAGCTATCTCTAATATTATAATGGAAGAAGGCCTTAGTTTCATTTATCATTTTGTCATTCTACCAACATGTGAAACGCACGTACATAATTAATATAAAGAAGGTTTCCAGTTCAAATCCTCCCTACGTCAGAGTTTTTATTTTTATTTTTTGAAATTATTAAAATGTGCATTGCACGTGTAAATTACTCGTAAGCCTATAATTGGATTGTCATTTTTATATTTGGTAACTTAAATGGCGAAAATTTCTGACTGCCTCTTAATTATTTCTGAATCAAGAGCGCTAATATAAACATTAGATAACTCTCATAATCACAAACTAAAGGATCGGACATGCATGGTTATACACCAGCTCGTCATGGTAAAATGCCTTTTAGTAGGGAACAAGAAAGGTATGATGATTGAAGTCTTCCAGCTTGCATCAGGATCAGGGTATCACCGATTATTACAGGACACTTCTTCCCTTCCCAATGGTGGAACCCGCTCTGTCTGTCTCTTTATTCAAATTTCAACATCCTCAATGGCACCTGTGTAAAAATTGCCCAACCCCAAGGATATGTCCGTAAAATGTCCATGTCCATGTCCTCTATCTGAACCATTAAAAGCTTTGTCTCATCTCATCTGCTTCTTCTCCAATTTCAGAGCAGTAACAAATTTCGAACGCAGTCCAAAATTTCCTTGCCATTTTTACTTCCATGTCAAATATGTAAAGGTTAGGATTTCAGCTTCTTACTTAATTGGTTTCAGAACCTTCGATAACCCAATTTCAAACCCAAGTTAGTTAGTTTATTTGTTTGCTTGTTTGTTACTGTTCTATCTTTGTCATTTTATCATATAAATGCAACAGTACATTCACTCACGAGTATAGTGTTCCTCTCTCACTCTCTCTCTCTCTCTCTCTATCTCTATCTCATTTAAGGGACATGAATGGAATTACTTTTGAAGGTGAAAGGATAACAACAATGAGTGAGAAGAAGAAGGGGAAGAAGGAGAGTTGCAACAATGTCGTCGTGGTTGCTATCAAGGCGGCATCAAGAGACATATCAAAGCATGCTCTTGTTTGGGCTCTGACCCATGTTGTCCATCAACCCTCTGATTCCATCACACTCCTGCTGCTTCTTCCATCTCATGCTTCGGGTATCCATCCTATCGAACCTACATTGTTTTGTTTTGTTGTAACAGTATAAGATTGCCCCCCATTTAAGGTTTTTTTTTTAATTTTTTAATAGGGAGGAGATTGTGGGGGTTTCCTAGATTTTCTGGGGACTGCGCAAATGCGCACCGTAGAGGGCATACTGGGTCTGGGTTGGAGCAGAAGTCGGATGTTGCGGAGTTGTGCTCGCAGATGATGGGTCAACTCCGCAATGTCTATGAACAGAACCGGGTATTAAGTTGGGTTTTTTTTGTGTTTGTTTTCTTTGTTTTGCTTTGGTTTGGACAAATTGTGTGTTTTCAGGTGAACATTAAGGTGAAGATTGTTCCGGGATCGCCTTGTGGCGCAGTGGCTGCTGAGTCGAAGAGAGTGAATGCGAACTGGGTTGTTTTGGACAAGTAAGGGTTCTTTGATTTGCTCGATTTATGGAAATCCCCCCGTGTGTGTGTTTGTTTGTTTGTTTGTTTGTTTGTTTTTGGAGAGTTTAATTTGTTACTATTTACCATTCTTTTTTTATAGACATTTGAAGAATGAGGAGAAGCGTTGTATGGAAGAGTTGCAATGTAACATTGTTGTTATGAAGCGAAATCAACCCAAGGTTGTTCGGTTGAACTTGGTAGGAGCAACCGAGGCAGAAGCTCAACTTAGTTGTGTGTTAACTTGTGCATTGGACGAATCTTCGGGAAAAGTAATTTATAATAACAGAGAGAGTCATCGTGATTCTAGCAGCCCGGAAGTGGAGACACAATTTACTACTACTACCACTACCGAGGCCGGTACATCGTCAGGTTCAAGCTCAGATCCTGGTACTTCGCCGTTCTCCGTTACTGAGAAAGAAGAACAGATAACCATCAAAGAGAAGAGGAACTCAGATGCTGCTACCTCTGATTCTGACAGTGAAAGCTCGATTGCCCCCACAAGCATGGAGTTTCAGCCATGGGTAGCTGACATTCTCTCAGCTAGGCTCAAGGATAGTGCACATGTATCATCATCTTCAAAAACATTGAAGGACAAGTTTTTGAAACTTGATCGGTCCGATATAGAATTCAGTAGAAATGTGCGTGACACGGTTTCCCTATCTCGAAATGCACCACCAGGACCACCTCCCCTGTGTTCAATATGTCAACATGAAGCGCCGTTGTTTGGGAAGCCTCCGAGGTGGTTCAGCTACGCTGAGCTAGAAATGGCTACAGGGGGATTTTCAAAGGCCAATTTCTTAGCAGAGGGTGGATTTGGATCTGTTCACAGAGGAGTTTTACCTGATGGGCAAGCAGTTGCGGTGAAGCAACACAAACCGGCGAGTTCGCAGGGGGATCATGAGTTCTGCTCTGAGGTTGAAGTTCTAAGCTGTGCACAGCATCGGAATGTAGTGATGCTGATTGGATTCTGTGTTGAGGATAGGAGAAGGTTGCTGGTTTATGAATATATCTGCAATGGGTCATTGGATTCCCATCTTTATGGTAATTTCTTTTAGTTGTAGTTGAATGATTTGTTTGATCTTCTTTTGATAACTTTAAGTGACTACTTGACCGCCCTATTAACGGGGCATATTGGATTCCTAAGTGCAATTTTTTGTTTAACATTATCAAATCATGAATGCATTTTACCTACATATCAAGAGCCAACGTATATAGCGTCAAGAATCTTAACTAATGCTTGATATGTTTTGCGTGTGTGTTTTTAGGTCGTAAAAGAGAACTATTGGAATGGTCTGCTAGGCAAAAGATTGCAGTTGGAGCTGCAAGAGGGCTGAGATATCTTCATGAAGAATGCAGAGTGGGTTGCATAGTACATCGTGACATGAGGCCAAACAACATTCTCATCACCCATGACTTTGAACCCCTGGTATGATATATAATGATTGCCTATTTTGGTCTGGTTTCATTCTACAGCAATTTTCCATTCAGTTAATATGTATGAACTTCGTGATAGGCTAATTTTAGGAATTTTTTAGATCAATAGGAAGAACTCATCATAGATTAAAGCATTCATCAACATTTGGTATCCAGTTTGTTCTTTAATGATCATAGGCCTCTAATTGGGCCAATTGATTCAGATCTTACTATTAATTGTACTAGTCAACAGACTCATAGATTTCATTGTTCTTATGCTGATATATTGGTGTTTTATATTAATGGAAAAACACTTCACTAATTACTGTTCAAGGGAAAAGGATTTTTATTGATATATTCTTCAGTAATTTATAGCATTTTAATTTTTACAAGTTATGCTTTCTTACATTCAGTATCTGGGCCTTAAGAATGAAAAAGGAGCTAGAGTCACTTCCTACTGATTTGCACACTTCATGATAAGTATGGAAAAACACTTTGTCGATAAGTATTTACTTCTATATATTCACAAAGGACTGTATTTCTATGGAAGTATTGCTATATATGTTTGAGTCATGACTATTCATTTTGTGTACCTTGGATGTATATTAGATTTTGTGTATGATATTTGGCTCTATGCAAAGATTAACTATGAATGTTAATAGGTAGGAGATTTTGGCTTGGCACGATGGCAACCTGATGGAGACTTGGGAGTGGAAACAAGAGTTATTGGCACTTTTGGGTACACCTTATTGAAATTAATACATATTTTGTTTTTCTACTTATTGAAATTTTGGAGCAAAATTGCTTAACTAAATTCCAGGTATCTTGCACCTGAATATGCTGAGAGTGGACAAATAACAGAAAAAGCAGATGTTTATTCCTTCGGAGTAGTGCTGGTAGAGCTTGTCACTGGTCGTAAAGCTGTAGATATTAACCGGCCAAAGGGTCAGCAATGCTTAACTGAATGGGTAAATTATATATAGCAGTTTCTATCTCATTTTCTTTCATTGCATGCTTAATCCTTCCAATACGATCAATCTTTGTTTCATTTCTTTATTTTGCCATCTCTCTTTATTGTGTCACTAGGCTCGCCCTTTACTAGAAGATTTCGTGATAAGTGACCTTATAGATCCACGACTGGGAAACTCTTTCTCGGAACAGGAGGTTTACTGCATGTTGCACGCAGCATCTTTGTGCATTCGGCGTGATCCTCATGCAAGGCCTAAAATGTCTCAGGTAAATTAGCCTTTTTCTTTTCTTTTCTTTTCTTTTGTTTGCAAATTGATGTATGTTTGTTGTTTGGAGACATTGAACAACAGAGTTTATATTAAATAGGTTCTTCGGATTTTGGAGGGTGACATGTTACTTGAATCCAATTACTTATCAACACCGAGCCATGATCCAGGGAGCGTGAGTGGTCACCACAGTGGTCCTATCAAGCGTGAAGCTTTTGGGGTGTTCGGTGGGAACCATTCCTGTGATTCTCTTCGAGCAGCTTTGGAGAAGGAAAGAGGGACCAAAGCAGGGGTTTGCAGAATTAGGGGTAGATGATCTGATTGAGAACAGTGCATTATGAAGGTCACACAATGTGCAATGTGTGATCCTTGTGTATTTCTTTGTATCGATGCCTAATTGTTCAGCTTATCATGTTTTGTCGTTAGGCAGTTTATCTTGCGCTTGTTTTGTCAGAATATATTGTATAATTTTGGGGTCTTGTTTGTTCTGGAGAGCTTAATGCAGCTACGATTTCTGAGTGAATTAAGAGCCATGGTCTGCATCTTATCAAATCTCTTCAGTTTGGGCGAGCACCTCTTCATCTTGAGCATGTTACAGAACAATGCTACGCTACTGAGATTTTTCGATCCAGTCCAAAAATGCTTAGCTAGCTGAAAGGCGAATTTCGTCTATTTGCTTGCAAAATAAATCTCTTAATATTCTGAGTATATTTGCAACTTCAATTCTTGTACTGCCCTTAGTTTTTCAGATAGGATCTATCAATCTCTCATTCCTCAAACTTAGTGGAAGCGAAGGTTCAATTAGTTCTTATTCAAGAGACTGACTTTTGTAGGCGTCAAATCTGATTGATGCTGAGGAGCTTGATGAATTGGCATGAAGTTGCTATAGCTTCCATAACCGCTTCCAATTGTTGTTTCCAGATTGTCCCTTGACATGGTTAATTGTCGAGAAAGATTGGTTATACGAATAATTTGGAGAAGTGGTCGCCAAATGAGCCATATATTCGGAGAATTTAAGTGTACCACACTTCCGGCTCATGAATTGAACTATTTTTAGGTCAATGCAATGTTTTCTTCTTTCTTTACGCCCTCTTGCCTTTTTATCAAAAAACAGTTAATCGTCTTTCCAAATTTTGCGCGACCACCACATACCTCAAGAAAAGGAAAATAAATATTAAGAAGACAATTCTATCGCTGAATCAAAAGTCCGATGTTGTGATAAAGATTCAGTATTGCATTCTACCCAAATATGAAGATTCTTCCATAGCATTTCTGACAAACACAAACAATGATGACTACACATACATAGATTTTTACCCCCCAAACAAGGTTGAATTTTTTCCCAAAATGATCCTTTTTTGAAAGTTTTTTCCGAACTGCCCTATTTTTTTTTTGTTCCCCAAACGATCCACTCGCTTTTTGAAAAAGCGAGTTGGGTTAAAAATAACTCGCTTTTTCAAAAAGCGAGTGTGAAACTTTTAATTTTCGAAAGATTAGACTCGCTTTCTGAAAAAACGAGTTATTTTTAACCAAACTCGCTTTTTCAAAAAACGCGCTTGGTTATTTTGATAAATACTTTCGAAAGTGGGTCAGATTGGTAAATACTTTTTGAAAGTGGATTAGTTTGATAAATAATTTCAGGAAGTGGGTCATTTTGGTAACAAGTTCTTTCTATATCACATTGTCATTTCATCTTCTTTAGGCTACTATATATGAAATCGTTTGTCAGGACTTTCTATATCACATTGTCACTTCATCTTCTTAGGTCATGATTTTATAAAGTTAGCAACTGCTTAGCAGTAGTCGAGGATATACATAACTTGACATTATTTCAGTATACACATAATTTGTGTGTTTTAAGTTGTCGAGAATGAGCCCATAGATACTCCCAATTTCCGGTATACACATAATTGGCTTTTGACCTATCAATCATATGCGCTGAGTTCTTGCGCCAAAAATCTCACACTCTCTTTCTGAAAAAGCGATGGTGGTTAAAAGGGTCCATAATTTATTTTTTTTTTGTATTTCATATTGGCGGAAATGACCAAGTTACCCCTTCCTTCATATAACCAGATTATCACCTTAGGAGTAAAGGGGTCATGCGGTAGTGAGGGACGGATGAAGTTCATCCGTCTCTCACTTTCACAAAAAAAATTTATTTATAAACTTTATATATTTAAAAACCCGAGTTTTAAAGAGAGAAAATTTCTTCTTTGTTGGGAAAAAATAAACTCGGGCTTTCATAACTAGTATAAGCCCAGAAATTTAAATTAATTAGTATAAGCCCAATTCTCTAATTAAATAATCAAATTGTTTTGAGCCCGTGGACCAAGCCCACCTCCTATTAGGTCTTGATCCGCTAATCCAAACCCAAACTATATTGTTGACCAGATCCAACAATTAATCCCTAAATCTCTCTTCTAAATCAAGTAACCCCTCAATTTATTTATTATCCCACAATCAGCCTGCCTATTAATTGTAATTGACTCGATACTTGTTTACCTGATTACTTGTTTTATATGTCACCTGTTCCATATTGCTTTGTTCATATCATGTTTACATGTTGCATTTTTGTTTCTATTTCATGACTATCGATTCCTTGCTCTTTTCCTATTTTTTTCTGTTGTTTTGTTTTACATTTGTTTTCCTTAGCTTGTACCCCCTTGCGGCCCGTAACTTGTATTAACGGGCGTCTTCTTGTTTTTCTTTTCTTTTCTTTTGTTATAATATACTTGTAGGGCTAAACGGAGAATTACCAGAAGGTGTGGCAGATCAAGTGTTTTAGACTTATAATTTATCATGTTATTATATTAGTTTGTGTTTTATTTCATGAAACTCTTTATTATAATCCGGACTTGTTTGACCCGTAATTATTTGTATTTCCCAGTTGTTGGTTATTTATAGACAATGTCATGAACTTTCATTATCAAATTGTGATTTACATGCCTGCGTGGATTGTTTTATTATTCTGTTGTTGAGTTTACATGTACAGCTCATGAATGGTGTGTTTGCACCATTCGCTGGGCCTTAGTTTCGCGCCCGTATTCCCGTATTTTGGGAAGCGGGGCGTGACAGTATAACAGCAGCTATGGACGAAGTTACAACCACCCTTTTAATAGAAGAATTTTTGGTGCAAGAACCCAGTGCATATGATTGATAGGCCAAAAGCTAAGATTGATTGGGAGTATCTATGGACTCATTCTCGACAACTTAAAACATACCATTTATGTGTATACTGAAATAATGTTAAGTTATGTATATCCTCGACTACTGTTAAACAGTTGCTAACTTTATAAATATAAATAACTTTATGTATGAAGATCTTCTATCTTTCGGTGGATTTAATACTTTAAATATAAATAATATATATTAAGTATATAAAGTTTATAAATAAAAAAAAATTGTGAAAGTGAGAGACGGATGAACTTCATCCGTCCCTCACTACCGCATGACTCTTTTACCCCTAAGGTGATAATCTGGTTATATGAAGGAAGGGGTAACTTGGTCATTTCTGCCAATGTGAAATACAAAAAAAAATTATGGACCCTTTTAACCACCCTCGCTTTTTCAGAAAGCGAGTGAGAGACTTTTGGCGCACGAACTCAGTGCATATGATTGATAGGTCAAAAGCCAATTATGTGTATACCGGAAATTGGGAGTATCTATGGGCTCATTCTCGACAACTTAAAATACATCAATTATGTGTATACTGAAATAATGCCAAGTTATGTATATCCTCGACTACTGCTAAACAGTTGCTAACTTTATAAAATCATGACCAAAGAAGATAAAGTGACAATGTGATATAGAAAGTTCTGACAAGCAATTTCATATATAATAGTCTAAAGAAGATGTAGTGACAATGTGATATAGAAAGAACTTGTTACCAAAATGACCCACTTTCTGAAATTATTTACCAAACTAATCCACTTTCTAAAAGTATTTACCAAGCTGACCCACTTTCGAAAGTATTTAACAAAATAACTAAGCGCGCTTTTTGAAAAAGCGTGTTTGGTTAAAAATAACGCGAGTCTAACCTTTCGAAAATTAAAAGTTTCACACTCGCTTTTTGAAAAAGCAAGTTATTTTTAACCAAACTCGTTTTTTAAAAAACGAGTGGGTCGTTTAGGAGAAAAAATTAGGGCAGTTCGGAAAAAACTTTAAAAAAGAGTCATTTTGGGAAAAAATTTCCCAAGGTTTGGGATAAAAATAGTGTATTTTTAATATATATTTGGGAGTAAAAACTCATATATGTCTAGACTTTTGCAACACAACCAGACAACCTATCAAAACCTATCAAAGAGAGGAAAAGACCAGAGGGTGAAGATGCTGCTGCCAATGTCAGCAACAAGAGGTAGAGGTTCTCTCATCTTTCTCAATCTGTAACACACACACTGATTATTGACTGAAAGTGACTACTAATGTGATGGGATCAATCTCTGCTCTCCTCCGTTGTTAAGAAACTCCAATTTCCAAAGCCACAGAACAGACAACAGTACCTTTTTCACCTAGGACTTTGGTTGGTTTTATTTGACCATGCTGTTGTTTCTTTTCTCACTGGATTCTGATTCCAAACCAGAGGAAAGATACTGGGACCTTGCCATGATATGACTTTCATTCCAATCTCGGTAGTGATCTCATTGTTAAGAGTTGATTGAACAATGCTGAGACTGAGCTATATGTAGAACGAGAGATTAGACTGGACATTGTGGAAGGATCTTTCTTACACAGTGCCCTAAATTTATCTGCAACTCTTCATGTAGATTTGACAAAAAAACTCTTCATGTAGATTTGACAAGAGGATTGTAATCACAGTGGTAGATTAGATTGTACCTTAGTAATGTGATAATTATACCCTAAAACATAGACTCCAGAGTAGATATATAGACATATGATGATTAATTGAACTTCATCTTTAGCCCGTTGCCACCTAAATTTTGGGTATTTGATAAATAGAAATCAGAAAAATGACGGCGCGCTGTAGTCGTTGTAAGCCAAAATTTGACTTTTACGAAATCCAATTAGGACGGGAGGAAGATAATTTTCCGTCCGGCATTTAAAAAAAACCAAAAATAAAAAAAATAAAAAATGGGTTTTCAAAGTTTGATAGCAACATTTGAAAACAAGAGGGAGGATTATCTCCTGTTTGAGGTTTTTTGTCTTTTTTGAAATGGAACGGACGGGATATTATTTCCCGTCCGACCGTTTTTTTTTTTTTTTTAATTTAAGGAACGGGGAATAATCCCTCGTCCGATGAGTACGCGTGAAAAAAATCTCTCGGACGAAAAATAATCTTTCGTCCGATCAAACAGACGAAAAATTATCTTTTGTAAGCTATATTTTGACAATTGCCATTTCGTCTACCAAATATAGCTCAATACTGTAGCAGCCAAACCCAATTTTTGGGTATTTGGCCAACAACTACAGCGGCCATTTTGCCAAAATGGCCAACGACTACAGATGCTCAGAGAGTACTGATGATAGCTATGAGAAAACAAAAGCAAGAAATCACTGCTAGAAACTTGTGAAAAAACAAGTATGGATTATTTGGGATGAATAAAGGTTACACATGTTGCATGCCACGCAGTCCTTCATCCAAAATACAGTTTTGACCTTACTCGGTTGGGGCTTACATTGCAAAGCATGAAAACTTTAACACTTTTGACCTTACTCGGTTGGGGCTTACATTGCAAAGCATGCAAACTTTAACACTGTAAGTCCACATAAAGGCTGGGATTGAACTATGTCAAATTTATTGTGCAGGGTGCAAAGGAAGGTGAAACTCTGTAGCCTGCAAAATGATGCTAATAACATGAAATTCATTCAGACTAACTACTAGCAGGCTCTGGTTAACTGCAAACAATAGAACTGTTGAAAATTTTCACTACAGGGAAACCCGTCGAGAAGTCCTTAATTCGATTTCTCAAATAAGATGCAGTGAGCAAAAGCCCTTACTAATTACAGACCATCGGAAATGGCTTTGCAACAATTTAAATTCAGAACATAGATCGTCACTCGTTTAAATGCTTATAACTACTACCAGCAATTCAATTGTGTATCAAGAACTTGGCATCTTTTTCCATAGGAATGCTTTGATGAAACTTCAACTGGAATTGTTTGTACATTCAGCATTACGGTGATTAAATTCAAATGATAGAGCAGCAAACTAGCAGGTTAACAGGGAGAAACATGACCATGTAAAACTGCAGCTAATAACCCAGCTCACTGGCAAAACTTTATGAGAAAATAGACAGGTGACAAAACTGACCCGAACAAAGTCCTAAAATGGTAACTAGCTAATCACTGTGACAGCAAATGCCCAGCAATATGCCAATATGCAATCGTAGATTTAAAAGAAAACACAAAATAAAAACAAAAATAAAAATAAAAAATAAAAAATCACTAATTATCATTATTTAGTTTGCATTCGACTCTAAATAGCGAAAATAGATAAATATTCAAAGCAGCAAACTAGGATTCCGCAGAACTTAGAGCACATTTTCATTTCTTTCCACCAAGAGTGGGGAACTCTCCAGGATCTGCAATGGCAGGTGCAGAGGAGAGAGTAGCTGCAGCACCTCCTCCGAAACCACCTCTAAAAGACCCACGATCAACTCGGCCCCTACCACGGCCACCACGACCACCTGAGCTATAAGCTCTTTCACCTTCAGCTGGCTTCAAAAACTCATTGATGTTCAAAGACTGACAAACAGATGGAAAAGCCGTCATTGAACAGATACAGAAACATAGTAAAAAAAATCACTTGCAAAATAGATAATACTAAGCAGAGATATATTGTGCACCTTCTTGACCCTTTCATCCCTGTCGATGTTTTCTTTTTTCTTCTCCTTATCAGAACCCTGACGAAATAAGGTCGAAATAATTTAGTAAATGGCCATGGCACAAAAGTATTATATAAATAATGCGCAATACTATATTTACCAATTTGATAAAGATATCATCATTTCCCTTCTTCAGTGAGAGCTGTTGCATGGATTTCAATTCATTGTCAATCTCAACTTTTCTCTCTTCAGTCTTCATTGCAAGCAAGGCTTTTCGCTTCTCCTCATTTATTTTCTCATACTCCTCCAAAGTCATCTCCTATTAATGACAAGGAGAAAGGATATTAATGCAACTGGCATTTGCGGAGTTAAAATGAATAAAGCTAGTACTAATATAATTAAACTACGAATTAGGTTTTCCCTCCATAATCAAACAATCCTAGCATCAATATACTTGTTTTTATATGTCCCCTTGTGAGAAAGATCATATGATATTGGTCAAGTATAAATTTTACCTGTGATGAGCCAAATTCAAGTTTCAGGTAGTTAAATACAAGCAAACGTATGCAAAATTTAAAATAAAAAAAAGATTGTAAACCATGCTCCTTTGCAATCAAGATTTTAAGGATTTTCTACATATGATAATTAATGAGCATTTGTATATCAATGCAATCTTCATACACTTCTTTTAGTCCACCTGAAACCCACCAACTTGAACCAAGTCTGCACTTATCTTAATCCAAAATCCACACTTCTTTTAGTCCACCTGAAACCCACCAACTTGAACCAAGTCTGCACTGATCTTAATCCAAAATCCAAAAGATGCAGGGGAACTCAAGTGAAAGTTGAAACCAAAATCCAGTTCCCATACTCACTCTAAATCTAAAACTCACCAGAGTTCATCCATACCCAAAGTTGGCGACTTAATTCTAACCCAAACCCCACGCACCAAATTATAACCTAATCCGGAGACACTTCCAGGAAGGATGCAGTAAGAAATATGAGTGTAAAATTAAAAGATTTGAGGACCTAGGACACTAGTCTGCAGTTAAAAAACAGCAATTCAGAGGCCAAGCTCTAGTGGGAAACCCCACAATTTCCTCGGAGACAGAATAGTATTGTGTTTAAATGCTAGGACAGAGAAGTACAGAATATGGGAAGAAGGTAATACGAAATTATGATACTTAAGCTAAAAAAAGGCATCACTTTCGGGTTTATACACAATGGGAAGAGAGACATATTCAAATACCAAGTTACCGATGTATGGAAGCATACAGCATAAAATTCTGCACCTCTTATCTAATCAAATCACATTTTATATTAAACTTTGTCCAAATGGATTTCACGAATCCATTTAAACTCCAAAAGTAGGGGACAAGTGCTTTCGGGTTTATACATCTCATCAAATCATCCCCCCACCTGAAAACTCTAGGACCCATCCTTTCATGGGTTTCTTCTTATGATACGTTTTTTTAACACTTATTGTAGTACATCTTGATAAGTTCTACTTGAATAAACAGGCTTTGATATCTTCTTTCCCTAAATTGAGTATGATGGGGGCTGATTTTGCAAGTGCATAATATAATCGAGAATGTATGTGGGTCCATGTGTTTTGATCTCACGGAAAATGATACAATTGTTTTAGGATATGATAGTCAAATTGTTCATATAATGCATGAAATTGAGCCATGTGAATGGAGTAAGCCACAATATCGTTCAGGATTCGACATTAGTGCCGTAAATCAAAACTATACCGACACTGGTGCGATAACCAGTGATTACTAATATTAAACCGCAACTCTGGAGAACACAAAAATATGAAAACATCTTCAAAATTAACCAGTCTCAATCCATAAAATCTAGTCATACAAAAGAGAGAAATACAAATTTCGTCATGACCAGACAATAAAAGGTGAAATCATCCAAATTTATTGATAGGCTAGGTACCTAACCCACTTCATCTTAGAGGATATCCCAACAAGTATTCATAAGAAGCATTTATAAGACTAACAAGTAATCCCAACAAAGCAGATAAAGTTCACAAGTGAACCCACACCACAAATGGGTTTGAGATTATATAACACCCCTCAAATAAGCAGGAAGCTATCCAACAAGTCAGCTAGGTTATAAAGTCCCAAACAGCCAAAAGACTAGCCAAAGGTTATAAGCCTAAATAGCAACCTAAGTGATACCAAAATATCAATGTACGTCTGAAAGTGATCCTGTCAAATCAGCCGGAGTAAGTAAAAATATCAACCAATCTACTAAAGCTTAAAAGTGATTCTAACATAATAATTTGCCAGCAAGAGAAAACTAGTGATCCTCGAGTTGCCTAACCCTTAATCCAGGCTAGCATAATAGCCTAGACCAATAGGAGGCCAACTATTATGGGTAATGTAACAAATAAGAAAATGTAAGATGAAATAGAACCCAGTAACTCTCTAACTAAGATTTGCTTATTGTAAAGGTTGAAGGATAAGAACTGTAGGAAGGAAGAGGGAAGTATAAGAGATGATCATGACAGAAGGATGAGATCAGTGGAATTTGTACGGGCTTAATTTAAATTAAATGAGTTGTAGCTTGAGTCCATAAATTGTAGTTGAAAGATAAGAGCTATAGGAAGGAAGAGGGAAGCATAAGAGATGATAAAGTAACAAATAAGAAAATGTAGGATGAAATAGAACTCAGTAACTCTCTAACTAAGATTTGTTTATTGTAAAGGTTGAAGGATAAGAGCTATATGAAAGAAGGATGAGATCAGTGGAATTTGTACGGGCTTAATTTCGATTAAATGAGTTGTACCTTGAGTCCATGAATTGTAGTTGAAATATAAGAGCTATAGGAAGGAAGAGGGAAGCATAAGAGATGATAATGTAACAAATAGAAAATGTAGGATGAAATAGAATTCATTAACTCTCTAACTAAGATTTGTTTATTGTAAAGGTTGAAGGATAAGAGCTATATGACAGAAGGATGAGATCAGTGGAATTTGTACGGGCTTAATTTAGATTAAATGAGCTGTAGCTTGAGTCCATGAATTGTAGTTGAAAGATAAGAGCTATAGGAAGGAAGAGGGAAGCATAAGAGATGATAATGTAACAAATAAGAGAATGTGGGATGAAATAGAACTCAGTAACTCTGTAACTAAGATTTGTTTATTGTAAAGTTTGAAGGATAAGAGGAAGAGGGAAGCATAAAAGATGATAATGACAGAAGGATGAGATCAGTGGAATTTGTATGGCTTAATTTAGATTAAATGAGTTGCAGCATGAGTCCATGAGTTGTAGTTGGATTCCAGTAAGTTGTAACAATATAACATGATAAACTGATATGCACAATTTGATCGTTTTTCTCAACAGCTGGTTCAAAATTCCAGTAAGTTGTAACAATATAACATGATAAAAGTGAATCCCACGCATCTTAGCTAATTTGCAAATATCCAGTCCCAGTGGCATGTGAAATCTCAAGTAGAAAACTCTGACACTAATCACAACTATGTCCAGGCCCTGAAATTTTGTAAGGGCATGTCGCATCATGTCCTGATAGAAGGGATGGCATGGATGGCAGTGAGTCTTGCCTGGGCCAATATTTTTAATGGGTTAAATATTCAGCAATTATTTTTAATGGGTCCAAAGGTTGATCTGTTTTCCCCTGGCCCTAAAAACTTGGACCCAAAAGGCTGTCAAAATATAGAAAAACAATATATTCTTTCCTAAACCCGACTTACTTATATATTTCTTTCTTACTGAATGACTGTTTTAGACAACGACAGAACCTATAAAATAAATGATCTATTTAATCAGTAGAAATCTTTAATTAAAATTTTGCAAATACTAATTTCTTTATCTATATAAATTTCAACACTGAAGGATATAAGTTCACTTCTTGTTCCTCCACCCCTGAAGACAAACATGGAAAATGATCAAAAGAGAAGGCTATCGAAATTATTTAGAGGTGTTTTCCTTTTAGGTCACCTTAGTATATGTAATCGTTTATCATTTAATTACCACAATTTGATATAAACCTTGTACATAACATCATGGTGGGCTTAATGTGTGACCAATATTGAACAAGACTAGATAAAAATATTATTGGATGATTTAATCAACTATATGGATGCCTCCATACATAGGCGTACAGCATACTACTCATTTATCACCAGGATAGGTTTGCTAAACACTTTGTAATTATATTACTATATCCCTACTGCTATAGATACATGAGTTGGTGCCAATTAGACACATGTGTCTAAAGGTCTCTATTTCATACACCGGCCTATAGTATATTAGACAAGATTAATTACGTCCACTAAGCCCAAACTAATTTATCTTAAGGGACCGAGTACTCTATAAATATAAAAAGAAATACATTAGTGAATACTCAATAGTCTCAATTAGACATTGCAAAATAGTATATGATGACCCCAACAAGCAGTTAACTATTTAGAAACCTTAGAAAGAAAATACATATGACACAAAGAATATGAACTTGATAAACAACAAATCAAAGGAGACTTGTACCTACCAAACAAATTACTGAAACGATAAAATCAACAAAATTTCCAACTGTTGCTAAATATTGTAACACCGGCTATATTACACTATATGATTATAGAAATTGGATCTCCCTATTCCCGTAGCAACTCACAGTTGCAGCTGGCACAACACTTATCCCATACCTTATTTGGTTACATGTCGAAGCAAGGAAGAAAGGACCCATGGTTGACAAGGCAATGATCATACATAAAATGTATTTTAAAGAAAACCATCCTTCTGATATTATTTCATGCCAAACAAACAAACAAACATGGAGTAAGATCTGTAATGCTGATGCACCTTCTATCAGTTCTATGCAAGTATTTTATAATTCGGCCTTAGCCTCAAATGATTTTTTTCATGGGTGAAAGACGAAATAGTACCCAAAATTTACCTTAATTCCCAAATAGCACCCGTAGTTTTAAAAATAGGACCAAAAAACACTTCTGTTAATATCTGAACAGAAAGAGTGAAATTACATAAATAACCCCATGCCTCTTTAATGTCTCTTCTTCCTTTTTCAGTTCGTCTTCCCTTTACAGTTTTTCTTATTTTATTTTTAAAAAAAAAAAAGTGGAGACGAAGGAGATGGTGATGGGTAGGGCTGGTAAAAAAAACCCAATACCCGGACCCAATCCGGACCCAACCTGGACCCGACATTGGACCGGAAATGATCCAATCTATACGGGATAGGGTCCGAGTCCTAAAATAAGACCTGATGCACTTCCACGTCCAGGTCCGAGTCCGCTCAAAATAGACCCAACCCCTATTTGGACCCGTTAAAAAATATCTAAAAATATTAAATTTGAATAATAGGGATATACATGTAAATAGTAATTGTTAAAGATAGATATGTAAATATAATATTTATTCATGTACTTAAGTAGGACCCAATACCAGCTCTAGTAATAGTTTCGGAGGTGGTGGTGGTTGGTGGAAATGGTGGTTAGAGATGATGAAGACAGTGGAGATGGTCGTTGGAGATGGTGGTCGGTGGTGGTGATGGTGGTCGATGGTGGAGATAGTGTTTGGTTGTTGGAGATGGTGGAGATGGTGGTTGGAGTTGTTGGAAATGACAGTGGTTGGTGGTGGTTATGGTGATTGATTTTGTAATTTGTGCAGGGAGGTGAGGGCAATTTTGTTATTTCACACGCTTTTTAACGGATTTTAACCCATTAAGAGATATATTCGGAGAATATTTCATTAACTTAACGGAAAACTTAACAACATTTACTTTTTGGTCTTATTTAAAAAACTTGAGTGTTATTTGGGTATTATAAAAGTTTGGGTGCTATTTGAGAATTAGGATAAAGTCGGGTTATCATTTCGTCTATAACCCTTTTTTTATTTGATAATAATAGATAGTCCCAAAGGCATTCCAGCCAAAATCTCCTTACATGATGAGAAAGAAATATGATCAAATAAGAAAAAATGCAAAAAATAGAAATGGACTCTAGGCAGTTAAAATCGGTTTTTAGAACTAATCGGTCTAGGAACAATTAGTGATTAATCGGTTAATCAGAAAATAATCGGGGATTAAATTGGAAAAATCGTTATATATATAATTAAAAAAAGATATATACTCATTCTGTAGCAACCCTAAATCCTAACAAAAAAACTATTATGAGATTATCAAATAGGAACATATAGTTGTAGAAAAAAAGAAGAGAGTACTTGGTTTGAGCTGAGTTTGGATTTTGGATGTGGGTTGGGTTGGGTTTGCTGGTGGGTTCCATCAAACAAAAACAATCGAGAAGGAAGAACAGTGCGAGCAACAAGAGGAGGAGGAAGAGAAAATGCGGACCGGATCAAGTATGCGATGGTACAGGGGTAGCGACGGCGGTTCGGATTTAGGTTTGCATGAGGAAGAAGAAGAGAATCAGTTTGGATTTGGATTTGAAGATAATCAATTTGGATTTGGGTTTGCACAAGGAAGAAGAGAGCGGCAATATGTCGAATTTGGATTTGCACGAGGACCAGAAGCGGTTTGAATTTTAAATTTGGATTTTGAATTTAGGTCGGATTGAGCCCAAATAATGCAAACGAGCATAAAAATTAGAGGAGAAGATTTAATCGGTTAATCGGCCACTTAAAATCGGCCGATTAACGACTAATCGGCCGATTAATCCCCGATTAAATCGCAAACTGTTGAAATTTTATAAATCGCTAAAAAAATAATCACTTAGCCTCCGATTAGCGATTAATCAAAAATTAATCGGGTGTAATCGGAAATTTTAACTGCTTAGAATGGACTTCATAAGAGTATCCACTATCGTCTGCTATAAACCTAAAAAATGGAAAATTTGAGAAAAAAAGACGCCACTATCGTTGGCTAAAAACCTATTTTATGGCCAAAACGTGAACAGTACTCTGCCATATATAGCAGAGTCAAATAGCAAATGCAAAATTTAGAAGACGGAAGATGATCTTCCATCTAGTAGAGAGAGATCTTCCGTCTCTCTTTTTTTTTTTTTAAATTAAAATGGAGACGGAAGATCTGCTTCCGTCCCTCTTATTTCTATTTTTTTTACAACATTTTTTAAATAGGAAAGAGACATAGGAAAGCGACATGCGTTTTTTTTTCACTTTTTCGTCCTTTTCCTTAAAAACAAAAAAAAACAAAAATTATATGCCCAGACGGAAGAACATCTTCCGACTGGGCATATAGTTTTTATTTTTTTTGTTTTTAAGGAAAAACAAAAAAATAATCGCTTAGCCTCCGATTAGCGATTAATCAAAAATTAATCGGGCGTAATCGGAAATTTTAACTGCTTAGAATAGACTTCGTAAGAGTATCCACAATCGTCTGCTATAAACCTAAAAAATGGAAAATTTGAGAAAAAAAACGCCACTATCGTTGGCTAAAAACCTATTTTGTGGCCGAAATGTGAACAGTACTCTGCCATATATAGTAGAGTCAAATAGCAAATGCAAAATATAGAAGACGGAAGATGATCTTCCATCTAGTAGAGAGAGATCTTCTGTCTCTCTTTTTTTTTATTTTTTTAAATTAAAATGGAGAAACGGAAGATCTGCTTCCGTCCCTCTCATTTCTATTTTTTTTTACAACATTTTTTTAAATAGGAAAGAGACATGGGAAAGCGACATGCATTTTTTTTCACTTTTTCGTCCTTTTCCTTCAAAACAAAAAAAAACAAAAATTATATGCCCAGACGGAAGAACATCTGGAAGAACATCTTCCGGCTGGGCATAATTTTTTTTTCAAAAAAAAATTTCCCCCAGACAGAAGATCTTCATCCGTCCAGGTAATTTTTTTATTTTTTTTAATTGTCGCGCGACCAAACGGAAGATCTGGCTCAAAAAAATTAATTTTTTTTTAAATTATTGTAAAATGGAACATGATCTCCCATCTATTCAATTTGGGGTATTAAAAAACTTAGTTTTTTTATTAGACGAAGGATGCATATTTTATAATTTTTTTAACCCAAATTTTGTCTTTAACGATAGCAGCACAACTCTTCCATTTCCATTTCCATATTTCCAAATACCTAAAATATAGCATGAACGATAGTGGATGCTCTAATACAATAAATATTAGCAAATTCATAATTATATAGAATTGAACTTTCAATTAAATATACAACTAACCAACAGCAATGTACTTGAGAAATAGATTCAAATGGATGAAAAACATTTTAGAGAATTCAACAAATTGATATTAATTTCATGCCAAACATACTTGGACTAACATCTTTAATGAGGATGTGTTCTATCAGTTTTATGCAAGTATTTTGTAGTTTGGCCTTGGCCTTATATGAGAAAGGATGGCCTTTATCATGTAACAAATATAAGCCTATTCGGAAGTATGTAGAACTGACCAGACCTTAATCATGATACACAACCAAACAACAACGATACTGGAACTGATAATCAATTTGACAGCAAAACTAATTTGGACAATCAAATTCACATGAATGAGCAATTAAACACATCAATAGTTTGCTCATAATAAGGACCAGGTATATAATGCATTATATAATAGCCAAAAAGAACAAAAAATTATATATGAAACAGCCAAATGGCCCATATGTACACAGCACATGCAAAAACGAATGAACTTGACAATTACGAATTACCACTACCACAAACCTGAAATAAAAAATAACAAGTAGTTAAAGAAAGACTACCTTATCCTCCTTTTCCTTCTCTGCTGCCTCCTTTTCTCGGTCCTCATCTTTATTAACCCCCTCTGTCAACAATGCATCTTCCTTCCCTGTCTTCTTCTCCTCGCTAGCAATCATTCCTTGCACATTCGCATTATTCTCAGTCTCCCTACACAAAACCAATCTCGCTAATTAATACAATCACATACAATTATCAATATCTTAAATTTAAAAAAGGCTGAAATCTTAACTGTGCAAAACTTGCATCATCATCAGCATTTCCCCAGTTCCCCCGCCCCGCCCCATCCCGCTTCATCTCATATCCGTGCCCCGTCCCACTCCTCCTCTCATAAGTCCTCCGCGGCTGTTCAAATTCCCCTCCAGACTCTCCATTACCAAATCCACCGCGCCTCCCACCACGGTACGGCTGGCGGGGCCCACTGTATGGCCCACGCTCCCTCTCTCCAGTCCTCCCACCATCTCTCTCTTCACCTCCACCACCAAATCCGCCTCCATATCCATTCGCATTCCCATTTCCAAAATCCCGACCTCCGGGTCCACCGCGACCGCCTCTTCCGCGGCCGGGCCCACCTCGACCGCCGCCGCCGCCACGTGGCGCCGCTGCGGCGCTTTTCGCCTCCCTCACTGGTGAAGAAAATTGCAAGAAATGAATCAAATATATATTTGATATCGACAAATGAAACACGGATTAAACGTAGAAATTCAGAAAATCTTACCGGCTTGAGCGGGAGGGAGAGGTTTAGACGGCATCTTGGAGGCGGTGGCCGGCGCCGGCGATTGCGCTGGTTTTCTGGCGGCGATCTTTTTCTCCTGAGCGGCGACCAATTGGGATAGATCGTCGGAGTCATCGTCGAGGAGGAGATCGAACGGGTTCGCGCTGGCCATTGGATAGAAGGTTTGAGCTTGACCCGAGATGAATCGGATAATGAAGTCTGATTAATCACTACTGGAATTGATCGACATTTTTTTTAAAGAGAGAGGAGTGATTCAGTTAGGGTTCTGTGGGGGAAGAGAGAGTTGCAAGAGGGATGAAGATGAAACAGTGAAACCCTAGCCGCAATTTCTCTTTAAAAATGATAGATATTTCTCGTATTTGTTGAGTGACTAAAATGGACTTGGAGTTGGGTGTTATTTACGAGAGTACCACTGTGTTTTTGTTTTTTCTTACGTCATGCGATACCACTAGTAATTTACCCGTGCGGTAAACGTCTTACTAAATGCATCTCTAATCTCTAATAATAATATCTATATAATAAAACACAAACAAAGCTATCAAGTGGCTCTCCTTCAATCTCCCAAAAATCAAATGATCGGATTTAACCTCACAAAACATATTTTTCCCCCCAAAAATTTTCTCCCAAAAGTTTCTCCCCAAAACTCAAATTCAAATCCCCCACCCAAAACAACTCCTATATTTATTTAATTCTCTCTCTATATATCGCCCTCCCTCTTCTATTTGAAAAAGTTAAGAAAATAAAAATTTTAAAATTTTTTAAAAAAATAAAAATAAAAAAACTAAAAAAAATAAAAATTTAAAAACTTTAAAAATAATTCATAAAAAATCAAAAATTTAAAAAAATCATATAATATGTTTTTTGCTAGACCCCCAAAAGTTTCTCATATAATATATTTGTTACTTCAATTAATTTGCTGGACCTCCAAAACTATTTTATATGATCAAATAAGGTGCACCGTTTCGAAGACGTGCCGTAGGCACGTGTCAACGGGCAAAGCTAGTCTGTATAATAAATTACAAAGAAAGTTATCGAGTGGCTCTCCTTCAATCTCCTCCAAAATCAATTGTCCAGATCAAATATCACAAAACACATTTTTTTCCCAAAACTCAAATTCAAATCCTCCATCCAAAACAACTCACATATTTATTTAATTTTTTTTTTTTCTCTCTCTCTCCCTCCCTCCCTCCCTCTTCTATTCAAAAAATTAAGAAAATAAAAATTTTAAAAAATAAAAAACTAAAAAACTAAAAAATTTAAAATTTAAAAACTTTAAAAATAATTCAAAAAAAATAAAATCATATAATATTTTTTTGCTCTATGTTTGCTACTTCAATTAATTTGCTGGACCTCCAAAACTATTTTATATGATCAAACAAGGTGCACCGTTCCGAAGACGTGACGTAGGCACGTGTCAACGGGCAAACCTGCTACTAGTATAATGTACGTGTAATGCACGTCTAAAAAAAGTAAAGTCATCAAATTAAATGAATATATATCAAATAAGGAAAACAAATAGTTTATATTTGAATGTTTTGATTTGGGCTACATGTGCGGTGTACATTTATATTTATTGGATATAGTTTGGACATGTATTATACGTGTTTATATAGTTACAAAATTATGGTTTGTTTGTTACAAACCCAAACTCTCCCATTAAAATAGTACTAGTATAATGCATGTGCGATGTATTTTTAAAAATATGTATTATACACGTGCGGTGCACGTGGGGAAAATGAGGAGGGGGAATGAAAAGGACAAAAAAAAAATCTACGTATTATATATGTGCGTTGCACGTGGGGAAAATGGGGAGGGGAATGAAAAGAACAAAAAAATCTACCAACACGTGCGCTGCACGTGTTGACACACACACAAAGAAATAATAAAAAATTGTTTATTTGTTTACAACCCCATCTCTCCCATTATATATATATATATATATATATATATATATATATATATATAATAGTATAATGGGAGAAGGCCTTAGTGTCATTTTGTAAATATTTTGTCAATCTACCAACCCGTGCAATATACATGCAAAACTATTATAAAGGAAGTTCTAAATTCAAATCCAGACTATGTCTGAATTTTTATTTTTAAAAACTATATTTATTAAGACGTGCATCGCACGTGTAAATTACTAATAATAATAATATTATAATGGGAGAAGGCCTTAGTGTCATTTGTCATTTTGTAATTCTACCAACATGTGCAACGCACGTATATAACAAATATAAAGGAGGTTTACAGTTCAATTCCTCCCTACGTCAGAGTTTTTTTTTTTTTGGAAATTATTAAAACGTGCATCGCACGTGTAAATTACTAGTTTTTTTTTTAAAGTAAAAACTCAAATATAATTTGATCTCGAACCTGATACCTCCTTTACATTAGTTATTCACCAGAGATGCACAAGTCTGTTTGTCTATAAATGACAACCCAACTCTCCCATTATAACATTAGAGATATTTGTTTCCCTAATAAGATTATTTTTTTTATATGAAAAATTATAGAACTCGTGGCGAACCCCAACCAGCAAATATATAGAAATAGCAAAAACAATACAAACAGCAATATACATCAGTAAAGGTGATTGCGACACAGGAGCAACATCACCGAAATAACACAAATACAACTGTTAGAACTTGAATTTCATAAAACAGGAAAATGCGAACAATATTTGTAAAGAATTACAATTACAAGAAATAGAAGAACAAACCATACAGTACAATACAGAGTCGAGATTAAGATCTATGTCCTTAAAGCAAAATTCGCCCCGTAGTGTGACGGTGATTGACGAATTGCCTTACAGGATACAACTGTATATTACCTTTCCCTGAAGAGCAGCACCCTAACTTCAGAGATCTCAGCAAACCGGTAGCTGTGTTATATTCTCAGACTGTGACTCAGAGGAAGAAGAAGAAGGAGATTCAGAATGTTTCAAACTTTGTCCACTGGCAGACAAAAAATGTTGGTCTTATAGGAGAAGGGGAGTAACTGAAGTGTCCATTACTCTGTAACAGCAGAGTAATGGTCCATTACTCTATAACAGTAGAGTAATGGTTCAAAAACATAACTAATGAGCCATTACTCTGCTGTTACAGAATAATGGTACCAGCAGCTAAAGAATTTGAAAAGCCTCAACAGTAACTGGGAAAATTTTGGAGCAGGGCAAAAAAAAAACTATAGGCCAGAGTCGAGCCAAGCCAGACCAGACCAAGTCGAGCCGAAGCGGGGGCCAGACCAGACCAGACCAAGCCGAGCTGAGCCGGAGCTGGAGCCGGGCCGGGCGCGCGCGCGTGTGTGTTTGTTATTTTGGCTATGTCCTCTCTCTACTACACGTTAGTGGTAACCCCAGGCTCACGCCCTTTAGTCCATTTCTTTAGCTTATATACTAGAGAAAATCTTTCCTGTCTTCCGATGTGGGACTATTCATTCCAACTGTCCAAGTTAGTACATTTCGAGTACCCAACTTTGGACCTATATTTCTCATTTACACAAAAAAACGTTTTTGGCAAGTGAATACATTACGGAATAGTACTCGACGAGAGGAACGTGATCCAATCAATTTCAGGCACCGCCGGTGGCCGGAGCCCACCGGAATCCGGCCCGAAAAATATGCAAAAACTTTTTCCAACAATCTCCCACATGAATGGAAATGACCAGACCATGTAATCCAGGTACGACAGAAAAACACATGATAGAAAAAGACAGACAGACAAGACTCTGAGAAAACAATCAAAAAATCACTGCATCGAGAATGGTAGTAATTTTTCAACTTTGGACCACCCTTAGTGAGTAGCCATCGGATTCACTTGACCAGGTAGTGAACATGATGGTTTGAACTACCCGGGCTTTGATGTGAACCTAGACAATAACTATCACACGGTTTCATCTCTTCACAAAACTAGGTTCTCTTATTGTGTTCATTTTGGCATTGAATAACCCGGGTTAATCGTGAGTGAACTTGGAGAATGTAGCCTCTCTTCATTCTCCTAGAAACGGCCCTATTTCACACTCACAAGGTGATTGCCCATAAAGATTATCCTGCCATACCGCACTTTTATTTCAAAGCCATAGGAATCATTAAAAGCTAAGCTTATCATAACCCTTTGCAGACAGCACTGTTTATCATCCTAAGAGTGGGTACGAGATTTTAATCTCTCAGTGCTCACGTCGATTCAACAAGATTTAGTTATCTCCTTGAACCTAGATCTTGGGATCTCCAATTTCTAGGTAGGGTTTCCATCAAGTATCTTCTTTTGTCACAGCCTTTAAACTCATTCCTCTTGATGATCTCACAACTTGCTCTCGTGACAAACCTTTAGTAAATGGATCCGCTAGGTTGTCGGCCGATTCTATATACTCTATAGAGATTATTCCATTAGAGAGCAGTTGTCTAATGGTTTTGTGACGCATTCTGATATGATGAGACTTACCATTATACATACAACTCAGTACCCTTGCTATAGCTGATTGGCTGTCACAGTGTACACATATAACAGGCACTGGTTTTTCCACATGAGAATATCCTCTAAAAAGTTTTGAGGTCACTCTACTTCCTCTACCACTTTGTCCAAAGCAATAAACTCGGATTCCATGGTGGATCTGGCCAGTAACGTTTGTTTAGAGGATTTCCATGACACAGCTGCACCACTAAGAGTGAAGACATACCCACTTGTGGATTTCGAGTTCTTGGAGTTCGATATCCAGTTGGCACCACTGTACCTTTTAGTACTTTCTGGATATCTGGTGTGATACAGCCCATAACTCTGGGTATGTCGCAAGTAGTTCAATACTCTAGTTATTCCTTTCCAGTGACTTCGTCTTGGATTACTTGTATAGCGGCTCAGTACATTTACTGAATGTGCCAAGTCTGGTATTGTACAATTTGTTAAGTACATCAGACAACCGATTACACGTACATATTCCAATTGTGATATGCTCTTACCTGTGTTTTTGAACAAGTGAAGACTGGGATCCACTGGACTTTTGGCAGTCTCATTAAAGTAATTCTTGAATCTTTCAAGTATTTTCTCATCGTAATGAGCTTGAGACAGAGTAATTCACTCAGACGTCCTGGAAACTTTGATTCCTAGTATGACATCTGCAACTCCCAAATCTTTCATATCAAACTTGACACTAAGCATGTTCTTAGTTTGTTTGATAATGTCATTATTGCTACCAATAATGAGCATGTCATCTACATACAGACACATCAGAATGTATCCATTTGGAATATCTTTGATGTAGATACACTTATCACATTCATTTATTTTGAAACCATTTGACAACATAACATTGTCAGATTTTGCATGTCACTGCTTTGGAGCTTGTTTCAGTCCGTACAAGGATTTTATAAGCTTGCACACCTTGTTTTCCTGTCCAGGAACTACGTAACCCTCAGGTTGTTTCATGTATATTTCTTCTTCTAAATTCCCATTTAGAAATGCGGTTTTGACATCCATTTGATGTATTTCGAGGTTACGTAGAGTTGCAATAGCTATCAGTATTCTTATGGAAGTTATTCTTGTAACCGAAGAATAAGTATCAAAGAAGTCTAGGCCTTCCTTTTGTCTAAATCATTGTACCACAAGTCTCGCCTTATATTTCTCTATTGAACCATCTGGTTTTAATTTTTGCTTGAAAATCAATTTGCTTCCTAAATCTTTACACCCAAAAGGCAAATCAACCAACTCCCATGTATGATTTTGCATAATGGAGTCTATTTCACTTTTTATTACTTCCTTCCACATAGGAGCATCAGGCGTAGACATGGCTTCCTTGAATGTTCTGGACTCATTCTCTAACAGAAAGACCGTTACAAATTCAGGACCAAATGACTTTGATGTTCTAGCCCGTTTACTTCGTCTGGGTTCATCATTATCATCTCCTGGTTCATCAACTGAGGTACTTGTACTCTCTTGTTAACGTGTACGTTTGGGATACGTAGTATCCTTGCACGGAAACATGTGTTCAAAAAAGAAGCATTCCTTGATTCCATTATTGTATTCATATGGATGTCCTGTATATCTGACTTATATACCAAAAACCGATATGCACTACTGTTGTGTGCATAGCCTATGAATATGCAATCAATATTTTTAGGTCCTATTGTAACCTGTTTTGGATTAGGTACTGCCACTTTTGCTAGACACCCCAACACTTTGAGGTATTTATTCGACGGTACATTACCTTTCTACAGTTCGTATAGTGTCTTGCCAGTTTTCTTGTAAGGTATTTTATTGAGAATGTAGTTGGCAGTCAACAACGCTTTCCCCCACATATTTTGAGATAACCCATAATTCAACAACAAGGCATTCATCATCTCCTTTAGAGTTCGGTTCTTGCGCTCAGCAGTACCGTTTGATTCAGGTGAGTAAGGAGCAGTTGTCTGATGAACTATTCTATGTTCAGAGCAGAACATATTAAATGGTGCTTCATATTCCCCTCCTCTATCACTCCTAACGATTTTAATCGTTTTGCCAAGTTGATTCTCAACCTCAAGCTTATATTATTTAAAATTTATCCAAAGCCTCATTTTTGCTATGTAACAAGCATACATAACAGAATTTTGTGCAATCGTCTATGAATGTCACAATGTACTTTTTGCCGCCTCTGTTCTGCACGTATTTTAAATCATACAAATCCGTGTAATTAGACATGGAGCTTCTGTGTATCTTTCTATAGAACGTGATCGAATTTTAGTGAGTTTGGTCTCTGTGCAAACTTCACATTTTCCGCAATTGTCTACCTTAAATTTTGGTAGCAAATTCATCTTAATTAATCTACGCATAGAATTGAAATTAACATGGCCTGGTCTTTCATGCCAAACAGAAGAAGACTCAACAACATAAGCAATAAAAGTAATTTTATTAACTTTGGGAACAACAGGAACAATAGGTTAAGGGATGATTGTCATTATATTAAATTTGAACAGTCCATCCTTTACATATACTTTACCCAAGTACACACAATCTTAGACAATACAAAATTATCAGAAGTAAGAACAACCTTAAATCCATTCTTGCTTAGCAAAGATCCTGATACCAAGTTCTTTCTAATATCTGGAATGTGCAACACATTTGTGAGTGTTAGTTCCTTACCTGAAGTCATCTTCAGCACTATCTTTTCTGTTCCTGTAATTTTGGAGGTGGAAGAATTACCCATGAACAACTTTCATCCTTGTTGCACTTCTAGTATGAAGTGAACATCTCCTTGTCCGAGCAAATGTACTTGGTGGCCCCAGTGTCGTACCACCTCTCTCGAGGATTGCTCTCCACCAGATTCATCTCTGATACAACAGCACAGGGGTCCAAGTCAGAAAGACCAGTGGACAAGTTCTCAGCTATGTGTGCATGGGATCTGTCATTCCCTTTTGTCTGTCCAGTTCCAGCATGGTTGTTGTCCGTGCTGGGGCAGTCAGAAATTTTGTGGCCCAGCTTACCACACTTGTGGTATTTCCCAGCAAACCTCTTTGCTGCAGGTTTTTTTTTGAGGCATGTGGCAAGAACTTTCTCTTTTTACCCTTCTGTTAGTGCTCCACCATGTTGGCATTTTCTGTAGACTGATTTCCATAGGACCTGTCAGCCTTGCGATTCTCTTCTTTGATCTGCAACCTGATAATGAGGTCTTCAAGAGACATCTTCTTTTGCTTGTGCTTGAGGTAGTTCTTGAAGTCCTTCCATCCAGGTGGAAGCTTCTCGATGAACGCTGCAACCTGAATGGTTCATACAGCGTCATGTTCTCTGCAGCGATTTCGTGCATTATCACCTGCAGTTCCTGAATTTGACTCACAACTGTCTTGGAGTCAACCTAAACCTCTCACGTCCTGCTTCCCAAAATACTAGAATACGAGTTCGTGACGAAGGCCCAGCGAATGATATAAGTGCGCCAACTCATATTATCCATAAGCTGTACCAGTCTTAACTCAACAACATGACAAGAAAATAATCACAACCACGCAAAAATACATAATCACATAAATAAATACTTAGACTAAATATGTTAGTCTAATTTAATAACCAACAACTAGAAATAAACAACAAATACCTTCTGGCAAGCTCCTGCTCCAACCGTAGAAGAACTGCTCACCAATGCCTTCTGGTAATTCTCCTGATGCACCTGTACTTGTTCATCTAAAAAGAAAGCATAATTTGTCCTTAGAGCAAGTACGGACAGCTAGTAATGAAAAGCAGAGAGTAAGGGAATAAGGTACATGAAGGAATATGAATCAAGATCAAATTACAAAAGCAATAACAGTATTAATAAACAATAGTCATGATCAAGTATATACGTGTCAACTTAGGTTTACTAGCATGTTGTTTCTCCTATCTAGTGCACGTACTACTGCGTCCCATACCACAGGTTCGGTGCATGCAAAACAGTGTACGTTTTAGACATAGTGGTGAGATCTACAGAGCGTGTACTCGGTGTCAATGACAATCATTTACAATTAACATTCAATGATCCACAATCAATATTCCTCCTTTTATGACAATACGATATAACGATAAGGCCTTACCGAGTACATTTTTTGAGACTATCCACTACTGAGTCAACCCTTATTAACCCCGACTTGTTTAGTATTTTATTATTAAGTCATTCATATCCATGCAAGTGTGTATAAGAATGTCAAGGGGATGATTAGAATGCAGCAACATGGTACAATGCATAATAATATACATGAAGTAGTGAATCTGAAAACAGCCAACATAGTAACACTAAAACAACGATAACTCATAGGCTGCAGTACGGAATTCAAAGTTCCAGGATGTTATCAGCAACTAGACACTTAGGGCTACAGTTTATATTCAGTAAGGTTTGGTTAATTCTGACTGCAGCTAGGCCAAACATCATAATCTTTGCAGTTAAGCTGTTCTGGCAGCAACTTAATGTCAACATTTAATGGGTGGAAATATGGTATAAAATACTGTAAAAATCTACAAAATTTAGAGATAAACTCTAAGCATGTCTATAAAGTTTCTGGAGATTTTCATAGCATTATAATACTGTTAACATGGTGTTTTACTGATAATTGTGTCGGTGTTACATTAATTCTGCGATTTGAAAAGTGCATGCCAGCAGGGACTAAAACTGCGATAACTCATAGCTCGCAACTCGGAATCATGATCCGTCAATTGGACTGGAAACTAGATTCAGTAAGCTAAAACTCTCTTTTGTATTATTTGTGTTAATTCTTATGCTAACAGGGTCGAAACCTCTGTGCAAAACAGTACAAGCAGCAAGAGTCCATAAAAAGCCATCACATATATGTTCATCAAAGTGGGTAATTAACATGCTATTGTGTTATGAAATGCATTACACTAATGTACAACAATTAGAATGGATTTTACAGTGTACAAGTCAATTTATAATGTCATTGTTCAAGTCACAAGATCTCAATCAATCAATGTATTCGATCACAATATATTTTCCTTATGTGCAATTTCTAATCATTTTATTCATGTCATGTGTGTGTATAGGCTTGGGTTTGAGTCAATGGATAATAATAATATGATGTCAAGAGTACGTCGGGTTAGCTCGTGTAAATCCTCGATACTCCCAACGGACAGTACACAAGGCAAAATTAAGATAATTGAAGGAAACTACTTGCGGGAGGTCACTGAGCTTGAACTAGAAAAATTAAATGGATTCAAGTGGACTTGCCTTTTGTAAATGACTCAAATACGTAAAAAGAAATAACGGGATCAGAATCCCGGTGGCGATCCCAAAAGCACGTGTGTAATACATGCGAGAAAACCCAAGCAAACAAACACAGCAGCTCTCGGCAATTATCCCCACACCGGATCTGGAGTAAACAGCAAACAGCAATTAAAGATTGTTGTGCCAAAACACCAAACACCGTAAACACCCAATGGATCTCCTTCTTCTCTCTTAACGTTAACAGAGAGAGAGAAGGCGGAAGAATGGAGCGACGACTGGCAGCACTGCGACTAGAGGTCGCGACTGGCGAGGTGACGATGGCGGCTGGCGACAAAGGTCTCGACTGCGGTTGGAGCTTCGATGGGGAAGACAAAGCGGGTGCTCTGTTTTTCGGAGAAACAGAGGAAGGACGGTGCGACAAGGGGAAGCTTCAATGGGGAAGACCGGGGGACGAAGGGGTAGAGGAGTAGTGGCAAGGACGACGCTCTGATTTGGGCTCGAGCGTGAGGACGGCAGCAATGGCGAGGCGAGCTGTAGGCTCGACTGGTGAGGCGATGAGCAGCTCGACTTCAGTGGGGCTTCGAAGGGGGATGAAGACGGAGGATGACGATGCTACAGTCGTCGCGGTCGGAAAGCAACGGCAATGAAGTCGATGAGGATGAAGGTGCTGAGGGCGAGGCTCGAGTCGAAGGCGCTCAATGGTGGGGTGCTTCAGTCGAGGGCGTCACGAGGTTGAAGACGACGGGGAACTTCGAGGGTGAGAGGAGGAGCGACTGGATGACGAGGAGGAGGGTGATCAGGGGCGATGATGGAGGTTGACGATGGTCGAAGTGGCGAATGGTTTTAGTTGAGCGCGAGGTAGGGGTGAGAGGGAGAGAGAGAGAGCGGGACGATGGTGAACAGATGAAGGGGGTTAGGTTAGAGGTTCAACAGTAGCGGGGTTTGGGGGTTAGGGATGAACAGTGACGGGGTTAGGGTTGCACAGTAATGAAGTTTTAGGAGTTGTGAAGGGTTTGTTTTGAATAGTAAGGGAAGATGAAGAGTTATTTTTGGCTGTTGAGTAATCAAGAGATAGAGAAAGATACGGGGAGAGGGGGAGTAATTGAGATAGTGGGAGATATCTGGGGGAACGTGAGGTTAAAACAGATTACGAGAGAGTTGATCTGGCGAAAACAGATTAGGGGAGAGTTGGGTTATGGGTATTGGGTATTAAAAGGGGATCCAATAGGATGCGGGTTTGGGTTTAGGGTAGGCTAGGATCCATTAAGAGATGGATATGGGTTTGGACTAAAATCCAATAGAAGATGGGCTAAATTTTTGGACTTCAAACCAAATAATTAAATAATATAACATGTATCAAAAATCAATGGGCTTTAACCAAAAATAATAATAATAAGACTAAAAACAACGCATCTCAATAATAAAAATAATAATAACAAAATAATAGTAACAAAAATAACATTAACCGTAATAATAATAATAACAACAATAAAATAATAACAATACGGATAATAATAATTAATATATGATGAAATACAATTTGGATTCAATACCTTCATGGAAATAATTCCAACAAAAAAATAGTTTTACACTGACGTTTCTATTCTGACATTTTGGTAGAAACGCCGCTGTAGAAACAAGTTAATGTAAAGGAACAAAAATCCAACTCTACACCGGCGTATGTGGAAAACACCGGCGTATGTAGGTATACACCAGCGTTTTTTTGTTGAAATGCCGGTGTAGGTTGCGGATAAGTGAAATGATACGCACTCTCGTTCTCTCTCTCTCTCATTTTAATTACTTTAATCCCCAATTTTTCACTTTATCTCTCTCTCTCCATCTCTCTCCTACCATCGCCGCCCCCATCCCTTCCCCCATCCCTTCCCCCCGCCCCCCTCCCCCAACGTCGCCACGTTCCCCATGGCCGCCTCCTCCCCCGCTGTTGGCCCTTCCCACATCGCTGCCCCCCTCCTCTGGCGTCGACCCTTCCCCCATCGCTGTCCCATCGCCGCGCCCCCAACCCCGCCGTCGGCCCTTCCCCCATCGCCGCCGTCACCCCTTCCCCCCATCGCCGCCCCCTCCCCCACTATCGCCCCTTCCTCTACACAAACCCTAGGTTTGTTCTTGAAATTTCTGAATCGTTTTTTTTTTAATTTAATTTGTAGGATGTCAAATTATGCATTAACTATGATGTTGCTAGCTCATAGAAGTATGCTAGCGAGCTGTGGTAATCTTTCATGGAAGTATGAAAGATGTCTTATTGATTTCATTATTGTGCTGCTACTGCTTTGCTTTGAAAGTATGCGATATATTCATGATACCTTGTTCATTTCAATTGGTTGTGATTTATGTTTGACTTGTTGATGAAATGCCTGTTAATGCACTAGCCATATGTATGTCAGTTTGGTATCTTATATACACTTTAAATTTGACTTGAATTTGTTGAAGATATAATGTGTTTGTAGTGCATAGATCCATTTGTTTGGAATCTTGTCGTATTTAAAGCCATTTGTTCGGATATAATGGATGCTAACCATGAGTAGTTTTTTGAAATGCACTTCACATAGTGAGTTATATGGAAATAGCAATTTGTGAGTGAGTTATATGGAATTAACACATTTGTAAGTGAGTTGTATGGAAACGACCCAAAACCTAAATAATAAAAAGAGCTATATCCATAATCCACTAATATAATGTCAAGAAAATTCATGACGTTCTTGAATTGAAATGTCTGCACGTCTTCTTTTGTGCCTGAGGCTTTATAATATCATTATATACTTTTACTTGTGGCATATATGTATATTCTTTTATATGGATAATGTTCAATACCCAACAAAGAATAAAATGATTATGTATATGTTTATGTACCAGTCACTTGCTTGGTGGACAAAGTTTGATCTTACTATACTTGTCAGACAATGTAGGAATGGTATACTTCCTTCAGTGTAGATGACCTGCAATATCAGTAACAGGTTAAAGAACTAATATATTCTGTAGCATAAATCTGAACTGAAAACAAATGGATATAAATAAATATGTAGTGCTTATATTGACTGAGGCAATGCCCAACATATTTATGCCCCATCTACCACATAAGTGTTTGATCGAAAGTCATTCAGTTTGAAGACATTTGATGGATGGGCAATTGGACATTGAACTATATGATTTAGAAGGAGGGAATATAATTTTCAGAAGTATCATAGGGAAAATTTCGTCCTGTTTCACAGGAGACACCATATCCACTCTGTATGTATAGAAAATGGGGTATCCTCTGGCATAAGAGAAACTTTGATCCTGTGACACCTTAACAATCCAATCAACAAAACCGACATTCACAATCCGCACCGTTCAAATTAAAAATCTTAATACCATAAAACATAGTGATGTAAATCATTATGTTTGAACATGTTTTGCCCATTCATCATGTGGTCGCAAAAGGAGCGGCTTTCAAATGAATTGATTTTGCGACATCAGATTAATTTATTACAATTAATTAATGTGAAGGTTCAGATCATCCATAGAATGGCTATGCATGGAGTTCTCATTAATTACCAAGTCCTTGCCCGATGCCTCCCTATAGATATGTATATATAAGTTGAGCTGAAGCACTCTCAGCAATAGCCAACAGCGGCTACTATCATTTCAATTTAAATGATTGATCATCCAAACTGAAAATCCAAACAGGTGGTTGTGATTTACATGATGCTTCATTGCCATGGAGAAGACTTGCAAATGAGCAATGTTTATTATCAATGGTTTGTCTAGAACTGGGCAATAGTTTGTCTAGAAGTGCAGCTTCACGAGTTGCTTTTTTTTCTGAATTTGGAGATGAGATGGATAATGTATCTGAAGTTGCACACTATGTTTTTTTTAGGAGTGACTAGTGATGGAAATTTTTTTATCTAAACTTTATATACAATTATATCATGATGTCTAGATGAGTATCAATTTCTAAGATAATGTTCATGCTTGTTGCTTGGGTTTGAAAATGAGATTGTTCTTTCTCAATGGTTTTAAGTGATGATGAGATGGATTATGTAACTGAAGTTGCATACTATGATTTACAGAGGAGTGACTAGTGATGAAATAATCCTGTTTGAACTTATGTTGTGGTTTCAATTGACAGTTATCTCATCAGTATTATAAAAGTATAAGTTTCATCTCATTTAGTGTCTTGTTTGCCTGAATTTGACAGTGAAAATAATCTTTTTCACTCTTTGTAACTCAATATTTTGAACTCCATATTTTAGTTATGAATGTGATGAGATCACATTATTATGTTTATGAGATTACAATTTGATGATATTATACTATTATGCTTCATTCATATTTTAATGGATCTCTTTTAGTTTTGCAATTGGTTTTGATTGTAAGAGTGCTGAAGGTTTTTTTTTTTTTAATTTTTAATTTTTTTTTATAAAAAAATATATATATATCTACCCCGGCATTTTTTACAAGCGCCGGGGTAGCTTTCAGCAACACTGGCAACCTATACCGACATTTTAAAAACGCCGGTGTAGGTGATGCCCGAAAACTGAAGTTCCAAAACCACCCTTTCGGTGGCGTTTTTCAACTGCCGGTGTAGTTTTAACATATACCAATGTTCGTAAAAAACGCCGGGGAATGTCCCTAACATACAACGACACACGATTCAGCGACACTTGCACCGCCAGTGGTATCTACGGCGGCGTTTAAAAACGCCGGTGAATGTGAAAAAAAAATGCCGGTAAAGACTATTAGTCTTGTAGTGATAACAATAACAATAACTGTAATAATAATACTAATAGAAGTAACAATAATAATGATAATAAAGTGTACAGAAGTAGAATTTGAGATTAATAAATTTATTAGAATCCAAACAGTAATAATATAACATATAAATAGTCTATCAATTATAAATAGAAAAATACATTGTTGTTCAAGGTAAATATAATTGTCCATTAGAAAAATACTTAGTAGAAGATCTGAAACCAGTTTAGCACAAAACAAGTTTATAAATAATAAAAATACGGAAAAATATTTAGAAATACGTATTTATGGGAACAGGGGTTACAATCTTGTAGTCCAGAAATTTGCCAACTACAAACTTTTTCGAGCCGTCATCTTCTGTTTTGTACTTCTTCTTCAAAGACCCCCACAAAAGTTTGGAAGTCATGAAGATACAGTAGACATTGTACAGTGGGTCTACCAAGTCGTTCAGGATGTAATTTATGCATATATAATCACCCTGAGTCCATGCATCAACCGCAGCAACGAATTGCGCATCCATAGGTGCCAGCATAGGGGTAGTTTTAGTGAGAAACCTGTCCAGCTTCAAGGTGGTCAGGTAGAACTGCATCTTGTGTTTGATAAGTCCATTGACATTATCGTTCTGTGTGCTTTCCATGTTTTGAAACAGTTGAAATAGAACTGTTAGTTGTTTTGTTTTTCCGAAATGTTAGAATAGAGGAAAAGTATTACCTTTCCCTGAAGACTGAAGTGTCCATGTTCAAAAACGTAACAGATGAGACCAAACCAAGCCGAAGCCGGAGCCGGAGCACTACATGTTAGTGGTAACCCAGGGCCACGCCTTTTAGTCCATTTCTTTAGCTTATATATTAGAAAATATCTTTCCCATCTTCCGATGTGGGACTATTCATTCCAACCGTCCAAGTTAGTACATTTCGAGTAACCAATTTTGAACCTGCATTTCTCATTCATATGGAAACCGTTTTTGGCAAGTGAGTACATTACGGAATAGTACTCGACGAGAGGAACGTGATCCAATCAATATCCGGCACCGCTGGTGGCTGGAGTCCACCTGAATCCGGTCTGGAAAATATGCAAAAATTTTTTCCAACAACAACACCCAAATTATTACAGTAAATAAAAGAAAGAAGATAGTACATCTAGCAAATGCTTGAGCCAGCAGAAGGGGATCGAGGAAGACTGTCAAAAAGGTGACCCTCAGCATACAGCGGAACAAAGCGAGGAGTCAAAGGTATAGCGACACAACCTCCCAATAGTTGTTGAATGAACGCATCAATAAAAGCATGATAACATCGAACATGAACAACACACACCATATAACAGAAGCAAAACAGAAACAGACAAAGGTAATAGTATCAAAGCGAAGGAAAACATGAAGTTGCCCCTAAGCAGAAGAAACTAAATAGCCAAGCGAAGGAATCAAAAGAACAACTGAAGTTGGCACCTGCCCGAAAGGAAGGCACTAATCACCCCCAGGAGGAGAGGGCCGAATGACAACTCCCAGCGAGGGAAAAGGACCTACAAAAAATAAGCCAACAAGAACACATACAGTTATAATAAAAGTTTCGACCCCAACCAGTTGATATAGGAACACAAAAACATCAGTAAACTTTCACTAATAAGATTACAGTGATGTGTTATCCTATACACAAAGCACATCCTGTAAAGTAAAAAAAGGAAAGAAAAATATTACTACAAATTAAAATTAAAAGTTATAAAATAGTTTAGCCATTATAAAAGGACTGATATGTTCACTGTACAGTGTTGGAATTAATTTTTGCAGTTTTTCGGGCCATATTCAGGCAGGCTCCGACCACTGGCGGCGCCGGAAAATGAGTGGATTGTGATCCTCTTGACGAGTACTATTCCATAGTGTACTCACTTTTCAGAAACGAATTCCGTATGAATGAGAAATGTTGGTCCAAAGTTGGGTACTTGAAATGTACTAACTTGGTAACTTGGAGAAAATGGATAGTCCCATATCAGAAATTGGAAAAGATTTTTTCTAGTATATATACTAGAAAACTAGACTAAAGGGCGTGGCCCGGGGGTTACCACTAACGTGTAGTGGAGAGAGGGCTTAGCCAAAATGACAAACACACACGCGCCTGCCAGGCCCGGCCCGGCCTCGGCTTGGTCTAGTCTGGCTTTTTTTTTTTGGCTCACCAGTTATGAATCTGAAGAGTCTTCATTACTCTTCTGTTACAGAGTAATGGGCCTATGAAGAGTCTCTAGTCCAGTCTCCATCTTCTTTATAAAAGACACAAAATCCAGACAGAGTCTATATTGAGTCAGTGATTTTTTTATTCTTCTTCTTCTTCTTCACCTCTGTGTCAACTGAGAGTACATCACAGAGAGCAGTTCGCCGAAGCTTTGAAGCAAGGGTGCTGCTCTTCAGAGAAGGTACAGTTGTATCCTGGGAAGCAATTCGCCAGCCACCGTCACACTACGGGGGGAATTCTGCTTTAAGGAGAGAGATTCTCAGTCTCGACTCTGTGCAAAGTCTTCCGTTTACTATTTTATTTTCTGTATTTCAGTTCTTCGCAATTTCTGTTGGGAATTTTTCTTATTTATAAAATTGGATTCTAACAATCTTAAAGCAGAATTTTTTCCTCACTGATTCTAACAGTTTTGTGAAGTTTATTTACAGGTGGTGTTATCAATTCGGAAAAAACTCCTAATAATTTCTGTTTCAAACTATTTCAGATAAGAATATGGAGAACAAACAAACTGATATTGCCAATGGGCTTATCAGTACCGAAACACTGGTGACCCAAAATGTGACTGCACAATCGGTTGCGGCACATTCGGTCGTTCTGCCCAAACACATAACCGTGGGGGGAAAATCGGAGAAGTTCAATGGAACTGGATTCAAGAAGTGGCAAGGGAAGATGCAGTTCTACCTGACCACATTGAAGCTGGACAGATTCCTCACTGAATCTGCCCCGATGCTGGCGCCAATGGATGCACACTCCGTTGCTGCAGTTGATGCGTGGACTCAGGATGACTACCTCTGCAGGAACTACATTCTGAATGGCTTGGTAGACCCTCTATACAACGTCTACTGTGTTTTCAAGACGTCTAAACTCCTGTGGGGGTCCTTGGAAAAGAAGTACAAAACAGAAGACGTCGGGTCCAAGAAGTTTGTAGTCGGCAAATTTCTGGACTACAAGATGATTGACTCTAAAACTGTTATGAGTCAAGTCCAAGAACTACAGGTTATAATGCACGACATTGCTGCAGAGAACATGACGCTGTGCGAACCATTTCAGGTTGCAGCGTTCATCGAAAAACTTCCACCTGGATGGAAAGACTTTAAGAACTACCTCAAACACAAGCGAAAGGAGATGTCTCTTAAAGACCTAATTGTCAGGTTGGGGATACATGGAAGCAGTAGCGGGTTAAAAGTTATTTTGAAAACATTTAATTTTGTTTCTTGGAGTTTCACAACTTATCTTTTCTTCTAGAATGTATTGTTGTTTTGGCACTATGAAACAAACAAAAAATTTTGTAATGAGAAGGTTCTGAATTATATAATATTCAAATTTATTTTGCATTATTGTGTTTTTTCTATATAATTGTGTGAATCAATATGTGAAATAATTATATGTTCTTCATTGTCAAAATACATTATTTTAATTTGTAAATTTGGTTAAGCCATTCAAATATAATCAGAAATGAAGAAAAAATGTGTGCAATTGCATTCGCGATATAGCAATTGCAAGAGAATCAGTATCTTGCAGATCTCTGTAGCAATAGTTCATTAGCAACGGAAAAAATTCCTTTTAAAACACACTTGCAAGAGACGAATTTGTTGTAAATATTCTCTTGTATATGGAGATAGCAAGGAACAACTTCCATTGCAGATATTCTATTGTGGCTAATATTCGCAAGGGATAGTTAAAATTCCGTTGCGAATGTGTACATTAACCAGGAGAGATTTTGCAACAGCACAATTACAAGGGAATGAAGAAAAATTCCTTGCAAATGTACACTAACCATGGAATTGTACTCTTCTACAAGGGAAATTTCTATTGCGACTGTAGCATTTTCTACTAGTGTGCCAGTCGTCGTCTCCAGCAGGGTCGAAGTGATCAGCCATCTTAGAAATAAAGAGGAAGAAGCATAAGTCATAGAGCAACGCAAATGTAAGTCACTTACATTTAAATCTCTAGACTCAAACTCACACTCTAATGTCCACTTCTAGGGTGTCGTTCCTTATAAATTTGTACAAGTGTGAAAACCTGGCTCTGATACCACTCTGTAATGTCCCGAATCCCAAATACGCTGAATTCGAGATGTTCTACAGGATCTTTCCACTTTCTTTAGTACATTTTTACAAGGAAATTTGAACTTTTCACATTACATCAGAGTTTGCATGAATACATTACAATTTACATTGCACAGCGGAAGTAAAATTTACAACAATTGAATAAATGTACAACAACATAGAATAATCTTTAAGCATCTGTTCCTCTTTAATCATTATCATGTCATTTACCTGCTGTTGCCGCTAAATTTGGTGTGGGGGCAAACAGATAGAACTTGTGGATTCTTAGGGAAACTGAATAGTAACCTGTATACCTGTTCCTTGGGGGGGTCGATCGTCGCTCCCGCCGTGCACCTGCAAAAAGTGCGAGACACCGGGGTTGTTCCCGGCGACGCACCCTCCGACGCTCAAGTCAGTAATCTAGGAAGACTATGAATGAGCACAAAAACTGGTGAAGGATTGATTACCTCTTAATGGAGATGGATGGGGGGTATTTATAGGCATCTTAGGGAACAGATTAGGAATGTAATCCCCGTGATCTGATAAGGAATATTCTCCTTGTAAACAGATTAGGAATGTAATCCCTAATTCCCAGTGGAGGGATAGGCATGAATCAGGGTCGTTGATTAGGATCTAATCAGGAGCCTTAATTCTATCCCTCTGATCGGGCTTTATTGCTGGTTGAGACCCGCGCCCAATTGAAGCGGATCCGTTTGTGGGTTATTGGGTCTTTATTGGAGAGACCTAGTACCCGTTTCAGACCCTATAGGTAAAATTTCCGTTTTACCCCTGGACTTCAAGATTCGTGCCCGATTTGGACGGTTCCGATTAATCCCCATTTTTAGCCATATCACGAGCCCCCCACTCCTAAAGGCTGAGCTTGATCGGCCTTTGAGGAGTAGTTTAGCTGTTTTAATGGCTGGCGGAGTTGTATCGGAGCCCAAATGAAAGGTTTTGAATCTTAAAGGAGGTAGTTTGGTGATTTTTCAAGCGGATTGAACTCTGAGTCGCTCCTGAGCTCTTATGGTCATGTGGTATTCTTGCAGGGATATCCTTTTAACTTCGCGAAGTGTCAATTCGTCGTTCGGGGGTCTTAGAAGATTGTTCTCAGCAATAATTGCTTGTTTGGGGACGAGAAGGTGCTCCCTATCTTTACAATTGCTTTGCAGGGGTTCTTCCTTGATTTCCCAAATTTTTAATTATTTTTTCGAGATCTCTTGGCAAATGGTTCGACCTTTTTCATTCATTGAGGGGGACATGTGCTCGTATCATGCTTCCGACCCCTTCTACAGCTCGCTGACTAGGGGACCGAGGTCTGTATGCGGTTCAGCTCATCTTTCCGAAGAGGGGGGAGAGTTCGGCATGGTTATGAGTGCCGAGAGGGAGTTCGGCATGATCCGAGGTCCCATCTTTCCCCCGTAATAGGGTCAGTGTCACGAACGCTCGGCAGTGAGTGCCGAACGTGACTTTTTCCCTATAACAGGGTCGGTGTCACGAACGCTCGGCAGCTGGTGCCGAACTCAATTTTTCCCTATAACAGGGTCGGTGTCACGAACGCTCGGCAGTGAGTGCCGAACGGGACTTTTTCCCCTATAGCAGGATCGGTGTCACGAACGCTCGGCAGTGAGTGCCGAACGTGACTTTTTCCCTATAACAGGGTCGGTGTCACGAACGCTCGGCAGCTGGTGCCGAACTCAATTTTTCCCTATAACAGGGTCGGTGTCACGAACGCTCGGCAGTGAGTGCCGAACGTGACTTTTTCCCTATAACAGGGTCGGTGTCACGAACGCTCGGCAGTGAGTGCCGAACGTGACTTTTTCCCTATAACAGGGTCGGTGTCACGAACGCTCGGCAGTGAGTACCGAACGTGACTTTTTCCCCTATAACAGGGTCGGTGTCACGAACGCTCGGCAGTTGGTGCCGAACGTGACTTTTTCCCCTATAACAGGGTCGGTGTCACGAACGCTCGGCAGTGAGTGCCGAACGTGACTTTTTCCCTATAACAGGGTCGGTGTCACGAATGCTCGGCAGTGAGTGCCGAACGTGACTTTTTCCCCATAACAGGGTCGGTGTCACGAACGCTCGGCAGTGAGTGCCGAACGTGACTTTTTCCCTATAACAGGGTCGGTGTCACGAACGCTCGGCAGCTGGTGCCAAACTCAATTTTTCCCTATAACAGGGTCGGTGTCACGAACGCTCGGCAGTGAGCGCCGAACGTGACTTTTTCCCTATAACAGGGTCGGTGTCACGAACGCTCGGCAGTGAGTGCCGAACGTGACTTTTTCCCCATAACAGGGTCGGTGTCACGAACGCTCGGCAGTGAGTGCCGAACGTGACTTTTTCCCTATAACAGGGTCGGTGTCACGAACGCTCGGCAGTGAGTGCCGAACTCCCAGACTTGTCGTTTTTTGGGGGTTTGTCTTTTCTGTGCGCCATTTGAACCCCTGACACCTCTGACAACTCTGACAATTCTGACAACCCTGACAGATGGGACGTTCATTAATTGCAGTGACCCCTGGGGTTCCATCAGATGGAGTGCGCATTAAATTCAACTCATGATTCGTTGTAGTTATCGAGGTGACGATTGGGATCGCTCCGCCGCTTGGTTTAGATGGGCCGGTCGTACGGGCCCATTAGCCTCGAGGTGTGTGTCCCTCTTCTATAAATCCCCCCCCCCTTCTCATTTCTCATTTCTTCTCTCATTTGCTCAGGCGTTCTCTTGTGTCTCAGGCGAGTTTTCCGGTGACCGGTGTTTGACTCAGGCGAGGTTTTTCGGCAGCTCTTTCTTTCCAAGGTAATTTATAAATTATGTCTGTAGCTTCTGTCTCAGATGAAGTCTCTTGGTCCGAGCCCTCCCTTGAAGGCGTCGAGGCCTCGACTCCGAATCCAACCAAGGGGAAGGTGTTCGGAAAGGATTCCATCGTCGAGGATCCGAAGAGGATGGGGGAGTTCGGACAGCTACCAGGTCCGCTGACGGGGCTGCACAGGGTCAGGGAGCTCCCGAAGGACCAGGCCGAGCGGATCGTCCATGGGAGGGAGAGGTCCTTTGAGGAGAACGAAGCGAGGGAGGCGACGGAGGCGGACGACGCGGCGTCGATCCTGCGCGAGGAGGAACTGGCTGCGATCCGGGACTCTTTTTTCATCCCGGAGGAGTACGAAATCATGCTGCCGGGCCCCGGGGTTAGGGCTAATTCGCCGCTGCCAGTGACCATGTGTTGCTGGCTGGTCGATGCCTTTATCGCCGGTGCTCGGCTGCCTCTCCACGCGTTCGCCGTTACCGTGGTGAGCTGGTACGGGGTCTGCCCCATTCAGCTCATGCCGAACGCCTGGCGAGTGATTAATGGCTTCGTTCTCCACTGCCAGGCCGCAGGGATCGAGCTGCAGCTGAACGTGCTTCGGACGATATACCGGCTCCACCAAGGGAACAAGTCGGAGTACCGGTATTATCTGACTCCGAGGCACGGCGGCAG
Source organism: Hemerocallis citrina (assembly GCA_017893485.1). Lineage (NCBI taxonomy): Eukaryota > Viridiplantae > Streptophyta > Magnoliopsida > Asparagales > Asphodelaceae > Hemerocallis > Hemerocallis citrina. Next base: position 235,618,287 of record CM030360.1, on the reverse strand, counting down.
GCTCGTCGTCTGCCCCGACTCTATCAAGCACTGGCGAGAGAAGTGGGTCATCGTGCGGAGTCGAGAAGCATGGCCGATCCCCATAAATTGGGCAGAAGGGGTGCCCAAGAGGGCGACGGCTCTGCCGAGGCTTACAGTAGAGGAAGAAGCGGCGGTCCGGACCCTCCTCGACCGGCCGAAGTACGATTGGAAGGATTTGACGGAGGACGTTCTCTACAGGGGAGGGCTCTGCCGCGTAGATCCTAGTGCGCGGTTCTCGCCAAGTTCTTTTTTCCGTACTTGCTGCCTTGTTTTTTTTTTTTGTGCTAATCATCTTTTGCTTGTGATGCAGAATCCATGGACTACGAGGCGGTGTTGGCGCTCAGGGCGGGGCTCGCCAGTAAGGCGCCGAAGAAGCGCAAGAGGGTTGCGTCGAAGCTGCCCTCGACCTCGAAGGTGCCGAGGATTGCGGCCCCCGACCAGGTGGTGGAGGTTGCTGACGACCCGGTCGTCACCGTGGCGGGGCCTTCGGCTCCTGCACCTGTGGGGGATTTCCCCATTGCCGCCGCGCTCGCCATGCTGACCCCGCCGCTGACCGTAGCAGGCGAGGAGCTCCTGACGGAGGAGCACAAGCGGATCCACATTCCGGACTGGCAGGTCCGGAGGCACGATGGGTTCCTCGGGAACTCGTTGGCGAGCATGCAGGCCGTCAAGCATCTCGCCACCCCGAAGGACCGCGCCGCCATGGACGCGGGGAGGGAAGGCGACGACGTGATCGAGATCGCTCGTTCGGCGGTATCGGTAAGTTCCGAGTTCCCTTCGTTCGTTTCATCCTTTTGAATCACAAATTTTCTTCTAACTCTCAGAGTTCTTCTTCTTTCCTTTGTAGATCGTCGTCCATTTCGGTCACCTCACCGAGAGGCTGACCGCCCTCGAGAAGGAGCTGAAGCAGGAGTCCGACCAGGCTCGGAACGAGAAGGCTCGGATGTCGAACCAGCTCGACAAGCTCCGGGTCGAGCATGAAGGTCGGTCTGCGAGGATCCAGCACCTCGAGGCCGAAGTGAAGAGGCTGGAGGACGAGCTGCTTCGGGAGAAGGAGGGGTCGGCCAACCAATTGGTCGAGGCCGAGGCGAAGCAGGCGGCGGCCGTGAAGGAGGTGGAGGACGCCACCTTGAAGAAGGCCCAGGGGTACCTGGCGCAGAACATGGCGAAGGCTTTCGCCACTGCCCTCGACCGGGTGCGGGAAGCATACCCCGGGGTGGACGTCTCGGGATGGCGACTCTTCCCCGGACACGTCGAGGGCTTCGACCCCGAGTCCGAAGGGGAGGAGGAGGAGGAGGAGGGCGACGCTGATGCCGATGCCGGGGTTACTGGCGAAGTCCCGAGCACCACGACCACTCCGTTGGCGGCGGCGTCTCCTTCGGCAAAGTCGACGCCTACTCCGCCTCGTCGCCCGGGGAAAGAGGTCTGGCACTGAATCCGCCTTTCGCTTTGTTGTTTCTGATTTTGCGTTTTTTTTTTTGTTTTTCCTTTCGAACTTTGTAATGCCTAATAGCGGACTGGCCACCGCTTTTTTTGACGTTTAATGAAAAGAGAATTTCTGCAAGTGTCGATGTTCGGAAGTTTTTGTGTTACGCACTTTCTTTTGCCGAACTGTCCCTTCTTGATGAAAATTTTTCCAAGTGTGGCGCTTCGGCCATGTTCGGCGTTTGTGCTGATTATTCTGATCTCTTTGCAGCTTATGGTGATTGCCCAAGACGTCGAGCTTTCTCGCCCGGACGAGAAAGTTCCAGCCGAGGCCGGCCTAGGGGCGACAAGGCTGTGTCTGGCTAGGTGTAGAGAGAAACTTTACGGGGTCGAGCTCGGATTGCGCCGAGCTGAAAGCGAGAGGAGGCATCTCCAGCTCGTCCTTGGACGGCGAGACATCGAGATTCGTCGTTTGGAAAGCAGAATAGCCGAGCTTATACCCGAAGGTGAACATTCGCCAACTGATTTCAGTAATGAGATTCGAGTTCAGTGCATTCGTCATAACTTGTCCAAAATAACAGCGGAGAAGGACGAGTTGCTTTCCGAGATACAGCATCTGCAGTCCGTAGAGGCGAAGCTCCGGAGTGAGGGCGAGGGGCTGACGGCCGAGGTGGCCAAGTTGACGACCGAACGAGTCGAGTTGACTGCCGAAGTCGAAGCGCTAAAGAGAGCGACGGTGGATAAAAGCATCGAGGTCACCCACCTTCGGCGCCTCGTCGCTAGCCGATCCGGAGTGCCGGACTCCGCAATACCTCCACGTTTCGAAGTCGACGTCAAAGACGACTCGTTGCGGGACAGGATCTCGGAGTTGGAGGCAGAAGTGGCCCGTCTTAAGCCACATTCGGGGCCGATCAACGTTCGAAGCACGTCTTGCACTCGCGCTGAGAGTGAGCGGGGTATTACCTTCTATGAGATGGCGACCCGTCAGCGGATCGGCCAGCCAAGCCCGGGGGACGCGCAGAGCTCGGTGGCAATCTCCTCGAGTGGGGCGTCCGTCGGTGTAGCTGCCAGGAGCGGTGCCGAGGATACGTCCCAGTTTGCCGGCTTGGGGTCGCGCTCCGGGGACAAGCGTCGTCACTCTCGAGTGTCCTTGAAGCGGAACGCTCCAGCTCCGAAGAAGCGCTGACGTGGTCGATTCTGCGAGTTCTTTGCTTATTTTTTGTTTTTCGCTAAGTGTAATAAGTCGGCATTGTAACTTTTCTCTGATGAGTTGTGCTCCTGCTGTGTTTGCCTTTGTACCACGTCTGTTTCATTAATAAAAGTGTTATTGCCGAACTTGTGTGTCTTGTTCTCGCAATTGTTGTCTGCCGTGCTGTAACTTCGTAAGCTTCGGACTTTGAATGGCGAACTACATCTAGCTCGCTCGGGAGTGGACTCGCGAAGTAGAATCGGGCCAAGTGTTAGACTTCGGGATCCTTGGTTGACTAGGTTAGGATTGTCGGAGCGTTTTAGAATGGCGAACTGCCCCTAGCTCGCTTAGGAGCGAGCTTGCGGAGTAGAGTCGAACCAAGCGCTGGACTCCGAACCATTCAGCGGCTGTGGGAGCATTTCCGAATGGCGAGCTACTTCTAGCTCGCTTAGGAGCGAACTCGCGAAGTAGGATCGAGCCAAGCGTTGGACTCCGGAACCATTGTCAATTAGGGGGTGTGGGAGCAATTTCGAATGGCAAACTACACCTAGCTCGCTTGGGAGCGAGCTTGCGGAGTAGATTCGAACCAAGTGTTGGACTCCGAACCATTCAACGGCTGTGGGAGCATTTTCGAATGGCGAGCTACTTCTAGTACGCTTAGGAGCGAGCTTGCGAAGTAGAATCGAGCCAAGTGTTGGACTCCGGAACCATTGTCAATTAGGGGGTGTGGGAGCAGTTTCGAATGGCGAACTACCCCTAGCTCGCTTGGGAGCGACCTTGCGGAGTAGATTCGAACCAAGTGTTGGACTCCGAACCATTCAACGGCCGTGGGAGCATTTTCGAATGGCGAGCTACTTCTAGTTCGCCTAGGAGCGAGCTTGCGAAGTAGAATCGAGCCAAGTGTTGGACTCCGGAACCATTGTCAATTATGGGGTGTGGGAGCAGTTTCGAATGGCGAACTACCCCTAGCTCGCTTGGGAGCGACCTTGCGGAGTAGATTCGAACCAAGTGTTGGACTCCGAACCATTCAACGGCCGTGGGAGCATTTTCGAATGGCGAGCTACTTCTAGTTCGCCTAGGAGCGAGCTTGCGAAGTAGAATCGAGCCAAGTGTTGGACTCCGAAACCATTGTCAATTAGGGGGTGTGGGAGCAGTTTCGAATGGCGAACTACCCCTAGCTCGCTTGGGAGCGACCTTGCGGAGTAGATTCGAACCAAGTGTTGGACTCCGAACCATTCAACGGCCGTGGGAGCATTTTCGAATGGCGAGCTACTTCTAGTTCGCTTAGGAGCGAGCTTGCGAAGTAGAATCGAGCCAAGTGTTGGACTCCAGAACCATTGTGATATTAAAGAGTTACAAGCAGAGGGATGTAATAGTAGTGAAAACATGAAGAAACTTTATTTATTAATATCTAATGATCGGCTGCTTCTAAAGTTGCTAGCCGTTGTTACAATGATAAAAACAAAAGGACAAACCACTACTAGTAAAAGGAAGGGAACGGTTCGACATCTCGAGTTACTTGGAGAGACGTAGTTGCCTTCTCTTGGTATTTCAAAAGATGGTCGGCGTTCCACGTCCTGGGAATTTCTCTGCCTTCGAGATCTTCTAGCTTGTACGTACCAGGGCGGATTACTTTCGAGATCTTGTACGGTCCCTCCCAGTTCGGGGCCAGCTTGCTTTTCTGCCCGGGGAACGAGATGGCCAACTTCCGAAGGACTAAATCCCCTTCTTTGAGGTCCGTTGGGCGGACTCTTTTGTTGTATGCTAGCTCGATCCTTCTTCGGTAAGCTTGCTGGCGTATGGCAGCTCTCTCTCGGATTTCGTCTATTAGATCTAGGCTTGTTCTGAGCTCTCTAGCATTCTGCTCTTCTTCATAAGCGGTCAGGCGAGGAGAGGGTATCCCGACTTCTAGGGGGATGATGGCCTCGGCCCCATAGGTGAGATTAAATGGGCTCTCGCCTGTTGGGGTCCGCTTGGTGGTGCGGTGATTCTAGAGTACGTTCGGCAGCTGATCGACCCATAGTCCCTTGGAACACTTGTCTAACCTCTTCTTGATTCCTGCAAGAATCTGTCGGTTGGCATTCTCAGCCTGGCCATTCGACTGGGGATGGGAGACGGAGGAGAATCGGTGTTGTATGGAGAGGTCCTCACATAAGGCTCGGAAGGCGGCCCCAGTAAACTATGTTCCATTATCCGTGACTATGACTCGGGGAACGCCGAACCGGCAAACCACATTTTTCCAGAAGAATTGAACGACCCTATGCTCGGTGATCGTAGCCAGGGGCTCGGCTTCTATCCACTTAGAGAAATAGTCGACTGCCACGACTAGGAACTTTAGCTGCCCGGGGGCTGGAGGAAATGGTCCTAGTAAATCCATCCCCCACATAGCGAAGGGAATGGGACTTGATAGGGAGGTTAGCGGTGCCTGTGGAAGGCGTCGGATGTCTGCATACTTTTGGCAGGAGCTGCATTGCCGAACGTGTCGTTCGGCATCCCGTAGGAGAGTGGGCCAGTAATATCCATAGTTCAACACCTTGCGCGCTAGAGCCCTGGATCCAGAATGAGCTCCGCCGATCCCCTCATGGAGCTCTTGCAGGGCATAGTCGGCTTGCTCGGGAGAGAGGCACCTTAGATACGGTCGACCATCCACTTGGGTGAAGGAGCGTTTATATAAGATGCCTTCGATTAAAGTAAAACGCTCGGCTCGGGCCCTGATTCTTCGTGCTTCCCTTGGATCTTCAGGGAGGAGTCCGTTCCTTAAGAATTCGACGATGGGTTTCATCCAGTTGTCTTCGAGGAGGACGGGCAATGCTTCAACGGAGTCTGGCGCTTCGTCCTCTATGCTCGGCTTCAGGAGGACTTCTATCAAAACGGTCTGTTCCAGGCCTTGAAGGGAAGAGGAGGCTAACTTGGATAAGGCGTCGGCCTGAGCATTTTCTTCTCGAGGGATCCTTTGGATGAGAGCCTCGTCGAACAGCGCCATGAGGCTCTTTACTTTGGACAAGTATTTAGCCATTCTATCGTCGCGGGCTTCATACTCGCCGAGGACCTGGTTGATAATCAACTGGGAGTCGCTGAAAATCTGTAGCCGTTGTGCCCCAGCATTTCGGGCCATTCGAAGCCCGGCTATTAGTGCTTCATATTCGGCCTCGTTGTTCGAGGCTTTGAAATTTATCCGGAGGGAGTATTGGAGGATGAAGTCATCTGGTCCTGCCAGGATGACTCCTGCCCCGCTTCCCTCATTACAAGAGGACCCATCAACGTAGACCGACCAGACGGGGGGTTCCTTTGCTGCTTGGCCAGACTCGGGGATTGTAGTCTCAACTATGAATTCGGCCAGCGCCTGTGCCTTGATTGCAGTCCGAGGCTGATAAGTTATATCGTGCTGGCTCAGCTCGATCGACCACTTCATGAGGCGACCGGAAGTCTCGGGTTTGTGAAGAATCTGTTTCAGCGGCTGGTCGGTAAGGACGACCACCGAATGGGACTGAAAGTAGGGTCTAAGTTTTCTCGCGGCCATTACCAGGGCATACGCCATTTTCTCAATCTTCGGGTACCGGAGTTCGGCGTCCCGGAGCACCTTGCTGACGTAGTAAATGGGCTTCTGAGCCCTTTCTTCTTCTCTGACTAAGACCGCACTGAGCGTCTGTTCGGAAGCTGCAAGGTAGAGGTAGAGCGGTTCGCCGGGTACTGGTTTGCTAAGGAGAGGGGGATTGACGAGGTAAGCTTTAAGCTGGTCAAAGAAGTCTTGTTGCTGCTGCCCCCACTCGAATCCTTTAGCCCCCCTGAGGGCTTTGAAGAACGGGAGGCACTTCTCCCCGGACTTCGACAGGAAGCGCCCTATGGCGGCTAGGCGACCAGTCAACCTCTGAACTTCTTTGACATTTCTAGGGGGGGCCATGTCCAGTATGGCCTTGATCTTCTCCGGATTCGCCTCTATTCCTCGTTGGCTAACCATGAAGCCGAGGAACTTGCCTGATGAGACGCCGAACGCACACTTGTTCGAGTTGAGTCTCATATTGTGCCTTCTTAAAACATCAAATGCTTCTTGGAGGTCGGTCACATGATCAACACCTCGGATGCTTTTCACCAGCATGTCATCGACGTACACTTCCATGTTTCTGCCGATCTGAGCCTGAAAAACTTTGTTGACGAGGCGCTGGTATGTCGCCCCTGCGTTCTTTAGGCCGAATGGCATGACCCTGTAGCAATAAAGGCCTTGGTCGGTCACAAAAGACGTCTTTGGGATATCCGGTGGGAACATCCTTATCTGATTGTAACCCGAGAAAGCGTCCATGAAGCTTAGAAGCTCATGTCCCGAGGTTGCGTCAATCAGAGTGTCGATGCTCGGTAGAGGGAAGGGATCTTTGGGACAGGCTTTGTTGAGGTCGGTGAAATCAATGCAAATTCTCCAAGTTCCGTTGGACTTCTTCACCATTACTACGTTTGATAACCATTCAGGATAATTTACTTCTTGTATGAATCGGGCCTTCAGCAATTTATCTACCTCCTCTTTGATAGCGAGCTGTCGCTCGGGGGCAAACTTACGCCTCTTCTGCTGAACCGGTTTGGATCCCGGATCAACGCTGAGGCGGTGGACCAAGAGTTCCTCGGAGATACCAGGCATATCTGCCGCGGACCATGCGAAGAGGTCTTGGTTGGTTCGGATGCATTTCACAATGTCTGTGTACAGGGCGGACGGAAGGGTTTTGCTTACGAAGAACTTGCGGTTCGGCTCTTGTTCAGAGAAGAGCACCTCCTCCAGTTCATCCACCGGCTCGGAGGTCGGTTTCGTCGTGTCTTGGGGGATTTCCAGAGTCTCTAAGGAGAGGACGGGCCCAAGGGTTGAGGTCATGTAGCATTTCCGGGCCTGCTCCTGATTTCCCCTTACTTCCCCGACCCCGGACCGGGTGGGAAACTTCATCTTCAGATGGTATGCTGAGGGGACAGCTTCTAGAGCTGCGAGGCCTGGCCGACCCAAAATGACGTTGTAGGCAGCGGGGACATCCACCACCATGAAGTCCATCGGTTCTGTTCGGGTGGTAGGAGTTTGACCGGCAGTTACATCGAGGGTGATTACCCCTTCAATAGTTACCGGAACCCCTGTGAACCCGTGGAGAGTGTAACCGGCGGGCTTGAGTCTATCTCTGGAGAGCTTTAGGCCTTTAAAAGCGGAGAGGAAGAGGATGTTGACGGAGCTGCCGTTGTCTACTAAGATCCTCTCCACTTTGAAATTTGCCATGTGGAGGCTGATGACGAGGGCGTCACAATGTGGGATACGAACTCCCTCGAGATCTTCGTCGGAGAAGGTGACTGGCACTCCGAGGCCTTTGGGAGGAGGTGTGGTTCGGACTGAATTGACCTCTCTGATAAACGCTTTCCGAGAGGAGTTCGAGGAGCCTCCCATCGGACCCCCATGGATGAGGTGGAGGACTCGCTCTTCCTCGAAGTCTGGCGTCTCTTCTCTTTCCGGACGCTTGTTAGCCCCCCGAGGCGGGGGAGGGAGCTCGGCTCGGTCCTTTTTTACAAACTTCGTTAGTTGTCCCCTCTGGATAAGGGCTTCGATCTCGTTCCTCGGAGCACGGCAGTCGTTGGTGTCATGCCCATGGTCCCGGTGATAGCGGCACCATTTCTCTTTATCTCTTCTCTTGGCGGGGGTATTCATTTTGGGAGCCGGAGGCAAGACCCCGTCTTTTTTGACTTCCATGAAGATGGCTGAGAGGTTAGCGTTGAGGGGAGTGAACTTCTCAAATCTAGGGGTAGGTCGGCGCTGGCCGGCATTATCCTTCTGGAGCTTCTTGGCTCCTTCTTCTTCCGTCCCCTTCCTTTTAAGCCCGGAGGCGGGCACCTCCCAGTTGGGTTGTTGCTCGGCCTCTTCGGCCCGAATGTACTTTTCGGTGCGAAGGAGAAGGTCGGAAAAGTCATGTGGGGGTTTCTTGGCGAGGGACGAGCGGAGGTTGGAATTGAGAATGTTGGATTGGAACGCTGCGGTAGCAACCGATTGGTCGAGGGAGGCAATGGTTCTAGCTTCAGCCGTGAACCTCTTCACGTAGTCTCTCAGTTTCTCCCCCTTTTGCTGACGGAGGTGCAATAGTGAGATGCTAGTTTTCTCGGTCCTTCGGCTGCTGACAAAGTGGGTGATGAAGAGGGTTTCGAACTGCTCGAAGGAGAATATCGACGCTGGGGCAAGGCGAGAGTACCATTCTCGAGCCGGGCCTTTGAGTGTCGCGGGGAATGTTTTGCAGAGGAGGGCATCGGAAGCTTGGTGGAGGAGCATCAAAGTCTTAAAGCTTTCGATGTGATCAACTGGATCGGTCTCCCCGGTGTAATTCTCGAATTGGGGAGGTTTGAAGCCGAACGGCACAGGGGCGTCCACTATGGTTCGGGAAAATGGGGGCCGGCTAGGACGTAGGGTCCTCCCCCTGAGCTCCTCTTCTCGGTTTATCTGACCCAGGAGCTTTTCCACCTCGTTAAGACGGCGGTCCATGATATCATCCCTCCGACGGTAATCCGCCGGGCCACGGGACTCGTTTTCGTATGAGGGGGAGCGAGGGCTGCGGCAACGGTAACTTCGGGAACGACGAGGACTCGGGGTACGCCGGGAGTTGGTTGGTGCTGGACGAGGAGAGGGGGACCGTTGGCGAGGGCTTCGGACCGGAGGAGGGGATGGGGCCCTCGGCTCATTGGGGTTTTGACGGAGGTTGAGGGCCTGTTGTACCATTGCTTGGAACTGCTGGAACTCGGCGCGGGTAATTGGTGCCTCATTGTTCCTAGGCTGCTGCCGTCCTGCGGGAGAGTGCCTCCTTCGGTAATGATTGGGGGAGTCTTTCCTCCCTCTTCGGATGGGGGACCTCCTATACTCTCGGCGATGGGGGGATCGCTCCTGCTGGCGCGAGGCTTCCTCCCGAGCCCACTTTTCGTCCAGATGACGACGGAGGTCATCATCTTCCGGGCGTTTCGGAGGGGCATTGTGGCGACCAGAGGCTCGGGGGTGATGGGAGGCCATGGAGGCGCTGGAGGCGTTGTGGATGGAGAGGTTCTCTTGGTGAAGAGGCTGTTTCTGAGGGTTAGGACCCTTTGGATCAGGAGGTGGAGGGTTCCGCTGGAGCGGCTCTTCCATGGTGGGAGGAAGTTGCCCTTGTTGTTGAGCGGGATCAGGAAGGACTTCTTGCTGGTCAGGGTTGGGCACTCGATTAGACCCTCTTGACCTGACTTTGCGAGGCGGCATGGCTGGAGAAGGCCTGTTCTCGGGGAAGAGGAGAGGTTTCTATTCGTTAGTTTCCCACAGACGGCGCCAATCTGTTGCCGCTAAATTTGGTGTGGGGGCAAACAGATAGAACTTGTGGATTCTTAGGGAAACTGAATAGTAACCTGTATACCTGTTCCTTGGGGGGGTCGATCGTCGCTCCCGCCGTGCACCTGCAAAAAGTGCGAGACACCGGGGTTGTTCCCGGCGACGCACCCTCCGACGCTCAAGTCAGTAATCTAGGAAGACTATGAATGAGCACAAAAACTGGTGAAGGATTGATTACCTCTTAATGGAGATGGATGGGGGGTATTTATAGGCGTCTTAGGGAACAGATTAGGAATGTAATCCCCGTGATCTGATAAGGAATATTCTCCTTGTAAACAGATTAGGAATGTAATCCCTAATTCCCAGTGGAGGGATAGGCATGAATCAGGGTCGTTGATTAGGATCTAATCAGGAGCCTTAATTCTATCCCTCTGATCGGGCTTTATTGCTGGTTGAGACCCGCGCCCAATTGAAGCGGATCCGTTTGTGGGTTATTGGGTCTTTATTGGAGAGACCTAGTACCCGTTTCAGACCCTATAGGTAAAATTTCCGTTTTACCCCTGGACTTCAAGATTCGTGCCCGATTTGGACGGTTCCGATTAATCCCCATTTTTAGCCATATCACCTGCATATAAGACTGTGGGTACGTCAGTTTATTCAACCGACGAACATTATACACGGCCATCCTCTCTATGCCGGAAATAGTATAACTTATTTTCCATATTTAACAAACACAAACTTGTCACATATCAAACTAAAGGGACTACCCTATTGATGTCGTGTTGTGATTGTGCACTTAGTCCTTAATGCAGTTATTTATGTTACATGACACTAATGCGCACTTGTTCGGATTCTATGCATCCCATACTACATAGGTCCGAGGGCAAGCCTCTTAATCGTTCTTCATCTTTGTAGGGTTCAATCCCTCGCCATGACTTAATCTACTACTGTAACTACAGTGAGTATCCTAGATGGTCTATGAGTACAAGCACGTGCACCGGACCCTGGAGGGGAATTCCACGCCATGTCTTGACTCATCAAGCATGCATTCTGTGGCAATTCAGCCTCCTCCCTGAACACGATCCTCTTGCAGTCACCAAACATCCCACAAGCGTGGCTAAAGTCCGATCATTACTGAGTTGCGCCCACGCCATGTCTTGACTCATCAAGCATGCATTCTGTGGCTCACACACCCGCACCGTAAACTCTAGTTCTCATACTCGTTTTTCTCTCACTTTCATCACGTCTTCACTATGCACTAGTTTTAATTTAATAGAATTATGAATAAAAAATCAAAGCTCTAGAGTTAGCCTCTCCACTAAACCGGGCTTATTCATTTATTCAAACATGACCAACCTTGGTCTTTCATTTCAATATTTCATTTCATTTCTTTCCAAATGCCGGGGGAGACTTAGCTACTCTTTTGTTTCAATTCTAATTCACAATTTCCAATTTGAGCATTTCTAACTCATAAATTCATATTCATAACAACAGATTTCCTTTTCTTATAGCATGATTTCTGATTTGTTCAATAGTCCATAATCATACATGGAGTTAGATACTTCATCAATTATCAACTACACATTGGAATTCACATCACTACGAATATTCACATTTAATATCTTTCACACTATTCACATATGAGAATAATTCGTATACATCACATGATATAATTTCTTACATTAACCTTCCAATCCTTCATTTCAAATTCTTTTGCAAGTTATAATTTTCACAAAAAAAATATACATATAGAACCATATTTCTATTTACACATTTTGTTCTCAAATCATACTTTATTTCATGCAAATAATTCCCAAATTAGTTTTATAAAGTCCTACATATTTTTAGAAGAATAGTCATATTTTTCTCATAATTTTTTGATAACTAAAACACCCATAAAATATCTTTTTTCAATCTTGCCGAGGGCAAGATTCGAACCCAGAACCACGGAGAACACGGCCGACAGCACAAGCCACTAGGCCGAAGGTGCCAGGCATCATAAGTACGGCTAAGAGCATTAAATGCTCTCGGTTGTACACTTTAACTTTTTTTTTCAAAAATGCAAAAGTGCGTTACTAAGGGATTCGAACCAGCAACCTCAAAGAAACAGGCCGCGCGCTCCGACCACTTGAGCTACGTGCTCAGGTTGTCAAGTATAGTTCGAAATTCTTTTTAAAACCATTCTCTCCGTTATTTAAAAACGTTTGACATTCAACAAGTCCTCATTTCATTTTGCTTTTATAAAAATTACTGTAAATGTCCAGATTGACTAATATCATCATAAATTATACTCCAGTGTACAAAAATAATTTTTTCGATAATTAAAACATGTTTTTCATACAATTAATTCAACTTTTAAATTATTACTACCACATTTCCCTTTTTTTTTCGACATTTCTTAGCAATTAGCATTCCAATCTCTTTATCAACAAATTCCACATTATTTCTCTGTCTTTAACCATTTACCCAACATACAAACTCATATTTTAAATTATTCATGCCCACATTAACACAAAAGATCTATTTAACACATGAAATAGCATTATCAATCTACTAACTTTTGTATGTAATTCTTGATGGTAATAAATGTGTTTTCATCAATCAATCCATGATTCTAATCAATTCACATACAACTTAAATAATAGAACCACATATAAATTTGCATATCCACATTCAATCATTCAATGGGTTATTTTTTCCTAATTAAAGTGTACTCTTCTTAATTTCTTTCATGCTTCATTCATTCATTTCTAACATGCATTTCTAATTTAGAAATATGGAGAATTTACCCACCTTGTATGGAGAGAAGAATACACTAACAACCTCCTAGACGAAAGTCCTTGCAACGAATGCTCCTCCTCCGTGTACACGCGCGCACAAGCCTCCAAGCCCACCACCGAGAGCTCCCCTTCTTGATGAAACCGGCCTCCTCTCCTTGTTGCAAGCACACTCCCACACACAACTCAATCTTTTAACTCACACAATTACTACTAGATAGAGTATTTTAGACTATAGATTTGTAGAAAGTAACAAGCACAAGAATAACTAGCCATGGAGGGGGGGGGGGGGGGGGGGGGGTATTTATATTAAAATCTTGATGGAATGGAGGGCTAGGATCAAGTAATTGGTTATAGGATGGAGGGCTAAGATGAAAGTAGGAGTTACATTAACTACCCACCACCAAGTAACCACCAAGCATGATCTCCACTCAAATTTTGGTTTCCCTCCCAAAAAGATCAAAACCGGCCTAGAAGGAAAGTGCATATTGCACGTGTACGTGCAATGCACGTGCAAGCAACTATGTCCAAAAAATTGTACATTTTATTTTATATAAAAATAAACTCTAATTTGCATTCTACATTACAAGTTGTATTAAAAATAGATTGACCCATGGGCTTTAATTTATGGGCCCAAATAAAAATTTTAAAAATAAAGTAATTGAATTAAATTTTGGGCTTTAAGAAAAAGGCTTTTTGTTTAATCAAAAGAAAGCTTTGTAAAAAAAATAATTTAAAAGCACATATTTAAAAATCTATACTCATCATGATGAAAATAATCATAATTTTTAATTCAACCAAAAATATATTGCACGTGCACATTACGTGCAAAATAAATAATTTTTCATAAATTGAAAAATCAGGGCATTACAATCCCCCCCTTCAACAAACCATCCCCAACCCTCACCTCCTGCGGCGAATCAACTCCTGACGAACTCCCTTCCGAAATCCTACCCCGCCGCCACATTCCCCAAATACCACAGTCGTAACCCTAGCCGCCTCTCTCTTATCTTCCCCCGAGAAAAAATAAAAAAAATAAAAAAAATCCAAGAACTGAACCCATCCCCTTCTTAACCCCAACCCGAATCCAAATACTCGAAGCCCGCATTCCATACCCAACTCGAACCCTATTTCAGATCTAACCCTACCCTATATCCCAAACCCGACCCGAACCCACTTTCAATAAATATCCGAAACCCGATTTATGTAATTAAAAAAAAATCTTACAGGTCATTCAGCTTCTGCAGTCTTCGTCAGCAAACTCACACCGAGTTTGAGAGGGGGAGATATCAACATCATCACAGTTCCCGTCCCCTTCACCTTCCGTCGATGTCCACCATCTTCTGCATCACAGTTCTCAGTTCAGGGACAATTCTCAAGTCAGGGGTGAGATCTCAACATGCGCAAATAGTGCGCCACTTCCTTCCACAACATACAACAATTTTCAAGTCAGGGGTGAGATCCCAACATGCACAATAGCACGCCACTTCCTTCCACTACTTCTTAGTTCGGGGTGAGTTCCCAACAGATCGGGATATGGAAATCTCGCCATAGTTCGGGATATGGAGATCGCAACAGTGCGCCACCACTGCATCCTTTCACCATTACTTCCTTTTACTGCTACTACTATTCTCAAGTCCGGGGTGAGATCCCAACACATGCGCCATAGAAACGCTGTTCCGAGTATCTCGGTTTGCCGTCCTGTCACATCAACATCGTCAATATTTCAAACTCATCATTAGTATGAGAGGGGATGATAGATATTATATTAGATATTATATTATGAGAGAGATTAGTTTAGTCCCATATTGAATAATGTATTGGTTTAGTTTTAGTTTTCCATTATCTCCTATATATAAGAGACATATTGTACTCAGTTTAATCATTCAATAATCAATAAAATTTTCCTTCCTATCCCTAATTCTATCATGGTCAAGCAAGTTTCCCAAATAGTATACCTCAAATATCTTGTAATTTAACTTTATGATTGCATTCATGGCAGAAACACAACATTTAAAAAAAAAATTTATATGCCATTTTTTGAAACTATTTGCACTTATAGGTCAATTGTCAAAATATTTGCGCTCGTGGACTCAACAACTAAACTTGTCGTTCCCAACGACGAGTTTAGTTGTTTTATGCTCACCGTTGGAACACGACGAGTGTAGTGTTTTTTTTTTTTTTGGGATACTCGTTGTTCCCAACGACGAGTTTAGTTCAAAATTTTCAATGAGGACTCGTCGTTCCCAACGGTGATGACATTTACACTAGACTCGCTGTTGGGAACAACGGGTTTAGTTCAAAAATTTCTACGGAGTTTTTTTCCTCAAAAATTCACTATGTCCAACCGAATGTTTCACTCTCTGTGAAATTTCCCACATCCTCACCTTTTCCAACAGTGAGTCTAGTATAAATGTCTTCGTTGTTGGGAACAGTGAGTATTCTTTGAAAATTTTGAACTAAACTCGTTGTTCCCAACATCGATTCTAATGTAAATATCCTCGCCGTTAGGAACAGCGAGTCTTAATTGAAAATTTTGATTCAAACTCGTTGTTGGGAACAGCGAATTTCTCAAAAAATTAGCACTAAACTCGCCATGTCCCAACAGCGAGCATGAAACAACTAAACTGCCGTTGGGAAATACGGGTTTACTTGTTAAGTCCACGAGCGCAAATACTTTGGCAACTGTTATCTTTCTGCAAATAGTTTCGAAAAATAATACTTTAATAACTGTTATCTCTATGCAAATAGTTTTGAAAAGTGGCATATAAAAAAAAGTACGGGGTGTTGAGTCAAAATATTCTCCCCTAAAAAGGCGTTTTATTTTTTCTCAGCCTTCTCCGTCTCTCTCGGGGGAATTCCAATTCCATTTGAACCCCCCTCGACTGCCGCCATGATCTCCGCTGTGAGATCCCTTGGAAATCTCTCCTCCTCCTCCTCCTCCCGCAGATACTTTTCGCGCCAACTACACCGAGGTTATTCACTCTCATCCTTTTCCCCAAATCACCTTATATATATATATATATATTCGAATTAATTGTTTATTTTCATTACAATCTCTTCCTCTTTATGATGATCGAGATTTAGGTGTAGGTGTATTGGGAAGAAGAGGAGATGTTGCTACTTCGATTCACCCCACTGCCGTTGTACATCCTGATGCCATCATTGGCAAGGTTATTCATTTTCTCATGCTTTATGCCAATTTTGATTTATTTAGGCATATTTTTTGTTTTTGTTTTTTTGTTTTTTTGGTTTTGTTTTAATATTTTTTTTTAAAATATTGATTCTAAACAACAAACACATTTGGTTGATCTTTAGTGAATCTTATAAATGGCAACCTCCCTAGTGATGGTAGGGGAAGAAACCCAAGAGTTACACTTTGATGCTTTCAGTTTATAACTAGTTATACATAACCCAGGAGTTACACTTTGATGCCCACATAGTCATAGTGTGCGAGACACTAGGCTTGCTCCCTGAAGTACCTTGTGTTGTGCCTCATATGTGTACCCCTGACAGTGTTTCTGAAAACCCAAAAATAGCGTGGGCGGCTGTCATTGTGCCCACAAAATTGGATGCGGTCCTTAGACCCGCACTGATCAATCCCTAGGCGGTGAATTCAGGTGGGCACCGCCTGACAATTTTTATTATAAAAAAAATTGGAAAAAGGAAGAAGGATGGAGAGAAAGAACACAAGACGTATAAAGAAACTTGGACTGACCCATTGACGCTCGCCTGCGTTCTTCCCTAAATTCTCGACAATCCGTTATGTTCATCCCTGCTACCTTGCAGCCACTTTTGGCTTTCTATCGTGAGAGAAAGAGGAGCAGGAAGGGGATTAGGGTTTAGCGAAGAGTGTTTGGTCTCTACCTTCTTAACATTAGTTAAACCTGCATCTATCTAGATTACATCCTCTTCGTAGTTATGGCTACACTTTCAAGCAAAAAAACAGGGCCCTGTCACTAGGTTTAGCCTTGCCTTAGCTTTAGTCAATACATTGCAAATGTAAGTCGTACTAAACTTGTAATCCTTAAAATTGTTGTCATAAGAATTTTATATGACTTATTGTAAAATTGGCCCGGAGGGAATTTTTTTTTCCTTTTTCCTACCTTCTCTTTTGTTTTATTTTAATTTCTCTCTAGTTATATTATCCTTGATTGAAAATTTGCTTACTTTATTCTGGACTGGCCTTTTGTAGGGTGTTTTTATTGGTCCTTTCTGTACTGTTGGATCTAGTGTGGAGATTGGAAATGACTGTGAATTACAACCTGCAAGCCATATAATGGGAGATACCAAACTAGGAGAAAATTGTACAGTACAAACGTGAGTTTGCAATCATCTTTTTCTTTTGTAAGGTTTAGCTATGCATCATAAACATTTTCAGCATGCAAGTGGATTTACAAATTCATTATATTTTCATTTATGAGTGATTTATCATCAACCAAGTGAGACCCTTGGTTCGAGCATATGTTGCTCTTTTGTTAAACCTGATGGAATATTTAGTTATCACAATTAGAGAATGTTGGACAGTTTACTTACCAATGATATGTTTCTGGAGTCCTAAGTTATTGGCCTTGGCCCATTAAACACATAAGTTAGTAATCATTGTTCCTTAGCACAAACAGTTATTGTGACCGGTGATCCTCACTGTATATCAAAATAGCTTTAGAATTGGATGCTCTGAATTTATTGACCAAAAATGTGTACCTTCATTTGTAACAAAACATTAAAAGTATGATTTAAGTCAAATTATGGTCAGTGTGTTTTCCAGTATTCACTTCCTTGAAGCAATTTATATTCTATAAGCTAAATACTGTTCTTTGTTTATTTCCTGTTTGACGCAATTGCTTCATCATTATTTGAATTACTATTGTTGTAGTTATTGTTGATATATTGATACTAAAACTGTTTGGTAGTGGAGCTATTGTTGGTGCAGATTTACCAGGTAGAACAATTATAGGGATTAATAATGTTATTGGGTACCATGCTGTTGTTGGAGTGAAGTGCCAAGATTTAAAATATAAGGTTAGTTATTCTTATACCCCGCATTGAATTTCCATGTTTGGGGAATGTTACTTTTTATACTATAAAACTTTGCTTATGCTTGTAAAAATGAACAGACATTATCTACTCAGCACTATTATTTTCCTATGTTGTTTCAGCAAAGGGATGCATGTTTCCTGCATGTTGGTGACAATAATGACATTAGAGAGTATGTATCTATTCATCGGTCTTCTAAATCAAGTGACAACACGGTATGCAGGTATATTAGATATGTAATATTGTTTTGCTACTTATTTACTGATTTGTGATAAGTTGTTAGGTCATTGGTGATAACAATCTCATTATGGGCTCTTGTCATATTGCGCATGACTGTAAAGTTGGTAACAACAACATCTTTGCAAATAACACTTTATTCGCAGGACATGTAGTGGTGGAAGTGAGTCATTGTTTCTTTTATGATTGTTTCATGTTTGTTTTTTAGTGTTATAGCAGTTGACCCATATATCTATCGAATATAGGACTACACTCATACTTCTGGAGCTGTTCTTGTTCATCAGTTTTGCCACATTGGTTCATATTCTTTCATAGGTGGAGGTTCTGTGGTATGTTCACCTCATTCTATAAACATTTTTATTTATTTATTATAAATTACTGGGACGGGACCTATACAATTTATTAAGGTTATTTACTTATCATGAATGCATTTGGCAGTGCTTACCTTAATATCAAGCTTTACTATGAACCACTAAATAGTCATGGTTGTCTATTTAATATCAAACATATTACAACTGAACTATCTGGTGCACACCTCAGCAGTTTGAGGGATTCTCAGATTCTGAGAATCACATTTGTTACAGCTGAACTACAACAAATTTTTTGTTGTAATTGTTTTTTTGTTATTCTTATTGCAACTATCTCCTTGTACTCTGTACATATATAGATGCTCACATCTAGAAATAAAATCAATAAAAAAAACCTTTGATTCCAAACCCAATTCATATTTCTTTATGGTATCAAAGCAATCTTAATTGCTTCTGCCCATCTCTTTCAACCCTCCACTATAATGGCTGGAAATAATGGCAACGGTGGAACCACAAACAGTTCCATGGCAGAAAGTTCACCTTTCTTTCTCCATCATTCAGAAGGGATGATGATGCTTGTTACACATCCATTAACTAGAGACAACTACCCCCTTCGGAAAAGGGCAATGCAAACAACTCTCTCGGCCAAGAATAAACTTGGCTTCATCGGCGGTGCCATTTTGAAACCAGCCAAAACTGCAGCTACCTTTCAATCTTGGATGTGTTGCAATACGATGATTTTTTCTTGGATTTGGAATGCAGTTCACAAGGACCTTACCAACAATATAATCTACTTTGACGTTGCTAAGGATTCCTGAGACAATCTTGAAGAACACTTTTCACAAGGTAATGCAGCTTAAATTTATCGCATTACCCATGATATCTTTAATCATGTTCAAGATCAACTATCTGTTTCTTCCTACTACACCATCCTTAGAGGATATTGGGATCAGCTAGATTCATTAAACCCCATGCCTACATGTTCATGTGGTGCTCTAAAAGATGTTTTGCAGATGAAGCAAAATGAGAGAGTTTTAAAATTCCTTATGGAACTGGTGGATTCTTTCTCCACTGTTCGTATCAACATCCTCACCATGGATCCATTGCCATCACTAAGCAAGACTTATGCTCTCGTTCTTCAAGATGGGAAGCAACGCAACTTGTATGAGCATGTTTCTCAACCTGTCGAAAATGCTGCTATGACTTCTTTTCACACTCATAGTGCTGGTCGCGGAAGAGGTCATTCTACTTACAACACTCAGAATAATGAAAGAGGTCGCAGACGTGGGATTCGAGGGCGAGAACATCCATGCTGTGATTACTGTGGTTATTTTGGTCATATGCATGCTCAATGTCGCAAGCTTAATGGAGTTTATGGTGCCCAACCGAATGTCAAATCAGTTGTAGCTGCAGCCAACACTAACCAGAATGTTGTTAACTCGCAGGAGACTGATCCGTCAATTGCTGTGCATCTCTCACTTGCTCTAACACTCGCAACTAATGTCTCTTCTCAATGTTGAACAAAACAGTCTCTCCTTGGTCAACTTAGCTGGTATAAAGTTTTCATTTGCGTCCATTCCTTCTCTATCAAAATCTTTGATTATTGATACATGAACATCTGATCATATGGCTTCCTCATCTTTTACATCTACCACAACACCTCTTCCACAACCCCAATCTGTTAGACTTCCTAATGGGGATGTTGTTCATGTCTGTGAAAAAGGAGAATGCACACTCTCATCTAATATTCATCTCACTGAAGTTCTTAGCATTCCTTCATTTGATTTAAATTTGCTTTCTGACAAAAACTCACAATTGTGCTGCTTTGTTTTTTCCTGAATTTTGCGTGTTTCAGGACCTTGCCACGAAGAAAATGATTTGACTGGGTGCGGAGAGAGATGGTCTCTACATTTACAAAGACACACAGTCGGCTTCCTATTGTTCTCAAGTTTTTTCTTTTCAACTTTGGCACAACAGACTTGGGCATCCGTCAGACCAACACCTTAACAGTCTTTCTCAAGATCTTTCACAACCCCCTATGCATAATAAGAGTGGTCCATGTACCATGTGTCCTATGGCAAAGAAAACTAGAGAGCCTTTTCCCACTAGTTTTAATAAAGGTTCTGTTCTTTTTGAACTAATTCACTGTGTCATTTGGGGGCCATACTCTACACCAACACACATTGGTGCATGTTACTCTCCCACCGTGGTTGATTTTAGTCGCTGCATTTGGACATTTCTTATGGAAATTTAAATTTATGACATTTTCTCATATCAAACATTTTTGTGCAATGGTTCAAAACCAGTTTGCTTTAAATATCAAGACTATTTGTTCTGACAATGGGAGTGGGTTTCTTTCTCATCAAATGCAATCTTTCTTTCGTGAGAAAGGGATAATTCACCAACGATAATGTGTTGATACACCTTAACAAAACGGAGTGGTTGAGCGCAAACACCGTCATTTACTTGAGAAAGCCCGAGCACTTCGCTTTCAAGTTGGCCTCCCTACCATTTTTTGGGGGGAGTGTATTTTGATAGCCACATATCTCATCAACAACTTCCTTCACCACTTCTTCATGGTAGCTCTTCGCATGAAATTTAATTTCATTCTAAACCTAACTATAATCACCTTTGTGTATTTGGTTGCTATGTTATGCCCAGGTCAAAACTTCTGATAAATTTGGCTCTCATGCCCGTCGTTGTATATTTCTTGGTTATCCCTATGGTCAGAAAGGTTATAAGATATATGATCTTGATGATAAGAAATTTTATGTTAGTCGGGGTGTTATCTTTCATGAAACATATTTCCCTTTTCTTTCTAGGCAGGTTAGTGTCACCCCTTTAGACAAAACTTCCACAACTCTTCCCATCATTGCAGACGTTGAGCTCTTTCCCATTATTCAAGCTACTTCACCCGCCACTTCGTCAGTAATTGAAGTCCAACCGTCAGTCCCTATTTGCAAATCCAATCGGACCCATCGTCCACCAAGCTGGCTGGATGGCTACTCATGCTCTCAGGCCATCTCCTCTTCCAACATCCAGGACAATTACTCTTCTAAGGCACTTCAAACAAGTACTTCTTACCCACTTTCAAATTTTATTTCTTACAATAAATTTTCTTTTGATCTTTTCTTGCATCTGTTAGTCTTAACCATGAACCCAAGACTTTTACATCAGCCATGAAAGATGCTCACTGGAGGGATGTTATGACAGCAGAAATACAAGCTTTGCAAGCTAACCATACTTGGATAGTTACTCCATTACCACCTGATAAGAGCATCTGTAGTCGTTTGCTAAATATGCATAATATGCATATTTGGTCAAAAAGAGCGCTGCAGTCGTTGGCCAAATATGCATATTATGCATAAATAGCTACAGTAGATTGCTATAAATGAGAATCGAAATGAGAAACGAAATGAGAAATATGCATGTATAAACGACGGAGCTTGAAGTGCCGTCGCACAAAAAAAATTATTTTTTTAATGGTCGGACGGCACTTGAAGTGGTCCCTTCAAAAAAAAAATTAATTTCGCAATAAAAAAAACCCCCCACTTCTCTCGGACGGCACGTGAAGTGCCGTCCCACCCCTCTATGTAGTTTTTGTAATTTTTTGTATTTTTTTGTAATTTTTTGTAATTTTTTTGTAATTTTTTATTATTTTTTTGTGATTTTTTTTGCACTTCGAGGACGATTTTTCCCTCGGACGGCACTTGAAGTGCCGTCACACCTTTATATATATATATATATATATTTATTCTCTCCGACGGAACATGATATACCATCCCACCTTTTTAAATGTTTTTTTTCCTCTCCGATGGAACACGAAGCACCGTCTGTTATTATTTTAAATTTCAAAGGTAAAATATAGCATTCTACGACTGCAGCAAAACGAGAGATTGCTCTATGCATTTATCCATTTATGCATATTTTTACCATCAACGACTGTGGATGCTCTAAGCATGCCATTGGGTGTATAAAGTCAAGTTCAATGCTGATGGGAGTGTCGAACGCTATAAAGCTCGCTTAGTTGCAAAAGGATTCACTCAAACTGAAGGCATAGATTACCATGAGACATTCGCACCACTGGCCAAATTAGTCACGATTCGTTGTTTATTTGCCGTTGCGGCTGCACGAAATTGGCCATTATTTCAACTCGACGTCAACAATGTTTTTCTTCATGGCGACTTACATGAAGAAGTGTATATGCAATTTTCCTCTGGCTTCTCTTGTAAGGGGGAGAATGGATCACATTTAGTTTGTCTGCTAATGAAGTCCTGATATGGGTTGAAACAAGGTTCTCGGAACTGGTTTGCTAAGTTCTCCATGGTTATGCTTCAGGTTGAATTTCAACAATCTCAAGCTGATCATTCCATGTTTATCTTGAAGGAGAAAGTTCGACTTACTGTTGTCCTCGTATATGTTGTTGACAAAATCATTACCGGCAATGACCCCCCTCGCATTGATTCACCCAAAGTATATTTGCATAGCCACTTCAAGATTACAGATCTTGGCTTGCTTAAATATTTCTTGGGCATAGAGGTTGCTCGATCTGAGCAAGGTATATTCCTATCTCAACTGAAGTACACCCTTGACATCTTAGCTTAATCTGGCCTTCTTGGGGCAAAACCAATAGCATTTCCAATGGAACAAAATCTGAAGCTTAACTCCAATGATGGAAACCTTCTTTCTGATCCAGGACCCTATCGCGATTGGTTGGACAGCTTATATACCTCACAATCACAAGACCGAAAATCACCTTTTCTGTTAATACTCTCAGCCAATTCATTCAATCACCATGTCAACCTCACATGGATGCCGCCACTCGCATTCTTCGCTATCTCAAAACCAACCTCGGTCAAGGTATTCTTTTGGTGGCCTCCAATAATTTTCAACTCCCTGGATATTTAGATTCTGACTGGGCTAGCTGCCCTATTACTCGTCGGCGTCGTCGCTCAATTACGGGATATTGCACTTTTCTTGGAAATAGCCCTATTTCATGGCGAACAAAGAAACAAAGTACTGTATCCCGCTCCTGAGCTGAAGCAGAGTATCGTGCTATGGCAACAACCACTTGTGAACTAATTTGGCTCAAGTATCTCCTTCTTGATTTGGGAGTTCCTCATGCTCAGCCCAAACATCTTTATTGCGATAACCAAGCGGCACTGCACATTGCATCTAATCTCGTCTTTCATGAGCGCACTAAACATATAGAGTTGGATTGTCATGTTGTTAGAGAGAAGTTACAAGATAGTCTGATCTAAACTCGATATATGTGCACCATAAATCAGCGAGCTGACATCTTCACCAAGCCTCTTGGTAAAGGACAATTTATATATCTTCAAAACAAGTCGAGTATTCTCAATCCTCATACTCCAACTTGAGGGGGAGTATTACAACTGAACTATCTGGTGCACACCTCAACAGATTGAGGGATTCTCAGATTCTGAGAATCACATTTGTTACAGCTGAACTACAACAAATTTTGTTGTAATTGTTTTTTTGTTATTCTTGTTGAAACTATACATATATAGATGCTCACATCTAGAAATAAATTCAATCAAACAAAAAACCTTTGATTATAAACCCATTTCAGATTTCTTTAAAACAAGATATGCTTAAATAAGTCATAGTACCTCTTATTTGAGAGTTAAATGTGATATTATTTTAGGACTTTGTACTTACTATGAGAGCTCATTGTTATAAACTTGTATTTTTCACGTGCAATGCACGTTTTAATAGGAGTTGGAGAATTTTCATGTGCGATATATGTGTTAAGAAATAGTTTTGGAGTTGGACGTGCGTTGCACGTAATTGGAAAAATTATTTTGAAGAAAAGACTACATTTGTTCGTGCAATGCACATGTTTATAAGTGGAATTTGAGTTGTACGTGCAATACGTGTATGTTTGGTGTTAAAAAATATTGAAATTTTATTTTGCACGTGCGTTGCATGTTTTAAATAGGTGAAATTTTATTGTTTGTTAGTTTTTGTTGTAATTAATGGGAGAGTTTGAGTTGCACGTACAACGCATGGGTTTGTATGTTGACAAATTACAACTCCAACTCTCCCATTATATTATTATAAATGTATACATTGTGAACTTTCACATATCTTCATCATCAACAAATGGGGTTGTTCATTATGTAAATCACTGAGGTTGTGAAAGGTGTAAGTCCATATTCCTTAACTATAATTCTCTCTGAGTTAGCATTAATTTCCAGGGCAAAATTAGTTGTAAGCAAGGCCTTTCTATCAAATCTCTTAGTTCAGTTAGCAGAGATGAAGACTTGCTGTTTTCGATAATGTAGTTTAAGCTCATGCAACCAAATAGCTATTTGTCAATATTTTATTGTTAAAGAGGAAAATGATAAGTTTACGAAATTCCTAATCGTTTTTAAGTGTTTGTAATATATACCTTTTGTTTTTTTTCCAGACTTTGTTTAATGCCAGTTTTGTGTTTTATTTATGAAAACTGTTGTTGACGCATATACTACATTGTTAAAACTCCTACAAACTTACATCAGAACAACAATAGTTTGAAAGAGAAAGAAATTTTAGAACTGAAGATTAAATTTTTAGAAGTTTAAAACCGTAAACAATTGATTGTAGGTAGAACTCCAGTAATAGGCTCAGAATCCTATAAAATATGAAGGGGGGTTGAGCTGCTAATTAACCGTCATGTTTTATTTAACCATCTTGTTTTATGCTTAGGATTAGTTTATGGTTTTGGATGAAAAGTTAAACAATTTTATTCAAGATGTCATGTTCTTAAACTTTTTGTTTATGTTCTTTTGCTTAAACAGGTTGCACAAGATGTTCCAAAGTACATGCTGGTTTCTGGTGAAAGAGCTGAGATTCGGGGATTGAACTTGGAGGGCCTGCGTCGCTGTGGATTTTCTAGCATGGAGGTTAGTTTAACACCATTTACCTACCATTTCTTTTAAAATAAACTACATCTTTTCTCTAGTTAAATAATCTGGTTCCTTCTTGACTTCAGAATTCGTGCAAGCTATTTAAAATTTGGGATAAAGGCTAGATTGCTATCTTTTTTTTGTTCTTTTTTGGGTTGAGTAAAGGTGGGTGGGAAATCCCGACCCCTCCTCTTTTTAGAGGGATCTCTCTCTCTCTCTCTCTCTCTCTCATAAACTCAATATCGTATTTCAAGGCCATTAGTTCCTCTTGAACATTTGACTTCATTTTCACATGTCATGGTCATTAGTTCCTTTTCTCTGACCAACTAAACTCTTTTTGGTTGATTTCTATAGTTGTTGATATATTATTATCATTTTGTTTTGCCATTTCCTACTTTTTGTCACATACACATCTATCTTCCACTCCATCAATGAATTAATCACTACATTATTAGTATGTGCAATTGCCTCACTTCTCTTTTTCTGTAATGTTAGTCATTTGGAGTCAACTCATTCTCTCAATGGGTAATATTTGGGATCAATTTGCAATGAGTATGACAAATAGAGATAGAAAGCATGTGCAAATCCACGTGAGGCCACATCCAATGTGTACACAGTTACCCCTGAACTCTCCAGTTATAAACTTACAATAGTAAAGCTGTTAAACTAAGATACTGAACATGTAGTCACTATGCACAAGATTTTATGCCTCATTTTGTAGTAATTCTTCTGTTTGTGCGTGGGAATGTCCACCTAATTGTTCTTTGATTCACAACGTGGCTTATTGATGAATTTACTTTCCAATAAGATTGTTGTTGTTGTTGTTGTTGTTGTTGTTGATAATTTCCAATAAGTTCCTTGGTTTCTTGATCTCAAACTCTGTGACTAACAAGTTGTCTCTATGTATGGAACATTTCTCTCTGATGCGCTCTCTGTTCTCTCTTTAGGAGGGAAAGAAAGCTTGAATAATGATGAAGACATGATTGGAAAGAGGCCCAAACTGGAGTAATTTGGTCCATTTTAGCATTTACTTATTTCTAGAAGTAATTTATTATCAGAACAATTAAGTCTGAAGTCTGCATTCAGGTGCTATGCATGCCTGCTTGAATTATGTGTAGGCAAATCACACTTACCCACGTGCATGTGCTCACACACTAATCATGTTCGTCATAGCTGCTAATCCTTTAGAAGATACATTCTAGTTACTGTTTCTTTGGTAGACAATAGCTGGTTGTGAATGTCCCTGCCACTATGTAACATGCCCTCTCAGGTCGAGCGCCCATTTTTTTTTATGGGCCCAACAAATTGTGGGCCGAGACCTGGACAATACACAGCGGTATTTTTTTTTTTAATCCGCATTTAAATTGTGTAGCCAGAGTAGGATTCGAACCTGGGTTGCTCTGATACCATGTGAATGTCCCTGCCACTATGCTAAAACTTCGAAGTTGTAGAAGGGTTAAGGGAAATTGCACTTGTATTCTAACACTGGTATATGAAACCAATGACTTCGCATGTGGAAATTTTATGTCAAATGCATACAACACAATGTTTTATATTCAATCTAGCTAAGCATTTGAAAGCGTCGAAGGGACAATTTAGCTCAGGCATGCTACTTGTATTCATTATTAATTGAGGTTATTTTTTGCTAACTGTAATTGGTATTCACACATCACATTTCCCTCCACATACTACATAACAATCCTACTACCCTTCAGTCAAGAGTCTTGCATACATAATCGACAAGAAGAATATGCATAGTTTCGTATCTGCCCAGCTTGCAAGGAAAATCCCAACCTTGAATTTTGTAATGACTTGGTAATGTACCGGCAGTATGATTCTGATTTAATGTATAATACCATCTACATTTTCTTTAGCACGTTTTTGATATATCATGTTCCATAATACCTTTGCTAAGGCGCCAATTTAATTCTGAATACGAGCATGCCGGCAACTGCTATGACGTAATTACATAGAGCTTACAAATGTTAAAATAACTTCCTCTCTGTAATTAAATTTCCATAATATAAGCCTGTTGGGCCGT
Organism: Hemerocallis citrina; assembly: GCA_017893485.1. Lineage (NCBI taxonomy): Eukaryota > Viridiplantae > Streptophyta > Magnoliopsida > Asparagales > Asphodelaceae > Hemerocallis > Hemerocallis citrina. Next base: position 235,591,047 of record CM030360.1, on the reverse strand, counting down.
CTAATAAATCATCAAATCTACTCTTAATAAAGTTTGTCTCTAGTACCTGACAGTAAGTGCTGACTTCTCAAATTTTGATAATTCAAGGTTAGAAGCCTAAGAAAAGCTTACCAAAAAATATTCATGCCTAATGATGCAAACTCGATGGGCTTTGAGGACCGCCTTTCTGAAGTGGTAAAATTTAACCTCTACATACTTTCTTGAAGCTTTATAAGTTACATCTTAACATGGAATTAACTGGCAACCTTCAAATTTTACAGGAAGAAAATGAAGATTTAGCTGGATTGCCTGTTATAAGCTCTTTGCTGAAATCTATCCGTGAATCGTATGAGCAAAGTCGCCGAGGTATTTGCAAGTTCAGGTTGTGGAGTGGTTCTTGAAGGATTGACTGAGGTGAGTTTCTTGTGTATCGTTTTGCTCTGAAATTTGGTACAATAACAACACATAATCTGACGTTGGAAAACTGTGGTTTAATGTTCTTTAAAATCATGCATCTTTTCAGTCCTGTTTCTTAACGTTTGACATGCTTTCCAATTGACTTAGATGACTTGCATTTCTGCAATCCATTATCGACAGCTAATTTCACAATTAACATATTTTCTCTGACTTTGTAAATCATGTTCAGCAAGTATTTGCGGTGCTCCCCTTTGTTACAACTTCAGTTCAATGAAATTTCCCTTGCCCAACTGCCAATGCCCCTTTTGAACCATCTCAAGCTAGGCCTTTACTGCTGTGAATATTTTTATTTACTAGTTCACACAGAATCCTTTTCTTGTCTCTCAAACATACATCTCATTATCCATCTCTTCCGTACTTGTCTATGACGGTATTTATGTGCCAAATTTGCATGTATGATAACATTGACAAACAAGTTTCTTATAGTTTTTCCCCCCCTTAATTGTGATCAGGATAATACCATCATGACAATGGAAATGAAGTTATTTATACTCTTTGCGACGGTAATTAGCTGGATGATGATGATGGATGGAATATGCATGAAGATGCAAGTCTGAAAGCTTTGATGTCGTATGTTAGCATAGATGGATGGACATCGAACGACGATGCTAGCATTTCAGGGACTTTGACGTTGTACACTCAAGCATTCTCTATTGCCTGCTTAACTGGATCGTTCAATTCTTATAACAAGCAAAGGATGTATAATCTATTGTGGATTACAATTATACCTATAAAAGTTTGTTGTATTATTTACATTGAAAGTGAACCACAAGTCTCCAATCTGAGTGTAGGTGAAGTCATGGAGCTCTGAATATGATGTACCAACTACTTCTCATCACCACCAACTTGAGAGTACGATGATGATGATGATGATGATGATGCATTCTGTAACTTTGGATCTTCTGTTTTATCTATAAATAAATTAAACTTGAATCCTTTCTGGCTTTCTCAAGCAAATTATAACCTTTTCTAATTCTGATTGGATTGGGTAGAAGGGATGACCTTGTCATGGTCATGGAGCACAAGGGATTAGTAACTGACCAAGTTGGCATATAATAGTACTCCAACTGAACTGATTAAGCAAAAAGTAAAATAAAATAAAATAAAATCAATTAAGCATCAATTGACATGTGACTTTAAAATGTAGTTGATGCTTTTCCTTGGGTATTGTTTGTTTTACAAGAAAACACAACTGTTTTATATCAGTTTATGTTTAAAAAATTCCACTTCTTCTGTTAGTTTCAAGAGTAAAGTAAGACAAAAACTTTAAAATAAATGGAACTTACCTTATTTGGCTCTACTTCCTACTTTTCTTAAAACCTGTGATTAAAAATGATGCGGTCCGACGGTGAAGAGGAAGCAACTTGGACAGAGGCAAATCCCGAGTGCCTTTCACCTATGATGATGAGGAGATCGAGATAGGAGCAGAGGAGTAGTTCTCTCACCCTCAAAGATGTGAATTTTTTTTTTTACCAAACTATCCCTCTTTTGTAAGTATGTACCAAATTATCCCTGTTTGAAAATTTAATACCAAAAAATCCCTATCGCTAACTGAGTTAGTGCCCCTAGTAATATTCTCCGCGCTATCTCAGTTAGCGTGTGCCAGTGGATACCACTTTTCACCTTAAATAAGGGTGTGCGAAAAAATTAACCAAATACCAGGGCCGTTAACTCCGTTAGCGCCCCTCTTTATACCACTCGTGCTAACGGAGTTAGCGTGATAGGTGGAAAGTAGGGGACACGACTCCTCAAATATGCATGTAGGCAAAAGAAATCCCAAGTATAGACACGCTAACCCCGTTAGCGCCCCTCTTTATACCAGGCGCGCTAACGGGGTTAGCGTGCTATGTCGTTTGGGAGTGAGATAGCGAGCGTTACCCAATCGACACTCGCTAACCCCGTTAGAGCGCTTGGTATAAAGAGGGGCGCTACGGGGTTAGCGTGTCTATACTTGGAATTTTTTTACCTACTTGAGGAGTAGTGTTCCTTACTGTCCACCTATCACGCTAATCCCGTTAGCGCGAATGGTATAAAGAGGGATTTTTTTGCCTACACCTCTACTTGAGGGAAAAAGTGGTATTCCCTGGCACACGCTAACTGAGATAGTGCGGAGAATATTAATAGGGGCGCTAATAAAGACTTTTTGGTATTAAATTTTCAAACAGGAATAGTTTGGTACATACTTATAAAAAGTGGGATAGTTTGGTAAAAAATTCCAATGGGGGGACTAGTTACTTTGCATTACTGTCCCACCCCTCAGATATTTGGGATGTAGGTTTATTTTCTGCCGTTTATTTTTTTGTATTTCCAGTTTCTGAATTTGTTTAATTATTTTTTTTATTAATAAAACAAAATGACTATATTCTACATTTTCTTAAAATAAAAAAAAAATAATAATTTTGTTTTTTGATGCTTTCTGGTTTCTACTGCCCCAGTTAATTAAGTAAACCCTTGAATTGGAACTTGGGAGTGGATTATAACAGGAGAACATGCAACAGCAAACCCTACAATTAAGGATATATATATATATATATATATATATATATATATATATATATATATATATATATATATCAATTATCAACTAGTGACATTGACCAGGTCTTGGAAGATTCACAAGAATCTTTACATCTGATCACAGACATTGTATTAGGAATCTTTGCTCAAAATAGATGGTGGACTTCTGGTTTTTGTTTTTGTTTTTTGGTAAAGACTATTTTCTGATTGAGTGTTCTCATGTTTGAGCCAAGACTTACAACCCCTTGATCAATCTGTTAATATCTTCCAGATTACATTGATTAGTTTATTATTTTCTGTATTGTTTTATGAGGTTGACTATGAAGGATCAGTTGAGTTCACCCTTCTTTTGGCATATAAGAAGTACTTAATTAAGCTAGCAAATAGAAATTAAGTCAATCAGAAAAAAATACTAATCACAATCAGAATCAGATAACTATGTCAGATGTATTTTAATATTTTTTTTAGTAACAAATGAGCATTGTTATTAATGCTCATATGTATACGACAGCAGAAGGAGGTGTTCACGAACAAGCAGCAATATTGCAATTAAGTAGTCTCAACTTGCTCGTTATTGATAGATAGTTGTTCAGATTCAATATTTGTTTACTGAGAACCCAATGTCCCCCATTGCGCATCTGCAATTATTTTAATGCTTTGTTTGCCTGCTAAGAAGCACCCACATCCATATGCCGATACGGGTCCAGTGCAACACAGCAATACACAACAATGCCGATGCAAAGAAAATTTTGAAAAACTACCTTAAAACATCAAATGTCGTGTCCGATCTGGGTGTCTGTAACAAAGGTGTTTGTGCAAGTGTTTAGGAAGAAAGGTTAATCAATCTTTCACTTTGTTCCCATTTCTGTGCAAATGACCTTTGCCACTTCAAAATTGGCATAGTTTTTAAACTATTATATTTAAAGAACCTCGGAGTTATTTGGTCATAACATGCAAGTCTATTTAAATCATTTCTCATACAAGCTATCCAAATCATTGGTGGATCTTGTCCTTTTTCAACCACTAACTCTTTATTTTTTGTTCCTTGAGAGTATCTGTAGCCGTTCACCCCAAAATTTGGGTATTTAGCGTATAAGAATAGAAAATTTGGATTTCAGCTATAGCCGTTTAAATCCAAAATTGGGTTTTCATTTAAACTAAACTTGATGGACGATAGATGATGTCTTAAACCCCCCCACCACCACCAAAAAATAATAATAATAATAATAAAAAAATTGGCGTTTTAAAAATGTGTCGGATGATTCTAAATGTGTCAGACGAAGAATCATTTTCCGTTTGAGGGTTTTTTTTTTAATTTTTTACCACGGACGGAAAATCATTTTCTGTCCAACAAATTTTTTCTATATTAACTCCTAACTTAATCCTAACTAAATCTTAATTTAATCCAAATTACAACTTAAATAAATCGTAAATCTTAATTAAATTTAAATTAAAACCTAATATATACCTATAATAATTTATATAGGCATAGTTCTTTAAAAAAAATCAAATTGGTTTGGACGGGAGATCATCTCCCGTCCGACCACTTTGAATTTTTTAATTTTTTTTAAAAACAACGGACATGAAGTGATTTCTCGTTCGATCATTTTTTTTATAAAAAAATTATCAGATGGGAAATCATTTCCCGTCCGATCTATTTTATAAAAAAATTTATAGCGACGGAAGATGATTTTTCGTCCGATTCATTTTTTTAATATATATTATATATAAAAATTACAGTGAAGGAAGATGATTTGTCGTCCGATTCATTTTTTTTATATAATAAAATGAACGGACGAAAGATCCGGCTATATTTTGCAAAATCCTCAATCAGCTTCCAAATATAGAAGTCCAATGTTCATTCAAAACCCAAAAAATGAATATATAGTCAACGATTGCAGCGAATTTTTTATATTTTTTCCAAAAAATGGGTATATAGCAAACAACTACAGATTCTCTCATGACAACTGACACTTTAACTTGTCATACTTAGATCCAACTTCATGTATTAGTAACTAATTAAACACTCTAGCTACTATTTGTTGTATTCGGAGAATCTCCAAATCCAAAATACCAAAAAGAGTTTCAAGTATATATCATATGGTAGATGCATACGTGTACAAGATGAAGTATACCACATTTTAGCATAAAGGTCTCTATGGTGACACCACCTATACAGCATTTCGGTCCACAAACAATACCCCTCTTTCCTTCTCCTCCTATTAAACCATATCCATCCTCTAAACAACACCAACATTGAAGAAGATGGGGAGGAAATGCACTCACTGTGGGAACAAAGGGCACAATTCAAGAACTTGCAGGAGCGAAAGGAACAACGGTGTAAGGTTGTTCGGCGTGCAGATTTCTACTGTTGCATGTTCTTCTACTTCTTCGATGAAGAAGAGCCTTAGCATGGATTGCATGTCTTCCTCTTGTTGTTACACTGCTTCCTCTTCGCTTTCCTCGTCCTCGTCTTCATCTTCTCTTGCTGTTATCGCTGAAAGCATTGAGAAGATACCGAATGGCTATCTCTCCGATGGGCTGATGGGCAGAGCACAGGAGAGGAAAAAGGGTATGATATCTCTCTAAAATCAACTAAACCATAAGAAATTCAGTATGTATATAGCACAACCTTTAGTGCTAACTTTGGATTGGCTTGTGTGTTTTCAGGAGTTCCATGGACTGAGCAAGAGCATAGGTTGTTTCTAGCCGGTCTAGAGAAGCTCGGCAAGGGAGACTGGCGAGGCATCTCTCGCAGCTATGTAACCACAAGGACACCAACTCAAGTAGCTAGCCATGCTCAGAAATATTTTCTGAGGCAAAACAGCCTCAACAAGAAGGGACGTCGCTCCAGCCTATTCGATGTAAGAGTTTTTTTTTTATAGCGTTAATGGTGGGTTGAAAGCTCCTCACATTTCATTAAAGAGAATTTAACAAAACATACAATAAAAAATAAGAATTATGAAGTTCATGAAACCCAACATATGAAACTTATACTTCTCGACCAACAAACAGAAAACACAACATAACCTAATCCTACTGGTCAGCCTATTCGATGAAAGAGTTAATCCCATCATCTCCTCCATTATTTACCTTCCTCTTATTATCCAATTAATTTACTTATTCTAGGCATTATTTGTTCTTCAGGTTGGAAGTGGTGAAAGGGCAGTTTTGAACAGTGATAGTACATATGATCTCAACTCTTGTTTAGAGCATGAAACTGAAAAGACTACATGTCTTAATTTGATGCCTAGGTCGTCATCTCCTATGCCGGATTTGGAGCTCAGCATGGCCTCAAGGCCATTGTATCAAGACAAGCTAGCATCGAATTCTCTCTTTGTCGGAACCATTAGGGTAACCTGAGTGAGTGCCCGGAAAATAAGATGGTGCAGTCAAGGACTGCAAAGGAGTGTCACAGGTTTAGCTCAAGGTTTGAAATTTTTTTGAGGGTTGCATATGTATTTTACTTTGAGTGAGGGAAATGTTTCCATAATTTTTATTGAATATGACATCTAATTCAGAAGCAGCTCGTATATGGTTGTGATCTCGCTGTTATGGTTATATTTAGAAGATAAGCTAGCCTTGTAGAAATTAGAGCAATGTCCTACAAGCAAGAGGGAAACATTGGCAACTAATGTGATTAGAATGTTGTCAAAACTAGATCGGCTGAATTCCAGAAGATCGACAACCACATCCCAGACTACTTGTTAAATCTTTCATTCAAGAAAGTATTGACCCTAAGTTTGGTGTGCACAAAACGTGTCACGTACTACTAATATTTTCAATTTAAATTTGCATGAAAAACAATAAAAGATTCAAAAGATTCAAAAACAAGCAAAAGAAGGAAAGTAATAAAGAAGGATTACAAAATCAAGTAAAAAAAGACGTTATTCAAAAAGCGCACATGTTGATTAGAGCCCAAGAAAGCCAGCAAGATCAGCTTATGTATTTCCATATATGTGAGAATTTTATATGTAATTGATTGATTAATTAGTTTAAGGTAAGAATATAAAGTGGTTTCGTCACAATCAGCACAACGACAAGCGACCGCATCACATTGTCAGTCGATCGCACCAGATTGGGCTGGATCTCCTGATGAATTGATCGACCGCTCGTCACTGTTAAAATGATGAGACAGTCGACCATTCATCTTTCGACTTTCGATTAAAAGATGAACGGTTGACTGTCCACTTTTGCGGTCGACCGTACCTCGTGTTGATTACTCTTTTGGAATGTATCGTTTCTATTTTTGAGAGATACACTTCCCCGTCTATATATTTGGATGAACCCACTTCATATTCCTCACCTATTCCACTGAGAAAAATAATCTTCTGAACTAATCAATTCAACAATCAATCCGAGTGTGTGATACTTATTTGTATTATTCAGTCAATATCATTGAAGATCTTGAGTTTTTCTTTTATTCCACTTTAGTGAGATTGACGAGGCTTATCCTTGAAGTTCTGTGGGTGTAATAGGTCTCTCGGCCTGAATCCGAGAATCACTACACAAGGGTTTGAGTATAGTAGAAAACTTGTGGCGGAGAATTGCTACAAGTAGGTGGTGTGGACGTAGACGTGGGGGTCAAACCACGTTATATCGCTGTGTTACTTGTGCTTGCTGTGTTAGCTTTCTCTATCTCTTCTCTTTTACTTTCCGTTTCGACATTATCGCACATGAGCTTAAGAGCTTAGGTAAGGGGTTCGATGATGACCGAAAGGTCGGAAAACTCATAAGCTGTCTCACGCCAGAATGGGACGTAAAGACTGCCACATTGAGGGAGACTCTTGAGGAAAATGGGTTCGACTACTACACCTTCCAAGAAAAACTAAAGACATATGAGATGGAGATGATCGAAACTAAGAGATACAGGCAGAATATCGGGATCGAACCTAAAACAGAAGAAAAGACCATCGCGTTGAAAGCAGAAAAATCTCGACCATCAAAAACAGAGTTAGAACGGGAAGAGTCAGATGAAGACATAGCATTATTGACCAAGCAATTTCGTAAGTATTTTAAACATAAAAATATGGCAGGTATCAAAGAGAAAGAGAGAAGGACAAAGACGACGTATGCTACAAATGCAAGAAGCCTGGACACATTCGCGCAAACTATCCGTTCTCACAGGACAGAAACAAGGACTACTACCACTCCAATTCAGGATTGAGAAAAAAGGTGTTGAAGGCAACATGGCTAGACTCAGATTCCAGTGAAGAAGAGCAAGATCACAACAACGTTGGATTCATAACTCTTGGGAATAGTGAGGTGCAATCATCATCTCAAGAGGAGGTACCTCAACGTATTAAGACTAAAGATCGGTGGTACCTTGATAGTGGATGCTCAAACCATATGACATGTGACAATAAATACTTTGCATCACTATTAAGGGAAAAAGGGAAGGACATCATCTTTGGAGATAATAGCACTAGCCAAACCATTGGTAAAGGTAAAATAAACTTTGGTTCTTCATGCTTCATTGAGGATGTTCTATTGGTAAGATGTTTGAAACACAATTTACTTAGCGTCTGTGATAAAGGTCATAATGTTACTTTTGATAAAAATGTATGCATTGTACTAGACAGAAATAAATCATGTTTACTCCTCGCTAACAGATGTAATAATGTATATGTTATAAATTCTAATGAATTAGCACAGAAAAATGTGAGATATTTTGTTGCTAGAAACGAGGATGGCTGGCTATGGCATCAGCGACTTGGACACATAGCTATGGAAAATCTCAACAAACTTGTCACCAAGGAACTTGTAAAGGGGATTCCCAAAATTAAATTTGAGAAAGATAAACCTTGTGACTCGTGTCAGTTCGGTAAGCAAACTAAAAGTTCTCACAAGTCCAAAAAAATTGTATCAACCTCTAGACCTCTTGAACTCTTGCAAATGGATCTGTTTGGACCATCGCGAACACGTAGTAATGGAGGTGCACGATATGCTTTTGTAATTGTAGATGACTATAGCAGATTTACTTGGGTGACCTTTTTGTCACAAAAGGATGACACATCATATGTTTTTCAAAAATTCTGTCGTAGAGTAGAAAATGAGAAAAGCCTCACCATTGTAACTATTCGTAGTGATCATGGTGGGGAATTTCAAAACGAACTCTTTACATCATTTTGTGACAAAAAAGAAATAAAACATGAGTTCGCTTGTCCTCCCACTCCCCAACAAAATGAGATTGTTGAAAAGAAAAATCGATCTCTTCAAGAAATGGCCCGAACTATGCTTAGTGAAAATGGTTTACCAAAGTTGTTTTGGGCCGAAGGTGTCAACATAGCGTGTTATACCATTAACCAAGTAATCATTAGGAAATATCTTGAGAAAACGCTTTTTGAACTATATTATGGAAAAATTCCTAATTTAAGTTATTTTCGTGTATTTGGGTGTAAAGTGTTTATTCTAAATACTCTAGATAACTTGGTTAAATTTGATCATAGAAGTGATGAAGGCATATTCTTAGGATATTCCCTAAGTAGCAAGCCAAATCATGTATTTAATAAAAGAAGATGAACAATTCAAGAATCCATTGATATTATATTTGATGAAACTAATCCCATTTCAAAAGAAATATTACATGTTGTTGATGATGATGAGACATGTGTTCGTGTTGAAAAGAAATAGGTACAAGTTGAAAAGGGACCAAATATAGAATGTCAAAACAACGTACGGTATCAAGATGAAAACACATCCATTAATCATAGTGGCAACAACTCCTTGATAGACGACATGTATACACAACATATCGATGCCATGGAAGATGAACACCCTCTTCCACAAGCACAACTTCCATCTTCCACCATCGACAAGCGTCCTGCTTGGAAAATCATGTCTAGCCATCCACCAAATCTTATCCGAAGTGATATAACAAAGGGGATAACTACTCGAACTCAAGCGCAAAATTTTATGTGTTTTTCTGCATTCGTATCTGATATGGCTAAAAATAGGGTTAAATCGGGATCGTCCAAATCGGGCACGAATCTTAAAGCTTAGGGGTAAATAGTAATTTTACCTACCAATGGGTCTGAAGCGGGTACTGGTTCTCCTCCTCGAAGACCCACTAACCCGCGAACGGATCCATCTTAGCTGGGTGCGGGTTCCAACCCGCAATGAACCCAGTCCATCGGGATAGAATTAGGGTTTCTGATTGCGTTCAATCAACGGCCTTGATTCACATCTATCCTTTCACTGGAGATTAGGGATTACATTCCTTATCTAACCATAGGGATTACATGCCTAATCTGACCCCAACGGCGGCTATAAATACCCCCCACCCATCTCCATTAAGAGGTAATCAATCTTTTGCCAATTTACGCTCTTTCATAATCTCCCTGATTACTGACTTGAGCGTCGGAGGGTGCGTCGCCGGGGTCAACCCCGATGTTTCGCACTTTTTGCAGGTGAACGGCGGGAGTCAACGGTCAAACTCTGGCAGAACAGGTAACAGGTTTGCTATTCAAAGTTTTCCAAGAATCCACAAATACTATCTGTTTGCCCCTACACTAGATTTAGCGGTAACAGTATCCCTACTTGAACCCAAAAACATTAAGAAGGTCTTGCAAGACAATGAATGGATCATTGCCATCCATGAAGAACTTAATCAATTTGAAAGGAATCAAGTATGGAGACTTGTTCCTAGACGTCATAATAAAACTGTACTTGGAACTAAATGGGTGTTTAGGAACAAGTTAGATGAATCAGGTACTATTGTCAGAAATAAGGTCCGATTAAATGCGATAATACTAGCACTGTTCACATGACCAAAAATTCTAATCAACATAGTTGTACAAAGCACATAGAAATTCGGTATCACTTTATTAAAGATCATTTTCAAAAGGGGGATATTATTCTTGAGTATGTTTCCACTGATTCTGAACTTGCTGATATTTTTACTAAACCTTTAGATGAAAAATGATTTCATTTTTTGAAAGGTGAATTAAACGTTATTGATATTTCTGCTTAAATTTGCGTTTTCGGTCGACTGGACGGTCGACTGTTAGCCTGCAAAGGTGTACAGTCGACTGGGCAGTTGACCGGTCTATTCTATGTCTTTCTAGAGTAGCAAAATTATTTTTTTTGGATTTGCGATCGACCAGTTTTTTGTTTTTGTTTTATCAGCAACTGGATTTTCAATTGGATTTGCGGTCGACCGGTTCCTTCACTGTTTGTTTAACTAGATTTTAAAATTCTCTGCGGTCGACTGGTCTCGCCTCTGTTTTTTTTTTTATTTTTTTTTTAATTTTTTTTTTTTTTTTTTTTACATTCTGGCTTGCTTTTTACTTTTGGTGTGTTCCAAAAAGGGGGAGAAGTCTTCTATGGTTTCAAATTCTCAGAAATATTTTACTTGAAAATATTTTAATTTTTTTGTGTGTGTATCTTATGATCTATATCTCTTGTTCGTATTGGGAAAATTTTAAATCTATGATACCATATAGAGCTCTCACTGTATATCAAAGAGTTTCGCGATCAACGGTATCATGTAAGTATATTTTTCTTCTTTTTTTCAAAAATGTAATTTTCCCCAAAATTGCTTATTCTCATGCATGTTCTTCATTCACATTTTGATTATGTGTTATATCATGTACACTCATTTATTTAAATTTTTCATGCATGAATTTTGGGGGAGTACTAGATTTAGGGGGAGTAATTAAAGCTCTCCTAATACATCTTTTTTTTTTGAAGGAAGAAGTGGAGTATGGCCACCATGTTTTATTAATAAGGAGTTAATAAAATAAACTCAGAGTACTGAGCCAAATACAAAGTCCTACAGTACAGACAAAAGGAACATGGAACTGCCCCGAACATGGGGGGTGGGACAAAAGACAGAGCCGTACAAACATGCATCCAACAAAAGAACTACATAGCATCTAACTCCCCCAAACAAACCCCTGGGGTGGTAGGGATCAAACAACAACACAAGGTCAACCGAACAGAGCGACCTCTATCCTCAGTCGAGCGTCGGCCCGATCTCGACCTCATCATTGTCATACTCATCTACCTGGAAAACGCTGGCAATCCTCCTTCGGGGACCTGTAGCAGCGGCAATAGCCCAAAAGGAGATAAGATGCATAATGTGAGTTAAATTACCAGAAATACTATTACTAGTCCCACGGAAGTAACAGTTATTCCTGTCCAGCCAAAGAACCCAGGTCGTAGCTGCAATAGCGATAAACCAAGCTCTTCTCTCCTAATACATCTTGCTTTACATTTTTAAATTCTAAGATATAATTTGTCCACACCAAAAAGGGGAGATTGTTGACCCTAAGTTTGGTGTGCACAAAACATGTCACGTACTACTAATATTTTCAGTTTAGATTTGCAGGAAAAACAATAAAAGGAAAATTAATAAAAGATTCAAAAGATTCAAAAACAAGCAAAGAAGGAAAGTAATAAAGAAGGATTACAAAATCAAGCAAAAGAAGACGTTATTCAAAAAGAGCACATGTTGATTAGCGCCCAAGAAAGCCAGCAAGATCAGCTTCTGTATTTCCATATATGTGAGAATTTTATATTTAATTGATTGATTTTTGATTGATTAGTTTAAGGTAAGAATATAAAGTGGTTTCGTCATAATCAGCACGATGACAGTCAACCGCATCACATTGTCGGTCGATCGCATCACAGTTGACCGCTCGTCATTGTTAAAATGATGAGACAGTCGACCATTCATCTTTTGACTTTCGATTAAAAGATGAACGGTTGACTGTCCCTTTTTGTGGTCGACCGTAGCTCGTGCTGATTACTCTTTTGAAATGTATCATTCCTATTTTGAGAGATACACTTCCCCGTTTATATATTTGGATGAACCCACTGCATTTTCCTCACCTATTCCACTGAGAAAAAAAATCTTCCGAACTAATCAATTCAACAATCAATCCGAGTGTGTGATACTTATTTGTATTCTTCAGTCAAGATCATTGAAGATCTCGAGTTTTTCTTTTATTCCACTTTGGTGAGATTGACGGGACTTATCTTAGAAGTTCTGTGGGTGTAATAGGTCTCTCGGCCTGAATCCGAGAATCACTGCACAAGGGTTTGAGTATAGTGGAACACTTGTGACAGAGAATTGCTATAAGTAGGTGGTGTGGATATAGACATGGGGGTCGAACCACGTTATATCGCTGTCACTTGTGCTTGCTGTGTTAGCTTTGTCTATCTCTTCTCTTTTACTTTATGCAATTTTATTTAATTTTTAATTTCCGCACAATCACCCTATTTTCCTCTTAGGGTGATTTACAAAAAGAGGTGAAAGTTCTCTTGCAATTTGCAAACTCTACATTGCTCCCATGTTCTGTTTATAGAAAACCGCACTTTCTGAGATTTTATTATGTCAAACGAGGATTATTAAAGCATTGACAACTTGAATGCCTCAACTTCAAAGGAGGATATAAGTCATAGTGTCACAGCTCATAGTACTGGTATTGTTGAACAACTTAGAACATCTGTAGTCGTCTTGAGTCAAATTTTAGGTATTTAACAAATATAAATGACAAAAATAGCTTTGCGTTGCAATCGTTAATTGTCAAAAATGGCTATTCAAAAATTTCAAATTCTCAGACGAAAGAAAAATTTTTGTTTGAAGTAAATTTTTTTTAATGAAATATTAGAATGGACGGGAAATCTTTTCCCGTCCATCCAAATAATTAAAAAAAAAATTCCAAAAAATAAGGGACAACAACCATTTCCCATCCATCCAATGTGGTGATTTTTTGGGTTTTTTTTCTTCTTCGATCAGACGGGAAATCCTTTCCGTCCATCGAATTCAATTTTTTTTAAAAATAAATTATTGGAACGGACAGGTATCCTTCTCCCGTCTATCCATTTTTTCAGAAAAATAAAAATAAAAATAAAAATAAAAATAAAAATAAAAATAAAAATAAAAATAAAAATAAAAATAAAAATAAAAATAAAAATAAAAAGAGGGAACGTGAAATCGAACATCGTCCTAGGAATATGGTGGGCAAATTTGATCATGGACGAAGTTTAGTTTATCGTCCGATACGTTTGAGAACAGAAAAATTCTCTCCGACGAAATTTATTTTTTCGTCCGATACAACAGACGATAAATCTTCTTCCGATTGCTATATTTTCCGAAATTCCAAATCTTTTGCTATATTTGGCAGTCTACTGTTCACCAAAATCACGACTACAATGATTTATTTCTCATTTTTTGGAAAAAAATGGACATATAGCCAACGATGCTCATTACACAAGGATTTTCCAGAAAAAGGTTAATAATGCTTTCAAGCTGTGAATATTCTCAATTAAGGCTACTATATGTTTTTTCAACCAAAAAAACAACTCTCATCCTGTCAAGACTAAGTCGACTGAGCCTCCATCAGTCGACTGAGTCCACATAAGTCGACTAAAGCCCACCATCAGTCAACTAAATAAAGACTGTAACTACTGCAACAAAATTCTCGGTACAGTCGACTGATAGCACACCTCAGTCGACTGTACCCAATCCGTAACAACCCCTAAAGATCTGCAGATATGTAACTGCGTCAACAACTGATCTCCAGAAGAATAGATTTGCAACTGCACCATATTGTATCCCTAAAGGATAGGATCTGTAACCAATAAGATCTGATTTGATTTGTAAAAACTCTATAAATATGATTATGCATCACCGGTTTAAGGTGTGCAAGCCTTTCCAATTATTCACTTGGTATCAGAGCCTATCTGATCCTAACCGAGCTTAACTTCTTCCAATCATGGCCACCCCTCAATCCGCTGCAACCAATATAGTATCCACAACACCATCTCCACTCCCACCAATCCAAGTTGACCATCTAATCTCCGTTAAGCTCAACAACAACAACTATCTCCTCTGGCTCACCCAATTTCGACCTCTTTTAAAGGGGTACGACCTCGAAGGATACGTCGATGGAAGCTTCCCTTGCCCCACACGTCTTCTCCCACAATCCACAGAGATTAATCCAGCTTATACCACCTAGAAGAAACAAGATCAAATTCTCCTAGGATGGCTATTATCATCCCTCTCTGAGTCAGTGCTGGCTCAAGTAGTTGGCCTTAGCACGTCTCGAGATGTCTGGGAATCACTCCGCAAACACTTCTCTTCCCAATCTCAGTCCAGGGTCTTGTATCTCAAACATCAATTACAAAATATGCGTAAGGGAAACAAGACAATGGCTGAATATTACCTCCATGCGAAACAACTCGCTGACAATCTTGCCGCTTCTGGCAATGCTATCTCCAACACTGATCTCCAGCATATGATGCTAGGTGGTCTTGACTCATCCTATGATCCCATTGTAACGGCGCTTACTGCAACCGCAGCCGATCTCCACATGGATGACTTTTAGTCAAATCTGTTAGCCTATGAGATGCGCTGGGAAGCTCAAAATACCAACTCCCCTCAGCCCATGGCAAACCTCGTCCATCACGGCCCTTCACATCCTACCAATAGGTACAACAACTCTCGAGACAGGTTCGGCTCTCAAGGTCAGAAGAATCGGCCTTCCAACAGAGCCCAAGGCCGCCCTCAACCAAATCGCAATCCCCAAGGACCATGCCAGCTCTGTGGCAGAAAGAACCACACTGCTATGGAATGTTGGTACCGTTTTGATCGCAATTTCACCGCTGCCTCTTCATCCAGTCCACCAACTGCATATGTTGCTGCCCCTGGATCACTACTTGATGGTAATTGGTGCCCAGATAGTGGTGCTACACACCACTTAACCCCTGATCTGAACGATCTTCACATCAAGTCACAATATGATGGACCTGATCAAATCAAAGTTGGCAATGGTAATACACTTTCTATTAAACATATTGGTAAATCATCCTTTTGCCTTAATAATCGAACTTTTCATTTCAATCAAATTTACCACGTACCATCTATCTCTACTAATCTATTATCTGTATCCAAATTCTGCATTGACAACAAAGTATTTTTTGAATTTCACCCATTCTCTTTTATTGTGAAGGATCAGGAAACGGGGACACCGCTGTTGCACGGCACGAATAGAGGAGGATTGTATCACTTTGTCGACAAGACAGCTAGTTCTCTTTCTGCTTTTCATTCAGAGTCATTTTGATTGTGGCATCACCGGCTTGGCCATCCGATGCTAAAAACTGTCAATAAAATTGTGTCAACCTACTCATTGCCAGTAGAAAATAAATCCACATTGTTTTGTCATGCTTGTCGTGTTAGCAAGAGTCATAAATTGCCTTTTTCATTGAGTTCCACAATTTATAAAGAACCATTACAACTAATTGTATCAGATTTGTGGGGCCCTGCTCCAATGCTTTCTAGAAATAGTTCTCGATATTATTTACTGTTAATGGATGCATTCAGTAGATACACATGGATCTATCCCCTATCTCACAAAAGTGATGCTTTTACTGTCTTCAAACAGTTTAAGTTACAAATTGAAAATCTCATTGGCAAAAAGATAAAAACTTTTCAAACCGACAATGGAACTGAGTTCAAGAAATTCACACCCTTTTTTCTCCAAAGTGGTGTTGTCCATCGCTTTACATGTCCACACACCTCAGCTCAAAATGGATTAGCAGAGAGACGCCATAGACATGTTGTTGAGTCTGGTCTCTCTCTCTTAAACCATGCATCAATGCCCTTAACATTTTGGGCTGATGCCTTTGTCACTAGTTGCTACCTCATAAATCGTCTACCATCCTCAACACTAAAAGGTCAAACTCCCCTTGAACTGTTTTTTGGTTCCACACCAGACTACAATGCCTTAAAATCCTTTGGGTGTCTTTGCTACCCATATCTCAGACCCTATGCATCAAATAAATTAGATAAGAGATCCCTTGACTGTGTCTTTATTGGCTATTCTAGCACTCAAAAAGGATACATATGCTATCATCGACCATCCCAAAGAATATACTTCTCTCGTCACGTCGACTTTGAAGAAACAATCTTTCCCTATTCGGCAGTGCACAGCAATCCCACCAATGTAAGTACTACTTCTGCATCCTCTGCACCCTTACAAACCACATCAATTTTATCCACTCTACAAGCATCTCACATACCCCCTTCACCAAATAACCCACCTAACATTAACCCACTTCAACCTGCCCCTCAACCTCCCTCTCCCCACTCTCACCCGACACCTACTGCTCCACCATCTCCTCCACAAGAACCCGTTCCCCAACATCATATGATTACTAGGGCAAAAGGTGGTATACGTAAACCTGTTAATAGATTATGTTTGCATGCCACTAAACACCCTTTGCAGGATGCAGAATTAGAGGAACCAACCTGCTTCACACAAGCACAGAGCCATCCTCAATGGCGTAGTGCTATGGATGATGAGATCAATGCCCTACTACAGAATGGCACATGGACCCTCACCCCTGCTCAAAGCAATCAGAACATTGTGGGATGCAAATGGGTCTTTCGTATCAAACGAAAATCCGATGGCACTATTGACTGCTACAAAGCTCGTCTTGTCGCAAAAGGATTTCATCAACAAGCAGGTATTGATTATGGAGAAACTTTCAGCCCTGTGATTAAACCCTGCACAATTAGGCTCGTCATTACCATTGCACTAATGAACAAATGGGCACTCCGTCAATTAGATGTTCAAAATGCTTTTCTTCATGGCCATCTCACAGAAGAAGTTTACATGAAACAACCACCAGGGTATGTAGATTCAAGATTTCCAAAATATGTTTGTCGCCTACGGAAGTCTCTCTATGGGCTCAAGCAAGCCCCTAGAGCTTGGTACTCGAGACTCACTGGGTATCTTTGCACTCTTGGTTTTGTTAGTTCCAAGGCCGACTCATCTCTGCTCATAAGACAAAATGGTGACTCCACTCTCTTTATTTTAATATATGTTGATGACATTATTATCACAGGCACACTGGGGAACCATATCAACACACTCATAACCCAGCTCCAATCTACATTTGCAATCAAGGACCTAGGCCCATTAAGTTACTTTTTGGGTATCGAAGTTCTTCCCAATCGCAATGGCCTTTTCTTGTCTCAGCGCAAATATATTCTGGATCTGTTACTAAGCTCCAAGTTCGATGGTGTCAAGCCTATCACCACACCCCTGGCAGCAAATAGTCCACTCTCTCAACATGATGGGCCGACTCACAATGATCCTACCCAATATAGAAGTATTGTGGGATCTTTGCAATATCTATCTTTCACTCGACCTGACATTGCAGTCGCTGTCAACAAAGTATGTCAGTTCATGCATAACCCTCGGGATGTCCATTGGACTGCTGTCAAGCGAATTCTTCGTTATCTCAAACACACCATCAATTTTGGCTTGCAACTGTCTACACCAACAACTTCCACCATTCATGCATATTCGGACTCGGACTGGGCAGGATGTCCTGATGATCGCAGATCTACAAGCGGCTATTGTATTTTCTTTGGTGGCAACCTCATCTCATGGAGTGCAAGGAAGCAAAAGACAGTCTCCCGTTCAAGCACGGAAGCTGAATACAGAGGCGTAGCAATTCCAACCGCAGAAGTTATGTGGATTCAATCTCTACTAAAAGAGCTTGGTTATTCCAAACTTCCGCCGCCTACTCTCTGGTGTGACAACTTAGGGGCTACATATCTCACGGTAAATCCTATCTTCCATGCTCGCACAAAGCATATCGAAATAGATTACCATTTTGTCCGTGAACGTGTTGCTTCCAAACAACTCAGTGTTCGATTTATTTCCACCGAAGATCAGCTGGCCGACATCTTCACCAAAGGTCTCAGCAGTAACAGATTTCAGGAGCTAAGGACCAAGTTGTCCATCCAAGATTGGCCGTTCAATTTGCAGGGGAGTGTCAAGACTAAGTCGACTGAGCCTCCATCAGTCGACTGAGTCCACATAAGTCGACTGAAGCCCACCATCAGTCGACTGAATAAAGACTGTAACTACTGCAACAAAACTCTCGGTACAGTCGACTGATAGCACACCTCAGTCGACTGTACCCAATCCGTAACAACCCCTAAAGATCTGCAGATATGTAACTGCGTCAACAACTGATCTCCAGAAGAATAGATCTGCAACTGCACCATATTGTATCCCTAAAGGATAGGATCTGTAACCAATAAGATCTGATTTGATTTGTAAAAACTCTATAAATATGATTATGCATCACCGGTTTAAGGTGTGCAAGCCTTTCCAATTATTCACTCATCCCTTTCTTTTATAGGTAAATCTGTACAAATTCTATAGTTAAGGGACCTCAACAGGAGTCACTGGATATATATGTATGATGTTCTTCATCTCATGGTGAAGTTAATGATAGCTATAAATGTTTTATTTAAAGCTTCTATACTTGTATATATCTGTTAAGGTTTATGTCTTGCATACTAGGTTCGATGTGAAGAAAATAGGACGAGGCGGGAAGAAGAAGAATGGAGACATAAGGAATTGTAGGTAGGCTAGGAAGCAGGGACAGTCGACTGCCACTTTGGGCAATCGATTAGAGGGGGTCTCTCTGATGGGTCTAGACTTGCATAGCAGTCGACCGCTCATTTGAGCAGTTGACCACAAGTAGTTAGCGACTTAGCGGCAGCTATGTTGGCCAAATCTTTGGTGATTGATTGAGCCCAATTTGTGCTCCAAGTTATATCGTACAACTCCCATCGCCTGGCTTTCTCTTTAAGGTATGTCAGACGGTGAAGGATCAAGACTGCAACATAGAGTTTTTCTAGATCTCTAAAAACTATTGTAATGGCCTCCATGAGAGGTAGTACTTCATCCAAGAGTTTTTTATTGTAAACAACAAAGTATCTTTCAGTGATGCTTGAGAGATAGATAGGTACTTGGTGAGAATATTGTAACTCTAGTTGAATAATATCTCGGTTAATTCTCCCTCGAATTAGGTTCGCCGAATTGAAACAAATCTTGTGTGCTTTTGTGCTTAATGTGGTCTACAATGCTTGGTTATTCATTGTAATTGGTTGTCATATAAGTCAGTGCCTAAAAACTTCCGCTACGCCGATTAAATTGCTCTACAAGATGTACACTGAGATTAATTATTTATTTCATGTGCTTATCTAAATTTTGTGAGTTATAGGCTTGCCCCTCAAGCCTTACATCTCTTTAGCATTTTAATTTGCTTAACAATTGGATATACGCTAGTGTTCCAAATTTGCTCTAATCAAGATACATATCTAGCTTTTAAGACTCTAGGATAAGCGTATCGTATAAGAAAGTATACAATAAGCACATATGTAAATATAAAACATATCGCATAACTACTGTGATATATTTCAAGTTAAAGCAGTTGTAATCTCTCCTCCAAAGTTTAATTATACTGGAAATACAGTAAACGAAGGAGGCAAGTCCAGATACCTGAATTCTATTAGACTAGAATAACTAGGACGGCGGTGTCGTTGCGAGTTATGTCAGATTAGACTAAATTAATAAATAAAGGAGGAATGTCAGATTGGTGGGTACTTGCGGTGTCTCTCGTATAGAGCTTGTAGTTGACGTATGGATCATTGCTAGGGGCGACGACGGTGTTGTTGCGAGTGACGGCGAATACAAACGAAGTACAAGTGAGGAAATGAGAGAGAATGAGCTTAAATTGGTACGAGAAACTTGTTGTGGCAACGGTAGTCGAATGAGTTTATAGTTTGGGTTCAACTTCGGTCTATTCATATCAAAGTGAGGGGTGCCTAGGGTCTTTCTCACGTTCGGGGGCTTGGAGGCGTTTGTGGAGCCGTGGGGAGCGACGACAGCCTTCGTTGCGAGGTGGCGGTGACAGTCAACGGTGGTCAAGTGAAGGGATGAGAATGAGGTCACAATCTGGACATGGGTATATCAGATTGGTGGGTACTTGCGGTGTCTCGCGTATGGTGCTTGAAGTTGACGTATGGGATACTGCTGGGAGCGGCGGCGGGGCGGTTGCGGGTTACAACAAGGACAAAACGGAGTACAAGCGAGGGAATGAGAGAGTATGAGTTCAAATTGGCACGAGAAACTTGTTCTGACAAGATCGGCCGACCAGTAGCATTAGGTTTTATTGTATTTTTTGTTTGTTGGTTGATGTATGAGTTTCAGGACCCATGTTGAATTTTCTGAATTACATAAATCTTATTTTTGGTTGTATGTTTTGTTATATTTTTTTTAATGATATGTAGAGGGCATTCAACCCACCTTGTTTAACGGAAAAAAAAAGACTGTCGCAAGCCATCACAACAAACAAACTTGTTATAAATTTCAGAATTTCTCAAAACAAGCAGTAGACCATAGAATGCAGCAATACTCTAATTGACAAAGTATTAGGGTTTATTCCTAACTAAGCAAATATTTGTCTCTTATCATGATCTTGAAGCTTTCAAGGCTGGACCTAACTGAAGGGATCCATCAATAATTGAATCCATTAAAGCACACCATTATCCTCATATATCTAATTTGTGGTGTGGATAGAAAGAGAGAAGTTTGAAGTGGAGGAACTTATCTTCCATTGCTGTGGATTTGCTCAAAATCCTAATTATGGTACTAATTGTTTATTGTTCCCAACTTTTTTGGCTCTCTTTCCATTAATCTTGATAGAAAGACAACTAGTGCCATTTCTGTTATGATCAAATTCTGTAAATCTTATCTAGATTAACTTTAGAAATACAAAATTAGAAGATATATGCATTGAAGTGACATGAAGATATGTAACTTAATTAAGCAAAGTTGTGAGCACTGAGCTGAACTTCCCATAAAAGGGAAAAGTTGAGGGAAAATTCCAGCGATAAAGTTGACAAGGATTTGTTAGAGGGACCACCAAGGGGTAGCTGGTTATCAAGGAGAAAAATGAAGGACATGACCTCTAATTACACTCACCCAATGTTTGTATTTTGGACTTGAGTGTATATGTGGAGGATAAGGAAACAAAGAGGAGAAAGCCCACCCGCAAGTGATGATCACATTATTGTTGTTATAATGAAGTTATTTGTCTTTTTCTAAAACTCGGCCAAGTGTGTGATTGAAGTCTTGATTGCCTGTCCCAAGCCAGGATAAAGGAGGGTGGTGTTAGGCAGTCGGCGCAATCCAAGTAACTAAAATATAGTCAAATCTATACATGTAATGTATCCTAAAGAAGAAGGATTGGTTCATGTAGCCGACCCTAAAATTTTTAGATAATAGCTTTGTTGTTGTTGTTCTATCTTTTCCTTCTAATAAGACTACCCACAAGTTTGGAAGGATCAAGAACAATGTTTTTCACGTCGGGTTCCTATGTTCACTAATTATCTGGTGGCCTACGAGCCCTGGGCACTTTTCTTCCAAGATTGGGTGGCCTGAAATTGGACAAAAACAATTTTATCTTATGAATTGTTTTCTTGTCCTTGTCTTCCTGCACTTTCCTTTAAAAAAAAATTAACATCATTTGAAAGTTGGGATGTCCTAATCTCAGTTGCAAACCTTGTGTGCATTATTCCTTTCATATCCAAGAGTTTGTAACACACATTTAGATTTGTTTCCACATACAATTTGACAATGTAAATAGTTTAATTGACTTATCTGGTCGGTTCGGTTGGTCAGAGAACCACTTGAAATGGAAGCTTATTCGGAAAGGTTTGAACTTTGAATCAGACTTCTTATTGTGGAAACCGACACTATTTTTTTTGATTAAAAGATGGCACGAGAATTGCCATCGGATCTCATTAAATAGCTGAAGCCAATACATAACTGATACAAACTACAAAGTCCACATCCACTCCCAAAATACATAATCTCAAAATACATCATATCTCTAGAACAGAAGAAAAACAACAAATAGTGCAATCATGGCTAAATAGACGGAACGTCTGAATCAAGAATTGCCGTAGCCCGGGCCACCCTCCTCTGACGGGAAAACGATCCTCGTCTTGACTTTCTTCCTCACACCTGGGATAGACAACCAAAAAGCAGTAAGAGACAGGATTTTATAAACTAACTGAGTAAAGTTACAAGAACGATCTCTAAAACATGAATCATTTCTATCAAGCCAAATAACCCATAAAGTAGCTGCAACTAAACAGTCCCACTCTCTCTCTTGCTCTCGCCCAATCTCCGCAACCCGAAACTCCCCCCATAATTGAACAACTTTGGAAGGGAATCTGCTGATTCCAAAACCCATAAGGAGGAACTCCCAAAGTCGCCTACTAAAAATGCATTCCAGGAACATATGGCCAATATTTTCCTCTCCATTCCCGCACTTAGGACAAGATACCGAAGTAATCAAACCCCTCTTTGCAAGGTTGGCTCTCGTCAGAATTGCATCCTTAGAGACCAACCATAGGAAGGCGAGGACCTTGTGCTCGTCCTCCAAATGACTCTACTGAGGTGACATCTAATCCCTCCGTCGGATAGGGCTGCATACATGGAGCTGACCGAGAATTGGTTGCTCGGGTTCAACCGCCACCCTCTCTAGTCAGTCGATAACCCCGACACTCTATGGGAGTCACCTAAAAAAGTGACGATAGGGGCGATGAAGGAGGGAATGCTGGCAGATTCTGAGGGCGATACTCTGAGGCGCCAAGAGGACCTGACCCAGTAATCTGCCACTAGAGCGTCCTTATCAAGAGCATGCTCAAAAATATCCGGAAACAAGGAGGCGAGTGAGTTTGGGCCAACCCAAGCATCAAGCCAAAAGCAGGTACTCGTCCCATTCCCCACAGAACTTGGAGAATGGCTGTGGAAAAGCTCGCCGAGCTTGTCAATACCCCTCCACATGGGGGACACGTTTCTACGATGCCCCCCCTCCCCCCCCAAAAAAAATTGAATCGCCTAGACCTCCTATAGCGGACCTAACAGTGGTCCGAAGGTAGGCGCAAGTGGATCTTCCACCACCATTTACACAGAAGGGCTCTATTCATGTCTCTGAGATTTAAAATTCCCAACCCTCCAAACTCTTTTCTCCTACATACCTGGCTCCATTTAACAAGAGGCAGGCCTTTGCCATCCTCTTGACCCCCCTTCCACAAGAAATCCCTACGAATCTTATCAATCTTATTGATAACCCAACTGGGGAATTCATAGATGGACATCCAATAAATAGGGAGATTGGAGAGGACCGAGTTAATGAGCGTGATTCTGCCTCCTAGCAAGAGGTGTTTCCTCTTCCACCCCGGGAGACGCTTCTCAATTCTCTCAATAAGAGTAATCCAATCACTACGTTTGAGTCGACCCGGCCGTAGCGGGACTCCTAAGTATTTGATTGGGAACCTCCCCACTTTGCAGTCAAGGACGTTAGCCAACAGGGCGGGGGACACCTCGTCACACCTTCCCAGCCCAATCAGATAGCTCTTAGCAAAATTCACTCTAAGCCCGCACCACGCTTCAAAGAATACCAAGATGCCTTTGTAAATGAGAATCTCATCCATCTCATTCCGTCCGAATAGAAGAGTATCATCTGCATACTGAAGAATGAGACTATTACGGACACCGTCCATCCCTCTAATGCCACGGAGAAGTTGGTGGTTGGCGCAATGCAGGGTCATTTCTGATAAGACATCAGCTACCAGAGTGAAGAGAAGAGGGGAAAGAGGATCCCCTTGACGAAGCCCTCTTTTGCAAGCAATAAGGTTGGTCGAGAGACCGTTGACCAAAATCGAAGATTTGCCACCTCTAATGCACTTGCTAGTCCAATCGGTCCATTTTGGTCCAAAACCTCTAGACTGAAGGACCTCGACCACGCTCTCCCATTCCACCATATCATAGGCTTTCTCAAAGTCAAGCTTGAGCATAAAGCCTTCTTCTCTATTCCTATCACATTGGAAGATGGTTTCATGGGCAATAGCTATACTGTCAAGAATGTCCCTCCCTTGAATGAACCCGCTTTGGGCAGGATGGATCATCGCATTGAGACATGGTTTCAACCTATTCGCGAGGACCTTCGAGATGATTTTGAAGGAACCGTTGAGAAGGCTAATAGGTCTAAAATTTCCCCCCTCTTTAGTATCCTCAGATTTGGGGATAAGAACGATAGACACATAGTTGAGACTGTCAATCTGGACGGACCCCAGGAACAGTGCTTCAAAAATGGCAAAGAGGTCCGTGTTGACAATATCCCAGAAACTCGAGTAGAAGAGGATGGGAAACCCATCGGGCCCAGGAGCTTTATCCTGCCCCAACTCTTTAATCGCCTTGAGAATCTCATCCATCTCGAAAGGCTTTTCTAGATTTTCTGGGTCTACTACCAGAGGGCGTACCCAGAAAGAATCATGAAGGGAGCAAAGCCGATTACTGGGCCGTCCCAGAAGGGCTCTGAAATGACGCTCGATGTGGGAACATACCAAATTCTGGTCTGACTCCCACCTGTTGTTAATGAGGAGGCCCGATATAAAGTTGGATCTTCTACGGCCATTGGCTACCCGATGGAAGTATGCTGTGTTAGCATCTCCCTCCTGCAACCACTGGTCACGCGATCTTTGCCTCCAATAGTCGTCCTCCATCTTGAAAATCGTATCAAGGTCCATTCTGGACTTTTGAAGATCCGACAACTCGTTAAAGGAAAGGTCTCTAGTTTCCTCCACAATCTCTAAGGCTTGAATCTGTCCCATAATTCTAACCTTATCTGCGTTGGCCCGCCTCCTCTCCTGCCCAGCCCAAGTCCTGAGCGAACCTCTAAGCCTCCGAATCTTGGAATTCCAAATGGACACAGCATCCCCTGGCTCCCCGGACCTCCTCCGGAGAGGAGCATTCCAAGATTCCTCGATGATGGCCCGAAGGTTCTCATTACGGAGCCAGGCTTTTTCAAAACGGAAGGTTTTAGACCGCCTGCTCCTCTCCCCCCTGTTGACAGAAACAACGGTATGTGGTCTGAAGTATTCCGAAACGTCGATCTAGCCGCAACGAGTGGGAAAAGAGCTTCCCACTCCTCGGAAACAAAGATCCTATCAAGCTTGGCCAGAATCGGCCTAGCTTGCATATTGGACCACGTGAATTTCCGGTCGGAAACGATAATCTCTCTCAACTCTAGCAAGTTAATAATCCTATTGAAATTTCCTCTCTCGGCCTGACTACACCCCTGTCCAAAGTGCTCCTCCGAATAACGAGTGATATTGAAATCACCCCCCAAAACCCATGATTTCCCCCACTTCTGTTGAATGAAAATTAGTTCATCCCAGAACACGGAGCGTTCGGCTGAGGAATGAGGCCCGTACACCATGGAGAAAACTTGGATGTCATGATCGGTCTTAGATTTAAGGTTAACGGAAACCAAAAACTCTCCAATTAAGACATCTATGCATTCAAAAACGTCATTGTTGAAGCCAACAATGATGCCTCCAGAATGCCCTCGTGACGGTTTAATACACCACTCCCACTTCCGACCAGGGACCATACGATCAAGCAGATCCGTAGATGGACACTCCATCTTAGTCTCGCACAAACCGACTACCGCAGGACATTGATAGAACAACGTCTCCCTAATAACTCTCTGCTTCTTACTACAGTTTAACCTCCTCACATTCCAAAAGGCTTATTCCATTGGGAAACAAAAAATGGACTCTCAAAAAAGTAGCCTAATTACAGACTACCGGGCTGCCTAGCCTACTCTCTAATACTCCTAGCACATTCTACCCGAGATGAGATCTCAGAACCCAAATTAATTCGGCACACCTTGGCTAAACTAATTAATAGAGAATCTGGAATGAAATCAATAATAGCATAATTAGACAAAGACTCACCTTCAAGGGCAGAACTGGGGGCTTTCAGCTTGACAGTTGATATGGCTAAAAATGGGGTTAAACCGGAACCGTCCAAATTGGGCACGAATCTTGAGATTTGGGGGTAAAATGGTAATTTCGCCTACAAGAGGGTCCGAAATGGGTATTGGGTCTTCTCCCCAAGGACCCACAAACGGACCCACCAATACGAGGGTGCGGGTTTTAACCCGCTGCACACCCAATCCAACAAGATAA
This sequence comes from Hemerocallis citrina, assembly GCA_017893485.1. Classification (NCBI taxonomy): domain Eukaryota; kingdom Viridiplantae; phylum Streptophyta; class Magnoliopsida; order Asparagales; family Asphodelaceae; genus Hemerocallis; species Hemerocallis citrina. The sequence goes on along the minus strand of CM030360.1, from coordinate 235,564,211 downwards.
AATCAGGGTCCCTGATTAATCTTGATCAACGGCCCAGATATACATCTATCTTTTCACCGGGATTTGGGGATAAAATTCCTTATCTGATTACGGGGAATATACCTCACCAGATTACATTCCTCATCTGATTATGGGGAATATTCCTTATCAAATCACGGGGATTACATTCCCAATCTGTTCCCTGAGACGCCTATAAATACCCCCCATCCATCTCCATTAAGAGGTAATCAATCTTTCACCAGTTTTTACGCCCATTCATAGTCTCCCTAGATTACTGACTTGAGCGTCGGACTGACTTGAGCGTCGGAGGGTGCGTCGCCGGGAACAACCCCGGTGTCTCGCACTTTTTGCAGGTCTACGGCGGGATCAACGACCGAAGCCCGACGGAACAGGTATACAAGTTTTACTATTCAGTTTCCCTAAGAATCCACAAATTCATCTGTTTGCCCCCACACCAAATTTAGCGGCAACAGATTGGCGCCGTCTGTGGGAAACTAACGAATAGAAACCTCTCATCTTCCCCGAGAACAGGTCTTCTCCAGCCATGCCGCCTCGCAAAGTCAGGTCAAGGGGGTCTAACCGAGTACCCAACCCTGACCAGCAAGAAGTCCTTCCTGATCCCGCACAGCAACAAGGACAACTTCTCCCTACCGCGGAAGAGCCGCTCCAACAGAACCTTCCCCCTCCTGATCCAAAGGGTCCTAACCCTCAGAAACAGCCTTTTCACCAAGAGAACCTCTCTATCCACAACGCCTCCACTGACTCTATGGCCTCCCATCATCCCCGAGCCTCTGGTCGCCACAACGCAGCCACCAAACGCCAGAAAGATGATGACCTCCGTCGTCACCTGGATGAAAAGCGGGCTCGAGAGGAAGCCTCTCGCCAGCATGAGCGATCTCCTCGTCGCCGAGAGTACAGGAGGTCCCCCATCCGAAGAGGGAGAAAGGAGTCCCCCGATCATTACCGAAGAAGGCACTCTCCCGTAGGTCGGCAACAGCCCAGGAACAATGAGGCACCAATCACCCGTGCCGAGTTCCAGCAGTTCCAAGCGACCGTCCTGCAGGCTCTCAACCTCCGTCAGAATCCTATTGAGCCGAAGCTCCCGTCCCCTCCTCCGGTCCGAAGCCCTCATCGACGGTCTCCCTCTCCTCGACCCGCTCCTACCAACTCCCGGCGTACCCCAAGTCCTCGCCGCTCCCGAAGTTACCATCGCCGCAGCCCTCGATCTCCCTCATACGAAAACGAGTCTCGTGGCTCGGCAGATTACCGTCGGAGAGATGACACCATGAACCGCCGTCTTCATGAAGTAGAGAGACGCCTGGGTCAGATAAACCGAGAAGAAGAGCTCAGGGGGAGAACCCTGCGTCCTAGCCGACCCCCTTTCTCCCGAACCATAGTGGATGCACCTGTCCCGTTCGGCTTCAAACCTCCCCAATTCGAGATTTATACCGGAGAGACTGACCCGGTTGATCACATAGAGAGTTTTAAAACTCTAATGCTCCTTCACCAAGCTTCCGATGCCCTCCTCTGCAAAACCTTCCCCGCAACTCTCAAAGGGCCGGCCCGAGAGTGGTATTCTCGTCTCACCCCCTCCTCGATATTCTCTTTCGAACAGTTCGAAACCTTCTTCGTCTCGCACTTCGTAAGCAGCCGAAGGGCAGAGAAGACCAGCATCTCCCTCTTGCACCTTCACCAGAAGAAGGGGGAAAAACTGAGAGATTATGTGAAGAGGTTCACAGCTGAAGCTAGGACCATAGCATCTCTCGACCAGTTGGTCGCTACGGTAGCATTTCAATCCAATGTCCTCAATTCCAACCTCCGCTCCTCCCTCGCCAAGAAACCACCACACGACTTTTCCGACCTCCTCCTTCGCACTGAAAAGTACATCCGGACCAAAGAGGCCGAGCAACAACACAACCGGGAGGGGTCTACCTCCGGGTTTAAGAGGAAGGGGACGGAAGAAGAAGGAGCCAAGAAGCTCCAGAAAGATAATGCCGGCCATCGCCGACCTCCTCCTAGGTTTGAAAAATTCACTCCCCTCAACACTAACATCTCCACCATCTTCATGGAAGTTGAAAAAGAAGGAGTCTTACCCCCTGCTCCGAGGATGAACACCCCGACCAAGAGAAGAGATAAAGAGAAATGGTGCCGCTATCACCGGGACCATGGGCATGATACCAACGATTGCCGCGCCCTGAAGAACGAGATCGAAGCCCTTATCCAGAGAGGGCAGCTGACTAGGTTTGTAAAAAAAGACCGAGCAGAACTTCCTCCTCCGCCTCGGGGGGCTAACAAGCGTCCGGAAAGAGAAGAGACGCCAGATTTCGAGGAAGAACGAGTCCTCCACCTCATTCACAGGGGCCCAATGGGGGGCTCCTCGAACTCCTCTCGGAAAGCCTTTATAAGAGAAGTCAACTCGGTCCGAGCCACCCCTCCTCCCAAAGGCCTCGGAGTGCCAGTCACATTCTCCGACGAAGATCTCGAGGGAGTTCGTACCCCACATTGTGACGCACTCGTCATTAGCCTCCATATGGCGAATTTCAAAGTGGAGAGGATTTTAGTAGACAACGGCAGCTCCGTCAACATCCTCTTCCTCTCCACTTTTAAAGGCCTAAAGCTCTCCAGAGACAGACTCAAGCCCGCCGGCTACACTCTCCATGGGTTCACGGGGGTTCCGATAACTATTGAAGGGGTGATTACCCTCGATGTAACTGCCGGTCAAACTCCTACCACCCGAACAGAGTCAATGGACTTCATGGTGGTGGATGTTCCCGCCGCCTACAACGTCATTTTGGGTCGGCCTGGCCTCGCAGCACTGGAAGCTGTCCCCTCAGCATACCATCTTAAGATGAAATTTCCCACCCGGTCCGGGGTCGGGGAAGTAAGGGGAAATCAGGAGCAAGCCCGGAAATGCTACATGACTTCAACCCTCGGACCCGTCCTCTCCTTAGAGACTCTGGAGATTCCCCAAGACTCTGCAAAACCGACCTCCGAACCGGTGGACGAACTGGAAGAGGTGCTCTTCTCTGAACAAGAGCCGACCCGCAAGTTCTTCGTAAGCAAGACCCTCCCGACCGCCCTATACTCAGATATTGTGAAATGCATCCGAACCAATCGAGACCTCTTCGCATGGTCCGCAGCAGACATGCCCGGTATCTCCGAAGAACTCTTGGTCCACTGCCTGAGCATCGATCCGGGGTCCAAACCGGTTCAGCAGAAGAGGCGTAAGTTCGCCCCCGAGCGACAGCTCGCTATCAAAGAGGAGGTAAACAAGTTGTTGAAGGCCCGGTTCATCCAGGAGGTGAACTATCCTGAATGGCTATCGAATGTGGTAATGGTGAAGAAGTCCAACGGGACGTGGAGAATTTGCATTGATTTCACCGACCTCAACAAGGCCTGCCCCAAAGATCCTTTCCCTCTGCCCAGCATCGACACTCTGATTGACGCAACCTCGGGACATGAGCTCCTCAGCTTCATGGATGCCTTCTCAGGTTACAATCAGATAAGAATGTTCCCTCCTGACATCCCGAAGACATCGTTTGTTACCGACCAAGGCCTTTATTGCTACAGAGTCATGCCGTTCGGCCTAAAGAACGCAGGGGCGACATACCAGCGCCTCGTCAACAAGGTTTTCCAGGCCCAGATCGGCCGGAACATGGAAGTGTACGTCGATGATATGCTTGTAAAGAGCATCCGAGGTGTTGATCATGTGGCCGACCTTCAGGAAGCCTTTAACGTCCTAAGAAAGCACAATATGAGACTCAACCCGAACAAGTGTGCGTTCGGCGTCTCATCAGGAAAGTTCCTCGGCTTCATGGTTAGCCAACGAGGAATAGAAGCAAATCCGGAAAAGATCAAGGCCATATTGGACATGGCCCCTCCTAGAAATGTCAAGGAAGTCCAAAGGTTGACTGGTCGCCTAGCCGCCATTGGGCGCTTTCTGTCGAAGTCCGGGGAGAAGTGCCTCCCGTTCTTCAAAGCCCTCAAGGGGGCTAAAGGATTCGAGTGGGGGCAGTAGCAGCAGGACTCCTTCGACCAGCTTAAAGCCTACCTCGTCAATCCACCACTTCTCAGCAAACCGATACCTGGCGAGCCGCTCTACCTCTACTTGGCTGCCTCCGAACAGACGCTTAGTGCGGTCTTAGTCAGAGAAGAAGAGAGGGCTCAGAAGCCCATTTATTACGTCAGCAAGGTGCTTCGGGACGCCGAGCTCCGGTACCCGAAGATTGAGAAAATGGCCTATGCCCTGGTGATGGCCGCGAGAAAGCTTCGGCCCTACTTTCAGTCCCATTCGGTGGTCGTCCTTACCGACCAGCCGCTGAAACAGGTCCTTCACAAGCCTGAGACTTCCGGTCGCCTCATGAAGTGGTCGATCGAGCTGAGCCAACATGATATAACTTATCAGCCCCGGACCGCAATCAAGGCTCAAGCACTGGCCGAATTCATAGTTGAGAGTACAATCCCCGAGCCCTGCCAAACAGTAAAGGGGCCGCCGATTTGGTCAATTTATGTTGACGGATCTTCTTGCAATGAGGGAAGCGGGGCAGGAGTCATCCTGGCAGGCCCAGACGACTTCATCCTCCAATACTCCCTCCGTATAAATTTCAAAGCTTCGAACAACGAGGCCGAATACGAGGCGCTAATAGCCGGTCTAAGAATGGCCCGAAATGCAGGGGCACAACGGCTACAGATCTTCAGCGACTCTCAGTTGGTTGTCATCCAGGTCCTCGGCGAGTATGAAGCCCGCGATGATAGAATGGTTAGATACTTGGCTAAAGTCAAGAGCCTCATGGCGCTGTTTGACGAGGCTTTCATCCACAGGATCCCCTGAGAAGAAAACGCTCAGGCCGACGCCCTATCCAAATTAGCCTCCTCTTCCCTTCAAGGTCTTGAGCAGACCGTATTGATAGAAGTCCTCTTAAAGCCAAGCATAGAGGACGAAACCCCAGACTCCGTTGAAACATTGCCTGTCCTCCTCGAAGACAACTGGATGAAACCCGTTGTCGAATTCCTGAGGGACAGACTCCTCCCTGAAGATCCGAGGGAAGCAAGAAGAATCAGGACCCGAGCCGAACGTTTTACTTTAATCGAAGGCATCTTATATAAACGCTCCTTCACCCAGGTGGACGGTCGGCCTTACCTAAGGTGCCTTTCCCCCAGGCAAGCCGAATACACCCTGCAAGAGCTCCACGAGGGCATTGGCGAAGCTCATTCCGGGTCCAGGGCTCTAGCACGTAAAGTGTTGAACTACGGATATTACTGGCCCACTCTCCTACGGGACGCCGAGCGACACGTTCGGCAATGCAGCTCCTGTCAAAAGTATGCAGACGTCCGACGCCTTCCACAAGCACCGCTCACCTCCCTATCAAGTCCGATCCCCTTCGCTATGTGGGGGATGGATTTACTGGGACCGTTTCCACCAGCTCCCGGATAGCTAAAGTTCCTAGTCGTGGCAGTCGACTATTTCTCTAAATGGATAGAAGCCGAACCCCTGGCCACAATCACCGAACATAGAGTCGTTCAATTCTTCTGGAAGAACGTGATTTGCCGGTTCGGCGTTCCCCGAGTCATAGTCACGGATAATGGAACACAGTTCACTGGGGCCGCCTTCCGAGCCTTATGTGAGGACCTCTCCATACAACACCGATTCTCCTCCATCTCCCATCCTCAGTCGAATGGCCAAGCAGAGAATGCCAACCGACAGATTCTATCGGGCATCAAGAAGAGATTAGACAAGTGTTCCAAAGGACTGTGGGTCGATCAGCTTCCGAACGTACTCTGGAATCACCGCACCACTAAGCGGACCCCAACAGGCGAGAGCCCATTTAATCTCACCTATGGGACCGAGGCCATCATCCCCCTAGAAGTCGGGATACCCTCTCCTCGTTTGATAGCTTACGAAGAAGAGCAGAACGCTAGAGAACTCAGAGCAAGCTTAGATCTGATAGATGAAATCCGAGAGAGGGCTGCCATACGCCAGCAAGCTTACCGAAGGAGGATCGAGCTAGCATACAACAAAAGGGTCCGACCAACGGACCTCAAAGAAGGGGGCCTAGTCCTTCGAAAATTGGCCATCTCGTTCCCCGGACAGAAAAGCAAACTGGCCCCGAATTGGGAGGGACCGTACAAAATCTCAAAAGTGATCCGCCCAGGTGCGTACAAGCTAGAAGATCTCGAAGGCAGAGAAATTCCCAGGACTTGGAATGCCGACCATCTTTTGAAATACCAAGAGAAGGCAACCACGCCTCTCTAAGTAACTCAAGATGTCGAACCATTCCCTTCCCTTTACTAGTAGTGATTTTTCCTTTTATTTTTTTATTGTAATACCGGCTAGCAACTTTAGAAGCAGCCGATCATTAGATATTAATAAATAAAGTTTTTTCGTATTTTCACTGCTACTACATCTCTCTGCTTTTAAATTCCTTAATCTTACGATGGCTCCGGAGTCCAACACTTGGTTCGATTCTACTTCCCAAGTTCGCTCCCAAGCGATCTAGAAGTAGCTCGCCATTCGGAACTGCTCCCAAAGCCGTTGAATGGTACGGAGTCCAACACTTGGTTCGACTCTACTCCGCAAGTTCGCTCCTAAGCGAGCTAGGGGTAGTTCGCCATTCGGAATTGCTCCCACGCCCTTAATCTTACGATGGCCCCGGAGTCCAACACTTGGTTCGATTCTACTTCGCAAGTTCGCTCCCAAGCGATCTAGAAGTAGCTCGCCATTCGGAACTGCTCCCAAAGCCGTTGAATGGTACGGAGTCCAACACTTGGTTCGACTCTACTCCGCAAGTTCGCTTCTAAGCGAGCTAGGGGTAGTTCGCCATTCGGAATTGCTCCCACGCCCTTAATCTTACGATGGCTCCGGAGTCCAACATTTGGTTCGATTCTACTTCGCAAGTTCGCTCCCAAGCGATCTAGAAGTAGCTCGCCATTCGGAACTGCTCCCAAAGCCGTTGAATGGTACGGAGTCCAACACTTGGTTCGACTCTACTCCGCAAGTTCGCTCCTAAGCGAGCTAGGGGTAGTTCGCCATTCGGAATTGCTCCCACGCCCTTAATCTTACGATGGCTCCGGAGTCCAACACTTGGTTCGATTCTACTTCGCAAGTTCGCTCCCAAGCGATCTAGAAGTAGCTCGCCATTCGGAACTGCTCCCAAAAGCCGTTGAATAATTCGGAGTCCAACACTTTAAAAGCTTCGGCACAAGCAGACAACAGTCACGAAAGTAAAACACACAAGTTCGGCAAACAACACTTTTATTGATGAAACAAATGCGGTACAAAGGCAAACATCACAGGGTTACAACTCATCGAAGAAAAAGTTACAATGCCGACTTATTACATTCAGCAAAAAATAAGAAAAACACAAAGACTCGCGGAACCGGCGACTTCAGCGCTTCTTCGGAGCCGGAGCGTTCCGCTTCAAGGACACTCGAGAGTGGCGACGCTTGTCTCCAGAGCACGATCCCAAGCCGGCAAATTGAGACGTATCCTCGGCGCCACTCCTAGTAGCTACTCCGACGGACGCCCCGCTCGACGAAATTGCCACCGAGCTCTGCGCGTCCCCCGGACTAGGTTGGCCGATCCGCTGACGGGTCGCCATCTCGTAGAAGGTAATGCCCCGCTCGCTCTCAGCACGAGTGCACGACGTGCTTCGAACGTTGATTGGTCCCGAATGCGGCTTAAGACGAGGCCACTTCTGCCTCCAACTCCGAGATCCGATCCCGCAGCGAGTCGTCTTTGACATTGACTTCGAACCGTGGGGGTATCGTGGAGTCCGGAACTCCTGATCGGCTGGCGATGAGGTGCCGGAGGTGGGTGACCTCGATGCTTTTATCCACCGTCGCCCTCTTGAGCGCATCAACTTCGGCAGTCAACTGCACCCGTTCGGTCATCAACTTGGCCACTTCGGCCGTCAGCCCCTCGCCCTCACTCCGAAGCGTCGCCTCCACGGACCGCAGATGCTGTATCTCGGAAAGCAAGTCGTCCCTCTCCGCTGTTACTTTGGACAAGTTATGACGGATGCACTGAACCCGAATCTCATTACTGAAATCAGTTGGCGAGTATTCACCTTCGGGGATGAGCTCCGCGATCCTGCTTTCCAATCGGCGAATCTCGATGTCTCGCCGGCCAAGGACAAGCTGGAGATGCTTCCTCTCGCTTTCAGCTCGGTGCAATCCGAGCTCGACCTCGTAGAGCCGCTCTCGGCACCTCGCCAGACATAGCCTCGTCGCCCCTAGGCCGACCTCGGCTCGAGCTCCTTCATCCGAGCCCAAAGGTTCGACGTCTTGGGCAATCAACATAAGCTGCAAAAGAGATCGAAGCGATCAGCAAAAATGTCGAAAACTGCCGAAGCACCACACCTGGAAAAATCTAAGCTAAGGACAAGAAGGGAATGTTCGGCGAAAAAAAGGAGCAAAAGGCAAAGACTGTCGAACACCAATACTTGCAAAAAATTTTCTTTTCATTCATTTCAAAAAGTAGCGGTGGCCAGTCCGCTATTAGGCGTTACAACGATTGAAAAGAAAAACAAAAAAAAAACAACAAACACACGAGCAAAAAAGAAGACGAGGAGCGGAGTCAAGGCCCGACCTCTTTCCCCGGGCGACGAGGTGGAGTAGGGGTGGACTTCGCCGAAGGAGACGCCGCCGCCAGCGGAGTGATCGTGGCGCTGGGGACCTCGCCAGTAGCCCCGGCGTCGCCCTCCTCCTCTTCTTCCCCTTCGGACTCGGGGTCGAAGCCCTCAACGTGTCCGGGGAAGAGACGCCATCCCGAGACATCCACCGAGGGGTATGCCTCCGACACCCGCGTGAGGGCGGCAGCAAAGGCCTTCGCCATGTTCTGTGCGAGGAACCCCTGGGCCTTCTCCATGGTCGCGGCCTCCGCCGCCTTCACGGCTGCTGCCTGCTTCTCCTCCGCCTCGGCCAGCTGCTTGGCCGACCCCTCCTTCTCCCGAAGGAGCTCGCCCTCCAGCCTCTTCACCTCGGCCTCGAGATGCTTGATCCTCGCCGACCGACCCTCGTGCTCGACTCGGAGCTTGTCGAGCTCGTTCGCCATCCGAGCTTTATCATTCCGAGCTTGGTCGGACTCCTGCTTCAGCTCTTTCTCCAGAGCTGTTAGCCTCTCGGTGAGATGGCCGAAGTGGACAATGATCTGCAGTAAAGAAAAACTAAAAGAGTTAGAAAAAATTTTCGGTTCAAGAAATACAACAAACGTGGAGAAGCTTACCGATACCGCCGAACGAGCGATCTCGATCACGTCGTCGCCCTGCCTCCCCGCCTCCATGGCGGCTCGGTCCTTCGGGGTGGCGAGATGCTTGACAGCCTGCATGCTCGCCAACGAGTTCCCGAGGAACCCATCGTGCTTCCGGACTTGCCGGTCCGGGATATGGATCCGCTTGTGCTCCTCTGTCAGGAGCTCCTCGCCTGCCACGGTCAGCGGCGGTGTCGGCATGGCGAGGGCGGCAGCAATGGGAAACTCCCCCACAGGGGGGGGAGCAGAAGTCCCCGCCACGGTGACGACCGTGGCATCGAGGATCTCCACCCCCTCGTCAGGGGCAGCAATCCTCGGCGTCTTCGAGGTCGAGGGCAGCTTCGACGCGACCCTCTTGCGCTTCTTCGGCGCCTTACTCGCAAGCCCTGCCCTCAGTGCCAATACCGCGTCGTAGTCCATGGATTCTGCGTCAAAAGAGAAAAGTTGATTAGCACAAAAAACAACAAGGCAGCAAGTGCGGAAAAAAGAACTTGACGAGAGCCGCGTACTAGGATCTACGCGGCAGAGCCCTCCCCTGTAGAGAACGTCCTCCGTCAACTCCTTCCAATCATACTTCGGCCGGTCAAGGAGGGTCCGGACCGCCTCTTCTTCTTCCACTGTAAGCCTCGGCAACGCCGTCGCCCTCTTTGGCATCCCTTCTGCCCAATTAGTAGGGATCGGCCAGGCCTCTCGACTCCGCACGACGAACCACTTCTCTCGCCAGTGCTTAATAGAGTCGGGGCAGACGACGAGCCTGCCGCCGTGCCTCGGAGTCAAATAATACCGGTACTCCGACTTGTTCCCTTGGTGGAGCCGGTATATCGTCCGAAGCACGTTCAGCTGCGGCTCGATTCCTGCGGCCTGGCAGTGGAGAACGAAACCATTAATCACTCGCCACGCGTTCGGCATGAGCTGAATGGGGCTGACCCCGTACCAGCTCACCACGGTAATAGCGAACGCGTGGAGAGGTAGCCGAGCACCGGCGATAAAGGCATCAACCGGCCAGCAACACATGGTCACTGGCAGCGGCGAATTGGCCCTAACTCCGGGGCCCGGCAGCATGATTTCGTACTCCTCCGGGATGAAAAAAGAGTCCCGGATCGCAGCCAATTCCTCCTCGCGCAGGATCAACGCCGCATCGTCCGCCTCCGTCGTCTCCCTCGCTTCGTTCTCCTCGAAGGACCTCTCCCTCCCATGGACAATTCGCTCGGCCTGATCCTCCGGGAGCTGCCTGACTCGGTGTAGCCTCGTCAACGGACCTGGCAGCTGTCCGAACTCCCCCATCCTCTTCGGATCCTCGACAATTGAATCCTTGCCGAACACCTTGCCTTTGGTTGGGGCCGGAGTCGAGTCCTCAACGTCCTCAAGGGAGGGCTCGGACCAAGAGACTTCGTCTGAGACAGAAGCTACAGACATAATTTATAAATTACCTTAAGGGAGAGAGCTGCCGAAAAACTTCGCCTGAGTCAAACGCCGACCACCGGAAAAACTCGCCTGAAGCACAAGAAAACACCTGAGCAAATGAGAGGAGAAATGAGAAATGAGAGAGGGGGGTGAGGATTTATAGAAGGGGGGCACTCCCAACGAGGCTAATGGGCCCGTACGACCGGCCCATCTAAACCAAGCGGCGGAGCGATCCCAATCGTCACCTCGCTAACCGCAACGAATCATGAGTTGAATTCAATGCGCATCACGTCTGATAGAAGCCCAGAGGTCACTGCAATTAATGAACGTCTCATCTGTCAGGGCTGTCAGAGCTGTCAGAGCTGTCAGAGGTTCAAATGGCGCACAGAAAAAACAAACCCCCAAAAAAAACAACAAGTCTGCAAGTTCGGCACTCACTGCCGAGCGTTCGTGACACCGACCCTGTTACAGGGCAAAAAACAAGTTCGGCACTCACTGCCGAGCGTTCGTGACACCGACCCTGTTACAGGGTAAAAAACAGGTTCGGCGCTCACTGCCGAGCGTTCGTGACACCGACCGTGTTACAGGGCAAAAAACAAGTTCGGCACTCACTGCCGAGCGTTCGTGACACCGACCCTGTTACAGGGCAAAAAACAAGTTCGGCACTCACTGCCGAGCGTTCGTGACACCGACCGTGTTACAGGGCAAAAAACAAGTTCGGCACTCGCTGCCGAGAGTTCGTGGCACCGACCTTGTTACACGGCGAAAATCAAGTTCGGTAGATTGCCAGACTCACTCCCAGCGCTCGCAGCCATGCCGAGTTCACTCGCCTCTCCAAAAAAAAAAAAGAAAAAGAAAAAAAAAGAGCCTGCCAAACAGCAGGTGGACCTATGCCTAGAAGCACCAGGAAAAATTTCGATTCAAAGTTTTAAGGCACCGCCCTCGGCGAGCACCCCCCAGGTCCAGCGTTCGGTCGATATCCGACCGACCCACGGGCCCCGGTCAAAAACAGATCAGCACTCCCCCCATCTCTGACTCTCCCGGGTTGACATCCACCAGAAGGCATCAGCCCGGAAGGAAGACAGAGATGGGAGGGGGCCCATCAACACTCAGAGATCTGGAGAAGCGCACCATTCCGAGCTAGTTGTTTGCAACTGGAAGGCTCGGCCTGGCAGAGGACTCTGGCAACCGCGCCTTCACAGTTGCTAACAACGAGCTCAGATGGTCCGGAAAAATCGTGATGGAGGAACGACCGGTCGTCCCACCGAACGAGCTCACCCCTCAGATTCGGACTTGGGTGATCACCTCTCCCACCATGGTCTCTGCCGACCCTGACACCCGCTGCGGAGCAAACAGGGAAGGCAGAAGACCTTGGTGGAAGAACGACCACCCATCCTTCCGAACTAACTCATCCCTCGGGTCCGGACTACGGTCGTCACCACTGCTGCCTCGTTGCCCCCCCGCTCCTGACATCCACTTTGGGGCCGTCAGGAACGGGAGAAGAAAAAGGCAAAAGAGCGACAACCCCCGGACCTCGAAAGACAAGTTACCCAAGGCCAATGCCCCCAAGGTTTGAAACTCTACATTTGGTGCGATCGAAATGACAAGGGGAATGGGGTACTTATAGTCCTCCTCCAAAATCTGGCCATTATGACCCTCGAAAGGTGAAACGCCACGCATTAATTGAAGGAACCACATTTAATGCCCTAGGGAAAGGCGGAACGCTGCACAAACCCCAAGGCACCATTAATGCCCTCGAAAACAGGACCACCTCGGGACAGATTGTGCCACATCGCTCGACCCGCAGAGACCTCACCCCTTCGATCGGCGACTGAGCAAGTGCCTCACTGCCGAGCGTTCGTGACACCGACCCTGTTACAGGGTAAAATCAGGTTCCGCACTCACTACCGAGCGTTCGTGACTCCGACCCTGTTACAGGGTAAAAACAGGTTCGGCGCTCACTGCCGAGCGTTCGTGACACCGACCCTGTTACAGGATAAAAACAGGTTCGGCGCTCACTGCCGAGCGTTCGTGACACCGACCGTGTTACAGGGTAAAAACAGGTTCGGCACTCACTGCCGAGCGTTCGTGGCACCGACCTTGTTACAGGGTAAAAATCGAGTTCGGCACTCACTGCCGAGCGCTCGTGACACCGACCCTGTTACAGGGTAAAGTTAGGTTCGGCACTCACTGCCGAGCGTTCGTGACACCGACCGTGTTATAGGGTAAAAATCGAGTTCGGCACTCACTGCCGAGCGTTCGTGACACCGACCCTGTTACAGGGTAAAGTCAGGTTCGGCACTCACTGCCGAGCGTTCGTGACACCGACCCTGTTACAGGGTAAAAACAGGTTCGGCGCTCACTGCCGAGCGTTCGTGACACCGACCCTGTTACAGGGTAAAAACAGGTTCGACACTCACTGCCGAGCGTTCGTGACACCGACCGTGTTACAGGGTAAAAACAGGTTCGGCACTCACTGCCGAGCGTTCGTGGCACCGACCTTGTTACAGGGTAAAAATCGAGTTCGGCACTCACTGTCGAGCGTTCGTGACACCGACCCTATTACAGGGTAAAGTCAGGTTCGACACTCACTGCCGAGCGTTCGTGACACCGACCCTGTTACAGGGTAAAAACAGGTTCGGCGCTCACTGCCGAGCGTTCGTGACACCGACCCTGTTACAGGGTAAAAACAGGTTCGGCGCTCACTGCAGAGCGTTCGTGACACCGACCGTGTTACAGGGTGAAAACAGGTTCGGCACTCACTGCCGAGCGTTCGTGGCACCGACCTTGTTACAGGGTAAAAATCGAGTTCGGCACTCACTGCCGAGCGTTCGTGACACCGACCCTATTACAGGGTAAAAACAGGTTCGGCACTCACTGCCGAGCGTTCGTGACACCGACCCTGTTACAGGGTAAAAACAGGTTCGGCACTCACTGCCGAGCGTTCGTGACACCGACCCTGTTACAGGGTAAAAACAGGTTCGGCGCTCACTGCCGAGCGTTCGTGACACCGACCTTGTTATAGGGCAAAAAACAAGTTCGGCAGATCGCCGGACTCACTCCTAGTGCTCGCAGCTATGCCGAACTCGCTTTTCTCTCTGGAAAAGCTTGCCGAACTACATATGGACCTCGGCCTCCTAGTCAGCAAGCCCTGGGGGGAGTCTAAGGCGCGATACAAACGTATGAGACCCCCGAACGACGAATTGATGCTTTGCGAGGGTAAAGAGGATATCCCTGCAAGAATACCACATGACCATCAGAGCTCATGAGCAACTCGGAGCTCAACCCACTGGGCAAATCACCTCACTGCCCCTTCAAGATTCACAACCCTCCATTTGAACTCCGATATAACTCCACCGGCCATTAAAACAGTCAAAACTACTCCTCAAAGGCTGATCAAACTTAGTCTCTAGGAGTGGGGGGCTCGTGATATGGCTAAAAATGGGGTTAAACCGGAACCGTCCAAATTGGGCACGAATCTTGAGATTTGGGGGTAAAATGGTAATTTCGCCTACAAGAGGGTCCGAAATGGGTATTTGTTGTGCAAATCTAGTTCCCTAAATAAATAGATAAAACTAGACACAAATTATAAACCTCGCAAGTGCACGAATCGTTTAGAAAAGCGTAGCAATAGCAAGGGTCGATCCCACAGAGATTGTAGACTTTAACTTACTAATCAATAAAAAGAAGAAGAATCATAAAGAGTTGTTTTAAATGTCTAAAAGAAATAAAAAGATTAAAACTAAATGAAAAGGTGTTGAATCACAAATATTTATGAAGTAGTTGGGTTTAGATCTCCACCAATAGTCAGTAAAGCTAAGTCACCTTCTAAACTTCTTCTTATTACTCATGTTTGTTCCCTTCAAGGGCATGGTATCTACTCCTTAAAGTACTGTTTCCCTAAGCCAAGAATTAGGCATGGTATCTGCTCTAATTCGTTGCTTTCATTAAGTGTTTAGCATGGTATCTACTAAGTTGCACTTAAAGAAAACATAAGATCAGTGGAAACGAACAAACACTCAAGGTTCTAGAAATTGGTATCAGATCTAGATCCCTTAAGTTGATTGAACCAGGAACCCCTAAAGATTCCCTTGTTACTAGTTACGGGCACGAGATACGGGTCGTCTCAATATGCTCATCTAACAGATTTAGATGGATGGTAATGCAAACTTGATATTCTCAAGTTCTGTACGTCAGTCGACTGGCTCTCACCTCAGTCGACTGCTCTTAGAGCTTTGAGAACAAGTCTGATTACCATCAATCTATACCAATACAATCGGGTTCAATCAATAAGTAAATAGAAGAATTTTAGAAGAACATAACACTACATAACTACGGCTTCAATCTACCCAACTATAGAATTTAGTTCCACAAAATAATACTTTTATTAATCAACAAGTTCAAATACATGACCAACATAAAGAATAGAAGAAGAAGAAATAAACTAATGAAGTCCGGCAATGAGGTCGACTGGCTGTCACACAGTCGGCTGCCTTCGAATACTTGATCTCCTATCTCCTTCCTCGATGCTGGTAGAATAATACCCCTGTTGATGACTTGAACGCGCAGACTCTTGTGATTCGGTGGTGGGTGTTTGTGGAAGATGATGATCAAAAGATAGAGTCCAGAGCGAGTGTCCTAGAGGATATCCCTTTACTGATATTTATAGAACACGGCTGAAGAATTAGGGTTTCCCCTTTTTCAGGAAAGTCCTTCTTTAATTGATTCGATGATTTATTTCTTTCTCGTTTCTTCTTTCCTTCCTTATCTGTTAACCGTGCCTTTTGCTAATTCCCAGTCTCTAGATTTGGTTTGTTGGAAAATTCGCATAAACTCTGGATTCAAATAGATTTGGAATTAGATGCAGGTGTATCTTTGAATATCTTATCTGTTAACTCCGCCGCGTACCAGTCGACTGCCTTGGATGTAAGTCGACTGGTACTGAGACATCTGTGGCTTCACGATTTCTCGGTCAAGTCGACTGGTGTTTGGAGAAGTCGACTGTGCCGAAGCTTAGCAAACTCTCTGTCTGGTCGACTGCTGAAGAGCCAGTCGACTGTTGTTTCTGCAGTTCCCTGTATATTATTTCTCAGTCTGTATTCATCTGGAATCTGCTTCGTTTTGCTGCTTTTGGTTATTTCCTATTGAAAAGAGAGAATGAGAGTTAAATACCACATATAGAGCTTTTACATGTGTATTTATAATAAGATTATTGCTCCTAAATGTGAATATTCTTGTGTTCATCAGTATTGGGTCTTCTCCCCAAGGACCCACAAACGGACCCACCAACACGAGGGTGCGGGTTTTAACCCGCTGCACACCCAATCCAACAAGATAAAATCAGGATCCCTGATTAATCTTGATCAACGGCCCAGATATACATCTATCTTTTCACCGGGATTTGGGGATAAAATTCCTTATCTGATTACGGGGAATATACCTCATCAGATTACATTCCTCATCTGATTATGGGGAATATTCCTTATCAAATCACGGGGATTACATTCCCAATCTGTTCCCTGAGACGCCTATAAATACCCCCCATCCATCTCCATTAAGAGGTAATCAATCTTTCACCAGTTTTTACGCCCATTCATAGTCTCCCTAGATTACTGACTTGAGCGTCGGAGGGTGCGTCGCCGGGAACAACCCCGGTGTCTCGCACTTTTTGCAGGTCTACGGCGGGATCAACGACCGAAGCCCGATGGAACAGGTATACAGGTTTTACTATTCAGTTTCCCTAAGAATCCACAAATTCATCTGTTTGCCCCCACACCAAATTTAGCGGCAACAACAGCCGAAGCAATCAGATCATCTTTGGACAGCGGGCGACTCCCATGTCGCTCCCTTTGGCGAGAGCTGCGCCTGGGGACTTCTACGCACACCTCTTTGCCTTTCCTAGAGGCACCAAATCTGATAGGAGAATCCTCTTTCTCAATGTCCCAGATTTGAGCAGCAATCGACAGAGAAGAAGTGTCCTCAATGTTCTTTAGCGCGTCGATCAAATCATCATCATTAGGGGAGTCAAAGCTAGCTTTGTCATCGCCACTCTGATAATCCTGCTCAGAGAAATTACAACCACCCTCTTCGACACTCTGAAATTGTCTCTTTCTTGACCCGGACTGAATAACCCCCTTGGAATCCGACACAGCCTCCTCCTCTGAGCCCTGCTCGACACTCTTAAATGTAGGGCCTCCATAAATTGATAAGTCTCTAATGGGCTCGGAGGGCCCATACGAGTAAGCTCTCAGAAGGCTAGCCCAAGAATCAATTAGATCACTTGAAAGAGAGCTCACATCTCCTCTTAAAAATTGAACAAAAGCTTCTTGCATAGATTTCTGCACAGAGTCTGATATGACAGCTCCTTCCTCAGCTCTAGTCACATCGCAAGGGTACTTACCCCCCTTGGAAACGACAACCTCGGATTTGGACTGGGGGATCGTAGGCTTCGATAGTGAGGCAGGCTTCGAAAGTGAGGTGCACACGGCTCGAAGATGAGGTTCTCTATACTGACCGAAAAGACCCACCCCATCTCTAGATGTCAACTCAGCTGAGTAGGAAGCCAGGGCACCTCCCTTGACCAAACCAGCATGGTCCGGATATTGAGAAGTACCCAACTCACTGGGTCCCACCGAACTTTCCATCCCTCCCTTAGACTCCATCCGATCCAACGGTTGAGAGTTGTCTTCTTCAACCTCTGGAATCAAAAGCCCATGCACTTTCGAAATCAGGTTTTTGATGAATTAAGCTATTCCACTATAATTTGATTTATAACTTGCTAGTTCCCTCATGTCAGAGGGCTCGCAGGGGTCAGGTGTGACGTCTACCCTCGTTGCGAGGTTACGGTGAGAGTCATCGAGGGTGAAGCGAGGGGATGAGAACGAGGACTCAATCTTGACATGGAGTTGTCAGATTGGTGGAGTGCCTGTGGGGTCTCTAATATGGTGCTTACGCTTGTCGTATGGGTCACTGCTGAGGGCGACGAGGAAGAGCGTACGATAGTTGGAGAGGATAAACGACGTACAAGCGAGGGACTAAGTGAGAGAGTGAGCCCAAATTGGCACGAAAAAGTTGTTCTGGCAGGGATAGCCGATCAGTAGGACTAGATTTCGTTGTATTTTTGTTTGTTGGTTGGGATGTATGAATTCCAGAACCCAGCCTGTTGGGATCTGAACTTCATAAGCCTTATTTTTGGTTATTTATTTTGTTAAATTTTTTAATGAAACACCGGCGGCGGGGGGGGGGGGGGGGGGGGGGGGGGGGGGGGGGGGAGGGGGGGCAATTGCCAATTTTACGAAAAAGAAAAAAAAAACTTGCTAGTTCCCATAGAATGAATATATAATGCTAAGAAATGAAAACTCAGTATCTTCTCTTTGTTGACTCTTAATTTGGTGTGCACAAAACGTGCTCACTCATACTAATAAGTTTGAATTTAGTGTGTCAGATTTTCAGGATCAAATAACATCAAAAAGAGATTCACAAATATACAAACAAGAAAAGTAATAAAAGAACATTGCATATACAAGAAAAAGAGGAAGATATTCAAAAAGAGTTCATGATCAATTGGTCTACAAGCAAAAGAGGAAGATATCAAAGACCTGAATTTTTCTTTCTATTTTCGTGAGTTTTTAAATGTATAAGATTGATTAAAGATGGATTAGTTTATGGTAAGAAAACAGGGTGGATTCGGAATATACAGCGCGATACCGCATGACCGGTCGACCGCATTGCAGTCGATTGCAACCTTGATTTGCTTGAGAAGCATCGACTTTTCACCTCTCTACTTTACGTTAGAGAGCTGAACGGTCGACCACACCAAAATGACGGTCAACCGCACTTTGCGCTGTGTATATTCTAGGAAAGTATCGTTTTTATTTTTGATCGATACACTTCCCCGTCTATTAATATTAACGAATCCACTGTGTATTCTTAACCTAATTACTTCTGAGAAAATTTCTGAACTAATCTTTCATTTAATCAATCCGAGTGTGAGCATTTATTTGGTTGTATTCTTCAGTCAAGATCATTAACGATCTTGAGTTTTTCTTTTCATTTCTTTTCCACTTCGGTGAGATTGACGGGACTTGGATTAGAAGTCCTGTGGGTGTAATAGGTTTCTCGGCCTAAATCCAAGAATCACTGTACAAGGGTTTTGAGTATAGTGGAACGCTTGTGGTGGAGAATTGCTACAAGTAGGTGGTGTGGACGTAGACCTGGAGGTCGAACCACGTTATATTGCTGCGTCATCTGTGTTTGATTATCTTATCACTCTTGCATTTACTTTACTTTATTTTATTGTTTTTAATTCTGCACGATCACCCTATTCACTCCCCCCCCCCCCCCCCCCCCCCCCCCCCCCCCTCGGGCGATTTACACTCTTGTAATGTAGGTCATGTTAAGATCCATGCAGAGTTGGTGTTAGACCTACTCATATATACACCCTTACAGCTTATTCAACTTACCCTCTTCTCTTCTCAGTTCCGATTTTGAGATACAAAGACGTAGGTTTTAAATTGTAAGAGAAGCCAGAAACATGAGCTTCCAAAGAAGAAAGGTTATGGTGGTACCCAACAGCAAGATCAAATGGCCACTTTCCTGAATAATTCAGTTTTCTGTCAGTATTATCCAGGCACTTCTCACCTATGAGCCAATCTTGTGTTTTAACTTAAATTTAATAAAGGCATATACCCTAGGTTGAGTTGTCAATGAACGAATTTATTGTTATAATGACTGACTCACATATTTTTTCTCAGGATCCAGAACTAGTAATCCATCTCACAATGGCTAGCTAACTTTTCAGTTGAATGCCACATCTAAATAGGTAAAACCTTATGTTTAGACAAGAAAAAACATTGTGTAATGTTTCTATCAATTTCAGTACTTGCATGCTAGAAAGATGCATGTAATAGAGAGCAAGGATTCATTACTTCATTACTTCTAAGTAACAAATAATAATTTCTTCACAAAAAAAAAAAGAGTAGAAGAAAACCTTAAACAGTAATATTTCATAAAATTTTAAAAAGTTCTAATGGTGTAGTTATTACCTCATAAGGGCTTTCTTTCTTCGCACTGTCACATTCCTTAGGTTCAGACTGCACGAACCCTGATGGGAAATCTAAAGTCACATATATCATCACCTGTAAACGAAAAATAAAAAATGAAAATGGCAGACCTGCCTCGTAAGAAAAGGTCAGCATCTCTCTTTCCATGAACCATATTGAAGCTGAGACTGAGAGAACCTCAGTACAATGGTAAAGATTGCAATGGATAATGTGATAATCGATGAGGTAGTAAACTATACATTGTGTTTTGAAGCAGCCACCTGCACTATGTGATATAAATTGGACGTTCAACATATACTTTAGGACGCTACGAACTGATAAGCATCTGAATGTGTCCTCATAGAATTGAGATTTTCATTTTTTTTTTTTTTTTTTGGAATAAAATTGAGATTTTCAGTAAGTCAGGATAAAGGAGATTGTTATTATTTTGTTTACTGTACTCCAAGGGTTTGACTGTGATGATTGATGAGAGAAACTGAACAAGTAATGAAACAAAAATGGTTTCAGCTCTAGAGTAATGGACATCTGCCAAGTGGTAAAAGATAAACTGTACATCGCAAGAAGGCTTCCTTCCCACCAACTCTTTGAAACAAACAACACAAATCTATCATCACTGATGAATATAATCGAGTTTGATCCATAAGAGCATCTGTAGTCGTTTTCTATAAATTTATCCATATATCGATAAATAGAAATAGATATTACGATTTCGCTGCACTCGTCGTAAGCTATATTATAGCAAACAACTATTTAATATTAAGGGACGGCATTTCGTATGCCGTCGGAGGCCAAAAAGTGAAAAAACGCATGCGTACTCGTCGGACGGCACACGAAGTGCCGTCTTTTAAAAAAAAAAAAAAAAAAATAAATTTAATGCCGGGTGTCTAGGACGGCACATGAAGTGCCGTCCGACACCATGCATGATTCCCTACTTTAATCCTGCCTTTTAACTAAACTACACCTACCTTATATATACCTTCCTAATAAAAATCCTACCATTTCTTCCTAATACTACACCTTCCTAATACTCCTCCTTAGCATCTACCGTGGCTGCTTATACCCCCCACTATAATCCCAACGGACGGCACATCGAGTGCCGTCCGGGAAAGGTGGCGACTTCTCCAACGCAACACCAAGTGCCGTCCGACGGTGGGAATTATTGGGCTTTTGGGATTTAATTAATCCGGTTAATTGCGGAATTTTTGAAACGGACGGCATATCGAGTGCCGTCCGACGCCTACAACAGTATTTTGCACGCCTGGGACGGCTCTTCGACCACCGTCGCTGACTTATCGATAAAGCTATTTCGTCTCTCATATATAGCAATCGACTGTAGCGATTTATCGATAATATCGATATATAGCAAACGACTGCAGCTACTTTTTAAGCTATATATCGATATTATCGATATATAGATAACGACTACAGATGCTCTAACAAATTTGGCTCACGGAGGAAGAGAGGGGATTCGAAGGAGAAAGAAGACAGTCAGACTGAAAGTTATCAAATAGTACCAAATTAATATTATGATGATGAAGAAAACAAAATGTAGTAATGATACAACTGGGGGCAGCTTACAAGTTGAGAAGAGTAATCTATGCACTTAACAGTTCTTTAAACCTTAACAGTGCTGCCATAAATTCTAGTCAATGACATTTTACATAATCTCCTAGCTCTGACTAAAGCTTCAAATTGCCAAAGGAGACGGAAAAAGAAAAAAAAGGTAAAAATGAACCTACAAGTTAAGGTAGCATTTGAGATCTGTTTTAATGTCATCCCTCCTAATCTTTGCAAGAGCCATCCTTTCTATTTTCCTAATCCATTCCTTGGTCACAGAATAACATTTCGCAATTTCCCCAAGGGACTTGCATCTTCCATCTTCAAGACCATACCTTAGCACCAGAACTTGCCTCTCTCTAGGATGCAGGCCTTCTAACACTTGAACAACATCTCTCCTCATATGCTGCCTTGCAATAATCTCATCAGGAGCCTTTATTGATGTATCGGATGTAACTTCCTGCACTCAGGAACCAAATTTCCGAGTGAAAATGATTGTCGAAACAAAGCGGCAACTAGATATACAAACTTTAACATGAAAAGAATAAGGTAAAATGGTACCAAAATCTTATATTTGGATAACAAGCACCCCTGTATACATCAAAATAAAGGAAAGCAATACAACAATTCACTTGCTATATTGAAGTGACATGTTAGGTAACCTTATTACGAAACTAGAATTAGGTAGCTGATCACTGACAAGACTCGACATGGGATATGTACAATTTGCGCAAAATTGACAAATAAAATTAGTGATGTAAGTGCACCATATACAACTCTTTGTACAGTTGTTGAATTTTTTACACAAAATTACAGTTCCAAACTTACACAGCGGAATTAAATATCTAGGAAGGTGTGTCATGAATGAGAAACATGATATTAATGAGAAACTACTTTTCTTTGATTCTTATCCTTCATCTACCATTTTACAATTTGTAGAACATTTTGTATATCATCTTTGCATGTAGAGCTGTATACAGGTAAAAAAGGTATATCCAGAGAGGTACATATATGTTGGGGTACTTCTAAATAAACTGAATGAGTATATTATGATGCAGCTGGTGTCGGAAGTGCAGAGATGCCTCTGAGGCAAGCCCAAGCACAACAAATGCGAAGGAGTCAGGTGCAGGTGCAAACAATGAAACAAGTCCACACGAGTCAAGTGCAGGCCTCAACATTTGAAGGATTTCATAATGTAGCTTGCGTTGTTTTTGGCGGGAAAAGGGAGA
The DNA here is from genome assembly GCA_017893485.1 of Hemerocallis citrina. Taxonomy (NCBI): domain Eukaryota; kingdom Viridiplantae; phylum Streptophyta; class Magnoliopsida; order Asparagales; family Asphodelaceae; genus Hemerocallis; species Hemerocallis citrina. Next base: position 235,541,712 of record CM030360.1, on the reverse strand, counting down.
TATTTTGATTAGAGTTTGTTAGAGATGAATGGCTGTAATTGACTCATTGTATGGGTATAAATAAGGGATTCTAGGCTTTAAGAAAGATATTCAGTAATCAAAAGTTCATTTTCATTCCTCATCTTCTTGATTTCTCTCTTAAATCCAATCCCATGTTCTTCCCTAATTCTCTCCCATATCCTCTACAATTCTCAAATTCAGCTTCAATCAATCAATTTCTGTGGAATTCTTGTATCAATTGGTGCTTTCACCGTCTTGAATTCATGGCAGACGGTCGGCGTTCGGTGGATGATGTAATGAGATGGCGAATAGCGGTGGATGATGCGATTGCAGAAATCAAGGAATCAGCAAAAAATCATGGCGATCAATTACAGGGATTGTTCTTGGCAATGGAAGAGCAGGCTAAACAAAGTCAGGAGCAACAAGGAAAGCTATCGGATCTGATGCATCGCTTTGCAATTTTGGATGCTAAGTTTGATAATCAATCTAATCGATCTCAGGGGAATGACAAAAATCCGATCACTTTAAGATCCTCTTCAACTCATCAAGATTTTCATACTAAGAACCCTAGATTAGATTTTCCATGGTTTGAGGGTGAAAATCCATCGAGGTGGCTCTTTAAGGCAAATCAAATTTTCCACTATCACAAAACACCAATGGAGCAGCGATTAGATATTGTGTCGTTCTATATGGGTGGGCGGGCATTGGCGTGGTTTCAGCATAAATTCGACGATGGAGAATTTAGAAATTGGGGTGATTTTGTTCGACCATTGGATTGTAGATTCGGTCCTTCAGCATATGTTGATCATGTGGGTCTCTTGTTCAAAATATCTCAAACATCATCGTTAGCAGTTTATCAGGATGAGTTTGATGTTTTGGTTAACAAAACCAGGGGTTTAAGTGAGTCTACAATCTTGAGTTGCTATATATTAGGGTTGCAACCAGAGATTAGGAGAGAAGTTTTGACTTATAAACCTCTATCTTTAGCTGACACTATAGGGTTAGTAAGGTTACAAGACGAAAAGTTTCGTGATATGAGAACTTTTGTGCACAACGGATAAGGATACAGACCTCCTTGGTAGCCACCACCACCAAGTCCTTTACCACCATTGTTACCTACACCCTCCAAACAAACACAAGCACTTGTAGTAGCTAGTTCTACACCTGATCGGGGGAGAAAGCTTTCAGTTAGAAGAATACCTCATGTTGAATGGGTGATGCAAAAGCAGAAGGGTCTTTGCTTCAATTGTGATGAAAAATTCACGCCAAGTCATAAGTGTCAAAGGCAGTTTTTCTTACTTTTATATGATAGTGAGGAGGAAATAGCAGATTCTTCAGTCGCTGTACATGAAGAACAAGGATATGAAATAGTTCAGGAAGGGGAGAGTGCACCTGAGATTTCCTTTCAAGCCTTGGCAGGTCAGACATCCTTAAGAACTCTAAGGGTTCAAGGTAGTATCAATAACGTTAGCGTTCAGGTATTCATTGATTCAGGTAGTACAAATAACTTCATTCAAGAACGTTTGGTGAAGTCTTTGAAATTGCCTATATATCCATCACAACATTTTAATGTCATGGTTGGAAATGGACAGACACCGAAATGTGAAGGGCTTTGCAAAGTTGTGCCTATTTCCTTACAAGGGAATTCATTTGTGATTGATTTTTATGTCATGCCTTTTCATGGAGCTGATATAGTTTTGGGAGTGCAATGGCTCAAGTTGTTAGGGCCAGTGTTGACTGACTATAGTGAGATGACAATGAGTTTTTTTCATAATCAGAAAAAAGATCATTCTTAGGGGAGGTGAAATGCAAGGGCCGCAACAAATTGAGATAAATATGCTTCGAAGAGAGCTTTTAACTAATGCAGTTAGTCAATTTTATCATCTAGAGTTACAAGAAACTCATGAGGAAGAAGAGATATTTACTGATATGCGTGAATTATTGGCTAAATTTGTTACTGTTTTCTCAGAGCTAGTGGGATTACCCCCATGCAGAGATTTTGATCATCCATTACATCTACTCCCTGGTTAGCCTCCAACAAATGTAAAGCCATTTAGATACCCTCATTTCCAAAAGCAAGAGATTGAGAATCAGGTTTCAAAAATGCTAAAAGAGGGCATAATTAAGCCAAGCAAAAGCCAATTTTCGTCTCCAGTTTTGCTTGTTAAAAAGAAAGATGGAACTTGGAGATTTTGCGTTGATTATAGGGCTTTAAATGCAATCACAATAAAGAATAAATTTCCAATACCAACTGTAGATGAACTATTTGATGAATCGGGGGGGAGCAAGATATTTTTCAAAGCTAGACTTGCGAGCGGGATATCATCAAATAAGAATGCAGAAAAATGATACTTTTAAAACTGCATTTCGCACTCATGATGGGCACTTTGAGTTTCTAGTTATGCCTTTTGGTTTAACTAATGCTCCGTCTACATTTCAAGCGGCTATGAATGCTATTTTTAAGCCGTATCTGAGACTTTTTGTTTTGGTGTTTTTCGATGACATTCTCGTATATAGCAAGAGTTGGGATGAACACTTGGAACATTTATCAGTGGTTTTGAGAATCTTAGAAGAAAATTTGTTCTGTGTGAAGTTATCTAAGTGTTCATTTGGAAGAACTTCAATTGATTACTTGGGCCACATTATATCTGCAAAGGGTTTAGAAATGGATGAAAGCAAAATCCAAGCCATCAGGGATTGGCCTACACCTAAATGTGTGAAGCATGTGAGAGCATTCTTGGGACTCACTGGATATTACAGGAGATTTGTGCGCAACTATGCTTCATTGGCTGCACCTTTAACTGATCTGTTCAAGAGGGAGACATTTGCATGGAATGAGAATGCTGAGCAAGCTTTTAGTAAGCTTAAGAAGGTATTGCAGTCTTCTCTAGTTCTTGCCCTGCCAGATTTTGCTAAACCCTTCATAGTGGAGACAGATGCATCAGAAGTAGGTGCTGGTGCAGTGCTTCAGCAAGAAGGCCATCCAGTGGCATATTTTAGTAAAAAATTCAGAGAATGCAGTAAGCATCAACCTATGTAAGGGAGATGTTCGCGATAACAGAGTCAGTGTTTGCTTGGAGAAGAATTCACTATCCACACAGACCATCAAAGCCTTCATCATCTGATTAATCAAGTAATACAAACTCCGGAACAATAATGGCTTCACAAGTTGACTGGGTACAACTATAAGGTTGTATACAAGCCAGGGAACAAGAACGCAACAGCTGATGGTTTGTCTAGAGTACCCTATGATGAAAATGTTCTTTTGTCATCAGTATCTAGTCCTCAAGTCGTGTGGTTTGAAAGACTACGAAGATAGTTGCTTAATCAAGAGAAGTACAAGAATTTGATGGAAGATATAATCAGACAGCCAAAGCTTCAGCCTGGGTTTCGAGTGAGCGATGGTATTCTTTTGTACAAAGGCAGAATTGTAGTTCCTGAAGAGCTGCAGGAAGAAATTCTACAAGAAATGCATTCATCTCCAATAGGAGGTCATGCAGGAAATGCTAAGACACTAGCGAGATTGAGGACTTCATTTCACTGGGAAAACATGCACAAGTCTGTGCATGATTTTATTCGAAGATGTGATATTTGTCAACAAACAAAATATGAAACTACGAGGCCAGGGGGATAACTTCAACCTTTACCAATCCCATATAGCATTTGGGAAGATGTAGCCATGGATTTTATTACGGGATTGCCAACTTCTCAAGGGAAATCAGTCATTATGGTGGTAATAGATAGACTATCGAAATATGTACATTTTTTGCATTGTCTAGTGGGTTCAGAACCATCAAAGTGGCTGAAATCTTTGCTGCAAATATTCTAAAGCTACATGGATTACCTAAGACTATTGTATCAGACAGAGACCCAGTGTTTCCTAGTAATATTTGGCAGCAGTTATTCGCAAATCAGGGCACTAAGTTGCAGATGAGTACAACATACCACCCACAACCAGATGGCCAAACAGAAGTTATGAATAGGAGTTTGGAGCAGTACCTTTGAGCATTTGTCAGTGATGAACCAAGTCAGTGGTGTAAGTATTTAGTCTGGGAAGAGTATTGGTATAACACTTCTTGGCATTCATCAACAAATTGTACACCCTTCGAAGCTGTATATGGCCGGAAACCACCTGCCATTCCTGACTACATTAAGGGCAATGTTATTAATGAAGAGGTGGATTCCCCTTTGACTAGGTGCAAGGAGTTGCTGCAAAAGCTCAAATGCCATTTGGTTCAAGCTCAGTGTAGAATGAAGAATAGAGTTGATGTGCATAGGAGTGAGAAGGAATTCAAAGTAGGTGATTGGGTGTTTCTAAAGCTCAAGCCATACCTGCAGCAATCATTGATTCAGAGGCACAATCAAAAACTTTCAAAGCGCTATTTTGGACCATACAAGGTGATCAAGAGAATAGGGATGGTTGCCTATAGGCTTCGGTTGCCTGACGGTGCACGTATACACCCAGTTTTTCATGTGTCTTTGTTAAAGAAATGCATCAATGAACCATTGCAGGAAGCACTTCCAGAGTTACCTCATGTTAATGAGGATCATCAGTGGATTTTTCATCCTGTTGAGATCATTGGAAGGCGACAGATTAAAACTAAGGGGAAATTCATTAGTGAAGTATTGGTAAGGTGGGAGGGACTGCCTAGTGAAGAGTCTACATGGGAGAGGGAGTCTGCAATAGCTAGAGCATTTCCTACATTGAACCTTGAGGGCAAGGTTCATTTTCAGGAAGGGGGTATTGATGCAGCTGGTGTCGAAGTGCAGGAGATGCATTTGAGGCAAGCCCAAGCACAACAAATGCGAAGGAGTCAGGTGCACGTGCAAACAAGTCCACACGAGTCAAGTGCAGGCCTCAACATTTGAAGGATATCATAATGTAGCCTGCATGTGTTTTTGGCAGGAAAAGGGAGATATTTTGATTAGAGTTTGTTAGAGATAAATGGTTGTAATTGACTCATTGTATGGGTATAAACAAGAGATTCTAGGCTGTAAGAAAGATATTCATTAATCAAAAGTTCATTCCTCATCTTCTTGATTTCTCTCTTAACTCCAATCCCCTGTTCTTCCCCAATTCTCTCCCAAATCCTATACAATTCTCAAATTTAGCTTCAATCAATCAATTTCTGTGGAATTCTTGTATCATATTAACTGATCAATGTCTTATTTAATTTACGCTACTAGATAACAAGTGAAGGTTACTCGTCTGGATTCGTTTTAAAGGCTCCAACAAGTGTATTGCACTTATCTTTTCATCTCAATTTGCCTACCAACTTTAAGCAACATTGAAAATTGATGATATTTACTATCCGTTGTGGGAATAATTGATGCTTCTAATAATTAACATCATGAAGGGAAAACACATTGATTGTACGTGCTAATAATCTAGTGCTTGTAACTAAAGAGTGCACACGCGTCACTTGGAACTTGAAATTTTAGTTCATCTCTATCCAATTTAAATTCATAGGGGATAAAATTTTCAACCGATATGAAAGAGAGAGATTATAACTTACGATAAATTTTGTATGCCATCCATCTACTATTTCTTTGTCTAATGAATCCCCAACTCTAGAGCACTTTCTAGCTAATCTGACATTAGCTAAAGAAAGTCCAGTGAGCTTAGCCATCTCATCATCCTCTGGATACCTTCCTTCTGCACCATAGAAGCTTCTCCTTGCTTTCTGTATCCTTTTAATATATCTTTCCATAGTAACCTACGAAGACAAGAAGATATCAAGCTAACTCCAAAAAAAAAAAAAAGAAAAAGAAAAAGAAAAGAAAATATCAAGCGAAATCCATTATCCAAAAAGGGAAGTAACTAAGCTCAACTATCAAAATGATAAACATACAGGTATATGAATCCCTTTAGAATGACGTGCTAACAGAGCCAATATAGATTTTTTTATCCAGTATTGAACATATGTAGAGAACCGATATCCCCTTGTGTTGTCAAACCTCTCTGCACCTTTAAGAACACCCATATTTCCTGCCTGTAGTATTTTGTTATGGTTTTATAATCACAGTCTAAGAATAACAATCCAACTTCATCATTAACAAATGGATAAAGGGTGTGCATCTTTTCTGGACCTGAAGTAGATCATCAAAAGCTATCCCCATTCCCCTGTAGTTCCTTGCTAAGTACACAACTAAAGAATGTGTACTCTTTATTAGTTTATCTCTGCAATACCAACCATACTGTAAACGCTGCTGAAGTATCTTCTCGTCAATCCCAGCTGCTTCTGCCCACCTGGCATAACTGGCTGAATGACCAATTTCCCCTTCCACTTTTAAGCGAGTTCTTTCAAGGTCTGCAACCTCCTATGAACGGAGAAAAACTTAAATACAAAACCGTTGAAGTTATTAATTAAAATATAAATAACTTACTTTAACACCCTTTGACATTTGTGACTCATTTCGAGCAATTAAAGATCTTCTTCTCCTTGACGTGGAAGAGCCTTTAGGCCTACCCAAACCATTGAGAGAGGAAACTTTCGAATCTTCAATACTTTTCAAGCGTTTTGAAGATGCTCTCATTCTTCTCAATTTCCTTTCTTCACATTTCCCAGTGCGAATAATTGTGTTGATCTTCTCTTCAGAGAGTTTTGTTGGGCAATCCCTGAACTGCTCAGTACGCAAGAAATTTGTATTTACATCACTTGGAGTCATTAAGGTTCGGGAGAGACATGCATGAAATAGATCCAGAGCTCCAAGTTTGCCTATATGTACTATAATGTCTCTTTTCAGCCTTACCAACTCTTCACCAGCAAAAATATCTTCTATTTGGTCAACATTTTCCATTAGTAAGCCAAACTGCAAGTGGCTACTTGACTTTAAACTTGAAACATATGAAGAAGTATTTGTCCTCATGCTAATAGGCGGACTTGGATAATTAGTACTATTATAGATTTCTGGTCCATTGTTAATCTGAGACGGCAAAAAAAAAAATGTTAAGCATTCGATCCATATAGCATGACGACTGTTGGAGCAAATTAATGTCATTGATCTTTAAAAACAAACAAACAAACAAACAAACCAACAAACCTTTAAGTTATCATCATAGAGTGAGATGCTTCCAATTGTCTGCTCTACACTATAGGAAATTGCATTGGCTTTGAAACTGTCTCGAAAAGGGACTTCACCTCCCTCTAGAATAGCATGATGAGTTGATCTTCCAGATTCAAACAATGTTTCCCTGCTTCTCACTGCAGCAATTTGAATACAATGGTGAAAAATGTAACAGGAAAGTTAAACAAGGTTGCACACAAGAACAATTACTCGTTGGATAATGGAGAAAGAATGACAGACAAACAACATATAGAGCTTGCTGAGGAGAAAGCATAACAAAGTTACTCCACGCAAGCCCATTTTCTATCCGAATGTAAAATAAATTGCAAGCACAGTATCTATCCAAAAGACCGCAATTCTTCATCTCGGTTAGCAAAGGATGCATTTCTTAAGTTTTGTATGTGTGCTGAAAGTAGAGACATAATCTATTAATTGATCACTCTGCATAGTGGGGATGGTGCTTTATCTCGTATGTGGGTGGCTTGAGCTTTATTTTGATGTATTTTGAGTCTAGATGGTGTGATCTAGATTGAACTTTTGAAACTTGTTCCTGTTGTTTCCTTAATTTCTCATTAATGAAACTGGTGACTAGTTGGTCACTTTCTCTTCAAATTTTTTTTAAAAAAATCCATTAATTGATAGGTGGTATCGTGGTTGTTTGATACAAGAAGCCAAACTGGTGACAAGTGCGACTGGGCTTGTGCTTTTGGATCACTCTGCATAGTGGGGATGGTGCTTTATCTCGTATGTGGGTGGCTTGGGCTTTATTTTGATGTATTTTGAGTCTAGATGGTGGTGATCTATATTGAACTTTTGAAACTTGTAATATTTTATTTCCTGTTGTTTCCTTAATTTCCCATTAATGAAACTAGTGACTAGTTGGTTACTTTCTCTTTAAAAAAAATAAAAAAATCTATTAATTGATAGGTGGTATCGTGGTTGTTTGATACAAGAAGCCAAACTGAGAGTTTAATTACGGATTCAAGGAGGTTTAAACACAATAACCACATTAAGTTTGAATTACAATTTAGTCCAATATAACTGTTGGGGAGTATCTCTAATCAAGGAAGCCCTTGTGTTTGGGAAATTACTAACTGAGGATCTTGTTGAGTTATTCAATGCAATCAACACAAACCACCAAGTACATACTAGATCATATCAAACACACCAAAGCACACACAAGTTTGTCCTGGTTGGGGTTTTCATCTTAATTCGAGGAAGAAGAAACCCGAGATGTTATTCAACTAGAGAAGATACAAGAATATTATAATTCTCACCACGATCATCTCTCAAGCTTCACCAGCAAGTACTAGTTGTTTACAATTAAAGAATCACTTAATCACTCTTTCAATGAAGTACTCTCTCTCTCTCTCTCTCTCTCTTGGCTCTCAATGGAGGCCAATAAGAACAATATATAGAGATCTAGAGAGACCCTAGTTAGATATCTTGATACAATAGTCATTGGATATTTCTGAAGAGATAACCCTATGATAAGAGCCGTATCATCTGACTTGAAGAGCAAGTTGGGCTTCTCACGAATCACCAAGACCCGACCCAAATAATTCATCAGCGCCGCGTTCGGTCGACCGCACCCCAAGGTCAGTTGACTGTCCCCTTCTCAGGAACTCCTGCATAGTATGGCGGTCAACCACACCCCGGGACGATTGACTGCAACCTACTGCTGCTGACTGTTTCCCCTTGCTTCCACTCCGTCTCTGATCGTCTCGATTCCTCCATCATCTCATCTTCTTATCCAACATAATATGCAAGACATAAACCCAACAATCTCAACCTTGGATTGCATACTCATGAATCCACAACCGTGTGATTTTAAAAACTTCTAGACTCTTTTTCTTCTCTTCTTGCAAACAACTCATTTCGATGGCTTCTTCTGCTAGTTGAATCTATCTCCACCTATTTTTCTCCAGCTGTATGCCCCCCTCAAGGACACACCCCAGTAGATGCAATCATGGAGGTGCCACCCTCCACACGAACTTCACCTACCTCAAGGCTCTCTCCATCTTCCGACGATATTCGAACGTCACAGTCTCGCTCGGATGATTCTAGTGACAGCATACTAGATGGTGCTTTAGGAACAATGGGCTTCGAAACACTTGTGCAAGTTTTTCTGTTCCTCCAAAGTTGGTAGAGGTTGTGCTGACCCTGCTCAATTCCCCTCTCACTCTTCATCACCTTACGATAACTTTCTCAAACTGATCGAACTCCACCTGGATTTGTATACCTGCAGTCCATTACTTCAAGAGTTTTCATGGATATAAGGCTCCGCTTCATCAAAATAAAGTACATGTTCTCCTCTAGTGTGTATCCCCTTCCATCTGTCATCTTCGACTTATTTGTTTTCTCACTGCTTACTTCACAAGCCTTGTCAATCTTCGTTCTCATACAAGGATATGAGACAAACTTGTACGTAGAAACCATTACTTCACAAATCTTATCAACCTTCGTTCTCACACAACGACATGATGCAAACTTGTAAGTAGAAACCATCTCCCTCTCAGAGCAAACTTGAGAAGAACTAACCGAATCAAAAGAACAACCGGAATTCATATCTAAAGGACTTGAAACAAAAGCACTGATTAAGCCATCACCTGATTCAGCGACACTGGATTTGGTGCCCCTTCTGACTCAACCGCTTGTAACAGTCTCTCATGTAATGCTCAATTCTTTTGCACTGGTGGCCACGGACCTTACCCCTACATACACTTTCATTTCCATTCGAATTACAATCCACCTCCAAGCAACTCACAGAAGTTGACGCCGATTTCTGACTCTCCTTCCTAAGTGCATCCTCCTCTAATGCCTTGATCATACCTGCTAGGAAAAACTTCTCCTTAGTAGATTTCTCGTCTAGCACGGTTATCATGTTGGATAGATTTGGTGGTGAATATATCAAGTTGAAAACCTATAGATCATCTACGTTGAATGCCCTCGGTTCAGATAACTCTATATTGAACTCCACTACATGATCTAGAAGAGCGGTACTTTCCTCAATTGAGAAATCTCACAACTTTTCTTTCTGATGCATCCGATCCTGTAATGACAATCCCGAGTAGTTAGGTCTAAATCTTGCCCAAAGACTTGCCGCACTTCTCCTATACCTGACTTCGCTTATCAAATACATACAGATTAAACCCAAGGCTTCTGAATAAATCTCCTCCCAATTCTTCTGCCTTGTGTCGATTGGTCTCCCTTTATCTCCTTCTAGGACTAGATCCAAGTCGTGTTGAACCGATGCTTCATGCATGTCCACCTTCAAGAAATCAAAGTTGATCTTACCTTTGAACCGCTTGATCTTCGTGATCTGATCTGCCATCTTCTCCAAGGAACTCAAACAAACCCTTGAACCCGAAGCTCTGATACCAATTGTTAGGGAAATTACTGACTGAGAATCTTGTTGAGTTATTCGATGCAATTAACACAAACCGCCAAGCACATATAAGATCATACCAAACACACCAAAGCACACACAAATTTGTCCGGATTGGGGCTTTCACCTTAATCCGGGGAAGAAGAAACTTGATATGTTATTCAACTAGAGAAGATACAAGAATATTACAATTCTCACCACGATCCTTTCTTAAGCCTCACCAGCAAGTACTAGTTATTTACAATTGGAGAAACTGTCAAACTCTGCCTTCAATGAAGTACTCCCTCTCTTTTAGCTCTCAGTGGAGGCTAATAACAATAATATATAGAGATCTAGAGAAACCCTAGTTAGATATCTTGATACAATAGCCATTGGATATTCCTGAAGAGATAATCCTACGATAAGAGCCGTATGATCTGACTTGAAGAGCAAGTTGGGCTTCTCACGAATCACCAAGACCCAACTCAAATAATCCATCAGCGATGCGTTCGGTCGATTGCACCCCAAGGTCGGTCGACCGTCCCCCTTTCGGGAACTCCTGCATAGTAGGGCGGTCGACCGCAACCTGCTGCTACTACTGCTGCTGGTTGTTTCCCCTTGCTTCCACTCCGTCTCCGATCGTCTCGATCCTCCATCGTCTTATCGTCTTCTTATTCAACATAGTATGCAAGACATAAACCCAACACCTTGGTGCAATCATACATATTCTACATGTTGTACATGCCCCATATATGTTGTCATCTCTTCAATAATTTGCATAAGCTAGAGATTCACAAAGGTTAACCATAATGTTCGGATTTTTAATGTAAATGGCTGAGGATATGCTAAGCTCCTGGCCATTTGATTTAAGAATTTTGTTCCTCGTCATTCCAAGCAACTTTTACTCTAAGATGGACTGTGGCTCAGTCATGAAGGGAAACTCTAAATTCACAAGGCTTCACTAAAAGATTGAGCATTCGTTTATGATATGTTGTCAACATGTGAATTGTAAATTAGGGGAATCACAGGGAATGTCAGAGAAAACAATGCACAAGAGAAGCTAGCATCAAAACATAAGAACACCATTTTGCTATCTACTACAACAATAAAAACAACATCCTAAATATCTGGGGTAAACCACATGAACCCTTTTATTCCATTTAGTTATGTTATAAGTCATCTCCTGTGATAAAATTAATAGGTATCATATCCTTCTTAATTATCTCAATCAAAATTGGCTTACAATCATTAGTCTTAGCTCCGTTCACTGCTATCCTATGACTTCTCTTAGTCTGTTTTGAACTAGTGCTCCTAATCTGCAGCGTTGCTAGCCTTCATTATAGATATGCGGAAACATCTCAATCTCTTCTTCTTTATTTTATCCCCAAGTAGAGGCACGTGTAATTTGTTATGGATGTATTCATTTCTTATCTTTTAACATATTTCTTCTCATCGACTTGAACATCCTATTTAGCTAAACTAATTTTTTTCGCAAGTTGTTTAGCTGCCCAATGTTCTGAAGAATCTGAACTATAAAGCACACCTAGTCGTACACATAGCAATAATTTCATAAGTGAATATTTAAGAACATAGTACGCAATGAGTCTATGACTATGTTCTATCCAAATTTACATAGAAAGTGACATACTTAAATTAAAACAGAAGAATCTGCTAGAGTTCTAACTGCACTTCAGAAACACTGAAGACAAATGTGGGAGAATGGATATGGTTATGGCAAAAGACTACATTACCGTACGCAGTGCACTACAACTGTTTCAAACAATGATTGGATTTGTTAGGACATCTAACATACAATCAGTAACAAATATCTGGTGTCTAAATGCATTTTGAGTATACTCTCATCTAAAGCACGAACCAAATACAAAAATAGGTTTAAACTGTATAGTGTCGAGAAAAGTTTCAAAGGTACAAGTTTGCAAGAGTATTACAGTTAGGCCTAATAATTAACTCCGATAAGGGAACAGCAGGAGTCTCTTGGCTACTGGTTTATGCTAGAAAATTCTTCTTTAAAAAAAAAAAGAAAAAAAAAAGACAACCATTGTTCAAGTATCAATTTTTGAATATGAAAATGGCATTTAAAGTCATCTGAGAGAATCTAATTATTTTCAGACAAACAAATTGTTCTATAATTTTTTGGAGACATCAGAATGCTAATGGTGTACCAGACACTTATTTGGAGTCGAAGTTATTTATGTATCCAATACGGGTGCGACACCATTGTTCAAGTCTTTGTGCTTCACAGAAATCTTCAGATTCTCCATCAGAAACACCCAAACTTATGGTCTCAAGACCAGAACTTACCTTAGGCAATCTTCAGTCATCCATGTTTAATAATCAACTTGTTTGTCCTACTGTCCCATTTTTTTTTATATTATTTATTTAGTGTAAAAGGTTGGCAATTGCCGCCCCCCCCCCCCCCCCCCCCCCGCACGTGTTCCATTAAAAAATTTAACGAAACAAACAACAACAAAAAATAAGGCTTATGAAGTTGAGATCCCAACAGGCTGGGTTCTGGAATTCATACACCAAACCAACAAACAAAAATACAACGAAATTTAGTTCTACTGATCGGTCACCTCCGTCAGAACAACTTTCTCGTGCCAATTTGGACTCACTCTCTCACTCAGTCCCTCGCTTATACGCCGTTTATCCTCTCAACTATCGTACACTCTCCCTCGTCGCCCCCAACAATGACCCATACGACAAGCGTAAGCACCATATTAGAGATGCCGCAGGCACTCCACCAATCTGACAACTCCATGTTAAGATTGAGTCATCGTTCTCATCCCCTCGCTTCACCCTCGATGACTCTCACCTATCTTGCACTCACCTAATGAAACAAAATTGCAGTTGCTAGCCATGTTTTTGGATACAAAGATATGATACGATAATTTTTAAGTGGAGGTAGAGGAGGAATGTAACATATAATAATAGCATATATGTACCTCCATTTTTTTTAGTTCAGACACCTACTTATCTTAACTTTGAGCTGAGATAACCGGCCGGGGGTTAACTTTAACTCCAATACATAATCCAAATGGATCAAAGTTTCCATAACTACATATGTGTACATATAAGTCATCTCTACTATGTGGGCTTTAATGTTAAACCCAGCTAGCAGCGGAGAACAATTAAGTTGTAATATCAGGTAGTTTCGTTACAGAATACGAATATATTAAGCTACCCACAAATTTTATAGCAGCAGCAGCAGCAGCAGCAGCAGCAGCAGCAGCAACCAAAATATACAGAAAATGGGATTTAAGAAATTATTAAAGAACTCACATGGTGAGGCTGATGGGGGTCTTTGCAATTGCCTGGGATGAGAGGGTTGGATAGGAAAAGCAGCCCATCTCTTGCAGGATGCCATGAAGCCAACACCCATAACATATACTAATATAATAATTAATGAAAATAATAATAATGTGTAAAAGAAAAAAATAAAGGGATTAAAGATAAGAGGGAGGAAGGGGCAGAAGTATCATCACCAATGAGAGCACCACCACCAATTTCCCATCTGAAATTGTATCTTCTTTTCAATGCTCTCCACCCTCTCCCTACCTTTCCAAGTTTCCATCATCCAAAAATATCTGAATCCTCTCCGCCATTTGGAATTACGCATTTGGAGGCAAACGCCGTAGAGTGATGTGAGTAGTTTTTGGGCTGAAATGGAGTCCAAGCCCATCAAAATCCTCCCAGGCTTAGACAAAGAGAAAGTAAATGGGTGAGCTAATTGGGAACCAAGCCCATCAAAGACACAGCCCACCTACCCATTAGTTTTTTTTTATGTTTTTTTTTTTGTTTCTGTAATCTTTAAGTTAAGTAAATGACTGATATATAATTGAATTTTTAAGTTTTGGTTGAGATTTAAAAGTGAATAGTTGATATAACTTCAATCTAAACATGTGTGATTAAACAGATTCAAAGCATAACAATCATCATCATCATCATCATTTTTCTATGAGTATGACAAATAGTAGTGTGTTGTATACATTTGAGTAGCATTGGTATCGAGTCGGGTCGGGTCCTTCACTACCCGGACCCGGACCTGGTCTCCTACGGGTCCAAAAATTGGACCCGGATCCGAACCCGTGAGGACCGAGTCCAATTCCGGGTCCAGGTCCTATTAAAATATTCCTTTCCATTCGGGTAGGAGTGGGAGTGTGAGCGGCGAGCGGAGACGATGAGTAGAGGATTTAGAATAAAGGATAGTAGAAAAAGACATGAGTTTTGAGTTTGGAAGATAAAGATTTATAATTGGAGAAAGGAGGGGAGGGATGAGGATAGAATATTTATTTTTATTTGATTTTTTGGTTTTTTTAACGGGTTTGGGTCCGGGTCGGGTCTCTTTTGAGCGGACCCGGTCCCGGACCCGAAAGTACAAGGGGTCCCATTTTAGGACCCGGACCCGCACCCAGATAGGCCGGGTCGGTTCCGGTCCAATGCCGGGTCCAGGTCGGGTCCGGATCGGATCCGAATTTCGGGTATTTATACCAATGCTACATTTGAGGTCGTTTTATCATATCCATTACCAGAACTCAATTTTCTAGTCACAGTAGCAAAAGATCTAAACTTTAAAGAGAAAAAAATGACCGAGAATGGACGGATCAATCTGGAAAGTCTGATGGAGATGGTTTGGAGCGGTCCAGGCTCCAACTATATCCAGAACATGTCATGTCATACACCAATTTGAGCACTGGCCCAAATCCATCGGTACTGCTCCTGTTCTAATTGAATCATTGTACTACATCACATTACGTCTTACCAGGCCAAAAAGGAAAACGATTTTTTTTGCCGTCATAGGCCACTTTTTGAAAATATTTGCGATTATGGGCCAGTTTCGAAACTATTAGCGCTCGTGGGCTAACTTGTGCCACGTCAGCAGCGGCCGCTATTCTCATTAGCGACCTATTCATTTTCAATGTCGCTAATGAAAATAGCGGCCTATGTTTTAAATGTTTTTGAATTTTTTGTTTGTTGTCGCTATTCGCATTAGTGACCTTAGTATATAGAGGTCGTTGATGGGATTAGCGACCTCGAATGAATGTATTGAGACACTTAGCGATTTCTAAAGAGTTTTCCCCAAAAATTTAAAACTGAGGTCGCTATTGGGAATAGCGACTACTAAGGTCGCTATTCCCAATAGCGACCTAAGTGGGATAATCTTCTTGTTCTCTGTAAAATTTGCAAAATAGTCATACAACTAAGGTCTCTATTCGGAATAGCGACCTTAGTATAATAAATGCCTCTATTTCGAATAGCGACCTTAGTTTTAAAAATAAATGGATTGTCATTTTTCAGTGAGCAAAAACTATCCAGATTTTGCTAAGTATTAGAATACAGCTCATTAAAGGTCGCTAATCTCATTAGCGACCTCATATATACTAAGATTGCTAGTGGGAATAACGACGGCAAATAAAAAATTCAAAAATAAAATAAAATATAGGTCGCTATTTCCATTAGCGACCTTAAAAATGAAGATGTCGCTATTGAAAATAGCGGTCGCTGCTGACGTGGCACAAAGTAGCCCAAAAGCGCTAATAGTTGGGAAACTGGTTCAAAAATACAAATATTTTCAAAAAGTGGCCTATGTAGGCAAAAAACTCAAGGAAAACCCTAGTAGAACCCCCCCCCCCCCCCCCCCCCCCCCCCAAATAAATAAAAATGGCACATAGCACATTTTGGGCGTGTTGTCACGGGACGACTTCTTTTTCTCAAGTCAGGCCATGTGCCACCTAGCTTACTCCTTAGATCGAGGGCTAAGTCAGGCAAATTGAGGGTTAAGAAGGCAGAGGATTGAAGAGAAGTGAGCAAAGTAAGATGGAAGAGAATTTATTCTTATAGGGAACTTTACAAGAGTGGCTTGGAATGCTTTTCCTTGGATGGTTGGAGCAAATGAGGCTCCTCCCTATTTATAGTGCTAGTAAGATCTTTTTCTTCCTTAAGGAAAGATTCTAGACTACAAGAGTTCTACTATGTACAAGAGTTCTCTAGAGAGTTCTACAATACTCCATAACTATGTACATTCTTCCAAAAAGGTTCTAGCTCGCTCTAGAACGTGCCACCTTGTTCTAGAGAACTCTAGGATGTTCTTGATCCTTCCGGGGCATTCCGTAGTGTTCCGGACTCCTCTTGAACAATCTGGATGCTTCTAGAACCTGTCCGTGACACCCTCCCCCACCTAAGCTCTTGACGTCATCGTCAAGCCTTAGACTTGAATTCTTCAATCTTGTTGCGGAACTGCCACAGGTCTTGTTCTCGCTCCCAACTAGACTCGCTCTCGGGTTGATCCTTCTAGCGCACATAGTACTCGGTCCAGTTAGGCGTGCCCCTCTTGCGAACAACTCGGTCGGCTAAGATCTCATCGACTTCCTTATCATATGAAACCATGTTTGCTGGTGGGGCTCGATGAGATTCGTTCCTGCTTGGGTCCTCCTCGTCCCTACTATAAGGTTTGAGAAGGCTAACATGGAAAACTGGGTGGATCTTCAGGTACGACGGCAAAGCTACCTTATAGGATCTCGTGCCAACTTTCTCTACTATCTGGTACGGTCCCTTATATCTTCGTATCAAGCCTTTGTGGACTTGGCGTGTGGACTTGAACATCTTTTGGGGTAACTTCACCATCACCTCATCACCTATAATGAATTCCCTCGACTGCCTTTTCACATCGGCCCATTTCTTCATCCGTTTGGCCGCCTTGGTCAAGTAGCTTCGGGCAATGTCTATCTCCTCATTCCACCCTTTGACAAACTTGTAGGCTGGCGGGCTTGAACCAGTGTACCCCTTTGCTAGCTCTTGAGGTGTCATCGGATGTTGTCCGGTTACTAGTTCAAAGGGACTCCTTCCCTTAGCCTCGCTCTTCTGCAGGTTATATGAAAACTGGGCCACGTCGAGCAACTTAGTCCAATCCCGCTGGTTGGCACTCACATAGTGCCGAAGGTATATCTCCAATAGATGGTTCACCCTCTCTGTCTGGCCATCGGTTTGAGCATGAAAACTTGTGGAGAAGTGGAGATCCGAGCCCATTAACTTGAATAGTTCTCTCCAAAACTTGCCCGTGAAGCGCGGATCTCGATCACGTATGATGGTCCGAGGAAGTCCCCAATACTTGGCCACATGTTTGAAGAATAACCTTCCCGCTTCCTCGACCGTGCAATCTCTCGGGGCCGGGATAAAGGTTCCATACTTAGAGAATCGATCCACTACAACCATTATAGAACCGCATCCCTCCGACAAAGGCAACGCTGAGATGAAGTCCATGGATATACTTTCCCATGGAAGCTGCGGTACGGGTAGTGGTTCCAATAACCCAGCTGGCTTATCTTGTTCCACCTTGTCTTGTTGGCATATAAGACAAGTCTTCACATAAGCTTCCACATCGTCCCTCATACTAGGCCAATAATAGGACCGCTCCACTAATGCCCGCGTACGATGCGTGCCTGGATGTCCAGCCCACCTTGAATCATGGCATTCTTTCAAGAATTCCCTTCTCAAGTTGTCTCACTTGGGAACATAGAGACGATCACCAACTGTGAGGAAAAGTCCGTCCTCCATCCAAAACTTGCGTGTCTTGCCCTCCTTAGCCATATTCACCACATTAATGGCTAAGGGATCATGACTCAATCCCTCCTTGATACGTTTGGCAAGGTCACACTCGACTTGGGAGATGGTCGCGAGCTCCGCCTTGCGACTTAATGCATCGGCTACCACGTTGGTCTTACCCGGCTTATACTCCATCACATAGTCAAACTCGGCCAAGAAGTCTTGCCAACGTGCTTGTTTGGGGCTTAACTTCTTCTGATTTTGGAAGTAGCTCGTAGCCACATTTTTAGTCTTGATCATCAACTGACTCCCCAACAAGTAATTCCTCCATACCTGAAGACAATGGATGATATCCGTCATCTCCTTGTTGTGCACCGGGTACCTCCGTTCCGTCTCATTTAACTTCCGACTCTCATAGGCCACTGGGTGATCTTCTTGAATGAGTACCCCTCCTATCGCAAAGTCGGACGCATCAGTGTGTACCTCGAACGGCTTCGAATAATCTGGCAGCCTCAGAACTGGTTCCTCCGTGATGGCCTTCTTTAAATCTTCAAAGGCAGCTCGGCAATCATCCATCCATTCCCAAACAACTTTCTTCTTGAGTAGGTTGGTGAGTGGTGTGGCTCTAGCCGAGTATCCAAGAATGAACCGCCTGTAATAATTCACAAGGCCTGAGAAAGACCGTAGCTCAGTCACGTTCTTGGGCGGTTCCCACTCCGCAATGGCCTGCACCTTGGATTCATCCATATAGATCTTCCCACCGGCTACCTTGTGCCCTAAGAACATCACATCTTGCTGGGCAAAGGAGCACTTCTCTGGCTTGACATAGAGTTCGTTCTCCCTTAGAGCTTGGAAGACTTGTCGTAGGTGCTCAACATGTTCCTCCAACATGTCCGAATATACCACGATGTCATCCAGATACACTACCACGAACTTGTCCAAGAACAGATGGAAAATATTGTTCATGAGGGTGCAGAATGTCGCAGGTGCATTGGTTAGGCCAAAGGGCATCACCAAGAACTCAAACGAACCATACCTTGTCACACAAGTCGTCTTAGCTTCATCCCCTTCGGCTATGCGTACCTGCCAATAGCCTAACCTCAAATCCAACTTTGAAAACCATCGTGCCTTACCAAGTCGGTCGAAGATATCGGCAACCAACGGTATAAGATAATTGTTCTTCACCGTGATTTTGTTGAGAGCCCGGTAGTCTATACACATCCGTAGACTTCCATCATGCTTCTTTTGGAATAACACCGGGGCACCATAGGGAGCTTTGGAGGGCCTAATGAGTCCAGCATCGAGCAACTCCTTTAACTGCTTCCTCAATTCTTCCAACTCGGGCGGAGCCATCCGGTAAGGTCCCATGGCTAGGGGTCTTGCACCCCTTTCAAGCTCTATCACGTGATCCACTTCCCGTCTCGGAGGTAACTTCTTCGGCAACTCCGGTGGCATCATGTCCTTGAACTCTGCCAACACTTCCTTCACTCCGGTCGACACACCCGTCTCTGTTGGAACATCTGCCTCCTTCAAGACAGCTAGATAAGTGGTCTCCCCCTTCTTGAGACCTCTTTTGAGTTGCATGGCAGATAAGCTTCTTGACTCCATCTTCCCTCTCTCCAAGGGTACTATGTGGATAGTAGATCCCTTTGCAATACGCATGGCTGAGTCTTTCTCAAACGATAAGGGATGTACCTTGTCCATAAACTCCATGCCCAAAACCATGCGGTGGTCATCCATAGGGACAACCGTCAAGTCAATAGTGCATTCCCATCCTCCAAGCTGGATAGGTACTCCACGAGCTACTCCAAGGATGGGTTGAGATGATGAGTTGACGGCCTTCACCCAACCCAACTCCTTGGTGTACTTGATTCCCAATTTAGCAGCTTCTCCTTCAGCAATGAAGTTATGAGATGCACCTGTATCCACTAATGCCTTGGTGGATCCTCCATTCCCCTTGGCCTCCACGAACATGAGACTACCGACCTTGGTCTCGTTTTCCTTGGACACCTTTACCGTCTCCTTCTTGGCCTTAAGAGAGTTAAGGAGACGCATGGAACTAATGTGTGTTTCCTTTTCCGCTTGACAAGCCATAGTATTAAAGGCCTTCCGTTTCAGGCAGTCTCGAATATAGTGCGGCCCGCTACACAAGTAACATTCCGGCTCCTTCTTCTTGCTTCCTCCCTCATTGGGCTTGTCCCTTCTGAACGGCTTGTCATACTTCTTATCTTGTTTCACACACTTGTGGGGCTTGTCTCCCACACTCTTCTTCTTGTTGCCGCCGAAGTCTTTCTTGAACTCCACAAGGTCCTCCGCCACGGCTATAGCTTCGTCTACATCTTGAACGTTCCTCCTCTTGAGTTCTAAGTTGGCCCAAGATTGTAGTCCGTCCAAGAAGTAGAAAAGCTTATCTTCCTCATTCAGATCCGGTAACTCTAGCATCAAGGATGTGAATTCAGCAACATACTCCTTGATACTCCCGGTATGCCTCAGCCCACATAGCCTTTTCATAGCTGCATCTTTGGCATTTTGGGGACAAAATTGCCTCTTGAGTTGTTGTTTAAACTCGTCCCAAGTATCCACTGTGGATAGCCCATTGGCTATGTCACCATGCTTCCTTCTCCACCATAATGCTGCATTTTTTTCAAGTAAAAGACGGCTGTATCCACTTTGGGTTGGTCGTCCTTAATTCCCACAGCATTGAAGTAGCATTCTAGGGACCAACAGAATTCATCGAGTTCTTTGGGATCACGCTTACCTCCATACTTCAAGGGTTCCGGCGCCTTAGTGCGTGGCATCTCCCTTGCAATAGTCCCTCCTGTTATTGCTGCCTTGCACAACTTCACCTCCTCTCCTTGGGTGTTGAACGCCTCTTGAAGCTGCGCTATCTCTGCCTTGAACTCGGCCTTTAGGGTGTTGAGGACACTAAGGATCTCCTCCCTTAGGCCACCAACATCCTCTCTGACACCGTCCATAGTGTCGTCCATGGTATCCATCCTTTCAATGGACTCCCCCATGGAAATCTCCACCTTAGGCAATCTCGAATCGAAGCTGGCCAAAACATCTATCGACTGCTCCCTCGCGTTCTTGCTCTTGTTCTTCTTGGCATTTGTCTCCGCTCTTCCCCTATCACCAACTACCTCCACGTTGGTGGTGACATCACTGACGTTTCCCTCGTGTCCAGCCATAATCTCTGCCAAACGAAACCTTGGCTCTGATACCACGTGTCACGGGATGACTTCTTTTTCTCAAGTCAGGCCGTGTGCCACCTAGCTTACTCCTTAGATCGAGGGCTAAGTCAGGCAAATTGAGGGTTAAGAAGGCAGAGGATTGAAGAGAAGTGAGCAAAATAAGATGGAAGAGAATTTATTCTTATAGAGAATTTTACAAGAGTGGCTTGGAATGCTTTTCCTTGGATGGTTGGAGCAAATGAGGCTCCTCCCTATTTATAGTGCTAGCAAGATCTTTCTCCTCCTCAAGGAAAGATTCTAGACTACAAGAGTTCTACTATGTACAAGAGTTCTCTAGAGGGTTCTACAATACTCCATAACTATGTACATTCTTCCAAAAGGTTCTAGCTCGCTTTAGAACGTGCCACCTTGTCCTAGAGAACTCTAGGACGTTCTTGATCCTTCTGGGGCATTCCGTAGTGTTCCGGATGCCTCTTGAACAATCTGGATGCTTCTAGAACCTGTCCGTGACAGTGTGCTAGACTGGTGCATGCCAACTGTGCCAGTAGCTAGTGAAGCAAGCTGCGCCAGACCTTTGAACGTATAGGCACAACCTGCAACGAGCTAGCTAACAACTCTCATCTCATGATCCGTTTCTTTTCTTTTTATAATCTCGCATGTTGGCAGTTCCACAATTATTCTTTCTACCACAACTGTTATTCTGATTCCCCCTCTTCCAGAATCGTCCGTCCGATGTGACAACTTCATTCCTGCACCGAAATTGGATTCCACATTGGCGACTAGATCGATCCGGAAATGTATACTGAATTCTAAATTCTAAATTCTTTTGAAAGAATTGTTGGCTTCACGAAAGTCCCCGGTCACAATCTGCACTTAATATAGGGCAACTGCTGGAATTTAAAAATATTTTACTCTGGTACCATATAAAAGACCACCTACCATATTAAAGAAGAATTCGAAACCGAGGTAACGGGGTTAAATTCCCGTGACAATAAACATTTCTCACAAAATGAAGATGCTATAAGCCTATAACCACTTACTTAGCACATGCACATACATGAATTCTTTATGAGCATCCACAGTCGTTTGCTATATTTGCCATTTTCTCAAAATTTGAGAAACGATGACCTGCAGTCGTTTGCTATTTTGCCATATTTTGGCAAAATCGCTACAGTCGCTTCTCATATTTGAGAAATGAACTGGCGATTCTCAAATTTATTGTTCCGTCCCGTTGTTTTATATATATATATATATATATAATGGGATCAGACGAAATAAGTTGTTTCGTTCGGCCTTTTTTAAAAAAAAAAAAATTATTTATTTATGTTGCCGCTAAATTCGGTGTGGGGGCAAGCAGATGAATTTGTGAGTTCGTAGAAAACCTGAATAGCAAACACCTAACCTGTTCCGCCGGAGCTTGACCGTTGACTCCCGCCGTTCACCTGCAAGGAAGTGCGAGACACCGGGGTTGATCCCGACGACGCACCCTCCGACGCTCAAGTCAGTAACCAGAAATGATTATGAAAGAGCGTTTAACTAGAGAAAGATTGATTACCTCTTAATGGAGATGAGTGAGGGGTATTTATAGGCGTCTTAGGGACTGGTTTTAGGAATGTAATCCCCGTGATTAGATAAGGAATATTCCTCGTAATCAGATAAGGCATGTAATCTGATAAGGTATATCCCCTATAATCAGTTAAGGAATTTAATCCCTAATCCCCAGTGAAAAGATAGATGTGAATCATGGCCGTTGATTTAGATCTAATCAGGGACCTTGATTGTATCTTGTCGGATCGGGTTGGTAGCGGGTTGAGACCCGTACCCAGCTGAGGTGGATCCGTTTGCGGGTTATTGGATCTGTGAGGAGGAGACCCAGTACCCGCTTCGGACCCATTTGCATGTGAAATTACCGTTTTACCCCTGAGTTTTAAGATTCGAGTCCGATGTGAACGGTCCCGATTTAATCCTATTTTTTAGCCATATCACGAGCCCCCCACTCCTAAAGACTGAGTGTAATCAGCCTTTGAGGAGTAGTTTTACTGTTCTAATGGCGTACGGGATTTTATCGGTGTTCTTAAGGGAGTTTGGAATCTTGCTCGGGGTGTAACAGTGTTATTATGGGCTTGTAAAATGCCCAAAAGTATTCTCAGAATTTTCTGGATTTTCGGTGATTTTTCCAGATTTTTCTGAATTTTTTCTCATTTTTTTGAATTTTTTATTCATTTTCCGAATTAAATAATTAATTATCTAAAATATTAATTAATTATTCTAATTTAATAATTATTTTTTCAGAATTTAAAAATAATTTTTTCTGAATTAATAATTATTTTTAGAATTTTTAATTAATTTTTTCGATTTTTAAATATTTTTTTCGGATTTTTTAAATAAAAAAACAATTAAATAAATAAATAAATAATTTAAATATTACCTGGACACGTGGCAGATTTCTGGCCGTCCATCATGACCAGATGAGCACGCATCGTGAGGCAGATCGCGATCTTGACACGTGGCACGTTTCTGGCCGTTCATCATGATCAGATCTGCGCGCATCGTGATGCAGATCACGATCGGGACACGTGGCGCGTTCCTGAGCGTCGATCGTGTCGCGACGCGAATTTTGGAACGATCGGACGGATCGTGTGGCCCGGCCTCTTTTTTTCTCCAATTACGAGTTCGGCACTTCGGCACTTCGGCGAAGGCACCCCGGCTCGTTGAGATGTTGCCACGTGGACCGCCACGTGGCAATTTTTTTTTTTTTTTTCTTCTTTTCTCCGCTCTGCTTCTCTCTTCTCCTCTGCTTCTTTCTTCGTTTTTGCTCTTCTTCGCTACTTCGTCTCCTCCCTACGGCGCACCCCCAACGACGAGGTGAGCTCGACGTTTCGGCGAAGCTTCATCGGCGGTGTGAGCTCGGTGACGAACGGAGCCCGTGAAGGAGGCCTCGGAGCTCGCTCGGGGAGAGCTCGGAGCTCGCCTCTCCGAGGGGAGTTGGATGCGGCATTGTGGAGAGCTCGGTGAGCGGCGAGGTCGCCGATGGGGCTGTGGTCGACCTCGGCGAGGGGAGCTCGTGAAGGTGAGCTCGAGGGCAGTGGCGCTGTCATGGAGCTCGGAGGTGAAGGGGGAGCTCGTCGAAGGTGGTCGACGAGTGGGTTCTTCGGTGACTCGTCAAGGATGGAAGCTGGGTTCGATGAGTTCAGTGAGAGGCGAGGTCGAGCTCCGCGGAGCTTGCAGTCGAAGGGGCTCGACTGTAGGGGGGGCTCGAGGTGACGGAGCTTTGTAATGGCAAACGTGGAGCCCCGGTGAAGTTGGAGGTCGGCAGTGTCATGGAGCTTCGGAGGTTGTCGTGGGGCGCTCGAGGTGAGAGCTCGGAGCGGCGGAGAGCTCGGCACTTGGAGTTGGAGCTTGGAGGTGAGAGCTCGGCGGAACTGGTCGAAGAGCTCGCCGAGGCGGTGAGCTCGGTGTTGAAGGAGCCCGACGTCGTGGAGGTTGACAACGGGGTGGCTTGAGCGTGGAGGTGAGCTTTCGGCTACGAGCTTCGAAGAGGAGGTTGATAGTGGTCGTGAGTGGGTCTGACGAAGCTCCGAGCTTCGATAGTGAGCTTTGGCTGCTCGCGCATGCTCGGCGAGGAGAAGAGGCACGCTCGGAGGCAGCGGATGTGGAGCTCGGTGTGCGGAGGAGCTCGACGAGTGGATGGTGAGTGTTGGGTGCTGGAGCTTGGCCATGGTGAAGCGTGGATGATGGAGATTGCCGATGGTGGAGGTCGGCAAGGAGCTCGGCGTCGGAGCAGACGAGAAGAGAGGTCGGCAAAGAAGATGGAGCTCGAAGGTGACGACTGTGAGTAGGGGGGAGCTTGATGGAGGAGGCAGTCGGCGAGGTCGGGTTCGCGCGAAGATGGGTTCGGTGGAGCCCGAGGTTGAAGAAGACTATGGGGTTCGGTTTTTCTTCTGTAGTTTTTGGCGGGAGAGTGTAGGGGAAGAGCTGGATTGGGGTTCGGGTCGGATCCCCTTGATGGGTCCGAACCCGGCCCTTGTGCTTTTCTCTCTCTCTCTCTCTCTCTCTCTCTCTCTCTCTCTCTCTCTCTCTCTCTGTTCGGAAAATCCGAGCTCGTCGGATCTGCTTCTTGTTCGGCCAATCCGAGCGCGGATTATGAGGAGATTTTTTGCTGCTTAGCGGTTCGGTAGTTCGGTAGCTCGGATTTGAGATCCGAGCTACGTGGCTCAATCTGGACGGTTGATCACGATCGTGGCGCGAATCATGAGACAAGAGGCACGAGTTTCGAGAAAACGTTATCTTGTCGTTTTGCGGTGACGTGGTGCGATCTGATCCGTCCATCACGCTTGAGTGTGAATTCTGAGATGATCCAACGGTTAGAAGGGGTCGGTCGAATTTTTCTCCATAAACGAGGGTCGGTACGGCAGCACTTCGGATCGGCAGCACTTCTGAGGAGAAAGAGGAAGGGGAGGAGAGGCATTTGGGTTCTCTCCTCTGCCTTGTTCTTCCGCACGGTGGAGAAGAGGAGAAGAGGAAGGGGAGAAGAGGCAATTGGGTTCTCTCCTCTGCCTTGTTCTTTCGCACGGTGGAGAAGAGGAGAAGAGGAAGGGGAGAAGAGGCAATTGGGTTCTCTCCTCTGCCTTGTTCTTTCGCACGGTGAAGAAGAGGAGAAGAGGAAGGGGAGAAGAGGCAATTGGGTTCTCTCCTCCGCCTTGTTCTTCCGCACGGTGGAGAAGAGGAGATGTGTTGGGGAAGAAGGAGAAGAATGAAGGAGCTAAGATGGGTATGGGTCGGACCGTGGGTATCGGATTCGACCCCGACCGTTAGCCTCTTTTTCTTTCTTCCTCTTCATCTGCTTGCTTTGTTCGGCGAATCCGAGCACGGATTTTGAGGCACATTTTCGCCGCTCCGCAGGTTGGTAGATTGGCAGATCCCGGCTACGCAGCTCGATCCGGACGGTTGATCACGATCGTAGCGCGAATCACGAGACAAGAGGCACGAGTTTCGAGAAAACGTTATCTTGTCGTTTTGTGGTGACATGGCGCGATCTGATCCGTCCATCACGCTTGAGTGCGAATTTGGAGATGATCTAACGGTGAGATCGCCTCGGGACGATTTTTTGCCATATACGAGGGTCGGTACCCGGGCACCTCGGCTCGGAGGGTCAGTACTGTTGGCCGAGGTGCTGAGTTGTCTGTTTTGAAGGAAGTGTTCCTTGAAGACTCGGTTGAGCTGTTCGGTAGCTCGAGCGTGAGGAGAAGCTTATTGAGTTGATGAAGGGGATAGGTCGATGAAGCTCTGCTCCTCGGCTCGGAAGGATGGGTCAGCATATGGGAGAGGTGAGGAGCTCTGAAGTTGTCTCTATTCTGTTTGGTTTTGGAGATTTTTGAAGAGGAGCTCCGCTCCTAGGAGGAGAGGTGCTGGGAAGACCCATTCTCTGAAGTGAGTGCAAGGAGCAACTCCAGGGGAGGGTTGTGAGCTCCGAACTCGTTGGGAAGAGCTCCGCTTTGGAGGCGAGCGGAGTGAAGAGCTTGGCCTTGAGAAGAAAGAGGAAGGGGAGGAGAGGCATTCGGGTTCTCTCCCCTGCCTCGTTCCTTCGCACAGTGAAGAAGAGCAGAAGTGTTGGGTACCTTTGGCGGGAAGACTGAAGAAGGAGAAAAATGAAGGGGCTAAGAAGGGTATGGGTCGGACCGAGGGTATTGGATCCGACCCTGACCCGTTAGCCTCTTTTTCTTCGTGCTCTTCATCTGCTTAGCTGCTCGGTAGACGCATCTTGTTCGGCAAATCCGAGCACGGATTTTGGGGCACATTTTCCGCCACTTTGCTTCTCGGTAGATGGGTAACTCAGCTCGGATGGTCGTGGGGGCAGTTCGGAATGGCTATCTTCCTCCGGCCCGTTTAAGGATGAGCCGGTGAAGTAAAGTCGAGCCATAGGACCCCGACCATCGTGAGGTTAGTTTGAGGGATGCAGGAGCAGTTTCGAATGGCGAGCTACTTCTAGTCCGCTTAGGAGCGAACTTGCGAAGTAGAATCGAGCCAAGTGTTGGACTCCGATCCATTCAACGGCTGCAGGAGCAATTTCGAACGGCGATCCACTCCTGGCTCGTCTGAGGACGAGCCGAGGAAGAAGAGTCGAGCCGAGTGCTGGACTCCGAACCATTGTGAGGTTGTTTGAGGGATGCAGGAGCAGTTTCGAATGGCGAGCTACTTCTAGTCCGCTCAGGAGCGAACTTGCGAAGTAGAATCGAGCCAAGTGTTGGACTCCGATCCATTCAACGGCTGCAGGAGCAATTTCGAACGGCGATCTACTCCTGGCTCGTCTGAGGACGAGCCGGGGAGGAAGAGTCGAGCCGAGTGCTGGACTCCGAACCATTGTGAGGTTGTTTGAGGGATGCAGGAGCAGTTTCGAATGGCGAGCTACTTCTAGTCCGCTTAGGAGCGAACTTGCGAAGTAGAATCGAGCCAAGTGTTGGACTCCGATCCATTCAACGGCTGCAGGAGCAATTTCGAACGGCGATCCACTCCTGGCTCGTCTGAGGACGAGCCGAGGAAGAAGAGTCGAGCCGAGTGCTGGACTCCGAACCATTGTGAGGTTATTCAACGGCTGTGGGAGCAATTCCGAATGGCGAACCACTTCTAACCCGCTTAAGAGCGAGTTATTCGAAGCAGAATCGAACCAAGTGTTGGACTCCGGAACCATCGTTTAAGTTGTTCAACGGCTGTGGGAGCAATTCCGAATGGTGAACCACTTCTAACCCGCTTAAGAGCAAGTTATTCGAAGCAGAATCGAACCAAGTGTTGGACTCCGGAGCCATCGTTAGAGTTTAGTGAGTTGCGGGAGGAGCCATGTAGAAGAAGCTGGACTCCGAACCCAGAGAGATAGAGGAGCAAGAGCAATAATTTTCAATGAAAAGATAAGTTTTATTGAAATAAACTAAGTGGCTGCTCCAATAGGGCGAGCCATTATTACATGCTGTTGGCCGAGTTACAAGCATCGGCCTTATTGAAAATCAAAATCCTACTTCTACATAAGGTGAGGACCTCTTGGGAGGAGCTGAGTCTTGAAGCTCGGCGGGCCTTTCTGTTCGTTTGGAAGAGGTGGTGATCAGGTGAGGAGCTCGGCCCCCTCTTTTTGGACGAACTGGATCAGGTGCCCCCGCTGTATGAGTTCTTCGATCTCCTCCTTGAGAGCCCGACAATCATCCGTGTCGTGGCCGTGGTCCCTGTGAAAGCGGCACCACTTATCCTTATTCCTCTTCTTGCCAGGTGTATTCATTCTCGGGGGAGCGCGGAGTAGCCCTTCGTTGTCCACCTCCATAAGGACTTCTGATATGTTGGCAATGAGGGGGGTGAACTTCTCAAACCGAGGAGTCGGGCGACGCTGTCCATTGCTGTCCTTCTGGGATTTTTGGGAGCCCTCATCTTCTTCGGTCAGCTTTCGTTTTGTCCCTGAGGCAGACCCTCCGAAGCTTGGAGGGTAGGCGGCCTCTTCGGCACGAATGTACTTGTCACACCTGAGAAGGAGGTCGGCAAAGTTCTGTGGAGGCTTCTTAGCAAGAGAGGAGCGGAGGCTGGAATTGAAGACGTTGGATTGGAAGGCGGCTGTTGCGACGGATTGGTCGAGGGAGGCTATAGTCCTGGCTTCAGCTGTGAACCTCTTCACATAGTCTCTTAACTTCTCACCTTTCTCTTGCCTAAGCTGGAGGAGTGAAATGCTGGTCTTCTCCGTGCGCCTGCTACTCACGAAGTGGGTGATGAAGAGTGTCTCGAACTGCTCGAAGGAGAATATGGAAGACGGTGCGAGGCGGGAGTACCACTCTCGAGCTGGGCCCTTCAGTGTCGCGGGGAAGGTTTTGCAGAGGAGGGCATCGGAAGCTTGATGGAGGAGCATCAAAGTCTTAAAGCTTTCGATGTGATCGACTGGATCGGTCTCCCCGGTGTAAGTCTCAAATTGGGGAGGTTTGAAGCCGAACGGGACAGGTGCATCCACTATGGTTCGGGAGAAAGGGGGTTGGCTAGGACGTAGGGTCCTCCCCCTAAGCTCCTCTTCTCGGTTTATCTGACCCAGGCACCTTTCTACTTCATGAAGACGGCGGTACATGGCGTCATCCCTCCGACGGTAATCTGCCGAGCCTCGAGACTCATCTTCGTACGAAGGAGAACGAGGGCTGCGGCGATGGTAGCTTCGGGAGCGACGAGGACTTGGGGTACGCCGGGAGTTAGTTGGAGCAGGACGAGGAGAGGGGAACCGTCGGCGAGGGCTTCGGACCGGGGGAGGAGATGGAGCCTTGGGTGCGTTGGTGAGAGCTTGTAGGATGGTCGCTTGGAACTGCTGGAACTCGGCACGGGTGATTGGTGCCTCCTCGTTCTTAGGCTGTTGCCGACCCACGGGGGAGCGTGGCCTTCTTCTGCGATGCTCGGGGGATTCCCTTCGCCCCCTACGGTTAGGAGACCTTCTGTGATCCCGGTGACGGGGAGATCGTTCACCCGGACGATAGTGGCGGGAGGTTCCCTCTCGGGCCCGTTTTTCGTCCAGACGGTGACGAAGATCCACGTCCTTCTTCTGCCGATTCTGAGGATTGTGTGAAGCCATGGAATCCGTAGAGGCATTGTGTATGGAGACGCGGTCTTGGTGGAGAGGTTGCTTTCCGCGGGAGCCCCCCGCACCAGCATTCTGAGGTCCGGTCGGACCCTTGGGGGGTTGCTGATTCTGAAGGGGCTGATCTTGCTGAAGAGGGTCATCCGTCTGAAGCGGAGGTCGTTCGTGCTGCAGAACGGGTTGGTCAGGGACTGGCTCCTGCTGATCGACGGGATTGGGCCCACGGTTGGACCCCCTAGATTTGGCTTTTCTCGGAGGCATGGCTGGAGAAGAGCTAGTCGACGGGAAGAGGAGAAGGCTATTTGTATGGTGTTCCCACAGACGGCGCCAATCTGTTGCCGCTAAATTCGGTGTGGGGGCAAGCAGATGAATTTGTGAGTTCGTAGAAAACCTGAATAGCAAACACCTAACCTGTTCCGCCGGAGCTTGACCGTTGACTCCCGCCGTTCACCTGCAAGGAAGTGCGAGACACCGGGGTTGATCCCGGCGACGCACCCTCCGACGCTCAAGTCAGTAACCAGAAATGATTATAAAAGAGCGTTTAACTAGAGAAAGATTGATTACCTCTTAATGGAGATGGGTGAGGGGTATTTATAGGCGTCTTAGGGACTGGTTTTAGGAATGTAATCCCCGTGATTAGATAAGGAATATTCCTCGTAATCAGATAAGGCATGTAATCTGATAAGGTATATCCCCTATAATCAGTTAAGGAATTTAATCCCTAATCCCCAGTGAAAAGATAGATGTGAATCATGGCCGTTGATTTAGATCTAATCAGGGACCTTGATTGTATCTTGTCGGATCGGGTTGGTAGCGGGTTGAGACCCGTACCCAGCTGAGGTGGATCCGTTTGCGGGTTATTGGATCTGTGAGGAGGAGACCCAGTACCCGCTTCGGACCCATTTGCATGTGAAATTACCGTTTTACCCCTGAGTTTTAAGATTCGAGTCCGATGTGAACGATCCCGATTTAATCCTATTTTTTAGCCATATCAATTTATATTTTAAATCTGAACAAAAAAAAGGATCAGACGGGACATGTTGTCCCGTCCGATCTAAAAAATCAACACCGTTTGACATTGAAGATGTCACTTTCAACCTAATTAAGTAAATTAACCCATTAATTAACAACTAATCTCACAGGAAGTAATTAATAAATATTTAGTATTATTTTAATCAATAATTAATTAACTAATTACTATTTAGTTACTAATTATTATTTAATAACTCATTACTATTTAATAAATTATTAAAAAATTAGAGACGGGACAACATGTTCCGTCTCTTCCGATTATTAAATAATTTTTTTACTGAACATGCTAGACGGTACATGTTGTACCTTCTCCCTATTTTTTGAGAAAGTTTTAGTAAACGACCACTGCACACATACGCTCTATTTCCTATTTCTATATCTGCCATTTTCTCAAATATGAAAAACATCATTGTAGATGCTCTAACAGACTTAAAATGCAATAACCAATTTCTAATGGTCACAAAATACAAATTTCATTGAAATTACAAAAAAAATTCAACCTAACAAATCCAACGGCGGAGATCAGACTAACACAGAAAATGGCATTCACGTTACTTTTTGTGGCAAAATCCTAATTCAGCTCGGATTTTGGCAATAAGGTCTGAGATGCATGGAATGATTCATATTTTGGTTACAGTTTTTTAAGGAGAACCCAAACTACAACGAGCCAGAGTTCAGTACGAGATTGGGAGTGTACACCAAAAATTGTGGCCTTGACAAAGTGACAATGTCATGGGGTCACGACGAGTACATGTATCTGGTTTGTTCCTACCCGAACCCTTAGTCTATTGTTTTTACTACATATATATGTATATTATTCCGGGAAATATTAGGATTTTCTGTTTTAATTGAGATACATTTTTGATGTGTTATAACACGAACAGGTCATGATAGAGTCGTACAAGACGAGTCTGCCTCAAGCTGCGCTGTTCATTGTCCGATTCCACTCATTTTGCGCGTTGCATCGGTCTGGAGCCTACACATATCTCATGAACAACGAGGACAAATTAATGCTAAAGTGGCTACATATCTTCAAGTCAGAAACCTAATCAATTTCCCTATCTGATATATTTAACTTTTGATATTAAAACCAATATTAATTGGTGATAATAACACTGTGTCATTAATTAATTGTTATGAACAGCAAGTATGATCTGTATAGCAAGAGCAAAGTGAGAATCAACCAGGAGGAGGTCAAGCCATATTATCTCTCACTCATCAACCTTACTATCTGTCACTTGGAGATATAGAAAGAGTTGGTTCGATCCGTGAGAGATAGAAAGATTTGGTTCAGAAGAAAGAAAAGAGAGAACGAAATATAGATGGTATTTTGGTCATTTACCACCCATTAAGAGGTATATTCCTGAAATATTTCACAAACTTAACTGAAAAATAGACGGCGGGAGCCTTTAGGTCCAAATGATAAAAGTTTGAGTGCTATTAGGGTATTATTTTTACTGTAGGTGTGTATAGATAATTAACACTAACTTTGGATGCCAATAGGTCATTCACCCGTAACTTTAACCTTATCCAATTTGTCACTTACTTACTCTGTCAGTATATACTTACAGTGATTGTGATTGAATTCTTGCAGTACTTCCCCGAAAAGCTGAGATGGTGAGAGTGTGGAAGTGTCAACAAAGAGCTGAGATGTAAGGGCAGGGGCTACGAAGGGGCTTAGTTTTTTTTGATGAAAACGGATAGAGTCTTTCGACTCCAGCCACACCAAAAATGCATATATATAATCAATAAGTTTACAGACAGTACACTATTTTACAAGAAGTAAAACTAACAAAAGTCGTACAAAAACAAGCGATTACAAATCTAAAGTATGCACAAGAATAAAAGCGCCAGGCTAAAGAATGGGGCGAAGTTGGCTGATGACGCCGGAAGCATCCAAGGAAGCAAGCGAATCTGATAGCAAGCTAAGAAGGGAAAACATCAGTCGACGGTCGAGCTTGGCACGACAGACAGCAGATGTAGAGACCCACTGTACGAAAATGGGAGGGGCAGCATAGCATCTGCGAAACCCGGAGGGACAGCATAGCATCTGCGAAGCATCCCTGCCCGGGAAACAATCCCTACACAAGGGGAAGCAAAAGAAAAACAGAAGCAAAGGGGACTATAACCATCAAAACACCGCACATCAGTGCCAATCTGAAACCGGCCAGTAAGCTGCGCTGGCACAGTCACAGCACGACTGCAAAGCACTAAAACAAACAAGGATGGCAAAAACAACACAATGTAGAATTGAGATGCTTCACGCACTACCTTCAGCCAAGATCAGAACCGCAAGCCATGCATGCTAATGAAGATCAGTCACAAAGATATTAGAGAAGAAACAATAATAACAAGACAAAAACAGGACTGAAAATAATCCGATCAGACAATTCCACAATACTATATCAGACACAGCACATTCAATTCCACAAAACGCCGCTCAAGCAGAAAAACAGAACATGAAGTTAATATACCACATAGAGATCAGTAAAGTCTCCAGCCATTCCAACTGCCAAAATCATAACATATAGCCATACCAAAAGAGGAAAAGAAGAGAGGGAAGGAAGAAGATAAACTGCCATCTAAGCCAAAACCCAGAGATACCAAAAGTTGGAGTAACTGCAACATCACAGCAAAAGGCAAAGAAGCCAGCAGCTCCCCTAGAGGGAGATCAGACCTGCGAGAGAACGAGAGAGAAGAAAATAAGAGTAAAGCACTTAAGAATTATAAAACTGGGGAAATAAAGCTTGTAGGTTACAGAGACAACGAACAGAGTCGTTTAATCTTTGATAATCAAGAGAAGCTCTGCCTTTGGAGCTCGGGCCTGAAGTCCAGAGCTTAAACAAAAATTAAAAATCATCAATCAATGCCACAGAGGAAGAGCAGCAATGCTCGAACAACCTCTTGTTTCTTTCCTTCCAAATGATCCAAATGATGATTTGAACAGACAAGATCCACGCAATACAGTACGAGGCGTTCGACGGTTTTAAGGACCAGCAAGCAACTAAAGTGGGAGGGGTAGATCCCGTATCCCAAGCTAGAGAACAGATCTTCCACAAAGGGAGAATAACGGGGCACTGAACAAAAAGATGATTAACATCTTCCGTGTGCTGAACGCACAGCGGGCAAAGCTGCCCCCAAGCTAAATTCCTTCTGTTAAGCACTTCAACGGTGAGCAGTTTGTTATGATACGCCAGCCACGAAGTGATCTTCACCTTAAGGGGGCGGCAGATCCCCAGATAAAATTAACAACCGACGATTGAACGCCCTTAGAATTAAGAAAAGTGTAAAAAGATTTAATAGAAAAGGAACCGGTAGCAGACCAGCGCCAAGCAATACCCTTACTAGACCTCCATTCGGAGTTATTGAGGTGAGAGATGAGATCATTAAAAATCTCTGAGAGAGAGGGTGGGAGGTCAATCGCGAAGGGTATGATCCAATGTCGAGTATCATCTATCAAGGTGAACGACTCTGCAGCAGTTGCAGACGGGTCGGCAGCCAGGCGAAATAAAGAGGGATACCCAGAGGAGAGTTTGATGTTACCGATCCATAGATCCGTCCAAAATTTCGCTCTAGACCCGTCCGCGCAGGTGCGAGAAATACTACAGTGGAAAGCGGCCGATGCCTTCCAGACACCTTTCCAGAAAGGGGAGGCAAGGCGATTAACAGTCGAGGGGAACTCCCACCACTAACAGGAAAGGGACCGATAATCCTTGATGCACCGAATTCAGGGTAAGTGCTCGCGATTATGAAGGTGCCACAACCATTTACCTAAGAGGCGATGTTATGGTTTCTGAGATCCAGAACACCAAGCCCTCCTTCCGCTTTGGAAGTGCAAATCATTTTCCAATGGCAAAGGTGGGATCCTGGTTTAAAAGAGGAGGATCCAGTCCAGAAAAAGTTACTTCTGATTTGATCAATCCTTTTGATCACCCAGGAGGGAAAATAGTAGAAAGACATCAAATAAAGAGGCATGGCAGAGAGCACCGAGTTAATAAGGATTAATCTACCACATCGGGAAAGAACTTTACCTGACCACACATTGAGCCTGGCTTCCACTTTGTCAATAAGTGGAAACCAGTCCGCTCTATGCAACTTGCCCCATTGAAGGGGGATGCCTAAGTAAGTGATCGGAAAGGAAGCAATGGGACAATTAAAGAAATTGGAGATCTCAACCTGGCGGTTGGGCGTACCTCCCAGCCAAAGGACCGATGATTTTTGGAAATTGATTGATAGCCCCGAGGCCGATTCGAAACAGTAAAGGAGAAGTTTGAGATTA
This sequence comes from Hemerocallis citrina, assembly GCA_017893485.1. Taxonomy (NCBI): domain Eukaryota; kingdom Viridiplantae; phylum Streptophyta; class Magnoliopsida; order Asparagales; family Asphodelaceae; genus Hemerocallis; species Hemerocallis citrina. The sequence goes on along the minus strand of CM030360.1, from coordinate 235,506,625 downwards.
CGAAGGGAATGGGCGTTCGGTTTAGTGAAAATAATAGTGTCATTTGCATATTGCAGATTAAGCACCCCCTCGAAGTGGGGAGAATGACCGAGACCCTCAATCAATTGCGATCTCCAAGCATGCCTAAGGAGCTTGCTAAAAACGTCGGCTACAAGGGAAAAGAGAAAAGACGAGAGAGGGTCTCCTTGACGGAGGCCACATTTTATTTTGAACTTGGGACCTTCTGAACCATTGATAAATAACGAAGAGGTACCTGAGTACAAGCTGGATTTAATCCACGCAATCCATTTGGGACCAAACCCACGGTAGGTAAGAATGTCAACAAGAAAGTCCCAATTAACGTTATCGTACGCTTTTTGAAAGTCAAGTTTGAGAAGAATGCCTTCCATTTGAGATCTATGACAAAGAGAGATGATTTCCTGGGCCGAAGCAACACTATCTAGAATAAAACGATCCTTGATGAATCCCGATTGGGCCGAGTCGATCAAAGGAGAGATGATCGCACTCAGTCTAGCCGAAATGACTTTCATAATGATTTTGAAAGAGGTATTGATCAGACTGATAGGCCTGAAATTGGTCAATAAGTGCGCTCCCGCAAGTTTGGGGATTAGCACAATGTGCGCATAATTGATGCGGTCAAAAGAAAAGCAGCCTTGGTGAAGGTCTTGAAACATTTTAAAAAGATCTTCCTTAAGCCACTCCCAAAATTTTTGGAAAAAGAAGGCAGGGAAACCATCGGGCCCTGGAGCGGAGTCGCTTTTTAAAACAAAAACCACTGATTTAATTTCTTCCAGAGAGAAAGGGGCCTCGAGCGAAGAAAGGTCGTGAGATTGGTTACCGTAAAGTTGGAACTAAGGGGCTTAGTTAAGTTGCTGTATTTTCAGATGTATCACTTCGGAGTTTTGGTTGTTGATTATAATGGAATTTTGTGGCTACACCAATTTTATTTAAAAGGAAACATCTTAAATTTGTCCAAGTTTTTATGCTTCATCGAAGTCCTTATAAACACACCAAAACTTAGGGCCTCGAGACTGGATCATACGGTAAGCAATGTTCGGTCTTGTTCTTGTTATTACATAGACATTGGTCAGCAGTTTTGCTATCGGTACAGCTAAAATTGATATTGGCTACAGACGCTTCAGCTTTTCCTAGTTCAATGAATTCAGAAACCAAATTTTTGTGGCGTTCAACATCAAACTCACACAAAGTGCTCAGCATCGAATAAGAGGTAGAGCAATCAATAATATAATTAGTATTAAGGACAAAACACTTCTATCTTTATGCTAGTTGCCCAAAAGTGGCTTTATAACACCAATCAGTCACTGAATTAGGAATAAGCTTTTAGTTGTGAATTCTGCTCATTGATATTTCATCCTTTTTGAAGGGCCTTGGTCAATAATTGGATCCAGTGGAGGTTGGGCCTCTGAACTCGGTTGATCTTCAGGTGCTTTCTCGGCTTCAGAGGCAGGAGGAGTATAGCCTTCAGGAAATGGTGGTGGTGGAGGAGCAGGGGGGAACTGCATGGATGAAATTTGATGAGCATTTCATGAGAAAGAGTTCTTGTTGGAGGAACATAGATTACTTTATCTTGGTTTTTTTTCAATGAATGGGTTTACAAACTAGGTGTTTTGCATTTAACACTTTAACTAGGGTGTAAATGGAGCAGATATGAGTTACAGTGTACCATGTCTCTATTTGTTTTGTTCTTGCGAAAGCGGATATGGATTCAGACATTGCTCTGATATCTATCCAAATAACCATGTTTGGTAAAAAATGAATCGAATTTGGATCGAACACGGATATTAGTTGAGATATTATTAAATAGTACCAAGAGCATTCACACTTATTTGCTAAAATGGTAAAATGGCCAAAAAAACAGTAAACGAGCGTTGCAGCGTTGCAGTAGTTTGCTATTTTGCCAAAATTTGATAAAAAATGAACAGTAGCTTCTCATATTTGATTTTTTTTGAGAATTCTCAAAATATAGGGGATGGAACACGTCCCCATTTTTTTTAATGGGATCGGACGGAACAACTTGCACCGTCCCTGAATATTTTAAAACTTTTTTCCCTCAGAAGTATCGGACGGACAGACCAACTTGCACCGTCCCAAAATTTATAATAAAAAAAATTGATCGGACGGGACATGTTGTCCCGTCCGCCCGTCCGAAACCATTTCCTCACAAATGGGACATGTCCCGTTTGAGATGTTGGCCCACTTTTAACCCACTTAATTATTCACAAACCAGCTATTAACCAACTTAATTATTGTATTTAGTGTTAATTTAACCCATTTTCTTAATTTAATCTTTTTTTAGTGTTAAAATAATTACTAATTTTATAACTAATGACTATTTAGCTACTAATACCAATTTAATTCACCAAAAAAATTAAAAAAAGAAAATCGGACGGAACAACATGATCCGTCTGATTTTCTTTTTTTTCTTTTTTTCTTTTTTCCTCAAAATTTGGTAAACAACAAGTACAAGGAAACAATCGTTTTCTATTTCTCATTTTGCCATTTCGCTATAATGTAGCAATAACGAGTGTGGATGCTCTAAAGTAAAAGTCAGAGTAATTTGGATCCAACAAGGATTTAAATACTAAGGTAAACCAATTTGAATTTGCATCCGACAAGATGTACACCATAAGGTGAAAATTATCACAAGTTTGTGCCCCATAATGGCGTTTAATGAGTCCCCACTGGATCATATCCAATTCTAGGTGCCTTGATCAAGCAGTTGAGTTCAGGTTCATACTAATTACTAAATAGATGAAGCAGGTTTCTAGGTCCCCTTGTCCGTATCAGACATGTATCTGATACTGACAATACTGACACCGACACTTGCTTCCCACTTGCCTAACAGTTCCAGATGTAGAGAAATTTGCATCAGCATCATAACTTAATCCAAGTGGAGTGTCTGACTCATGTCAGCAATGTGGCGCAATAACCTAAGCAATATTGGGAAAGTGAATATGATAACCTTATGAGAGAGAGGAATAAATAGCATAAAAGATGGTTGGCGAATGAAAGGGCAAATTTAAGATTGGGGATTTAAACTACTACTACATATTGTATAAAATGTTTTTAGTGGGTAATAATTTATATGATCTAGCGCTTAGCAATTGGATGTAAATCCAACAGGTAAAAATCACTATCGATTATCAGACCACCATTCAATGATGAATATTGACTAATAGCTTATATGATCAAATTTATATAGAAGCAAATGAATATTGTACGAGGTTATTTTTAAAAGGATCTAAATGGGGATACTGCCAGTGAAAGTTGGATGGTTGACCATACAAATAGAAAATCCAAAACATTTGACGTGACCTATAACCAAATAACCTACTTAGAAACAAAATGACAGAAGACTTTAATGAGCTTTACCCATCCATCAAGTGACAACAAATTACGAAATTTAGACAAATTTATAACGCTGATTTGTTTATTTCTTGAACTTTTTCCGCTAATTAACAGTTGATAAATGGGGTAAAGTTCATCAAAATCTTGTGCAATTTTGTTTCTATCAAAGTTTTTATGTAGATTACATCCAACAGTTAGGACTTTCTATTTAGATAGTCAATCAACCTATTTCAATGGGAACACCCACATAGTGTATACTTTTGAAAGTTGCATAGCGAGATCTTCTAGTTAGACATCCTATTA